>JALIGW010000021.1:9474340-9571840 GCA_023053685.1 Diadophis punctatus similis
TATCATGGTCAATTACGGTTCCCAATCCCATGGAAAAATCAAGTCTTGACTTCATAGTTATGTCCATGCAGTATTCTTGGTAGCAGTACAGAAACGATTAGTATTGGCTCCTTCATTGATGCTTTCCCCCCACTTCCAATCTAAGCTACAACCCTAGGATTCCATGATAATGTTCAGTCCAAGAACTCCCTGGGACCGATTCTGTTTTACTTTTGAACACAGTTACAATGAGACAGGAGCTGCCATCCCACAGGGCACCGTAACGACAAAGGTTCCCAGAACTTTACTGCAAGTCTAACTATTTCATAATAATAGAAAATCTGTTTTACAGATCCCTTACAAAGACTTAATACACTCAATTTGCTTGTTAACACCTCTCCCCTGAAATCTCTATAATGATAGTTTATGTTCTACTCACAGATGGCCAACTACGCTGTGGCAAGAACGGGTATTGTTCACTAACAATTGGGGACAAAAAATAAGTAAATTTAGTCTAACATCCATAATCATGCCTGATGATGCAGGGCATCGGAAAAGGGCAGTTTAGACGTTTGCCATGAATAGTGACAAATAGAATTGGTGAATATATTACCATTGCCTTAGAAAGAAGTAATCTTGCTCAGTCAGTGTAATACAAAAGGAGCACTTTAGATCATATTGTCCTGTCCTTTATGGGGATAATCTGTATATTCAGCACAATGTTCTGCTTCTTATTGCTGGGTTAGTGTAACTACAATCGTTCTCTGCTTATAAAACTGTTGATGTGCTATTATCTCATGCTCTTCTGGGCTGGGTATTATAATATTTATTTGAAATGAAGGCAATCCCACATTTAATATGCTTTCCCCAGCTAAAGTGGGGGAGAGAAGTGAGTAAACACAGATAAATCTTGTAGAATGCCGGGCTTCCTTGCTTTGTGAACTCTTCGGGTGCCAGTTACCGCTGAAATCAGTCTTTGAGATTATTCATCTATTTATTTATCTTTCATATTTACATAGCTGCCCCTCTCACATACGTGATTCTGAGAAATGCCCAAAATTTAAACCAAATACTTAAAACGGAAATTATGAAAAAAACAATTATACAGTATGTGTACGTGTGTGCGTGTGCGCATGTGTGTGTGTGCAGGCGCACACAGACATGGGTATTTATGTGGGTGTGTCTATGTGCATGTATATGTATATATGTGTGTGTGTGTGTGTGTGTGTGTGTGTGTGTGTGTGTGTGTGTGTGTGTGTGTACGTGTTTCGCCAGGGGACTGGTGAAATCTTTAGGATGGCTTTATCACTGTGCCTCTGTTCTATCTCATATATTTTTAGAACATAGAATATCAGGGTTGGAAGGGACCTTGGAGGTCTTCTAGTCCAACCCCCTGCTCAAGCAGGAGCAGTTTTATTTTAAAGTAATATTTGTTTTACATACTAATAATGACTGTAGTTTTGTGCTTCTTGTTTTAATTCATATTTGTATGCTGTCCAGATGGGCAGCTATATAAATTATTTGTTTGTTTGTTTGTTTGTTTGTTTGTTTGTTTGTTTGTTTGTTTGTTTATTTATTTATTTATTTATTTATTTATTTATTTATTTATTTATTTATTTATTTATTTATTTATTTATTTATTTATTTATTTATTTATTATTGGTGAGACTTATATACCGCCTCATAGTGCAAACACTCTCTAAGCGGTTTACACCAGTAAGCAATGTATATTTATATTGCCCCCAACAATCTGGGTCCTCATTTTACCTACCTCGGAAGGATGGAAGGCTGAGTCAACCCTGAGCCGGTGAGATTTGAACCGTTGACCTGCGGATCACAGTCAGCTAAAGTAGCCTGCAGTACTGCACTCTAACTGCTGCACCACCTCTGCTCTGTTATAATGTTAGAATACACAGACACACACACATACATACATACATACATACATACATACATACATACATATTATGTACTCCTCACCTGGTTGAAACACCTGACTGACTGGTCAATGGGGGATTTAGAAACCGAGTCAGGTAGAGTTTGTGCGTGGATGGAAGACCAAAAGGAAATATTACAGCTGTAGATTAGATTTTTTTTAAAAAAAGCAATAGGCAATAACAAATCCCTTTTGTTCTGATGTCAGAAAAATTAAATCCTTTTAATGGGAGGTTCTTAAAATGTGTCCAAACTGTAGTAAACTCCATTCTTTACCAATTTATGAAAATAAGAAGAAGTGATTCTGGTAGTGACCAGCCTATCGTGAACAGCACTATCCATGTGCAATGGACGCAAAAGACAGCAAAGATGGAATGACTCCCTTGGACTGTGAAGCCAAACTATCAGAATTTCCCAGATGGAGGAGAACTATGTGAAAAACTGATCGGATGTCACTCTTCCTTGTCAAAGTTGCCCTACCAGAGGATCTAAGCACAGTCATCACTGTTAACAAATGAGGTATATCCGATATAACTACATTCAAGAGATATCCAACGGTTAAATAGAAGAGCGATTAGTGTAAAATGTATACTGAATCACACTAACTTCCCCGATGAACCGTATGCAAATATTTGGCTTTGCAAAAACAAAAAAAAATAGCTTCAACTTCTCTGATTCAGTCATGTATTTGCATCTTAATTATTGAACTAAAAGACATCTAGGGAATTGTTTGAAGTTGTTCTTTAATGGGTTTTTTTTTTCCCCTGAGTTATTTTTACAATATTATCATCTCTGGTCTGAGCTGCTCTTACAGAAGCTTTCAACATCATCACGGAATAAATGCTTTTAACAAGCAATAAATACGTTACCGTGTTTCCCCAAAAATATGACCGGGTCTTACAGTATTGTCTTTTGACCACCGAAAAAATAGCTGGGGCTTCTTTTCGGGTGGGTCTAATTATTGACTCACCTTGCGGCGGTGGCACTGACAGCCCCTCCCAGCTGGAGCCTGCTGTCGGACCACTTCTGCGCCAGTTTACCGCTGTTTGCATGATCCGGAGCTCTTTTATAGACTACAGAGCAGTGGTGGGTTCCTACCAGTGCGGTCCACTCTATAGCACCGGTAGCAGCCCACTGGTGACGTCACAGTACCGGTGCGGTTGGTTGCCGGTGCCTGGGCGCCGCCATTTTTTTTAAAAAAAATTTTTTACATTTTTTACAAAAAAATTCTTCTGCGCATGCCCAGACGCCGAGCTTCCGGCACTGCGCATGCGCTGCCTTCCTACCCCACAGTGAGTCCAAGCAGGGGAGGATGGCTGAGGGAGCACGTGAGACGCTGAAAGAACGGGCGGCAGGAGCTATCTCCATTCCCCTCCCTTCAGCAGTTCGAAAAGCCACGAACGCGCAGTGATGATCCCAGGCATTTTCACACGTTTGAGGCTTCTTGAGCTGCTGAGAGGAGGGGGAATGGGCGGCAGGACCTATCTCAGTTCCCCTCCCTTCAGCAGTCCGAGAAGCCACGCCCACCCAGTCACATGGCTAGCAAGCCATGCCCACCCGGTCACATGACTGGCAAGTCACACCCACAAAATAAGCCATGCCCACAGAGTGGTAATAAAAAAATTAGGAACCAGCCCCTGCTACAGAGGGCTTTCTGGAAGGCATCTGAAGGAGAAACGTAAGCCAGGGGGTGCTGTGCGTGTCAATCAGGAGCCAGTTTCTCAGCTGCAGAGAGCTTTCCAGAAGGCTCTGACGGCAAAATGGAGGCCAGGGGTGATGCGTGCAAGTGGCCATAGGAGACGTGGCCAGGTGAGACAGGTGTTGGGATGTGTGAGGCCTAATAAGTAGGGCAGCTGTACCCCTGTATTCCCACCCTAGCTTAATTTTTTTACCTGTGTGCCTCACCCCACCCCCTGCACCCCGGGGTCTTAATTAGGGCTAATTTTGAGGTTAGGGCTTAATTTTAATGCATGCATTCAAAAACACAATAGGGCTTCCTTTCGGTGTGGGTCATATTTTCGGGAAACACAGTATTTTTCTTCAAAACGGATCTAATATTTCTGGTTGGTTAGTTATATTAGTTATATTACATTTTTATATCTTTAACAATGAAAAGAAATTGATTTATGATTGCTGCTGTAAATAGCTCCACTTTTTACGGAAAAGCAATCAGAGGCTACCGAATATAAATGCCTGGGAAATGTATGATGAAAGTGACATTGTTTATAGGGAGAAGATTAAAAAGCGAAAGCAAAAAATAATAATAATGTCATTGTTCATAGAGCTGGTCAGGAATCGAGGAATTGTTGAGAAAAAGAAATCGCCTGGTAAATTCCATCAATAAATTCTCCAGGAACAAAGAACCAGTCTACTATCAGCTATCTTTTATTATTCCATATCCATACATTCACAAGTTGTGGTCTAGCATCCCCAAATGTTTTACTTTCATCTTTCATTTTTTAAAAAATTCTCCACATTATGTTTTCTTGGCGAGAGAAATTGATCCCCAAGAAAGACTGCAATGGATAGCTATGCTGGAAGAAGTACAGAAAAAATGAAATAAAATACCCCAAATTCCCATTACACAACTATTGTTCCCCTATTTCTGCTCCACTTACTGTAAGGCTGTCATTCCTAACTGTGGATTAATGAAAAGAAATGAAGTCAATCACCGGTGGTGCAGTGGTTAGAGTGCAGTACTGCAGGCTACTTCTACTGCCTGCCGGCTGCCTGCAATTTGGCAGTTCAAATCTCACCAGGCTCAAGGTTGACTCAGCCTTCCATCCTTCCGAAGTCGGGTAAAATGAGGACCCAGATTGTTTGGACAAAATACTGTGACATTGTAAACATTCCAGAGAGTGCTCTATGGGGTGTTATATAAGTCTAAGTCAGGGGTGTCAAACTCGCAATGACACATCGTCACATGACGTATCACAACTTTTTTTCCTTCATTAAACTGGAGGTGGGCTTGGCCAGCCTGTGATGCATTCAGCCCGTGGGTTGCAAGTTTGACATCCCTGGTCTAAGTGCTACTGCTACTGCTATTATTCTGTAGAGCAGGGGTGGATACTAACTTGCCTCACTGCCGGTTTGCTTCCTCCTGCGCCATGTGGGGATGCTGTGCAGGCAGTGCCAAAAACCAACCTTCTGCACATGCGCAGAAGCAAAAAACAGTGCTGCGCATGCGCAGAAGCGAAAAACAAGATGGCGGAACCTACAGCGCTGCTGAGACAGCCTGTTCAGGGTCGTGGCCAGCCAGCCATTGCTGCCAGTTTGGCGAGTGGGGGGGGAATTCCCACTACTGGTTTTATAGAACCGGTCCAAATCGGCAGGAACCCACCTCTGCTGTAGAGAGGAAAGAAGAAGATAGGAAGAGAATTGGTAGAAGATTGTAGAGTGTGTCCCATGGCAAACTGAATCAGTTGTTCTCTGAATTAACACAATTGATTTTGTGTTCGCTGTGTACTGATCCAGAAACCTTGTGAAAGACAATATAATGTGCCCCACCTGTGGAATCACAATTCCACTGTCACTTCTTTCTCTGATTGCCATAAGGTATTGTATGTTGAAACCTTGATCTGGTGGAAAGGTCCTATGACTTAGAACAAGGGTCCCCAAACTTGGCACCTTGAAGACTTGGGGACGTCAACTCTCAGAATTCATGGCTGGCTGAGGAATTATGGGAGCTGAAGTCCACAAGTTTTTAAGTTGCCATGTTTGGAGACCTCTGACCTAGATCACAGATAATGCTATGCCATGGTTGATAACAATGATGACTGGGTTCAGACATGCTTCTAAGTCAACTTCAAACAAACGGCACAATTACTCTCAATGGTATATACCCCACGGCATTCTTTTATGCTTCTTTAGATTTTAGTGGGGGAAATGGTCTGTTTTTAACAGATCAACAAGGTTAAGGCCAGAATTCTTTAACCTTGGCAACTATAAGATCACTGGGGAATTTTGGGAGTTGAAGTCCAGATACTTTAAAGTTCCCAAGGTTGAGAAACACTGCTCTATGTGCTCAAACTTCCCTCAAAAAATTACTTTTGAGATTATTTCTCTCCACAGATCACTGGATTGATTTATAAATGTATATATTTCCCCTTTGCTTAGAGCAATCCCCAAGAAGTGACATACTTCTGGATGACTCAAGGGCAGCTGTTCTGGGCTGCACTAGATAAATATGTGATGTAGCAGCTTTAGACCTTTAGTTCTATGAAAAGGATATATGAAGGCATCGGCGAAAATATTCCTGGAGGAGTCCTATTGTCATCTATTGATTGACCACATAAACACTTTGAGAGATGAAAACCTAAATGAACTACAAGGAAGACATTAGCTTCCACATCTGAGAGGGATAGAGCTTTTACTTGACAATAGGTAGTGAAGATAAATGTGGCAATTACGGCCCACAGACATGGCAACAAATGAAGGACTACAGAAATAGTGTCAACAGACATTTGTGACAGATGTTATAAGGATGGCAATAGACAGGTTGCCAGGCAGGAAAAACAGGAAAGACACTGACAAATATACTGCAAAGGATAACCATTCAAGGAAGGTCAGAGGAGAGAGAGAGAGAGAGAGAGAGAGAGAGAGAGAGAGAGAGAGAGAGAGAGAGAGAGAGAGAGAGAGAGAGAGAGAGAGAGAAATGAGCTGCAAGTGGAATGCACATATATGCTCAGCAAGAGCAGAATTCTAATGTAGCAACAGGAAAAGGAGAAGTAGAACCTTGATAATCAATGCACTTACATGCACTTACATGACGTTAGGATCTGGATGGGGAGGAACAGACTCAGACTCAACCCCGACAAGACTGTGTGGCTCTGGATATTGCCCCCAAAGGACTATATCGACTGTCCCTCCTTGGTTCTTGAGGAAGAAAAACTAACTCCCTCAGAACAGGTTTGCAATTTGGGAGTCCTCCTAGATCCACAGCTAAAATTAGACCAACACCTTGCAGCTGTGGCTAGGGGGGCTTTTGCGCAGGTTCGCCTGGTGCACCAATTGAAGAGTATTCGGAGACTTCAACTGGTGCAAAATGCAGCTGCGCGTGCTGTGGTGGGTGTTTCAAGGTACACCCACGTAACACCTATACTCTGCCAGCTGCATTGGCTGCCCATCGGTCTCCGGGTACAATTCAAGGTGTTGATCATCATCTTTAAAGCCCTACATGGCTTAGGACCAGGCTATCTCCAGGACCGCATCCTACCTCATACTTCCCTTCGACTGGTCAGGTCCCACAGAGTGGGTCTCCTCCAGGTCCCGTCAGCCAAACAGTGCCGACTGGCGGGGCCTAGGGGGAGGGCCTTCTCTGTAGGGGCCCCTGCTCTCTGGAACCAACTCCCCCCGGAGATCCGAATCATCCCCACCTTGCTGGCCTTCCGAAAAGCCATCAAGACATGGCTCTTCCTGCAGGCGGGGTGATGTTGAGATGACCTTCCATCTGACGTCTCCCCCATTTATATATGATATGTTTGTTGTTTTAAAATTGTTTAAAATTGTTTTTAACATTTATTTGATGTTCCCTAAAATGTTGTACGCCGCCCTGAGTCCTGAGTGAGTAGGGTGGCATAGAAGAACTTCGGGAAAAAAAAAACTTCCCTGACCAGAATGACCTTATTCCCCCCCCCCATACTTTCTAGCTAGTTTACAAGGCAATTTGGCTTTATCTCAATGGAAGCAATACAACTCCCTTTGAATAAGGAAGCTGTGTGTCCAGGCACAAAAGATGAAGTCTACGTGTGAAGTTTCATCGAAACTGCTTTATTGCTAAAAGCCTACGCACAGGAATCGCCTCATCTAATGGTCGGCACCTGCTAAGAGTTAGATAAGGGTCAACGGCACTCAAGGGATATTGGACTTAGTTCTCTTGTGGCTACCTAGGGCTTCTAGGCTGATTCCCCTTTTCATTCTGCCCCCAGGTTCTGCCTTCTCTTTTCTTACACTGTGAGTCTCCTCGATGGGTCTTTGAGTCACCTCAAGGTTTGATTCCAGCGGCTGTCTGGAAAAGTCCAAACACATTTCTGTCTGTGCATAATTCCTCTAAGTATGTTTGCATAACAAAGCGACCTTCAAGTGAAGCCATTTACTTCTAGAGGTAGGATGGGGGAGGCATATTCTCAAAGCGCTTTGCATAAGCCTATCCTATTTTATGGCTGGAATTATTAATAAAGCACTCACAAGTAAGAAAACGAGGAAAGTTCAGGATGGCTGTCAAGTGGAATCTATGTTAGAAACCAAAGAAAGAAGAATACCAGGTCATTACATCACCAGATTGAACCAGAGGTTTCAGCACTGAGCAGGATCAGCTAATCAAGGAACGGCATTGCTTGAAACTGACTGCAATTGAGTGTGAGCCTGCAGTAGGCAGGAACACCATGAAGCCATGAAATGTGAGTTTAAATATGGCATCTCCTTAGAGTCTCAGTTGTTGCTTATTCCATCAGACAGTGATGAAATTGTTCACTCTGCCAGCCCTGTTTCAGGTCCTCCCGACATCTTATCTTTTCCCACTTCGTTTCTCAATATTTTTAGGATTCGGGAAAGTCAGAGCAGTTCATCCATCTTACTTACCCACAGCCTTACCGTTCTTCTCAAGAATATCACGTGGTCCACCATCCACCTTCCAGGTCAAGGTGGAGACGCAGCGGATATTCTTATTAAATGTTTGGAGGATACGCAGGGTTAGACATGACAGAACTAGCTCAAATTGAACCCCACATAATGGAATTGCTGTCCATAATTAAGTCAGCTCTGGATGAAGTAACATTCAGCAAGATGGAGAAGATCCATTGCATGGTATTCTGGACTCACCTCCTTCTCAAACAGCAGGGAGCAGTCTTGGCTAGAAGGTAATTTTCCCAACTGGTCTGATCACAAAGTGTTTAGATAGAATAGAATAGAATTCTTTATTGGCCAAGTGTGGTTGGACACACAAGGAATTTGTTTTCGGTGCATAATCTCTCAGTGTACATAAAAAATACATTCATCAAGAATCATAACATACAACACTTGGGGTTGTAAGGATACTAAATAAGTAATCAAAATTACACTAGGAAACTAAATAAAACAATATAAATCATAAAAATACAAGCAACAAGGTTATAGTCATAAGTAGAAGGAGATAGGTAATAGGAAGGATGAGAAGAATAATTGTAATAAAGTCTTAGTAGATAATTTGACAGTGTTGTGGGAATTAGTTGTTTAGCAGAGTGATGGCATTCGGGGGAAAAACTGTCCTTCTGTCTAGTTGTTCTGGTGTGCCATGCCCTATAGCATCGTTTTGAGGGTAGGAGTTGAAACAGTTTATGTCCAGGATGCGAGGGGTCTGTAGATATTTTCATAGCCCTCTTTTTGGCTCATGCAGTATACAGGTCTTCAATGGAAGGCAGGTTGGTAGCAATTGCTTTTTCTGCAGTTCTAATTATCCATTGAAGTCTGTGTCTGTCTCGTTTGGTTGCAGAGTCAAACCAGACAGGTATAGAGGTATAGATTACACCAATGCAACGTACGTACAGTTGCATTTGAAGGTTGTTCAAAAACTACAACTAATCCCAAATCCAGTTGCTGGAACTAGCCATTTCATCACTGTAATTCAAGTTCTGCCTTCACTGTGTTATCTACCAGTGGGTCTCTGGACTCGGTTCAAAGTGATTTGCACTTACCTATAAATCTTAGTGACTCAGCTGATGCTTAGCTGAAAAACTCTCCCCAGGCCAAGCTGTGAAGAATTTTCTAAAAGAGGTTTCGGAGAGCCTCCAACCTAGAAGAGGTTAATGAGTTAGGGGTTGGTGAAAAATATGTAATTGTGATGTAATATTAGAGAACAGCTTCTTTCCGGACATAGAATTGACTCCCTCTTGATGGTTTTTCAAAAGGCAGTGAAGACCATTCTCGCCGAAGAACTTATGGGACACCATTTAAGCACTAACAGTGAGGCTTTTCTGCTTTCTATTTGGAGTGGATTGGCATTGATTTTGGTGTTTTGCTTTTAAAAATCACAGATGGGTGTTATCTGAAATTGCCTTTAGATCATGTCACGATGTGAATATTGCCAGTTGAGCTTCTCTACTGTATTTCTAGATTTACTGTATTTTCTAATCAAGCAGACATGTGACATGTATTATTGCGCATGTGTGCATTCCAGGAGTTTGTCTCCTCCTTCCTTTCTTCTTCTCCTGCGAGCCTCGCCCGAGGCAGACGTGAATTCTTAACTGAGAAAATGTAGCTTAATAAGGTTTATATTCTTTTGTTACTTTTGTGCTGAAATAAATATTTTGTTGATTAGAATTGAATCTCGGTTTTATTTTCTAAGTAAGGATGACTTCAAGGAAGCAAGATCCTATATCGCCTCGATAGGAATAAATCCTTATTCCGTCAGATCAGAACATGCCTTCTCGCATGACAAGATGTCCACTGTAGAAGAGGCATGTATATTTGGAGCATGCAGTGCTTAGGATCTGATTATAAAAGAGTGCATTTGGTGAATGAATGTAGTATCCCTCTGAAGTGCTTGAAATTAGCCTTGTCTTTTCCCAGGAAAACATGGTAACTGCAAAAAGCAATTGTTTGATCCTGGAGATATGCATAGCTGCTGAGATATGCAGAGTTGTAGATTTAATGCTATTGAAATACCCTTTTCAAATACCGTATTTTTCGGAGTATAAGACGCACCTTTTTCCTCCCTAAAAGTGGCTGAAAATTTAGGTGCGTCTTATACTTCGAATGTAGCTTTTTCCCAGCCCTAACCAGGTGCTAACAGATCTTCCCAGCTCTTACCTTGCAGGCTTTTTCATTGTTACTCTCTCCAAAGAATGTTTTTCCAGCCCTAAGTCTTTGCAGGATTTTTTTTCATTGCTCTACTTGCTCCAAAGAAGGTTTTTTCAAGCCCTAACCAGGTGCTAATGATCTTCCCAGCTCTTACTGGCTTGCAGGCTCTTTCATTGTTATTCTCTCAGAAGAAGGTTTTTTTAAGTCCTAACCAGGAGATAAAATAATGTGCTGAAGCTGACCAGACTAAGGACGCTAGCCAGATGAATACCTGGTAGGCAGATTGTTTCCCCTATTTTCCTCCCCAAAAACTAAGGTGCGTCTTATACTCCGGTGCGTCTTATGCTCCGAAAAATACGGTAATTCCCAAAGTGCTATACTATCCTAATACATGATATTCAACTTCTGGAGGCAACTCATTCTGAGACAGCCTGCCTTAGCAGAGAATCAGTTGTTTCATGATCTACTTTGAAACTTTGCACCATTTGGGGAGATGGGTGCAAGAAACACAAAAAGAAGTCCCAACATTAGCATGCACATTCTGGACAATTTTTTCTTTCTCTATTCCCATTTGGCAGTCTTCTCTTAATTTGACCATTCTTGTAAAATAGTTTTTTTATTCTTTTCAAATCTACACCAATGGGAAATAATATTGCATCATTTTTTGGTAAGTAAGCAACACATTAATAAACATACTGCAAGCATTATACTGATCTTCTTCATTTACAGATCCCCAATAGATCCACAAATTTCTAGAACTCACACTTTCCCCATTTGGGATTCTGAAACTCCAAATAAATCAAAAGGTTTTGTTCTGACCCAGCTCCCCAAACATGACAAACACTCTGAATTTAAATCAATGATTCCTTTATTAGGAGCGCCAGCAGCCCTAGCCAAAAGTTTCTCTCTCACCGCAAGCTAACAAGTTCATCCATCCCGGAGATGAATAGTTGTCTGTCACATCTATTCATCTACACTCCCTGCCTTTTATTTCCAGAGCTAGGGTGGGGCTTCGCTGGCAGAGCTGGCTCTTCTGTCCCAAGGATCAGCCCATAGATTTCCACTGCTCTCCTCTCCTCTGCCTTCTGCGCATCTGCACATCAGGCACTGGGCCCAGCTGTTCCTCCTCTTCCTCATCAGCCACCTACTGGGGGCTGTTGACTCTCCATCTGAGGGCTGACAAATGGCCCAGGCTCTGCTTCTGTCTCTCTCTCTCTGCCAGCTCCATTCCCTCTCCCCCCTCTGAGTTCTCAGTCTTGATGTCTTGATGCTGACCCTGACTCCCACGTCTCCTCATCTGATTTGGCTGCTGGAGGGGCCGGCGGCCAACAGGCCACAACAGGTTTCCTGAATCCACCATAATAAGTTGTATTCTACTTATCAGTAAAAAAATACCAAAGTGGGTTGGGGAGAAAAAAAGAGGAACCAAGTCAAGTGATTGGCAAGCTTAGTTTTTCATTTAGATTTTTAGATTTTTTTAAAATTTAAATTTATTATTAGAGTTGGAAGGGACCTTGTAGGTCATCTAGTCCAACTCCCTGCTCAAGCAGGAGTTCCTACACCATTTGAGACAGGTGGCAGTCCAGTCTCTCCTTGAAGGTCGCAAGTGTTGGGGCTCTCACGACCTCCGCTGGCAAGCTGTTCCACTGGTTGATCGCTCTCACCGTCAGAAAGTTTCTCCTCACTTCCAGGTTGAATCTCTCCTTGGTCAGCTTCCATCCATTGTTCCTTGTTTGGCTTTCTGGTGCCATAGAGAACAGCCTGACCCCCTCCTCTCTGTGGCATCTCCTCAAGTATTGGAACACTGCTATCATGTCACCCCTGGTCCTTCTCTTCGCTAGACTGGCCAAGCTCAGTTCCTGCAACCGCTCTTTGTATGTTTTATTTTCCAGACCCTTTATCATCCTGGTTGCTCTCTTCTGCACTTTCTCTAGAGTTTCAATGTCTTTTTTGTAGTGTGGTGACCAAAACTGGATGCAGTACTCTAGGTGTGGTCTGACCAAGGCTTTATAGAATGGTACTAATACCTCTCTGGTCCTTGATTGTATCCCTCTATTTCAAAGACTAATTCAAAATAAACTTCCCATCATGGTATTTTGGATGAGATTTTGGCTTCCAGATTTGAGTCCAAAGGACACTAATTACTTCCCAATGCCACTAGTATACTAATACAAAGAGGAACCTCTTCCTAAACAATTCCTTGTCATGAATAAATAGTATCTGTTTTATAGCTATAGGAGACATCCACAATACAACAAACTTTTTGAAATAGTTTACAATACAGCAGGTTGAATTTAAATTCTGTGGCCCAAAGCACTTCATCTATCGTTTTTCAGCTTGGCAGATTTCTTGCCTACGGGCACTCTCAAAAAACCCAATAATTTTAATTGATATTGACCAGCAATAAGGGAGTTAAGGAATCCTTTTTTAAAGTATCTTAAATGTGTAGGCACCATTTCTATATTTAAAAAAAACCCTCTCAATGTATCTGTTTGACATTTCAGCAGGTTGGAACCTCAGAAAAAGCTACCTCAATCTTTCCAAAAGTTTGAAGCTATTTTTCTAAACTTAACCAAATGAAAAAGACCCTTGAATCAAACCCTATGCACCCATTTCTTCATTGCTCGGAACTATCTTTCACATCTGCAAACTTTGTCTTATTTTATTGTCAACTATTATGGCTATTTTACTGTGTGGTAACAACACTAATCAATGGGAGGAATGACACTCTCTTGGAATTGGTTCAGGATGTGCAACCTCTGATCTGGTGCGAATCAAAGCAAGCGAAATCCCAAAGGGCCTTGAATTAAACCTTTTGATCAATGCACACCGCTAATTTAAATGTGTCTTACATTTATTTATTTTTTTACTGCAGATTCAAGCAGATATAGAATGAAATAGATTCATTAAAACACACACACATAGAGATGAAAACAATTTAGGACAAATCTATATTGATTTTTTCCTCTATTGCCAGCTGAGCATGGAAGAGTCTATGTAGCAGATGTCTATTAGCATAATAATATTCCTTACCTTTTCTGAGGACTGCTGCAGTGGTCAGGAGTAGTGCCAGGAGTGGTGCGGTAGCCTAGAGGTGGAGCTCTCGCCTCACAATCAGGAGGCTGTGAGTTCGATCCTAGGTAGAGACAGATATTTCTCTCTCTGGGCACACTGAGAATATATCTGCTGAACAAAACTCCACATTGGCGACAGAAAGAGCATCCGGCCATTAAAACATTCTGCTAGCTCCATTCAGTTGCCCAGACTCCACCCCGCAAGGGATTATGGGGTCGTTAAAAGATGATGATGATAGCCATCAAGAGGGAAGAGAAGAATTAGCAGTAATTTTCTCAGCTTGCAACTGATCCATAAAAAACCTCCAAAAAGTCAGAAGTGCAAGTGTTGCTTCCAGTGCATAGTGAAACATACCAAATGTCCATACACATTTTCCCAAAACAAAAAACACATTTTCCCTTTCTCCTTCTCCAATCCTTGAAATACCTCATATATTTTATTTATTTATTTAGTGTATGGCAAATACATGGACTTATAGTAGTTCAAATGTTAATGTCCAGTCCACCCAGACAGGGTGGTCTATGTTGAAAAAAATCGTTCTCACTGGCAGAAAATTTCTCCTTATTTCCAGGTTGAATCTCTCCTTGATCAGTTTCCATCCAATATTCCTTGTCTGTCCTTTAGGTGCCTTGGAAAATAGCTTGACCCCCTCCTCTCTGTAGCATCCCCTCAAATATTAGAACATTGCTATCATGTCTCCCTTGGTCCTTCTCTTCACTGGACTAGCTATGCCCAGTTCCTGCAACCGTTCATTGTATGTTTTAGCCTCCAGTCCCCTAATCATCCTGGTTGCTCTTCTCTGTACTTTTTCCAGAGTCTTTTTTATAGTGTGGTGACCAAAACTGGATGCAATTTTGAAGATAGTTGATTTTGCCTATCCGAGGCCTCAAAAATTTACCCCAAACCTGATCATGCTAGTTGTTTATTGGGAGACTGGTAGTTTGACCTCACAAAGTGTTTCCAAATCTGTTTCAGCATATTCATACAACCAATCTGGGGCTGAAACATATATCACCAGGCCATCTGCAATCTACAAATTATCCAACTCCTCAGCTCCAGAACTCGATGGGAGCAATTCAGCTGATCAATTATCTACATATTACATGTCCACCTAATGGATGGGAGCCTTATTTCCTATTCACCTTAAATCAGGCTTAATAAATTCATGTTATAATCCATATGTAATGAGTTCCCGAAATATCTTTCTGACTAAGAAATAAATTTATTCTATATAGTTAATCTCTTGAAGAGTGTAGCTTTCTTTTTTTATACATAAGATAATTTGTCAGCTTTATAATAGTCCCGTATCACAGTTCTATACAGCTGTAACTTAATTGGATAAATAGATTTTATTTTCCAGCATTGTCTGTCTGATAATCTTGCATCCACTAAGAGATCAGAAGCAAAGTCCACTGTTCTGTCTTGGCTATGAGTTTGTGAACATTAAGAAAGGTAACTCCTTCACCCTTTCCTAGAACTAGATAACAATCTGGCTCCTAAGCAAGCTTCAAATAGCAATAGCAATAGCACTTATATACCGCTTCATAGTACTTTACAGCCCTCTCTAAGCGGTTTACAGAGTTCCGCGTATTGCCCCCAACAATCTGGGTCCTCATTTTACCGACCTCGAAAGGATGGAAGGCTGAGTCAACCTTGAGCCATTGAGATTTGAAAAGCTGAACTGCTGAACTAGCAGTCAGCTGAAGTAGCCTGCAGTGCTGCACTTTAGTCACTGCGCCACCTCGCCTTTAACCACTGTGACACAAATATATAAGTGTCATGGAAATAACAGAATAGAATAGCAATACCAATAGCACTTAGACTCATATAGCACTCCACAGTGCTTGAACAGCCCTCTCTAAGCGGTTTACAGAGTCTGCTTATTGCCCTCAACAATCTGCATCCTCATTTTACCCACCTCGGAAGGATGGAAGGCTGAGTTAATCTTGAGCCTTGTGAGATTCGATCTGCCAAATTGCAGGCAGCCGGAAGGCAGCAGAAGTAGCCTGTAGTACTGCCTTCTAACCACTGTGCTACCATGGCTGAATAGAATAGAATAGAATAGAATAGAATAGAATAGAATAGAATAGAATAGAATAGAATAGAATGAGCTGGAAGGGACCTTGGAGGTCTTCTAGTCCAGCCCCCTGCTCAAGCAGGAGAACCTATACCATTTCAGATAAGTGACTGTCTAGTCTCTTCTTAAAAACCTGCAGTGATGGAGCGCCCACGATTTCTGAAGGCAAACTGTTCCACTGGTTAATTGTCCTCACTGTTAGAAATTTGTTCCTTAATTCCAGGTTGCTTCTCTCTTTGATTAGTTTCCAGCCATTGTTTCTTGCCCTTCCCTCCGGTGCTTTGGAAAATAATATAACCCCTTCTTCTTTGTGGCAGCCCCTCAAATACTGGAACACTGCTATCATGTCACCCCTGATTCTTCTTTTCTTTAAACTAGCCAAACCCAAGTCCTGCAGCCGTTCTTCATATGTTTTAGTCTCCAGGCCTTTGATCATCTTAGTTGCTCTTCTCTGAACTTTTTCCAAAGTCTCAACATCTTTTTTGTAGCATGGTGACCAAAATTGGATGCAGTATTCCAGGTGTTGTTTTAGTGTGCATTTATTTATTTATTTATTTATTTATTTATTTATTTATTTATTTATTTATTTATTTATTTATTTATTTATTTATTTTATTTTATTTTATTTTATTATTTTATTTTATTTGTCAAAACATGTATAAGATAGTAGGTATGGTATAAACATAAACAAAAGCAAAGTAGGTACAGGTAAATTTGGACAATAGGACAGTAAGACAGGGACAGTAGGCACAATGGTGCTCTTATGCACGCCCCTTACAGACCTTTTAGGAATGGGGTGAGGTCGACTGTAGACAATCTAAGGTTAAAGTTTTGGGGGTTTGAGGAAGAAACCACAGAGTCAGGAAGTGCATTCCAGGCATTGATCACTCTGTTGCTGAAGTCGTATGTTCTGAAGTCAAGTTTTGAGCGGTTTACATTGAATTTGAATCTATTGTGTGTGTGTGTGTTTGTATTGTTGCGGTTGAAGCTGAAGTAATCATTGACAGGTAGGACACTGTGGCAGATGATTTAGATCAGATCGAAGGCGACGTAGCTCTAAGCTATCTAAGCCCAACATTTCAAGTCTGGTGGAATAAGGTATTCTGTTGCAAGTAGAGGAGTGGAGGACTCTTCTTCTGAAATATTTCTGGACATGTTCTAGATTAAAAAGGAAAGCAAAAGTAGGTAAACATTCAAAAGAATTGGTTAATTATGATTAAAATGGTTGAAGGAACATTTATCCAGAAGACACTGTCTTCTTCAATTAACATTCCAAAAATTGCAATATTCCCCACTAGAGTATTGTATGCAATATATTTTTTTCTTTTTGGAACAGAAAATCCATTTCAAATAACTGCAGCCCCCTCCCCCTTCCCCCCCCCCCCTGAACAAATCATACAGTTGCAAATTTATATATGATGTTCTGGACATTTGTGGGTTATATTTATTTTGATTTTATGGAATCTTCGTATCACATTTAAGTGACCATAGAGGTACATAAAATCATACTTACATATTGATCAAGTTCGATCTTGATTGGCCTTTTCAAGATCCTTTTTCAAAACTCTGCAGACAGAAGGGATTTGGGAAGACATTCAGAAAAGGAAACAAATATGTATTTGGTGAAACAACTGCTTGTGATTTCCCATAATACGAACTGTTATAAAAAGGATATATATCTTAGGTACTGTCAAGCACAGGATAAATCCAGAAAGTCAAGCGAGTTAAAAATCCTTCCAAGCAGTGATGAGTTCTTCGACAACCCAGGAACAGAACAGTGAACACAAAATATGTTTCCTGGTGTTTTTTTTATTTTTCCCTGCAGCAAAATTTTCTACAAATGACACTTTTCAAAAACTAGTAGCCAGAAAGCTCCAGATGGAGAAATATTGATAAGATTCCTTTTGGTCTCAGCTCCGGTTAATTCCCAATATTAAAGAAATGTACTGTAAATTTATAAAGATACTTATTGGTTTGGGATACAATTTTGAAAGACTGCAACCATAATGCAAAATGTCACTTCAGCCCATTACTAAGGATGTTTTCTGAAGTTGTAGCTCTGCTTTTAAAAGCATGACTGTCAAGGAAATTGGGAGATTCAGGCAGTTGAAATGTGTATAAAGATTTATTGCAAGCTTAAACTCTCTACAAGAATTTGAACTACTAATGGTCAAGGGAAATTAGCAGGAATTAAGAATAGAACAGAATGAAGGGTGGGCTGGACTTAGATCTCTTGTGGGTGTGCAGGGACTCATGACTAATGACATATTTGATCCCTCCCTCGGGCTCAGCCTGGTCATCTCCTACAACGACAGAAAAAATGTTTGGTAATTGTGGTGGTAGTGGTAAAGGAGGAGGAGGAGGAGGAAGAGTAAGAGGAGGAGGAGCAAGAGGAGGAGCAAGAGGAGGAGGAGCAAGAGGAGGAAAAGGAACAAGAGGAGGAGCAAGAGGAGGAACAAGAGGAGCAAGAGGAGGAGCAAGAGGAGGAGCAAGAGGAAGAAGAGGAGGAGGAAGAGGAGGAGGAGGAGGAAAGGAGGAGGAAGAGGAGGAGGAGGAAGAGGAGGAGGAGGAGGAGAAGGAGGAGGAGGAGGTGGAGGAGGAGCGAGAGGAGGAGGAGGAGGAGGAAGAGGAGGAGGAGGAGGAGGAGGAAGAGGAGGAAGAGGAAGAGGAAGAGGAGGATGCCTGGTAGTAATGAAGCAAATTGTGTGAATTATATCCTTAATTCCAATCCACACATGTTGGCTGGTAATGTAATTGTCATGGAAGAAGCATTTCAATCCACTTTGTAGGCCAAAGATTAGGATACATTTGCTTCTACAGTTTTTATTTTCCCTTTGGAATATCTATCTGTAAATGGAGAGGAATATGGTTATCACCAAATTTTATAGCAATTACTGCCACTTAAGCATAACGTACACATTCTTCTCCTTCATCTATGGGCTTTTGATGAACACATGAACCTAACTGATTAAGTATGAGGAGCGTGATGGCTCAGAGGTTAAAGACACTGAACTTGTCAGCTAGAAACCTGACAGTCTGGGTTCGAGACCCAAGTGCTACACGACGGAGTGAGCTCCCGTTACTTGCCCCAGCTCCTGCAAACCTAGCAGTTTGAAAGCACGAACATGTGAGTAGATAAATAGATATCACTTCGGTGGGAAGGTTATGGAATTTTGTGCACCTCGGCTGGGCACATGATTACAGTAGTGTCTTCAGACAACACTGGTTCCCTCAGTCAATAAATTGAGATGAGGTTCACTCCCTAGAGCAGTGATGGCTTTTTTTCCTCGGCTGCCGAAATAGTGCGTGCACGCACTATCGCACGCATGTGTGTGCCCACACCCATAATTCAAAGCTCCCCACTCGCCCCACCCCCCTGCGCATGTGTGCTCGACCCTCCCCCACTCCCCCATTTCCCAACTTCCAGTGGGCCTGGTAGGCCCATTTTTTGCCCTCCCCAGGCTCCAGATGCTTTCTTGGAGCTTGGGGAGGGCGAAAATGCTCCCCCCGCCACCCCGGAGGCCCTCTGGAGGCTGAAATCGCCCTCCCAGAGCCTCCACGCGAGCCAAAAATCAGCTGGCGGGCATGCACATGCGCGCTGGAGCTGAGCTAGGGCAACGGCTCGCGTGCCGGCAGATATGGCTCTGCGTGCCACCTGTGGCACCCGTGCCATAGGTTCGCCATCACTGCCCTAGAGTCATGCATGACTAGACAGATGAAACCTTTACCTTCAACTGATTAAATGTCATCAAGTCAATGTCAGAAACCACACAGAGATATTTTTTCCCCAAGGATGATTTGTGTCCAACCTGGTCCTCCAATTCTACACCCATTGCTTCTATCACTGAGTCCATCTTTTTTTAAAAAAATAATGCAAAATATCTTTATTATCTTATCTGGCCAACCTCTTCTTCTCTTTTCTTCCACCTTCCCCAGCATTGTGGACTTCTCAACCCAAATGGGATTCTGTCTTGGATGCCGGAAAAGGAAGTCACCATCTGCTAAGATTTATTGAAGAGATTAAGAAAACCATTTTTACTCCAGTAAGAATACACCTGTAAACTAGGATGTCTATTTAGACGTTGTAATTGCCAAAGTTAGGGAAAGCTTCAGACATTTAAAGAATACAATGAACATGTTTTATCGATGCAGCTGGTGCCTAAAACTATTAATGTAACTAATATATGTTTCCAGAAACAGATGTCATGGAAATATGCTGGTGTTATATTTTTGGTACACATTTTATGGAAAGCCGTGAATTATATATTATTTCTGGAATTTCAGATCTCTTTACTATTATTATTATTATTATTATTATTATTATTATTATTATTATTATTATTATTATTATTATTATTATTATTATTATTATTATTATTATTATTATTATTATTATTATTATTATTATTATTATTTATTCACAAAAAATGTAATACACAGCAAATGAGATTTATATGCTGGATTTCGTATCACTATATCACAAGTCAAACACTTCCCAAGCGTCTAGGACTGTGTGATGTATTTTCGTATGATGCGCGCAGATCCAAGTACGGTGGCCTTTTGCAACTGACAGATCGTGATTTTGTCAATGTTTATTGTTTTCAAATGCCGGTTAAGGTCTTTTGGCACAGCACCCAGTGTGCCGATTACCACTGGGACCACCTGTACTGGTTTATGCCAGAGTCGTTGTAATTCGATTTTAAGGTCCTGATATCAGTTAAGTTTTTCTTGTTGTTTTTCATCAATTCGACTGTCACCTGGTATGGCGACATCAATGATCCACACTTTTTTCTCTTCCACAATTGTGAGGTCTGGCGTATTATGTTCCAAAACCTTGTCAGTCTGATTATTATTCTTATTCTTATTCTTATTCTTATTCTTATTCTTATTCTTATTCTTATTCTTATTCTTATTCTTATTCTTATTCTTATTCTTATTCTTATTATTATTATTATTATTATTATTATTATTATTATTATTATTATTATTATTATTATTATTATTATTATTATTATTATTATTATACAATTGTATCACAGCGGCCAGTTGTTTCGCCGGATTTGGCATTGATTACTAGTCGAGCCCCACCCAGGGGCCTAGGAAGTCGTAATGTATTTTCGAAGTATATGTGCGGAACCGAGCAGTGCGGCTTTCTGCATTTGACTGATGGTGATTTTGTCAATTTTGAGCTGTTTTAAATGTAATTCCAGTGCTTTTGGGATAGCACCCAGTGTTCCAATCACTACTGGAATTACCACTGCTGGTTTGTGCCATAATAGTTGGATTTCAATTTTTAAGTCCTGGTATTTTGCAATTTTTTCGTGTTCCTTTTCATCGACCTTGCTATCTCCTGGTATTGCAATGTCAATTATAGTCACCTTGTTGTTCTCGACCAACGTGATGTCTGGTGTATTATGCGCCAGTACCTTGTCTGTTTGTATACGAAAATCCCACAAGATCTTGACCATCTGATTTTCAGTGACTTTTTCAGGCTTGTGTTCCCACCAGTTTGTAGCAGTATGGATGTTATAATTTTTGCATAAATTCCAGTGGATCATTTGTGCAACAGAGTTGTGTCGTAATTTGTAATCAGTCTGTGCGATTTTCTTGCAGCAGCTGAGCACATGGGCTACAGTTTCATCAGCTTCCTTGCATAATCTGCATTTAGCATCATTTGAAGATTTATCAATTTTGGCCTTTATGGCATTTGTACGAATTGCCTGTTCTTGTGCGGCCAGGATCAATGATTCTGTTTCTTTCTTTAAAGTACCAGATGTTAACCATAACCAAGTTTTTTCACTGTCCACTTTGTCTTTTATTTTTTCCAGAAATTGGCCATGTAATGCTTTATTTTGCCAACTCTCCATTCTTGATTTTATCACATTTTTTCTGTATTCTTGTTTCGTCTGTTGGACCTTCAGTAGATTTTTGTTCTTTACTTCAATTAATAGATGTTCTTGACTTTCTTTTAAATAATCCGCCAATGCATGCTTTTCTTCTTCAACTGTTTGCTTTACTTGTAGTAGTCCTCTGCCACCTGATTTTCTGGGCAGGTAAAGTCTATCAGTGTCACTACGTGGATGTAAACTGTAGTGCATTGTCATTAGTTTTCTGGTGTTTCGGTCCAAAATGTCCAAATCAGCTTGTGTCCAGTTAATTATACCAGCCGTGTATCTTATGACTGGTATTGCCCAGGTATTCATGGCCTTGATGGTGTTTCCACCATTTAATTTAGATTTCAAAATTTTCCTAACTCTGTTGGTGTACTCTCTTCTAATGATAGTTTTCACTTCTCCATGTCTGATGTTATCCAACTGCAGAATGCCCAGATATTTATAGGCTTCATTTTGATTGCATTTAATTAATTGGCCATTGGGCATTTCAATTCCGTCACATGTAGTGATTTTGCCCCTTTTCATAGATACAGTGGCACATTTTTCCATGCCAAACTGCATTGAGATATCTGTGCTGAATATTAGGACTGTGTTGGTCAGTGATTGGATTTCTATTTCTGACTTTCCATACAGTTTCAAATCATCCATATACAATAAATGTGAAATTTTTTCAGCGTCTTTGGCTATTTGGTATCCAAGTTTCATTTTTTTTAAGATTACTGATAGTGGGATCATTGCGATGATGAAGAGGAGGGGTGAAAGTGAATTTCCCTGAAAAATTCCTCTCTTGATATTAACCATTCCATAGTTCTCATTCCCTACTGCCAACACAGTTCTCCATTGTTTCATCGCTTTTTCAGTGAATGATGTAATATTTTTGCTGATGCCAATAGTTTCTAAGCATTTGATGATCCAGCTGTGTGGCAGTGAGTCGTACGCCTTTTTGTAATCAATCCAGACCATATTCAAGTTCGTTTTTCTGTTCTTACAGTTTTCTAGTATCATTTTGTCAATTAGGAGCTGATCTTTTGTGCCCCTGCTCCTTCTTTTGTTGCCTTTTTGCTCTACTGGCAAGATGTTATTTGTTTCCAAATAATCCATTATGTTATCTGCAATTATCCCGGTGAGTAATTTGAAGGTTGTTGGCAAGCATGTTATTGGTCTGTAGTTTCCAGGTGTTGTTCCTTTAGTTGCATCTTTCTGAATCAAGTATGTTTTTCCAGTTGTCAACCATTCATCAATTTGACCATTTTGTAGCATTTCGTTCAGTTGCTTGGCCAATATTGCATGCAAACTGGTCAGATATTTGAGCCAGAAACCATGTAATTGGTCATTTCCAGGTGATGTCCAGTTCTTTACTTTTTTTACTCGATTTTTGACCATCTCAGTTGTTATTTCTAATACTTGCATTTGCTTTTTCCAACACTTTTCTCAAAGTCTTGTATCCACTTTGCTTCCTTATTGTAATCCTTTGCATTTTCCCACAGTTCTTTCCAGAATTCAACTGTGGCTTGCTTTTCTGGTTTTTCACTTTTGAAATTGTCATTTGCATTGAGGCTTTGGTAGAAACGTCTTTGATCTGATCGAAATTGCTGATTTTGCTTGTACTGAATGATTCTTGCATCATATCTTTCAATTTTTCTGGCTATTGCTGTTATTTGCTGTTTTACAATTTCAAGTGCTTCTTCAATTTTCCTTGTATCAAGCCTGTATCTTCTGGCTAATTGATCCATGATCTTGCTATTTTTTAGCCGTTGTTCATTCATATTTTTTAAATTGCTAGCATCTGTTCTGAGTTTTTTTATTTTTTGTTCCAGTCAAATTTTCCACTTTGGTTTTGATGCTTTTTCTGCCTTGCGACTAGGTGCTTTGTTTTTAAAACCTAGTTCATTAGTGACTATTGCAGCTGCACTGTACATTAACTGATTTGTTTCTAAGATGGATGCCGATTCAATTGTTGAAAGTACTGCATTAACCATTCTCATTATAGGTGCCAAGTTTTTGTTAGGCACAGTTTTTAATGATGGTAAACGTTGCCTTTCCTCATTAGACAGTACATGCTCCATGATTTTGTCCTTCAATTCCTTTTGTTTTTCAGTTAGTTCATCAATTGGTTCAATCATGACTGGTTCTGGTAGTGGTGCTATTACTTCTCCACTAACAGTTTCTTCTGTTGGAAGCTCCAGTGTGATGTCTTCAGTTGTTTTGTGAGTTTCTGTTGTTTCCACTGGTGGTGTTATTTTTTTAATTTGGCAATTTGTCTGAATTTTCTCAAGTTCAATTTCACTGAACACATTATTTCGTATAATAAATCGCCTTTGATCTGCTAGTCGTTGTTCGCTAACATTTGAATCTGGATATTGTTGTTTCCAAAGTTCATGCATTCGCTTCAAATAACCTCTTCTTTCTGGCTCTGAGTTGTAATAACAGGCCATTATGGCACGATTTTCATCTGCACTATATTTTTGTCGTTTTGTTGGCTGGTCCACTTGTAGCCCACTTGTCGACGGATGTCCAGGGACCTCAACATCCACCGCGGCCCTTGTTAACACGCATGACGACCGATGCGGTATAGAATTTTTCTTCATTTCTTTCACCATGTTATATGGGTTGGCGAGTTTTTTTTATGAGGCCAGGTTGCCAACCTGACCCCAACCCTCCTCCTTTCTCATCCGGGCTTGGGACCGGCAACAGCGGAAATGGGGGGGGGAAGCAATCTAACTGCCTGTTGATGGCAAAAGGCAGGATCAGGGATGGGGGGAAGCAATCTAACTGCCTGTTGATGGCAAAAGGCAGGATCAGGGATGGGGGGAAGCAATCTAACTGCCTGTTGATGGCAAAAGGCAGGATCAGGGATGGGGGGGAAGCAATCTAACTGCCTGTTGATGGCAAAAGGCAGGATCAGGGATGGGGGGGGAAGGAATCTAACTGCCTGTTGATGGCAAAAGGCAGGATCAGGGATGGGGGGGGGAAGGAATTTGATGGCAAAAGGCAGGAACAGGGATGGGGGGAAGGAATATTATTATTATTATTATTATTATTATTATTATTATTATTATTATTATTATTATTATTATTATTATTATTATTATTATTATTATTATTATTATTATTATTATTATTATTATTATTATTATTATTATTATTATTAATTTTATCAAGCGTGTATATGATTACAGACAAAGTATAAACATAATTGTGGATATATAAGAAGTACAAGCATGGTTATGAGTACATGATGTTTTACGAATACATGGGGACATTAGGACAGGGACAGTAGGCACGCTGGTGCGCTAATGCACGCCCATATCACTTGCTTCCTCTCAAAATATTTGTATTCCTGTGATCAAGAGAAAAAATATATAATTATAGTTCAAAGGCATATCTTCAGTGAAATAGTGGGGTTTCAGGGAGTTTTCCCCTCCCAAAATATTATTGTGAAAAGTCTTGAAAAATACCTTTACAGTTTGCCTATTTAATAGAGTGCAGAAATAGTTGCGTTTAGTTTTTTTTTCTTTCCAGTGAAAAAGTGAACCTGGGAAATGCCTAATTCATTAATTTTTAATCACTTATGGATGCTTTCATTTTAGCAACAAGTCGTATCCATTACCACATTCTGTATTTTATGTTTTCTGTCTCTTGAGCACATACAAAACAAGAATACCAAAAGAATGAAGAGGAATCAATTAGTTCTTACTGTCCCTTATATATGTTTTTTTCCCCCTCTCTCTCCTCAAGGGCTGCATTTTCCCACAATTAAAATGCATAGTTCAATGTTTCCGGCAGTATTCTAGTAATTATGGATTCCTTTTGAATAAAAACAGTGCTTAAGCAATTAAAAAAACCTCATTACAGAAACCGTTTACGTTGTGCTTTACTTGTTCACCATTGTATTCTCCCTAGATAGTCACCTTGTTTCCAAGCATTAAAATATAGCTTTTTTTTCCAGTGTTAACTTAGACTCAAAGTATGTCTTTTTTAAAGGCATTACGTCTATTTTATGTTTTAGTGCAATTGGTAGGGTTCTAAATATATAACTCAACCTTCACTCTCTTGACTGCTATATTTATCTCCCATGAAATCTATTCAAAATTACAGCAAATTTTTTAAAACCTCAACTATTTCTGTGTAGTTGGACAGCCTATTAAATAGGCAAACTATAAAGAATAAAACAAATATTTTTCAAGGCTTTTCACAATAATATTTTGGGAAGGAAAACCCTCTGAAACCCACTATTTCACTGAAGATATACACTTGAACTATATATATAGTTCTCCCTTTACTATTTCACTGAAGATATGCACTTGAACTATATATATAGTTCTCCCTTTATAGCTCAAGATATACACTTGAACTATATATATAATAGTCTCCCTTTATTTTCATTTATCAGCAAAAAAATGTTACACACACACACACACACACACACACACACACACACACACACACAGTTACAGTTACCTGAATAACCAAAGACCTACATACAAACACCCGCAAAAAACTCAGGTGGTAATGTCACGATGATGTCACCGACCCAGTTTGGTCGGTGCCGGTCCGTGGGTGCTGCCATCCTTTTTTTGAATTTTTTTGAATTTTTTTTCTTTTCTTCTTCTGAGCATGAGCAGAAGCCGCGTTTCCGGCACTGTGCATGCGGTCGCCATCTTGTTTTTGGCATCCCCCCCCAGATCGGGAGGAAGCGAACCAGCATCAAGGTAAGTTAGAACCCACCCCTGGTTAAGACCTAGTTAGTACTTTGAAGTATGACCCTCACAACCTAAAGCTGTAAGCTCAACTGGAAAATCAGTATCTATTGATGAAGACAAAAAGAAATTAAACTCTTATTCTTGGCAAAAAAAACTACAGGGATATGTCCATGTAGCCATCTAAGCTGAAGTTAGCTTGATAAGTCTTTACTTTTTCAGTTATTGTTGAAAAGAGGAAATGGTAATGTAGAAATTATTATTATTATTAGCATAGGTTGTTGTTACAGTAGCCCAGAAAGCACAAGCATCCTCTTTTAATGATTGCATAATCCCTCACGGGGTGGAGACTGGGCAACTGAATGGAGCTGAGTGTTTACTGGCCGGATGCCCTTCCTGTTGCCAATGTGGAGTTTTTCTCAGCAGATATATTCTCATCGTGCCCAAAGAGAGAAATGTCTGCCTTTACCTAGGATTGAACTCACAGCCTCCTGATTGTGAAGCAAGAGCTCCGCCTCTAGGCCACCGCACCACTCACCCAGAAAGCACAATTCTATTGCAGAATAGTAGTTTGGCTTGCCAAGGTACCAGCCCTGTTATAGGAAATGCTTATCTGTTTCCCAAGGTGAACCACAGAAGGGCCAGCTGGTTTCGCACCAGAGAGAAAGACGAACAGCTCTTCTTGCAACATCACCCAAGGCCCCGTCCCTTCTTGGAGCTGCCTTGCGAGCAGGCGCCACAACTGGGAAGCTTCAGAGCCACAGGAATCTGACTGCCTGCACAGAGCACAGCTCGTCTCCCCATCGAAGTAGTACCCATTTTATCTACTTGCATAGAACATGCTTTCAAACTGCAAGGCAGGAAGAAGCGGAGGCAAGTGATGGGAGCTCACCCCACCATGCAGAGCTAGAGCTCGAACTGCTGGACCTGAGACCAGCATCGTTAAGCCACTGAGCCATCAGGCCTCTATCAATGTAGGGATGAGACTTGTTATTGTATTATCAGTTGGGATCTCATCAGAAATCTGCCCCAGTTCTTCCTATACATCTATGTCATGCTCCCGTTGGAGCCTGAAGCTGCAGGGGAAGATGAGCTGGAATTGGAGCCAACAGAGATTGAGGGGGGTGGCTTCCTTAATTTCAGAGGAAGATGGGGTGGAGCAGGCCCAGTCAGGCCAGGGTCTTTCAGGATTAGGACGGCTTGTAGGCAGGGAGGAACAGGGGCAGGATGATGAAGAGAGGTTAAGCAGGGAACAGGAGAGACAGAGCTCAGGTGATGAGCAGGGACCACCCCCTCCCGATCCTCAGGCATGGAGAGTGGAGAGAAGGCAAGTGTCAGGTTCCAATTAATGTACCCATCACAAATCAAACTCCGAGGCATTTCACTTCCTCAAAGAACAAATTTATTTAGATACATCATCTTGGCACGAACTTGTGGAAAGCCAGCACTAAAAGTTCCCGCGTTTTCCACCCCACTTAAAGTAAGAGTTTCTCATTTTTCCACAACAATATGTCAGCAAGAACAGCACAGACTGACTCATCTACTCAGGAGGAGAGCACCCCACCCATCTTCCCAAGGCACACCTGGGGATTGAGACTTAAGGAGCTGCTGGAGGGAGTGGCATTTGTTGGGAACAAATGCTGAATTCCTGGATTCCTTCTTGATTTGTGGATTCTTGCTTTGCTCCTTGGCTCTCTGGATTCTTTGACTTGCCTGCTGGATTTTCTTGCTTGCAGCTGTGGTACTTTCACTATTGGACTGGACCATTTGCAACCAGAAGATGCTTGAGGTGTGTGTGTGTGTGTGTGTGTGTGTGTGTGTGTGTGTGTGTGTGTGTGTGTGATTACTGGGACTTGCCAGAAATGTGGGAGTGTTTGGGGGAATTTGGAGCAATAAAGGGGTGGTTTGAACTGCCAGCTGCCTGTGTGCCCTCTGTGCCGTGCCCCACGTCATCACAATCTAGCTATATCTACCCATAGCACCAGGGAGGAGGTGTTAAGTCAGAGCTAGGAAGACTATGAAATCTATAAGCAGCAAATCAGTAGATCATGCTCATAAAAGGTACAGGAGTCCGATCCATCAAGAGAGTCGAAATCTCTGTTGACTATCTCTGTCTTCCTGTATGCAAAGCAAAGTTAGCATTTCTTGATCTCATGCAGGACAATATTGGAAGTTCTCTGCAGGAAGAGCTGCAGGATCACACGGAGAGCTTACCCTCCCCCAAATACCACCTTGCAAAGCTAAGAGCCAGTCCGCCAAATTTTCTTCCAAGGAAATCTGTTTGAATAAACTGCCAGACCTGCCAGCAAACCTTGTGACATTTCGTCAATGAAAAGAAAATTGTCTCTAGAATTAAATGTGAAACCACTCCCTCCCCAATTCTTCTTCACTGGAAACAGGACATATTAATGTCCATATTCTATTGTACTCTGGGAAGGTCAACAGTACTGCGGCTTAGCGTGACCTTTTCAGAATTCCCTGTGGTTCTTATATTGGCTCACGCAGACCGACGACATAAATTAAGCATTGCAGGAGCAGCAGTAACAACAACAACAACACCTTTGCCTGTTAGCAACAAAAACAGTGTTTACAGCCTGGGAAAATAAGATAAAGGCACACATGCTTGCCTGAATAATGAATGGATACAATTCAAAATAGTTTGGTGACATAAACGCTTACAGTACAGTGCAAAGGAATTGATGTGCATTCCATTAAATAAAGTTTTTAAGCGTGCTGATGCAAACTTGAGAGAAATCTAAATGATATTTAGATTTTTGTTTCCAGGGTCATATCATATTGTGCAATGAGGATTTGGCCCAAGGCAGGACATTTATAGACGTTGATATGCTAACGTTCTTAATACAAAACTATTTTGTAGCTTCCTTCTAATTTTTATTTATTCAATTTCTATAGCTCCCTATCTGAAACCAATTGACCAATTGTCTATTTACCATGTTAAACTCATCTGAGATGCTATGAAATTAATAGAATAGAATAGAATAGAATAGAATAGAATAGAATAGAATTCTTTATTGGCCAAGTGTGATTGGACGTACAAGGAATTTGTCTTTGGTGCATATACTCTCAGTGAACATAAAAGAAAATATACATTTGTCAAGAATCATGAGGTACAACACTTAATGATTGTCATAGGGTACAAATAAGCAATCAGGAAACAATATAAATCGTAAGGATACAAGCAACAAGTTACAGTCCTGCAGTCATAAATGGAAGGAGATGGGTGATAGGAACGATGAGAAAAACTAATAGTAATAGTAATGCAGACTTAGTGAATAGTTTGAAAGTGGTGAGGGAATTATTTGTTTAGCAGAGTGATGGCATTCGGGAAAAAACTGTTCTTGTGTCTAGTTGTCTTGGTGTGCAGTGCTCTATAGTGTCGTCTTGAGGGTAGGAGTTGAAACAATTTATGTCCAGGATGCGAGGGGTTATAATCTATGTTTGTTGAAGGAGAGGTTGATACCACAACTTTGAATGATATGGCTCTCCCTCCCTCTTTTTTTCCTCGCCTTTCCTTTTCTCTCTTTCTACATTATCAAGGTTGCATCAAGTTCTGGTCACCACAATATAAAACAGATGTTGAGACTCTAGAAATAGTGCAGAGAAGAACAACAAAAATGATTAAGGGACTGAAAAATGGTTGCAGTGAAAAGAAGAACCAGGAGTGACATGATAGCAGCGTTCCAATATCTCAGGGGCAGCCACAGAGAAGAGGGGGTCAGCCTATTCTCCAAACTTCCTGAGGGTAGAACAAGAAGCAATGGGTGGAAACTAATCAAGGAGAGAAGCAACCTAGAACTAAGGAGAAATTTCCTGACCGTGAGAACAATTAATCAGCAGAAGAACTTGCCTCCAGAAGTTGTGAATGCTCCAACACTGGAAGTTTTTAAGAAGAGATTGGACAACCATTTGTCTGAAATGGTATTCGGTTTCCTGATTGAACAGGGGGTTGGACTAGAAGACCTCTATGGTCCCTTCCAACTCTGCTATTCTGTTATTCTGACTGCACAGAAGGAGATCTACAGAGCAGTGTTTGTTTCCTGCATTTAAAAGCAAATAAATCACATTCGTTTTCATTTATTTCTTTGGCTGATCGCTTCAACCTCCTCCTATTTTCTACAATGTGCTATAAGCACACAAAAGTCACTTCTAAAGCTTTCAGTCAAATTTGGAAACAATAGATGAGTCCTCTATAGGAAAACAATGACTGTGCTGAAACATCTTCTAGCTATTGGATCTGCAAGCAGATGCTTCACAGTGAAGATTGAACAAAGAAATGTCTGTGAATGGTTTTGTATCGGTGTGACTGTAGTTTACATGAAATTTATCAAGGGAATTGAGTATGGGCCTTTAGAAGCTTTAGATTAATACAACATAACAGGTATTAATATGAAGAATTTAGTTTATCAGGAATCATCATCTTCTTTTAATGACCCCATAATCCCTTGTGGGGTGGAGTCTGGACAACTGAATGGTGTTTACTGGCCAGATAACCTTCCTGTCACCAATGAGGAGTTTTATTCAAAATATATATTTTCATTGGACCCAGAGAGAGAAATATCTGTCTCTACCTAGGATCGAACTCACACCCTCCTGATTGTGAGGCGACAGCTCCACCTCTAGGCCACTGCACCACTAATTTAGTTTATCAGGAATAAAAAGAAAGAAAGAGAGTTGTTTTGTATATAAATTCTCAATTATATCTAAAACTTAGGTTGACTGATAAGATGACAGATAGGTTGAGGTGTAAGTTAATCTACAAGAGTTTATGACTTTAATATTGGGAAATTATGCCCCAAATGAAGATAACACAATTCAGAAAATACCAAGAATCCATTCCAATAATTTGCCACTTTCCATGGAAAATGGTTTTCAAATTGCTGCTTGAGAACATACTGTATATACAGTAGGTGGAAGAATTCTCTAAGTATATCAGTGACAGAAGAAGTTTTTGACCAACATTCTCAGCTAAATATGTTGTTATTGTTGAAAACTGTAATGATGTAATCTTGGCAACTGAAACATTGCCAATATTTGTGTTTTTTTATGTTTTGGGCATGACTACATTGGTCAAAAGGCAAGGAATGAGATATTTCTTCTTCTTCTTCTTCTTCTTCTTCTTCTTCTTCTTCTTCTTCTTCTTCTTCTTCTTCTTCTTCTTCTTCTACTTCTTCTTCTTCTTCTCCTTCTCCTTCTTCTCCTCCTCCTCCTCCTCCTCCTCCTCCTTTGACGGAATAAGAATTATTCCTATCGAGGCGATATAGGATCTTGCTTCCTTGAAGTCATCCTTACTTAGAAAATAAAACCGAGATTCAATTCTAATTAACAAAATATTTATTTTAGTACAAAAGTAACAAAAGAATATAAACGTTATTAAGCTACATTGTCTCAGCTAAGAAATCACGTCTGCCTCGGGCGAGGCTCACAGGAGAAGAAGGAAGGAGGAGACCCCTGGAATACACACATGCGCAGTAATACATGTCACATGTCTGCTGATTAGAAAATACAGTAAACCTAGAAATATGGCAGAGGTGCTCAACTGGCAATATTCACATCGTGACCTTCTTCTTCTTCTTCTTCTTCTTCTTCTTCTTCTTCTTCTTCTTCTTCTTCTTCTTCTTCTTCTTCTTCTTCTTCTTCTTCTTCTTCTTCTTCTTCTTCTTCTTCTTCTTCTTCTTCTTCTTCTTCTTCTTCTTGCTAGCATATTCTCACAGATGCAGGTCCACTTCAGAATGAGATATTCCTAGATGTTGATCAATAAATCAATAAAAGAAAATAAATAAATAAAAGAAATAAAATATAAAAGAAAAGAAATAAAATAAGACCCAAACCAGACTGTCTTTGCCTTTCTTGAATAATGATATATTTAAAGAGTACCACATGAATTAATGTCATAAATCCTTTTTTTTTATTTCAAACTTAATGAAATAATACTCAGAGAAACAGTGGTGCTGTGTTTGTTTTTACAAGCAACGAGGATGGTTTCAGTGAAGAAGAAATGTAGCATTAACAAGTGAAACAGAATGTATGGCCATCACTCATATATATTTAAGAGCTGAAAGTCCTAACAGGTGGGTAAGATGATATACACCATCTGGTGTTACAAAGTGTCCGCATTCTACTATATCTCGTCCATCTTCTGAAAACATAGATTAGAAGAACCATATATGGAATCGTTGCAACCGACATAGTTATTTGTCGCCCGACCAACAAACCGTCTTAAAGTTTTAATAAATACACTGGAAGGAACAGGATCTTAAATCCCATTTTGCAGAAAGAAAACAAATGCTCCTAAAACAATGCAGCCATAAAGTAGCATAAAAAACCCCTCAATGCCTGCATGAGATATGGCTGGACTCATGGGCTCAATAACACAACATGACAGACCTACTCCTGCCAAGGTAAAGCGCGGACCCCCATGAAAGGCAGCAAACAAATCACACAGATCTAACAGTGAGCTTAATCAGACATCTAAGAAAATGTTCACGTCTAAGTTTTATAAAGCATCAGCGTTGGTTGCCTTAGGCAGAGAAAGCACTTATTATACAGTAAATGGTTATTCCAGACATAGTTATTACATACATATTGTTAAATCTGTGTAAACATTACAAGCTGTTTGGAAATGAACTTAAGCCATGGTTTCTGTCAGTGTGTAAGAATTTACAAACTGGAATAGCCATAACAAGTCAGCCAATGGGAACTGTTAGGTGACTGAGACACAGGATTTGTTGTGAGCCATGTGAGACGGCTCGGAGCCTGGGCGTGGCTTAGCTTAACTGTTCTGTGTATATAAGAGTTTGTTTGTCTTTGCTTGAGGGTCCTTGCTTCTTGTTCCTGTCCTTGTCCTTGCTACTTCTTCTTCTCTCTACCATGTTGCAAGATCTGCATGGGTATTGTATACATGTATCATGTTTTATATTCTTTTATATAAAGAAGTTTCTTCTATATAATGAATCCTGCTGAATTATTTGCTTGTGTGCTGGCTGGATCGCTATAAACACTGACAGTGATCACCCAGGGATATCTACATTTAAAGGGGATTTTCCATTGCTTTTTGTGATGGTGATGATGTTGATAGCGATGGTGAAGGTGGGAGGTGTTAATGATGATTACATCCCTAGTTTAGCCTATTGTTGTGGCCCGCCAGCGGCCAGCAGAGCTGGTAGCAGATTTGGACAGTGAGGAGGTTGGGGAGGAACATGGGCCAGTCCTGGAGTCTGGGGAAGGCTCGGACAAGTGCTCTGCATTGGAGGCAGAGATGGAGCCAGGGCAGTCTGACAGTTATCAGCTGCCTTTGGAGTCAGACATCAGTGAGGCAGACGAACAGCTGAAGCCTGTTCCCAGTGTGCGCATGCTCAGAGTTGCCAGATGAAGGGAACAGCTGAGGAACGAGGGTTGACTTGGGAGTAAGGCCACAGGTAGATGATGAATGGCCACTCCCATAGGGAATAAAAGAGGAGTGAAAGGGGAGGGGAGTTTGCAGGAGACAATTAGTTCGCTTAATTGGTTCATGACTCTCAGAGACTCCTTGCCAAGTTTTGAAGATATTGGCCTGGCAGCTCTCCAAGCCAGATAAGGTCTGTGACTGTAAATGCTCTCTTGAAAGACTTTGTTGGATGTGAATGAGAGAAATTCACAGTAACTTAACAAAAAGGGGTTTTTTTGTTGGCACAAGGAGTCTGCTTCGTGGTTTGGGAATTCCTAGGTCAGAACACCTATATTGTGGAGATTTTCTGTAAATCTGCTATTGTCTGCTTATCCTTTTTTGGGGTTCAGCCAAGGTTAGCTATCCCCGACCTATCTTTGGAGAGATACTCTTGAAGTTCTTTCTTGAACTGGGGCCAAAATATTTGGTGATGTGGATGTTCAGTTACTTTATAAAACCATGGTCAGCCAGGAGCGTTTCCTGCATTTTCCAAAACTGATAAGGAGATGTTGTAATTAGAGAGACATTTTTTTTCATTTCATTGCTTAAGTTGTCAAATCGTCACATTAAAGAAGTGTTGCTGGTAATCTGATCGCATCTGTGAGAGCATTTACTACTCTCTCACACACTGTGTTTTTTTTATAATTTATTCCATTGTGCACCCACAAAGGACTTGGCCTACTCAGTACGATCAAGTTCTATGCCAAACATTCATAATTAACTAGAGGAAGTTTCGTCCACACATCACTTCTACAATGAAATGGGAGAAACTGGACATTTCCCTGTGAAGAATTGCTGTTGTTTTCTTTAAAGGAACATTTTCTACAAGGGCGCTGTAGATGTTTGTCATTTATGACAAAGTATCATAAAAAAGCTTAACTTAACAAATTGCTGAATCAGTAGCTGCCTTTATATCCTGGCCCCTACGTGGAAACGTCCATCAAATCCATTCAATTTTCCAGATGAACATATTTGAAAGTGTCACGGTTTGAATATTGTCAGTTGTATGTCTATGCAGGGTGATGCATCCCTATCTAATATGATGGTATATTCCAATACAAGCAGAACACGTGATATGATGTTCTTTGCGCATGTGTGCATTCCTAAGCCACCATTAATTATACTTCTGCCTTAGCTCTTGACCTGAGCGGTCGTGTTTCTTAGCAAAGATGTAATTATTCAGGATTTATTGTTTTTGTACTGAAATAAATATTTTCTATTAGACTTTTAATCTCGGCTTTATTTCCAACTGTCTGTATTCCAAGTAAAGATCCAAATCACCACTATGAGATTTTATTATCATCCTTAACAGAAAGGATAGCAACGTTTGCAGGAGTGGTTTGTCCTTGCCTTCTTCTTTTTCCCAGGGCTAAGAGGAAGTGACTGGTCCAAAATCACCCAGCTGTTTTATTGCCCTAAAGCAAGGGTGTCAAACTGATTACTTCATGATTACTTCAGCTTCAACCACAACAATACACGAGCACATAATAGATTCAAACTCAATGTAAACCGCTCCAAACTCGACTGCTGAAAATACGACTTCAGCAACTACCTGACTCTGTGGTTTCTTCCCCAAACCCCCAAAACTTTAACCTTAGACTGTCTACAGTAGACCTCTCCCCATTCCTAAGAGATCTGTAAGGAGCGTGCATAAGTGCACCACTGTGCCTACCGTCCCTGTCCTACTGTCCTATTGTCCTCTGTTATCGGTACTTTTTACTTATGCTATGTTTATACAAACAACTACTATCCTGTACATGTTTGACAAAATATATAAATTAGAAATAATAATAATAACTCAATTTCATTGGGGGACGCATCAGAGCTGTGGTTGACCTCGAGTGGCCAGGTGTGGGTGGCCGACTGGATGGGTGTGGCTGACTTGGGCATGGCCAACTGGTTGGGCGTGGCCAGCTTGACACCACTCCTCAAACTGCTGGCATGTTTCCTTTTCGCACTGGGTAGACCGGGCCGAAGCCACGCTGGCCCGATGTTTCCTCTTCACACTGAGTAAACTGGGCCGAAGCCACGCTGGCCCGATCTTTACTCTTTGCATTGGGTAGACCGGGCCAAAGCCATGCGGGCTGTCCCCTTACAGTTTCCAGGATGGTCCTGCGGGCCAAATCCGACCACATCATGGGCCGGATCCAGCCCGTGAGATGGAACTGACCCGCGGGCTTTGTGTTTGACACCCCTGCCTTAAAGGAAGACAAGAAGTCAGGTTTCTTCACTCCAATCCCAGTGCCTTAGTCATTTGACCAAACTGGATTTCCTTCTTTCAAATACTTGAATAGATATTCCAGGAAGGAACAATCCTTCCTTCACAGCTGTCACCTTGCCCCAACCCCAAGAAAATCTAACTCCATAACTACTGTGATTGTCCATCAATTTTTTTAAAAAAATTAATTTTGTGCTTTGTTTGCAACCTGAACAAAGAGAGATTTCAATTTTATGGGAGACCCCCAGAAGTAAAACTACTCAGCTCTTCTAAAATCCAACCGTATTACAAACTCATTATATAATCTGATGAAAAATTAAAAACACAAATGTAATATTTCCCTACACATTCACGAATCAATCTTCATTAGATATAAAAATGAATTTTGCAAGGAAAAATTAACATTTATTTATGAAATAGTCTGCATTAGTCATTTGCACATAAACTGGATCATAACTGCAAGGAGACTATAATAACTAAAATCCTGGCAAAAACAACAGAGGATTGACTCCAGGAATTGGAATTTTTACAATTAAATTTACTCCAATCATTTTAAATTATCAAGCTAAGACTTTCTTTTTCCAGCATCTGTCTCTGATAAATCTGTTCCTTATTTCTATTTTTGGCTAGAACGAAAACAAATATTCCATTAGCAATTATGATTTTTAAAAATATATATATATCTACAAGCTGGCTGGGATATTGGAGCCGCAGTGTACAAAGAGCAGTAAATTACTTTCCACCCACAGTCATGAAAAATCGTCCCATGCATCTCTTAAATCTGAATTATTGAGAAAATAACCTTATGCCCATATCATTAAATATATTATTCAACATGCAGTTTATAGTTCACTGCAAGTTCATGCCTCCTCCTTCCTGCCATTCTTCAACAAGGTCTACCTGAAAATTTGCATGTACCCAGCTACTTTAAAATGTTTTTCATTACAAATACTTGTCGGCAAAGATTCAATAATATAAACAGTAGTGGCTTAGTGAAATATGACCCAGGATTTAACAGATTAACAGAGTTGGAAGGGACCTTGCAGGCCATCTAGTCCAACCCTCTGCCCAAGCAGGAGACCCTACATCTGCCTCTACCTAGGATCGAACTCACAACCTGCTGATTGTGAGGCAAGAGCTCCACCTCTAGGCCACAATCAACTGATTCCTAAATTATTTCATTGCGATTAGCTTAGGTAGCTGAGAATCAGTTTCAACTAGTTTACTTGATCTGACATGCTAATTTTCTTCTTCAAGTATAGTATTTCCTCAAAGAAACAAAGGGTTCAAGCTAATAAAGTAATAGACAAGGACATCAGCTTATTCTTTTTCCCAGATAGTGAAGGAATCAAATCTCAAAAAGGAGAGGTACTCATGTTTTGGCAGTTCCAAGCTTGTTTCAATTTAGTTTCTGGACGTTTCATTACAGACTAGGTAACATCATCAGCAGAATTTTATTGTCCTATTTTCCCTAGCTTATAAATGTCTTGTGTGCCAGTGTGGTCTGTCGATCATGTGATTGGTTGTTCGTTTGGAAGTATATTTAAATTCTGAGCAGCTGATTGGTTCTCTTGTTCATTGGTCATCTGAGTGGTCTGGTTTCTTACGTATTCACATGCTGGATCTAGATCAACATCCTTGTTAATTGCTCCTTTGGTAGAATACCAAGTTTGATAAAGTCATGTATGTGGTGCAGGGGCTGGTTGCTCACTTACCTTGCTGCCGGAGCCATGCGTGCAGATCTCCACGCTTTGGGGGTGCACGTGCTTGCTATGCGCGTACCCCCCTCGCACGATTTTGCTTCTGCGCATGCGCGGAAGCAAAATCGCACCAAAATCTCACGAGGGGGCGCGTGCACGTGCGAGATTTTGGCGCGATTTTGCTTTTGCGCATGTGCGGAGGCAAAATCTCACCGAAATCTGATGCACGTGCGTGTCCGCTCATGAGATTTCGGTGCAATTTTGCTTCCGTGCATGCTCAAAAGCAATATCGCCTGAAAATCACGGGAAAAAATGGCGACATGGTGGACCGGCAGAGAGGGCTCCGGAGCGGTTGCGAAATTCGCCGCTCCCTACCGGAGCTGTGTACCGGGCAGCTCTGGCAGGAACCCACCTCTGATGTGGTGGTATTGGCATGCCCAATTATTTTTGTTCCTTCCCAATTGAACCGATGTTGTTTATCACACGACCAATGGGCCACAATGGCACACAAGACTAAGCTAAGGAGAATAGAAGAAAAAAAAAACCCATGAAAAAATTCTATAAAAAAAAATTCTTAAAAAAAATTTCCATTTAAAAAAAATGGCGGCGCCCATGGACCGGCACTGACAGAACCGGATCCATGATATCATCGTGACAGCAGGTCACTACCAGTTCAGGCAAACCGGTCCGAACTGGGAGGAACCCAGGAACTGCTACAGGTAGTCCTTGACTTACAACCACAATTGAGTCCCCAATTTATGTTGCTAAGTGAGACATTTGTTAAGTGAGTTTTGCCTGCATTTTGCGACCTTTCTTGCCACGGTTGTTAAGCGAATCATTGCATTTGTTAAGTGACTCTGGTTTACCCATTGACTTTGCTTGTCAGAAGGTCACAAAAGGGGATCACATGACCCCCGGGGCACTGCAACCTTCATAACTATGAGTCAGTTGCCAAGTGTCTGAATTTTGATCACTTGACTGTCGGGATGCTGCAAAGTGTGAAAAACAGTCATAAGACACTTTTTTCAGTGCTGTTGTAATTTCGAATGGTCACTAAATGAATTGTTGTTAAGTTGAGGACTGTGTGTATTTCCATACTACTCATTTTATCACTATTTTACTAGGAACTAGGGTCTCCAAGGTTGCATTGCCAAAGAAAGTGGATAAAACAATTAGCACTTGGACTAGAAGCACCAGAAATTAATTGAAATAAGGACCTCTCAAGGGTTATCCTATTTAATTTTGTTCACATTGCTAAGCTATCTTCCCTGCCATCGATAAAGTACCAGCTATTTCTTTGATTACTTTAAGAAGGAGATGGGGTGGGGAAAACTGTTCCCTTGGTAACACAATTTCTCCCAGGTCACACCATGGATTAGAAAATCATTTTTATTTATTTTTAGATTGTATCAGACAAAAATTGCTAGGTTTTTTTTTGTCTGAAACCAGTCTTTGTTGGGCACTTTTATTTAATTCTTTTAGTGGCATGCTTCACTTATTCTGATAATTATATCAAAATGGTCCCTCTCTCATGACAAATTCTTAGGAGTTAGTAAGTAGGTAGTAAACAAGTTTATAAAGGGGAAGAAAATCAAAATATTTCTGTAGCAGCTTCTGAAGTAACTTATTTCTGGTTTCCTTTACATTTGTTTTGAGGAATTCATCTGTTTTGTTCCTCTTAGCAGAATGCAATTTTAATGACCTGTCTATGGGCGAAATTATGTGCATTCAAGTATATTATGTGTTTGTTTGTTTTTTAAAAAAACCATTTCCCTTCTGTGATGGAGAACACAGATCTAGATTTTCCAGTAGTGTTACTTTTTCTAACCAGCAGTAGGAGGATCCTACAAAACCCGGTTTCTTGGAAGAATTGACCAAAGAAAATGTAATTAAGTGTGTAACAATAGACAATAGGCTTACTTTTATTGTTTGCCCAGGCCGTAAGTTGTAGCAAGGATGTTCTCACCTGTGGGGGGAGTGTGTTCATTGCATGGATTTATGCTTGTGAATACTTGAAATAGTAACAGTAAAAAAGCCCACACTTTATGTATTACTCCACTGGAAAAAGATGATAGATGATAGATAGATAGATAGATAGATAGATAGATAGATAGATAGATAGATAGATAGATAGATAGATAGATAGATAGATAGATAGATAGATAGATAGATAGATAGGAGGGGGGAGGGAGGGAGGGAGGGAGGGAGATATATATATATATATATATATATATATAGGTAGATAGATAGATAGATAGATAGATAGATAGATAGATAGATAGATAGATAGATAGATAGATAGATAGATAGATAGATAGATAGGTAGGTAGGTAGGTAGGTAGGTAGGTAGGTAGGTAGGTAGATATGTAGAAAGATAGAGACATAGAGAGATAGATGGATGGATGGATGGATGGGTAGGTAGGTAGGTAGGTAGGTAGGTAGGTAGGTAGAGAGAGAGAGAGAGAGAGAGAGAGAGAGAGAGAGAGAGAGAGAGAGAGAGAGAGAGAGAGAGAGAGAGAGAGAGAGAGAGAGGAGGGGGGGAGGGAGGGAGGGAGGGATAGATAGATAGATAGATAGATAGATAGATAGATAGATAGATAGGTAGGTAGGTAGGTAGGTAGGTAGGTAGGTAGGTAGGTAGGTAGGTAGGTAGGTAGATATGTAGAAAGATAGAGACATAGAGAGATAGATGGATGGATGGATGGATGGATGGATGGATGGATGGATGGATGGATGGATGGGTAGGTAGGTAGGTAGGTAGATAGATAGATAGATAGATAGATAGATAGATAGATAGATAGATAGATAGATAGATAGATAGATAGATAGATAGATAGATAGATAGATAGTTGAGAGAGGGAGAGGGAGAGGGAGAGAATGATAGATAGAATGATAGATAGAATGATAGACAGACAGACAGACAGGTATAGGTAGGTAGGTAGGTAGGTGGTGGGTGGGTGAATAGATAGATGATAGATAGATAGATAGATAGATAGATAGATAGATAGATAGATAGATAGATAGATAGATAGATAGATAGAAGATAGAGATAGAGATAGATAGAGGGAGAGGGAGAAGGAGAGGGAGAAAATGAAAGAAAATGAGAGAAAGAGAGAGAGAGGGGAGAGAGAAAGAGAGATAATATAAATATAGAGATAGATGGGGGAGAGAGAGAATAGATGATAGATTGATGATAGATAGATAGATAGATAGATAGATAGATAGATAGATAGATAGATAGATAGATAGATAGATAGATAGATAAGAGAGAGAGAGAACGAGAGAGAGAGAGAGAGAGAGAGAGAGAGAGAGAGAGGGAGGGAGGGAGGGAGGGAGGGAGGGAGGGAGGGAGGGAGGGAGGGAGAGAGAGATTGAGATTTTGCAACTTGATTTATAAATGCTGAATACAAGCTATATGTCACTATAGACAGATATCTGCAGAAGATTAGAGAAACAGGAAGTATTTTCCCCCCTTCTCAGTGGCAGTTCTATTCTAGGTAGATTATAAATTGTTTCTGTCATTTAGGACAAGATTTTATGTTTTTCCTTTTCTTTCAAAAGAAAGCAGTTGGCAGAAAACATCTTGGAAGAGATCCTACATTACCATAAACCTGGTTAGGTGTAGTATTCATAGAACCTGAATGGGTTCTTTAAGCATACTCCATATTGTCTATTTTTACACACCTTGAGTATTTTGCCTAGCTCTGCACCCCACATTTTAAGAAAGTTTCAGAGAAACTGGAACAGGTACAATAAAAGGCAGAGAGATGTTTAGTTGAGGGACAGCAATCATATGGAACAGATTAAGGAAAATGGGTATATTTAACGAGGTGGAATGATGCTTTGGGACAGGGAAATAACATATTTTCAAGGACCGGAAGCATACGACACTGGAAGAGGACAAAACCATCGATCTCAAGTGCAGAAAGTAGAGCAATGTAATTAAGTTACAGGCAGATTCCAGTTGAATGTTCGGGATATTTTGCTTCTGAAAAGGTAAGAGTAGTTTGACAGTGCTACAATTATCAAGGGAGCCATTGGACTCTCTTTCCTTGGATGTGTTCCTGAAAGCTCAGGAACATCTGTCAAGGGTTTCTCTATTGAACAGGAGGTTGGATTTGATGTCTGGCCTGAATGATCCCTTCAAACTTTATAATTCTGCAAGATGATGGGTAACAGATGTGTCTGGCTTGCCACTACTTAAGTCAGCACAAATGCTGATTCCAGGCAATTTCCTTGCTAAAGTGACATCTGCGTAATGGCACAAATGTGTCAAGGGACAAGATGGGTTTCTCCCCCCCCCACCCATCTCACTCTCCTTTCATAATAGAAGAATTTAAGGTCACACGATTAAATCGGTAGCAATTTTCAACAAAAGCTTCGTGTTAACATATAAGATTTACTGTCCAAAGATGTGCCTTTGGTTTGCAGCTTGAGTGGGGTTCAAAACAGATCACAGGGCTTGATAAACACATGTACCATGTTCTATGTCTTGACCGATGGAGGTGGACCAACATAATAAAATAGGATAGGATAGGATAGGATAGGATATAATAAAAAAGAATAGAGTAGAATAGAATAGAATAGAATAGAATAGAGTAGAGTAGAGTAGAGTAGAGTAGAGTAGAGTAGAGTAGAGTAGAGTAGAGTAGAAAGTAGAATAGAGTAGAGTAGAGTAGAGTAGAGTAGAGTAGAGTAGAGTAGAGTGTAGAAAGTAGAATAGAATAGAGTAGAGTAGAGTAGAGTAGAGTAGAGTAGAGTAGAGTAGAGTAGAGTAGAGTAGAAAAGAATAGAATAGAATAGAATAGAATAGAATAGAATAGAATAGAATAGAATAGAATAGATAGAATAGAATAGAATAGAATAGGAGTAGAGTAGAGTAGAGTAGAGTAGAGTAGAGTAGAGTAGAGTAGAGTAGAGTAGAGTAGAAGAGTAGAGTAGAGTAGAGTAGAGTAGAGTAGAGTAGAGTAAAAGAGTAGAGTAGAGTAGAAGAGTAGAGTAGAGTAGAGTAGAGTAGAGTAGAGTAGAGTAGAGTAGAGTAGAGTAGAAGAGTAGAGTAGAGTAGAGTAGAGTAGAGTAGAGTAGAGTAGAGTAAAAGAGTAGAGTAGAGTAAAAGAGTAGAGTAGAGTAGAAGAGTAGAGTAAAAGAGTAGAGTAGAGTAAAAGAGTAGAGTAGAGTAGAAGAGTAGAGTAGAGTAGAGTAGAGTAGAGTAGAGTAGAGTAGAGTAGAGTAGAATAGAATAGAATAGAATAGAATAGAATAGAATAGAATAGAATAGAATAGAATAGAATAGAATAACAGATTTTGAAGGCACCTCGGAGGTCTTCTAGTCCAACCCCATGCTTAGCCAGCAAAGGTTTAGACAATAGTGTCTAGAATATTGTGAGCATGCTTGAGAAATATCTGAGTTTTGGCTACATTGATGACAATTGGTCAAAATGTGTCCAAAATGAAAGGTAATATCCTTATCATTAACAGAATATGTTGTGTAGTACATAATTAGAATAGAATAAAAGAGTTGGAAGGAATCTTGGAGGTCTTCTCCAAATTCAAAAACTTTAACCTTAGACTGTCTACTGTTGACCTCATCCCATTCCCAAGAGGTGTATAAGGGGCATGCATAAGTGCACCATCGTGCCTATGGTCCCTGTCCTCATGTTCCCATGTACTCAAAATTGTCTCATGTATACATATTTATACTTGTACTGTAATCTTATATATGCTTGACAAAAATAAATAAATTTAAATTTTTTTAAAAAAACCTGCTTAGGCAGGAAACCCTATACTATTTCAGACAAATGGTTATCCAATCTCTTCTTAAAAACTTCCAGAGTTGGAGCATTCACAACTTCTGGAGGTAAGTTGTTCCACTGATTGTTCTGTCAGGAAATTTCTCCTTAGTCCTAGGTTGCTTCTCTCCTTGATTAGTTTCCATCCATTGCTTCTTGTTCTGCCCTCAAGTGCTTTGGAGAATAGCTTGACTCCCTCTTCTTTGTGGCAACCCCTGAGATATTGGAAGACTGCTATCATGTCACCCCTAGTCCTTCTTTTCATCAGACTAGACATGCCTAATTCCAGCAACCATTGGACTTGGTGGAAGTTAAAGAGACTGAAAAAGAATAAAGAATTTGAAGAAAATATCTTATAAGTGCTAAGTGGATTTAAAATACTTTGGAGACTTTTGTAAAAGAATTGTTTTGTTATATTGGGAAACCAGCAACGCCATCTGCTGGTTAAAAGAAAATATTGCAACAGACTGTGTTAAGCTTGAATTTGCTGGCAGCTGGAGACTGACCTTGCTGATAAGAAGATAACTAGGAGCTTGAAAGGACTTGAAAGCAGTGTGTGTTGTGCTATTGTGTTTGATGGTGCACTGTTTTGGTGATAGAAGATAAGAGGATTTTGAATTGGATTGGACTGAAATACAAAGAGATTATATGGACGTAAGCTGCGAGTAAAAAAAAAATATCTGTGAACTTTGTGAATTGTGAATTTGACAATATGGAGGTGTGTATCTATGAAGAATTGACTGAGATGTTAAAATACATCTATGAAGATATAAAAACTTACCTTTTGGAAATCAGAGGTGAAAAGAAAATAGAAATGAAGCTGGATCATAAAGAACACTTAGAATTTACAATGGTGGAAAATGAAAATGAAGAAAATGAAGACCAAGGAGATTACACAGATAAAAAATGGACTGAAAATAAAAAACAGAATGATGATTACACTGGGATTTACAGTGATAAGAAAAGAGTAAGAGTGGAGCATTGGTATCAGAAGAAGCAATAAAAAATAAGGGGGGGGGGTAATAGGGAGAAGAGACTAGGAAAAATTGAGAGCAGACTTACACAAATAATATACTCAAAAGGAAGAAAAGGAATTTGGGAAAAAAGAAGTTATTGGCATAAAAATAAAAGAAAGAAAAAGAAAAAGTTAAGAGAAGGGGTCGGAAGGGGAAAACCTACAAGAAGTGGAATTTTTGAGAGACCAAAAGAGAATCAATGAAAAGAGGAAGGTTAATTGAAAGGAAGAGATGTTAGATAATTGTGTATAATTAAGTAGGGTATAAAGTTCTTATATAAGATTGATGGTGGAATGCTATAAAAAAATTAGAATTATTGTTTTACATTCAATCATGTCAACACTATTAGTTGTGTATAAGTGTGTATAATTAATCAGCATAATTATCTTGCTAAAAGGGTTTTTTATAAGTTAATAATTCTATATTAGATTGGTACATGATGGTTTGAATTAAATTTTGATGATGAAAGGGAAAAAAGAATAAAGAAAAGAAGGGAAATAAATTAGACTATAGTAGGTCAATTGTTGGAAGGTTATAAAATTTGAATAATTACTACTTTTCTTCATAAGATTTGTTTTTATCTAAGATTTGTATAACTTATACATTTGATTTAATGTTGAAAAGGATTTAGATAATTACTGAAATTGTTGGAATGTTATAAGATTTGTATAATTATCATTTTAAAAAGTCTTTATATAAGATTATATAATTTATAAATTGGATTTTTTTGTTGTAGAGATTTTAGATAATTAGGGGTTCCTTTTTTTCTTTATTATTGTATCTTGGGGAGTTGGTAATGTCATTAACCAACGGATGGAAGTGTAGTGATGAGATGAGATTAGAATTTGTTTAAATATGGAGAATGAGTTAAAATAAAAAATTGAATTCCAGTTTCCCCCAAAAATGAATCATGTCTGACTTTGAAACATGATAGAAACATAAAACTTAAATCCTCTCTGAAAAGTTTTGAAAAAGTAACTCATAGCAAAAAAGAAAAAAAAGGAAAGGAAAAAAAAAGAAAAAAAAGAAAAAAAAAGAATAAGCATTGGCTTAACAAAGTCATAATTTCAGCCACCTGGTGTGTAATCTTTCCATCTTAATTAGAAACATTGCAGTCCTGTAAAGCAGTTTTTAATCATTTAAACTACTAGCCTAACGCAGAATCCCTCTTAAAATGGATGGGGGAAACATTCATCTCACCCTCTTTTATTTCTTTGCGTTGAAGGCAGACTTTGAATTGTATATATTTGGAAGGACCAAATAAATTAGCTTTACTGTTTTGCAGTTGAAAAACATATACACAGACGCAAACATGCCTGTATGCTTCTTATACAATTGGTATATTTAAAAAGTACCTAAATAATTGGTGCGATTTGCCTTACTATGTGTTTATTTATTCTTTGGCTTCACATGACTGTCCATTTCACAATAGTGGCTCTGGGTGGCTATCATAAAGTAAACAAAATGAAACAACAATCGTAGAAAGTAAACAGCAGAATTAAAAAATATGTAAAGGATATCAGTAGAATTTTTTATAATTCAATCTACCCTGGACTATCCTTGAAGAGCAGTCAGAAACTACAGCTGGTCTGGGCAGTGATGGCTTCATTCATTTTGCTTCATTCGACTGCTGGAAGAAAAATCCATCTCGTTCAGTTCCAAACCGGGAGAAAGGCACTATAGACAAAATGGAGGATGGAGGCTGATTGGAAAGAGGGTCCGTTTATTGATGAAGCAGAACCACAAGCATGAGTGATTCTGGTGCAACTGACCACATGGAGTTGAGAGGGGGTGGCTTTTATATCTTCTCTTGGGCTTTGCACTTGAGCTTCCTGTTCCTGTGCAAGAACATGAATTCTATTGGCTGTTGTGGGTGTCATGTAGGGGTCATAGCTGGCTCTGTGGGTTTTCTGAGCTCCCAGGTTTGGTTGAAGTTTGCTGGGGGTGGAGGTGCAACTGGGATGATGTAATGAAGGGGCTTGTGTTCTGAAAGGGTGTTGGGCAATTCCTATTTATGGCTTAATGGCTTTGTCCTCATTTGACTCTTGAGTGAGGGCTATTTGCTTATGAATAGAGCTACCTAGATTCTTGTCTTCTTTCAATAAGCTCTTTATCTTTTAAGTGCTGACATCTGCTGAGGGCTATTAAGAAAGGTGGGGGCTGCTTTCCGTCTGGAAAAACATGTTTCTTCTTGAGGGAAATATAATAATCTGCCTTTTTAATATATCCTAAAATATTGCATTCTTCTAGGAGAAGGGTGGATGCTAACTTTCTACAACCTTGAGGTAGGAGCTCATCTTGTCCCTTTTTTGTTCTGGTTTTTTAAGGATTTCTTTAGAATTTGTCTCTCTTGTGTGTGTGTGTGTGTGTGTGTGTGTGTGTGTGTGTGTGTGTGTGTGTATACGTGCATGTGTATATACAGTATATGTGTGTGTGTGTGTGTGTACGTGCATGCATATATACAGTATATGTGTGTGTGTGTGTATGTGTGTGTGTGTGTAGCATTTTTTGTTGATAAATGAAAATGAAGGGAGACTATTATAGATCTATTTCAAGCTATTTAGCTCTCATCAGATAGCCATACCCTTACTGGGATTTGAACCTGGGCCGCCTGCCTTGTAAGGCAGCAGCTTAACCTTTAGGCCACAGGCTCTCTTCCCTTATCAGCTCTTCACCAGGAAAGGGTTATATATGTTTTTCTGTTATATCATCCTGGTGTACCCAAATATGGGAGAAATTTTTCCTTTGCCTATATATATGCACAATTAAAAGAAAGAATATGTGTATATATATATATTATATATATATATATATTCTTTCTTTTAATTGTAGGCTGCTTAGTGTCACTGAGAAGTTGAAAAGCCTCAATAATAGATTGCATAAATAAATACCAAGGACAGCACCAATTATCATAAATTAATGTCAATCCCATTGACCACCACCAGCCTCTTGACCTGCATGCATGGGGAGAAAAATAGTTTTTAGAGCAGTCAGCAGTCAACTGTCTATTTGGGAGTAAAAAGCAATTTCAAGGAAGTAACTTCTCATCTTTCCTATTACCTATTTCCTTAGCATCTTACGACTATAACTTTGTTGCTTGTATTTTATGATTTATGTTAATTGCTTGTTTGGTATCCTGTGACTATCAGCAAGAGTTGTATTTGATGGTTTATGATGATTGTATTTATGATTATGATCATGGTTTATCACTTGTTGCTTGTATGTACACTGAGAGCTTAAGCACTGGAGACAAATTCATTGTCCTTGTTCTTCCAATCATATTTGGCCAATAAATAATATTCTATTCTATTCTATTCTATTCTATTCTATTCTATTCTATTCTATTCTATTCTATTCTATTCTATTCTATTCTATTCCACGCCACGCCACGCCACGCCACGCCACGCCACGCCACGCCACTCCATTATGCAAATGCTTTGCAACTACTAGATTCTGGGTGAAAAACTGATAGTTGGAGAGCTTATGCAGTCATTGAATGGAATGGAAAGGAATGGAACGGAACGGAACAGAACAGAACAGAACAGAACAGAATAGTACAATGTAGAATAGAATAATAAAATGTAGAATAGAATAGAATAGAATAGAATAGAATAGAATAGAATAGAATAGAATAGAATAGAATAGAATAGAATAGAATAGAATAACAGAGTTGGAAGGGACCTTGGAGGTCTTCTAGTCCAACCCCCTGCTTAGGCAGGAAACCCTATCCCATTTCAGACAAATTGTTATCCAATCTCTTCTTAAAAACTTCCAGTGTTGGAGCATTCACAACTCTTGGAGGCAAGTTGTTCCACTGATTAATTGTTCTAACTATCAGGAAATTTTTCCTTAGTTCTAAGTTGCTTCTCTCCTTGATTAGTTTCCACCCATTGCTTCTTGTCCTACCCTCAGGTGCTTTGGAGAATAGCTTGACTCCCTCTTCTTTGTGGTAGCCCCCGAGATATTGGAATAATATTATCATCTCACGCCTAATCCTTCTTTTCATCAAACTAGACACACCCAGTTCCAGCAACCGTTACTTATATGTTGTAGCCTCCAGCCCCCTAATCATCTTTGTTGCTCTTCTCTGCACTCTTTCTAGAGTCTCCACATCTTTTTTACATCATGGCGATGCCCACTTACATTCTTTTTGTCACCTTTATACATTAGATGGCTCCAAATACTGGATCTATGCTTTTACCTTGGAAATATCTACTTTGCCCATCTCACCACTTGACTTATGATTCCCCTTGCTATTTTGCAGAAGATGACAAGCCTTGAGCTAAATGACCATTTCCCCAAAGAATATTAAAACTCCAGGCAATAAGATGATCCTTCTAATTTTGTTGTTATTATGCAACACTGTCCTTTGAACTTGAAATGTTGGTTTTAGAAGAGGCTTTTTTTTTTTTGGTAAATGATTTATTTTCCTTCCCAACAAAAGTTTAAACCATCTCTAACAAGTTGTATTGCTTAACGGGTTTCAGTATTCTGCTGTGTCTTTTGCTTATTTTATTTTTTAAGTCTCTTATTCATAATGCGTGAGTCCTCTATGTGTCTTTTAAGGCACACGAAAAAGGGTGAACAACCTTAGAGGCAGATAATCTTCCATATTGTCAGGGTGAAAGGTCAGGGAGGGAAACAAGTGACGGCTGGGATTTTATTTTGTTTGCTTGTTTCGATCAAGCTTTGTTCTCTGAGAAAGAAGACAGAACAAAGGACATAGCTTTACAGTGGGGGGGGAAGCATTTTTGCAGGCTTCGGAATAAAGTTGAACCTCCTTGAATTCAAGGAATATACCATCACTCAGCCTGGAGGGAGCAATGTGGTCTTAGAGTGACCCCTACAGGCACAAGAAGGAATGGCTGTGAAAACAAAGTATTTTGAGCCTCAGAGAAGCTTTGCATTTTACCTCTCTAGAGATCCAGCAAATTAATAATAACAAGAAGAAGAAGAAGAAGAAGAAGAAGAAGAAGAAGAAGAAGAAGAAGAAGAAGAATTGGAGGAGGAGGAGGAGGAGGAGGAGGAGGAGGAGGAGGAGGAGAAGAAGAAGAAGAAGAAGAAGAAGAAGAAGAAGAAGAAGAAGAAGAAGAAGAAGAAGAAGAAGAAGAAGAATAGAATAGAATAGAATAGAATAGAATAGAATAGAATAGAATAGAATAGAATAGAATAGAATAGAATAGAATTCTTTATTGGCCAAGTGTGATTGGACACACAAGGAATTTGTCTTTGGTGCATATGCTCTCAGGGTACATAAAAGAAAAGATACATTTGTCAAGAATGGTTGTCATAGGGTTCAAATAAGCAATCAGGAAACAATCAATATGAATATAAATCGTAAGGATACAAGCCAACAAGTTATAGTCATACAGTCATAAGTGGGAGGAGATGGGTGATAGGAACGATGAGAAAAACTAATAGTAATAGTAATGCAGCCTAGTGAATAGTTTGACAGTGGTGAGGGAATTATTTGTTTAGCAGAGTGATGGCGTTCGGGAAAAAACTGTTCTTGTGTCTAGTTGTCTTGGTGTGCAGTGTTCTATAGCGATGTTTTGAGGGTAGGAGTTGAAGCAATTTATGTCAATAATAATAATAATAATAATAATAATAATAATAATAATAATAATAATAATAATAATAATAATAATAATAATAATAATAATAACAACAACAACAACAACAACAACAACAACAACAACAACAACAACAACAGTTGCTAAATTGAATGACATGACCGAGTTGCTAAATTAGTCTACTGGTCATTACCTAAAAAAATATGACTTACCTGTATTCAAAAAGTCATGGCAACATAAAGTGGAAAAAGGTGTCGAAAATGAGATGGTGAAGATCTTGTGGGACTTTCGAATAGAGACGGATCATTTATTTATTTATTTTATTTTATTATTTTATTCTATTTTATTTATTTCGTCAAGCATATATTAGATAACAGATATAAGTATAAACATGATTATGATTACATGAAATGGATACGAATAAAAGGGAACATTAGGACAGGGATGGTATGCACGCTGGTGCACTTATGCACGCCCCTTAAAAACCTCTTAGGAATGGGGTGAGGATGAAAGTAGACAGTTTAAGGTTAAAGTTTTGGGGGTTTGGGGAAGAAACCACAGAGTCAGGTAGTGCATTCCAGGCATTGACAACTCTGTTACTGAAGTTGTATGTTCTGCAATCAAGTTTGGCGCGGTTTACCATACATTTCTATCTATTATGTGCTCGTGTATTGTTGTGGGTGAAGCTGAAGTATTCATTGACAGGTAGGACATTGTAGCAGATAATTTTATGTACGGATTTTATGTACGGATTAGGTCGGATCGAAGACAGCGTAGTTCTAAGTTGTCTAAGCCCAAAATTTCAAGTCTGGTGGCATAAGGTATTCTGTTGCGAGCAGAGGAGTGGAGGACTCTTCTCGTGAAATATCTCTGGACTCGTTCGATTGTATTAATGTCTAATATGCAGTGCGGGTTCCAGACAGATGAGCTGTATTTAAGAATTGGTCTAGCAAAAGTTTTGTATGCCCTAGTTTGCAGTTCAATATTACCAGAGAAGAAGCTACGCAAGATTAGGTTTTTAATGCCTTTTTTGGCAATGCTGTTACAGTGAGCTCTGGCACTTATTTATTTTTATTTTGTCAAGTACATGTTGGTAATATACATAGATATAACATTGTCTATATACATAAGATGGGTACTGATAAGAGGGAACATTAGGACAGGGACGGTAGGCACGCTGGTGCACTTATGCATACCCCTTAGATCATTTGAGATGAGTACTCCAAGGTCACAACTCTCCTGCCTGACCCAGGGTTTTTTTTTTTTCCATTTCAGCCACGACGAAGAGAAGAGGCAGACTAAAGATGATCCTGGATCCACACCGGTCTGCTAGGCAAGAAGCTGACAGCAGGAATAAACTAAAATGTTAAGGAATAAATATTCCTGGCATACATTGTTGATGGGATCTGATGAAAACATATGACTTCAAAGGGATCGATCAAGAGAGGATAGCAGTATAAATATGAAAGCGAGAGATTTAAATATCAAGGGGAAGGTTTGTATACTTTTGGGAGAGATGAGAGCAAAAAGAGTAAAAAGGAAAACGTATGTGCTTACTCCTGTGATAGAACAAGAATTTATCTTTAGCTGTAGTAAGGCTCTTATGTCTTTTCATTCAAACAGAAGAGAAGGCATAATTTAATTTAAGAAGAGAACAGACTTGGGATCATGGAGTGCAGTCTAGATGTACTCTAATTAATTTATATTGCTTCAAACTTTCTGCAGGCACATCCTCATCAATGGTGGGATTCAATTTTTTTTACTACTGGTTCTGTGGTCGTGGTTTGGTGGTCGTGGCTTGGTGGCCGTGGCAGGGAAAGGATACTGCAACATCTCCATTCCCTGCTTACTCCAGGGGAAGGATATGACAAAATCCCCATTTCCTCCTGATCAGCTGGGACTCGGGAGGCAGAGAATAGATGGGGCGGGGCCAGTCAGAGGTGATATTTACTGGTTCTCCGAACTACTCAAAATTTCCGCTACCGGTTCTCCAGAACTGGTCAGAACCTGCTGAAACCCACCTCTGATCCGCATCTCTCGAAGGAAGATTACTAATGTTCAGTTCACAACGTTCAAACCTTTCACTACCATTTAGCTGGCTGGATCAAATTTTGTGAATCAACACACACAGACTGTGTTGGTATGTATTTTGTGAACATACATACCATGTATGTACCAATTTGATTGCATCAAATTCTTATTTGATGCAATCCATGACTTTTTGGCCTTTGGGCTCACATCAGTTTTATTCTCCCAAAGATGTTTTCTTCCTTCGTTTTTCCATGAAGAGTTTTCGCTTCTCTCACCTAAGAAGTTTCTTCAGTTCTGAAGTTCTGTCAGAACTGAAGAAGCCTCTTGAATGAGAAGCAAAAGGAAAAACCAAGAAAGTCCAGCTGCTTTTTGAAAAAGCACCTTTTGAAACAACCATGACTGGAGGACTGAGAATCACCATAGACCAGTGGTTCCCTATCTTTTTTTGGCCGTGCCCCACCTAAGCATCTCTAAAATCCTGATGCTCTCCTCCCATGACATATAATTCTTACTATTCAAAAAGTGAACTCCTACTCATGCAGAGGAAGCCTAAAAGGCCATTAACTTGGTTTAAACAAGGTTCCAATTGACCCCATTAAAAATCAAATTGCCCCCCTGTGGGGCGTGGGCCCCACATTGGGAACCACTGCCATAGACAATCAGTTTTATTCCCAACTTTGCCTTGATTCATATCAACATAATGTGATCCTTTTAAACAGTGTTAACAACATCCAGTTTAATCTAATGTGTGAAGTTATTGCTAGGATAGGGTAAATATTTAAGGAACAAAGCAATATTGAAATGACATTTTGAACAACATTGCATCTCTGTCTCCATAGGTTTAGTTCTGCTTGGGATCAGTATAACTCTGTGATGGCGAACCTTTGGTACGTGTGCCTGAAGTGGCACACGAGGCCATGTCACCTGGAATGTGCGGTGTTGCCCGTTCCTCTTCCGGGTTTCTGGCGTGCATGTGCGCACGATGATCAGTTTAATTTAATTTAATAGATTTAATTTAATAGATTTGTATGCCGCCCAACTCCCGAGGGACTCTGGGCGGCCTTTGTGTGTGTGGCAGTGCCGGAAACTGGAAGAGCTGTTCTTCCGTTTTCCTGCGTGAGCATTTACACCAGCCAACTGATCATTGTGTGTGCATGCGCACCCAGAAACCCGGGAGACTAGCTGGCCAGTGCGCATGCATGCACCGTAAACAGGAAGTTCATTTTGGGGTGTGCGCATGTGCCCTGGGCTGCTCCTCTTCCGGGTTGCGACTCAAACGAGCGCGCATGCATGAGCTCCCTTTTCGGCACTTGGTGCCGAAAATGTTCGCCGTCACTGGTATAACTTCTTCCTAAATTATGCATTTGTTTTTCTAGAATCTAATCAGTTATTTTCTGGAAATCTGGATATTTATGTCATCCTGATGAAGCTGTGCTGCATGAACATGAACTAAAATTATGTTGTCATGCTTTGTAAGCTGATACTCCTTAACGCAAACTGTAGGTTAGCATTAAAAATGCACGATTGAACATCTAAGCTAATATTATCCTGAAAAACATCATAATTCCGTTGCATCTACTGGAAGAAGTGCAAAATCCATGAAAGCATGGTTAAGTCCATGAAACGGGGAGAAATAGTTAGCAAACATCATGTTCCCTAATGCAATTTGCCTGTATTTTCACCTAACTTTCAGAAGAAATCCAACACGTGTATCTTCTCATGCATAATGCTATCCATCAACGGAGCCATCCATTGAGAAATCAATGCAATGTCCAATCAACTGCTACAAAATTTCCATACACAAATGCACATTGGGGAAGTTATCATACAAAAATACGCATTTGGGGGAAAAGTTATATACCGTATTTTTCGGAGTATAAGACACACCTTTTTCCTCCCTAAAAGTGGCTGAAAATTTGGGTGCATCTTATACTTTGAATGTAGCTTTTTTTCCAGCCCTAACTAGGTGCTAACAGATCTTCCCAGCTCTTACCTTGCAGGCTTTTTCATTGTTACTCTCTCCAAAGAATGTTTTTCCAGCTCTAAGTCTTTGCAGAATTTTTTTTCATTGCTCTACTTGCTCCGAATAAGTTTTTTTCTAGCCCTAACCAGGTGCTAACTATCTTCCCAGCTCTTACTGGCTTGCAGGTTCTTTCATTGTTATTCTCTCAGAATAAGGTTTTTTTAAGTCCTAACCAGGGGATAAAATAATGTGCTGAAGCTGCTCCGAATAAGTTTTTTTTTTAGCCCTAACCAGGTGCTAATGATCTTCCCAGCTCTTACTGGCTTGCAGGTTCTTTCATTGTTATTCTCTCAGAAGAAGGTTTTTTTAAGTCCTAACCAGGGGATAAAATAATGTGCTGAAGCTGACCAGACTAAGGACGCTAGCCAGATGAATACCTGGTAGGCAGATTGTTTTCCCCTATTTTCCTCCCCAAAAACTAAGGTGCGCCTTATACTCCGGTGCGTCTTATACTCCGAAAAATACGGTATATAGAAATGCATAGGTTAAGAACACTGGATATCCCCAATCCCTAATTTGGAAATGAAATAGCAATAGTGCTTAGACTTATGTACTGCTTTACAGTGCTTTACATCCCTCTCTAAGCGGTTTACAGACTCAGCCTATTGTGCCCAACAATCTGGCTCCTCATTTTACTGATCTCGGAAGGATGGAAGGCTAAGTCAACCTTGAGCCGGTCAGGATCGAACTCCCGAACTGTTGGCAGGCAACAGTCAGCAGAAATAGCCTGCATACTAACCCACTGTGCCACCATGGCTCTTACATAAAACCTTACGTATGATTGACAGTTACCTTACAGTATTGTCATAGAGACCAATGTTCTCTTTCTTCAGCTGTAGCTATCTATTTATCATCAACAATCCCAAAGCAATCTTGTTTTTAAAACTTCCTGCAGAGGTATAAAAGCTGCTTTGTGCTTTTGAATTCCTTAATGGAAGAGAGAAACTCTTGTGGAAACGATACTTTGTGATCACACATCTGCAGCGGGGACATATTTTTCCCTCCCAGCTACATTGAAAAAGAGCAAAGCCAGAGGTTTTTAGCTGCTTTACAGCTTTTAAAAGAAATAAATAACACAGAAGGCGGAGAGAACAGAGAGAGAGAAACAACTCTGGCTGTTCTATAAATGAGTGTTAAATCATTTTGTCTCTACATATACCTGGTTATGGATCGTGCCCAGCCTGTTGAACTTTTGATCCCGTATCAATTCAGCCAGGTTTTAATTTGAATGTGTGCCCTCTAGCTCATTTTTAATTACTGTCCTGTGTTTATTGTGTTATTTTACGGTTTAAAAATATACGCAGTAAATTTCACGGTGCATGCACACTGCTCTTATCTAATTGTAAATTGTGAATTGGGATAGTTATTTAACTATGAATATATAAGCGAAGGAAGGAAAGAGTAAATAAGATAAAATATCACTCCACTCTGTATCCTTACCAAGTTGAGCAGGGAGAGAGAGCCATTAAAACAGTTGGTTATGCAGAAAAGAACAGAGCAATATCCAGGAACAAAGCAGAACTGTCTTTCCAATAAAATAATAAGCAATATCAAATTCTAATATATGCAAGTGTTGGATCTGGCTTCTTCTGCAGTTCATAATAGGTTTTTCTTCCCCCTTTACTAAGCTCTTTGAAATTCAAACTACCATATTTTTCGGAGTATAAGATGCACCTTTTTCCTCCCTAAAAGTGGCTGAAAATTTGGGTGCGCCTTATACTTTGAATGTAGCTTTTTTTTTTCCAGCCCTAACTAGGTGCTAACAGATCTTCCCAGCTCTTACCTTGCAGGCTGTTTCCTTGTTACTCTCTCCAAAGAATGTTTTTCCAGCCCTAAGTCTTTGCAGGGTTTTTTTCATTGCTCTACTTGCTCCGAATAAGTTTTTTTCTAGCCCTAACCAGGTGCTATCTATCTTCCCAGCTCTTACTGGCTTGCAGGCTCTTTCATTGTTACTCTCTCCAAAGAATGTTTTTCCAGCCCTAAGTCTTTGCAGCATTTTTTTCATTGCTCTACTTGCTCCGAATAAGTTTTTTTCTAGCCCTAACCAGGTGCTAACGATCTTCCCAGCTCTTACTGGCTTGCAGGCTCTTTCATGGTTACTCTCTCCAAAGAAGGTTTTTTTAAGTCCTAACCAGGGGATAAAATAATGTGCTGAAGCTGACCAGACTAAGGATGCTAGCGAGATGAATACCTGGTAGGCAGATTTCCCCCCCTATTTTCCTCCCCCAAAACTAAGGTGCGTCTTATACTCCGGTGTGTCTTATACTCTGAAAAATACGGTACCTGGTAAGTGTTGGGGAAGTGTTTTAATATTGTGTGTGACCAGCCATACGCTAAATAAATAGTGTTGGGGAGCCAAGTTTTGTTTTGTGTTCTGTGTGTGTATGTCTTTTAGAATTCCTGGGTGGGGTGATTGATGGGTTGATTGAGTGATTCTGTTTCAAAATTGCAATAGCAAAATGGGGCCAGACTTGTTGAGTGGCTTTACACATCTGTATGAAACAAAGCAACAGGTTCACCTTTCAAAACTCTCTTGAGTTATTTTAGCTCCTTTAAGGAAAAAGGAGGCAAATAATTATTGGCTGCTAGTATACCTAGCAAATCTTGTTCTCCTCTTTTCCACTCCAGCTGACTGCCTGCCAATGCAAGCAAACATTAACGTCAATACGAATTAAGCACCGTGACTTCTGCATCCATCTTGTGACACAGTAAATACAGCAAGAACTTCAGCTTTGCTCAGGATACACTCATTTCAGGCCCTGTCATGATGCAGTGGAAAAGTTGACAGGAAATGCCTGGTTGGGAGTAGAAGGATAAGACTGAGGTAATGCGTAGCTATGTATACACAAAAACAAGTGAAGATGGCTTGATAGCATATTAATTATCCTTGAGTAGAACATGACCAATAATATGCTTTTCATTATTCACCTTTTCATTTATAGAAAGATTTATAGTAAAATGGGGCAAATAAAGGATACTATAAGAAAAGCCCTGACGGATCAGTATTGTGTGTTTCACACACAATAGAATAGAATAACAGAGTTGGAAGGGACCTTGGAGGTCTTCTAGTCCAACCCCCTGCTTAGGCAGGAAACCCTATACCATTTCAGAGAAATGGTTATCCAATCTCTTCTTAAAAACTTCCAGAGTTGGAATATTCACAACTTCTGGGTGTAAGTTGTTCCACTGATTATTCTGTCAGGAAATTTCTCCTTAGTTCTAGGTTGCTTCTCTCCTTGATTAGTTTCCACCCATTGCTTCTTATTCTGCCTTCAGGTGCTTTGGAGAATAGCTTGACTCCCTCTTCTTTGTGGCAACCCCTGAGATATTGGAACACTGCTATCATGTCTCCCCTAGTCCTTCTTTTCATCAAACTAGACATACCCTATTCCAGCAATGGTTCTTTATATGTTTTATCCTCCAGTCCCCTAATCATCTTTGTTGTTCTTCTCTGCACTCTTTCTAGAGTCTCAACATCTTTTTTACATTGTGCAGACAATAGCCAACTGCATCACAGAACTGTACTATTGTGGAGTTGCAATGGACTCCAAACACCATCCAGTCCTGCCTTTTGCAATGTATAAGAAAGTCAGTTTCTTAAAAATCTCCAGAAATAGAGAATCTACAATCTAAACTAAAAGCTGATTAAGGTACAGCTGTTGAAAATGGAGAACATAACAGTTAAATCAAAATTAGAAGCCCAGAGATAATAAATGTGTTTTTTCCCCTAGCTCCAAATGGACTACTGAATAAATTCCAGGCTGTCCTGGAAAATTCTCATAGTAACTACTACTGGGATCTAGGATCCTTGTGGACAACCATTTAAATATAAGCCATTCGTGTGCTGAGCCACCAAAAAAGCCAATGCAGTCTTAGGCTGCATTGACAGAGGCAGAGGTGGGTTCCTCCCGGTTCTGACCAGTTTGCCCGAACTGGTAGCAAACCGCTGGTGACATCACAATAATGTCAAGGAACCGGTTCAGTTGTTGCTGGTCCGTGAACGCCACCATCTTTTTTTTTTAAAAAAAACTTTTTTGGAATTTTTTTCGGAATTTTTTTTTTGAATTTTTTTTCCCTGGGTTTTTTTCTTCTGTGCATGTGCAGAAGCTGAGTTTCTGGCATTGCACATGCATCACCATCTTGTTTTCAGCTTTTTGGGGGGGGGGTATTTTTTGGGCACAGCACATGCACGCGCGCACCCACGAGGCACACTCACACATGCTATAAAGAATGAAAAGGGTTGAAAGGCCCCACCTGTATACTGCATAAATCAAAAAGAGGGCTGTGAAAATATTTACTGACCCCTCGCATCCTGGACATAAATTGTTTCAACTCCTACCCTCAAAACGACGCTATAGAGCACTGCACACTAAGACAACTAGACACAAGAACAGTTTTTCCCCTAATGCCATCACTCTGCTAAACAAATAACTCCCTCATCACTGTCAAAGTATTCACTAAGGCTGCATTACTATTACTATTAGTCTTCTCATCGTTCCTATCACCCATCTCCTCCCACTTATGACTGTATGACTGTAACTTGTTGCTTTTATCCTTACAATTTATATTAATATTGATTGTTTCCTGATTGCTTAGTTGTACCCTACGACAATCATTAAGTGTTGTACCTCATGGTTCTTGACAAATGTATCTTTTCTTTTATGTGCACTGAGAGCAGATGCACAAAAGACAAATTCCTTGTGTGTCCAATCACACTTGGCCAATAAAGAATTCTATTCTATTCTATTCTATTCTATTCTATTCTATTCTATTCTATTCCATTCCATTCCATTCCATTCCATTCCATTCCATCCCATTCTATTTCTTAACTGGTTGATCACCTCATACTCATTAGCTGAAAAAATCAGCTAAGTGTAATGATACTATTATAAGAAAGCATATTTTTATCCCAAAACCTTCAGTGACTCTTTATTGTTTATAATTTTATTTTCCGCATAAGTTTCATTCTTTATATAAGGAGAAAATAAGTTTTGCTTCAAAGCTTCAAAAATAAGCTTTGCTGTTAGCACCCACCGCTCTCCTAGAAGAATGAAATATTTTGAGAAATATTAAAAAGGCAGAATATTATATTTCCCTAAAGGAGAAACATGTTCTTGGAAAGCAGCCCCGACCTTTCTTAATAGCCCCAGCAGGACTGGGCCAGCCTATCTACAAGACAAAAGGCCTTCAGCTCCAGGCTGATGGGATTAAGACATGACCCCTCAGGACATAATAGGACCATTTAGCAGAAGACACAGAGCTCACTGCATTGCCCAATCTCCTAAGGACATTGCATCACTCAGCAAACTTCAACCAAACCTGGCAGCTCAGACAAGCATGACCCTATAGGAATCTGACAACAGCCAATAGAATACATGTTCTTGCACAGGAACAAGAAGTTCAAGTTCAAAGCCCAAGAGAAGGTATAAACCCCCCTCCACTCTCAACTCCATGTGGTTAGCTGCCCAGGACCATCCACGTGGTTTCTGCTTTACCATTAAATCATCTTTCCAATCAGCCTCCAGCCTCCATTTTGTCTCCAGTGCCTTTCTCCTGGCTTGGACCTGGACCTGGATATTTCTCCCAACAATTCATTTCTCATGTATTATGGTTAGTTGCACAGTCAGCCAGATGTTCGGACTGGATTTTCCATTTTTTCTATCCAGTCAAGCTTTTCCAAAGACTTGGAATAGGCAGATGTTGATGTTTGATGGTGTAAGATGGATCACCACAGGATGTGATGTTCCAAATAAAGTTGCCTTTTGCAATTGACTGATGGTGAATTTGTCAACACTGATGGTGTTCAAATTGTTGCTATTATCTTATTCTTTATTCACTTTTAGTAATGCAAAGACTTTCTTGAGTCAAGTAGGACTCCTGGAGATTATATGGACTCATACATTTTTGAATATTCTCAATATTATTGTCACTACTATTACGATTATATTTATATACTACTTTTCTTCTATAGGATGGCTTACATAACAGCTCCTTGTCCAATTTTATCTCCGCTTTATCAAATCTATGCATTAGATTGGGGTGCCAGTCCAACCCTCAAACCATTATATTGCTTTAATTCTCAGACCAGACATTGATTGCCAAACCCCTCAAGGAATTGTGACCTTTTTTTGAAAAAGAGGACAATACTTGAAGTATCCCAATTATCATTCTCTAGCAACTGAAACTTAGTAAATAATTCATAGCAATGTATCGATTCAGTTCAAACCTTTTTTAAATTTTATTTATTTTGGACCTGGAGATTGTCTTGAATGCCTTTCCTCCTGACCTGCATGAAGGTGAATCTTGATCAGAACTACTGAACTCAGATTTCTAAGCTGGCATTTGTTCTGCTTATGCTCTTTAGGGTAGCAATTCACATTGAGCAGCATAACCTATCAATGTTACATTATTGGACGGAAGATAATTTAGTTGCTACAGAGCAGGTCTGCAGGAAGGATTGAGCTGAAAGGTAAAATATGACAAGGCCAACGTGGAGGGCTCTCCCAAGGGGGGAAAAAACATCTTATGCACAATCTTTTTAACAATTGTCAATTACCCATAGAGATGTATTGCAATACAAAGTCAGAAATATGGAGAGGGTTTATATACCTCTAACTTTCTCTAATGTATATATTAAAAAGATCCCTGGATTAGACATTAAATTGAAACACAGTTGTTAGAAAATGTGTGTGGGGGGGAGAGGGCTATGTAGTGTATTTTAATCAGACGGCATGTACCACACATTTTATTTTATTTATCTTATCTTATTTTATTTTATTATTTACTTTATTTTACTTTATTATTTTATATTTTATTTTATATTATATTATATTTTATTTTATTGTATTGTATTGTATTGCATTGCATTGCATTACATTGCATTTTTATTTATTTTATTTTTTATTTTATTTTATTATTTTATTATTTTTTATATTATATTATATTATATTTTATTTTATTATATTTTATTTTATTTTAAATAAATATAAAAACAAATATAATTTGTTTCCCACCCTTTCCACTATGAAATGGCGCTTAATGCAACTGGGTTGTTTTTAGTTTTGTGATCGCATAGAAACCTGATGGCTCAGAAGAAGACAACCTTAGTACTGATATTGATGTTGATGGGGGAAATGGTTTTCTCTATACAGTATTAATGGGATTATTTCATGTAAATTAAAGGATCATAGAGACCTATGTACACCACAATCCATTTATCCTACTCTGCCCTCAATGGTGGTACAGCGTTACAATAATAAAGGGAGATATAAAACTGGTTTGTTCTTAATTCCTTAGAAAGTTTGATGTATCTGGAAGACCATTACAAAGAATAACAGATTTGGAAGGGACCTTGGAGGTCTTCTAGTCCAACCATCTGCTTAGGCAGGAAACCCTACACCACTTCAGAGAAATGGTTATCCAACATCTTCTTAAAAACTTCCAGTGTTGGAGCATTCATAGCTTCTGGAGGCAGGCTGTTCCACTGATTAATTGTTCTAACTGTCAGAAAATTTCTCCTTAGTTCTAGGTTGCTTCTCTCCTTGATTAGTTTCCACCCGTTGCTTCTTGTTCTACTCTCAGGTGCTTTGGAGAATAGGTTGAACCCATCTTCTTTGTGGCAACCCCTGAGATATTGGAAAGATTAAACCGCAAAAGCATGTTGTGTAAACACCCTTCTCATTTGGTGAGTGTTTGTACCTTCACATAGGCAGTGCTTGAGAAACGGTTTCCTGTGACTAGTAAATAAATGTTGAATATGAAATTGGACTGGCATCAGGCCAACTAATGATTTTTATCTTTTACCTATGCAGTTTTCTGTGTCACTGTCAGCATCCCTTCTTTTATCCTTCTTACTACTCAGTCTTCAAGACACACAGACGCACAGAGACACACAGAGTTCAACAAGCTAGATCAGGGATGGCGAACCTATGGCACGTGTGCCACAAGTGGCACGCAGAGCCATATCGGAGGGCACGTGAGGCGTTGCCCTGTCAGCTCCACGGCAAACCAGAAGTTCGGAAAAACGCACTTCCGGTTTGCCGTTGTGCTGTTTTTCGCATTCCGGAGGGTTCAGGGAAGCTTCCTGAAGCCCTAGAATGCAAAAAACGACGAAACGGACAAACTGGAAGTTTTTTTCCGAACTTCCAGTTTGCCCGTTTCGTCGTTTTTTACCATCCCATCCAGTTTACCATCCAGTAAGGCCTTTGCGTGGGGGTGGGGGGTGTACATCCGCAGGGGGCAGCATGGGGGGTTGTGCGCATGCGTGGGGGGGAATGAGTGTAAGCACGCGTGCGCACGCTAGTGCGCGCACCCCCCTTTTGGCACACGAACCAAAAAAGGTTCGCCATCACTGAGCTAGATTAATGAGATTTTTCCATTTCCAAAACAGTGAAACAAAACCACTTTTCTAAATATTCACTCTCCACACTCATTTGAGCTGGCATTCCTGTGTTTCCAAAAGAAAATGTTTTCAATGACAAGGAGCATCTAGACTCAGCCTAGAGCAAAATATCAATGGAATCACATCAAGTAGAGAGCATCCATGTCCTAGGGATTTACAAATGAATGAATGAATGAACAGCAAATGAATTAAACTCTCTACAAATATTAACAGTGTCCCTCCTCAGCCACATTTCTTTTACAGTTCCAGGATATTAGGAAATAGTTTTGTGATGTTCATTGCCAATCTAATATTTCATGCCATGCCCACAGTGTTTGCAATTTCTGAGTACATGTCAGTTGGGTGTTTTTAACTCTGATGCAGGAGTGACTTTCCTATCTTTACATTCATTAATTTAGATTTTCTTGTTCCAGGTGGACAGATGGCTGCCATTGCTATTTCTTGATTTTTATTAACAGACAAGCCGCGAAGCAAGGATATTTACTTGTTTTAGAGCAAATTGGCAAATGGTATAAGCTTAACAGGGGTGAAATCCAGCAGGTTCTGACAGGTTCTGGAGAATCGGTAGCAGAAATTTTGAGTAGTTCGGAGAACCGGTAAATACCACCTCTGATTAGCTCTGCCCCAGTGGTATCCTTCCCCTGGAGTGGGGTGGGAATGGATATTTTGCAGTATCCTTCCCCTGCTGCGGCTACCAAGCTATGCCCACAGAACTGGTAGTAAAAAAATTGGATTTAACCACTGGATAAGCATACAAGAATTTAGAACCAGCAGTAAAAACACAGATTATATGGATAATCAACAACAAAACTTTGATTAATAGATTTAAGATTGATTATAGTAGCTTAAACCTGGCTTCATCATTTGATGCCCCCTTTTCCTTAATTCTTGCAAACTTTAGAGAATGTACTATTCATTTATTCTGTTAAAATGCATATTTGATATTTCTAAGATATTCTTTTCTATTAATGGTGACAGCCGTTCTACATTTTAATGGTATGCTTTGTGTTTTTAGGAGGGTAGGAGAACTACTGTATGCAGGGATAAACATGTAACACACACTGGTTGGCTGTTATTTTTATTTTCTTCCAATCTAATTTTTTTTGCAGATATTATCTTCTGGAAGTGATAAGAACACCAAAATTGAAAGAACAGGATATGGTGAAACTGGGGAAAATAGGGATACATACAATGAGAACCAAATACAAGATAGGCAGTATTAAGTTACTGCTGAACATAACAATTAATAAATACAAGCAATTTCAATCTAACCAGCAATGCTCTGTGTGTGGGATGTGGGTTTGTCCTGGGATGACCATGTGCCACAGATTAAGTTGGATTTTTCTTTGTGCTTCTGCCTTCTCCAAATGCTAAAGGAAATGGAGTCTGGCTTCCCAGTGTGCACTTGGCCTGAGAGTGGGGGCCGATGGGTAAATGGGTGGGGTCAGCTTCAAACAATATACTTGGTATTTATCTCTCCAGCCACTACTAGATGGGGTTAGAGGGCAACAACAGTATATAAAGATTGTATGGTGTGGAATGACATACCATATTTTTTGGAGTATAAGACACACCTTTTTCTCCCCTAAAAAGGGGTGGAAATGTTGGTGCATCTTATACACTGAATACAGCCATTTTTTGGCCCCCTGAAGGCCTGCCCCCGTGTCCCATTTTTGCAAAAAAAACAGGGTGCACAGAGGGTTTGGGAGGCCTGCAGAGTGCTTCTGGGGGCTGGGGGAAGGCAAAAATGCCCCCATTTTTGTGAAAATGGGTGAAAAACAGCTGGTTTTTTTGCAAAAACAGGGGCATATTTGCCTTTCCCCAGCCCCCAGAAGCACTTTGCAGGCCTCCCAAACCCTCTGAGTGCCCTGTTTTTTGCAAACATGGGTGAAAAATGGGCCCATTTTTGCGAAACACGAGGCACACAGAGGGTTTGGGAGGCCTGCAGAGTGTTCCTGAAGGCTGTGGAGGACAAAATTTTTGTCTTACTTACCTCTTCGAAATCTTGGTGCGTCTTATACACCGGTGTGTCTTATAGTCCCAAAAAGTAAGGTAATTCTTTAAACAGAATGGAAGGAAACTACGTCTGGACTTGATCACTAGAGTCCTGGGAACTCCACCTAAGTCGTCCTAAGCTTTTCTAGCAAGAGTGGATTTTAAGCAGAATAAATGAAAACTAAAAAGAAAGAGGATTTGCAGGAAACAAATGTCTTTCGGCTCTAGAGGAAAGATGGCTGTGAACTGCTGACATAAAAAAAGCCAATGCAGCAAAAAAATCAGAAATCATCAAACCAGTACATAGTTAAACCCATCTATAAATAGGAAGGCAGGAAAGAAGTATGGATTAAAAAAAACACTAAATGTTAAAACAGAAGTAGTTGATGCCATTTCTGCCTCTATCCTGGATTATTTCAAGGTCAGTAAGGTAGCAGTGATAAGTAAACTAGGACAACTTAAACCTGATAAGTTACCAAAGCTGCACTTATCAACCTGTGGGAAATAATGCATTGAGAAAGATATTGCATACGGAGAAAAAATAGTTGCAGAAAGTTTTTTTAGGTGGGTGTTAAATTTTAAAGGGAGAAGATCAGGGCCCCATAAAATGTAGAACACAGAATAATAAAGTTGGAAGGGACCTTGAAGTTTTCTAATGCAACCAGGGTTAAAATATGCCTACCTGCCCTACCGGCTTGCTAATGTGCTCCTCGCATGCGCGCGTGCCATTGTCTGTGCATGCACAGAGCCTTCTGCGCATGTGCAGAGGGTAAAAACTGGGATGTGATGATGTCCTGGTTTGGGGGTGGGTGCAGCTCCAGCCGCCGGCACTACTGGCTCTCCAAACTACCTGCCGCTGGCCCTACCAGCTCTCGTGAGCCAGTTAGAGCCAGCTGAATTTCACCCCTGAGTCCAACCCTCTGTTCAAGCAGGAGATCCAATACCAAATCTGTTAGTTTTCCGCGCATATGAAGAGGTGAGTCACAGGAACAGTTCAGCACCTTTATTGTCTATTAGCTAGAACTAATACGGACTGTCGGCAGGCTGCAGGGAAGCCGCTTTTAAGGGCTTCCCTGCTGCCTGCTAGCCACTGACAGGAGTTTATTTCTCCCACCGCTAGATTAGCCAATCAGTGGTGGGTATGCAAATCGCTACTACATACGTCCGTACGTAACAAAGTCAGTGCAACAACTTGCTTCTAGAAGTTGTGGGTGCTCCATCACTGGAGGTTTTCAAGAAGAGATTGGACAACCATTTGTCTGGAGTGGCATAGGGTCTACTGCTCAAGCAGGGGCTTAGAGTAAATGACCTCCAAGGTCCCTTCCAAATCTGCTATTCTCTTACCTAAAATAGTAGAGGGTCTCCTGCTTGAGCAGGGGTTGGACTAGAAGACCTCCAAGGTACCTACCAACTCTGTTATTTTGTGGATCTGCCTCCAGTGATGGAGCAACCACAACTTCTGAAGGCACGCTATATCATTGATTAATTGTTCTAACTGTCAAGACATTTCTCCTTAGCTCTAGGTTTCATTTAATGTATTTATTATTTATTTTATTTTGCTGTTCTTATATGCCGCCCTACTCCCTGAGGACTTAATGTATTTTTTTTAACTTGCCTTTATTCTTTTTACAAATAACTCAAGGCAGTGAACATATCCACCTTCTTCCTCCTATTTGCCCCACAATAACAAACCTGTAAGATGAGCTGGGTTGAGAGAGAGAGTGTCACCCAAGGTCACCCAACTGGCTTTCATGGTTAAGGCAGGACTAGAACTCACTGTCTCCTAGTTCCTAGTCTGAGACTGAGTTGCTTATTAGATAGATTGATGATAGATGATAGATGATAGATGGTAGATGGTAGATTAGATAGATGGATGGATGGATGGATGGATGCATGGATGGATGGATGCATGGATAGATAGATAGATAGATAGATAGATAGATAGATAGATAGATAGATAGATAGATAGATAGATAGATAGATAGATAGATAGATAGAAGAGTTAAGACACAACTCGACCAGGACAAAGCAATAGACACAATTTACATAGACTTCTGTAAAGCATTTGATTCAGTGGTACACAACAACTTAGACTCTCTACTGTTGACCTCACCCCATTCCTAAGAGGTCTGTAAGGGGCGTGCATAAGTGCACCATCGTGCCTACCGTCTCTGTCCTAATGTCCCCATTTATTTGTATCTATTTCATGTATTCATACACATGTTTATACTTATATCTGTTATCTTATACATGCTTGACAAAATAAATAAAGTAAATAAAATAAAAAGATAGATAGATAGATAGATAGATAGATAGATAGATAGATAGATAGATAGATAGATAGATAGATAGAACTAGATAGATAGATAGATGATAGATGATAGATGATAGATGATAGATAGATAGAACTAGATAGATAGATAGATAGATAGATAGATAGATAGATAGATAGATAGATAGATAGATAGATAGATAGATAGATAGATAGATAGATAGACGATAGAAATAGATGATAGATGATAAAGAAACAGATAGAGAGGTAGAGAGGATAGATAAACAAGGACAGCGAACTCAGCAATGATTAAAGTTAAAAATGTCTAGATACCCCCTCCTAGTGTGATTTGAGCATAGTGAAGTGACATAATACAATCCTATCCTGCTTGACCCGCAGTGTTCAGCCCCAATTCTCAGTGACCCTTGTCTCTGGCTGCCCTTGCCGCATGCCTAGTTGGTGTGTTACAAGACTTCTCCCATCATAATTTATTGCATACATTTGATGGAATGAATACAAAGTTATGAAGCAAAAAAAATTGTATTATTTACTTTCTATTAGTAGTAAAGTCAGCCGCCGCACAGCAGTGAAAATACTTGGATAATCTTTCCCTTGAAAAATGGTTTGATACATCTGGGTCAATTGCCCTGCTTCAGAAGGTCTACAATCAAATTCACATGCTTAAAAAAAATAAAGTGGTAAATCATTATTTTATTGGGATTTTTTAAATGAGAAATTACTAACCATCGGGTTGCATGAAAAACTAATTGGCCTGATATAGGATTCTTTTAGGTGGATGCTATTGTATATAAAGAAACTTCATAATAAACCTAGCAACTTACCAATTAGTTATTCCCCACACTGTATGAGCATAGAATCAAGAGAGCAAAGGCTGAGTAGAAGAACTTACTGAAGTGATACACAGCAAAAATAGCAAAGACCTAGCGAACATCTTCAAATTATGAAGAATAGGAAGGATCAGCAACAGACAAACAAACTAGCAGACAAAGTGATGTGTTTAACAAACGACATACTAAAGATTAGAATCTTTCCACTTTTGGGTGACTCAAATTAATAGCCTACTTCCAAGGATTAACAGTTTGGCCCAGTTAGGATAGTCCTGAATCGTTGGTGTGCTACGTCATGTTTAGATTAAAAACAGCTTAATCCCTTAGTGGGGATTTTATTCCATTTTTAGCCATGACCCCATGGCTTCACTTTTTATTAATAATACATATCCTAGTGAAGCATGCAAACCAGCATCTGCATTTCCTGCGTCAGATGGGGAGAGCACATATTTCTCCTTCTGTCCTGGCCATTTTTTACAGCGGCACAATTAAGAGCATTTTAACAAACTGCATCATTGTTTGGTTTGGTGGCTGCAGCGCCTCAGATAGAAAGTCCATACAGAGAGTGGTGAGGACAGCCGAGAAGATTATAGCAAGCTCCCTTCCCATTATTCAGGATACTGCTTATAAGCACTATGTGCTTAGAGCTCAAAGTATTGTTAGAGACCCCACACACCCACTTTACGGCCTGTTTCTGTTGCTCCACTCTGGCAGGAGGTTACGAAGTATCAGGACTACCTGATTCTGTAGTGTCTTTGTTCCCTATGCCATCCATCTGGTAAACTTGCAAGATTCATTTTTCTCTTCATGTACATGTATAACATCTGAACTAGACTGTGTTGTTTCTCTGTGTAATATAATATATGTGGGTATGTGGATAATTTTGTATTTATTTGCCGTATTTTTTGGAGTATAAGACGCACCTTTCCCCCCCAAAAAAGAGGGTAAAAATCTGGGTGCGTCTTATACTCCGAATGTATACGGAGTATAACGGAGGTTTCAGAGGCTGAAAAAAGCCTCTGAAATGGAGCTTCAGAAAAAAAGCCTCTGAAATGGAGCTTCAGGAAAAAAGCCTCTGAAATTAAGGTTTCAGAGGCAGAAAAACAAAGCAAGGTGCAGAGCTCACAACCAATGAACCTGTTGCTAAAATTCACCTCTGGGAACAGCTGATTGGGGGTATTCCGGGAGGCCGATCCACCCGCCAATCAGCTTTTTTCTTATTTTCCTCCCCAAAAACTAAGGTGCGTCTTATACTCCGGTGCGTCTTATAGTCCAAAAAATACAGTATTTTGTCATGTTTATGTGGTGTATATTGGAGGTAGCGACCCTTTGAGACCTGTATGCGATGAAATTTCATTTTAATGTATACCGATTAGTGTACATTCAAAGTGACAATGAAGTTATTGTAAAGTTACTCTAAGTCTAAGTCTACTCAGAAGCAAACTCAGTAAGTCAATGAAATGTGTAGCTCAACTCCACTCATATCAAATCAGAAAGTAAGAGCCACCAAGTTCAATCCTAGTTATTCCCAGGTATGTGTGTGTGTGTGTGTGGTTTTGTAGCCTGAAATGATAAGCAAGAAAATTAATGCTATACAAAAGGAAGCTTAACTTCCCTCTCTAAGTTGCAAATGCAGTCTTACTTTTGTAGAAAGGAGATATTAGATCATTTTCCACAAAGGCGTCACAGAATGCTTGTCTCATTTAAACCTTAGCATCTCCACTGAGCATCTTTTTAAAGAACTCAGTTGCCATTGCTTTGTCTTAGCTGTATTAGATGAATCAATTTGTGAACTTAAGCTTTGCAAAATCTTATGGGTAATTTGCAATGTGATCCAATACATCTCATTGAATTCTTCTTCACCATTTGTTCTCTCGTTAGTGTCACAGAACAGTATGGTTTGACTCAAAATATTTTAATCTGAATTTTCGTTGCTATACTTCTGGAGTGAAGTTTGACGCCAAAACATCCACGGTTAAAAAAAAAAGAATACCTCAGTTTTGCAAGGAAGTTTAGAAGACAAACACTTCATTAAAAAAAAGCAAACAAAAATAGTACGACAAAAGTAGACAAACAGCTTTGTTTGTCATGGCAACAGCAATTAGACTTACATACCACTCCACAGTGCTTTTCCAGCCCACTCCAAGTGGTTTACAGAGTCAGCATATTGCCCTCAATCTGGGTCCACATTTTATCGACCTCAGAAGGATGGAAGGCTGAGTCAACTTTCAGCCAGTCAGGACCAAACTTGTGACAGTCGCTGTCCCCTAGAGTAAGGTTCTACATTTAGGCAAGAAAAACAAAATGCACAGGTACAGTATATGTGGTACCTCGCTCAACAGTAGTAACTGTGAGAGGGAGTCCTAGTGGACAACCATTTAAATATGAGCCAGCAGTGTGCAGCAGCTGCCAAAAAAGCCAACACAGTCCTAGGCTGCATTAACAGAGGGATAGAATCAAGATCACGCGAAGTGTTAATACCACTTTATCATGCCTTGGTAAGGCCACACTTGGAATATTTGCATCCAGTTTTGGTCACCACGATGTAAAAAAGATGTTGAGACTCTAGAAAGAGTGCAGAGAAGAGCAACAAAGATGATTAGGGGACTGGAGGCTAAAACATATCAAGAACGGTTGCTGGAATTGGGTATGTCTAGTTTGATGAAAAGAAGGACTAGGGGAGACATGATAGCAGTATTCCAATATCTCAGGGGCTGCCACAAAGAAAAGGGAGTCAAGCTATTCTTTAAAGCACCTGAGGGCAGGACAAGAAGCAATGGGTGGAAACTAATCAAGGAGAGAAGCAACCTAGAACTAAGGAGAAATTTCCTGACAGTGAGAACAATTAATCAGTGGAACAACTTGCCTCCAGAAGTTGTAAATGCTCCAACAGTGGAAGTTTTTAAAAAGAGATTGAATAACCATTTGTCTGAAGTGGTGTAGGGTTTCCTGCCTAAGCAGGGGGTTGGACTAGAAGACCTCCAACATCCCTTCCAACTCTATTATTCTATTAGGTTTCTACAGTCGGACACAACTAGACAGGGGAAGTCTTTACCTTTGCCTTTTTAAATTAGAAATATGATCAAAATATGGATGGAACCTTTAAAAAAATAATGCAAATTGTTGCAGACATGGAAAGGGCGAAGTGAAGAAAAGAAAATGAAACAATGACATTGAGATTTCTCTATAACTCGAATGTTCAGGCCTGTTCCCTCACGTTGTGGCTCTGATCTGAAAGCTGTTCATACTACAAGGAACAGACAGAAACATCACCCTGCCAACAAAAGCGCGCATAGTCAAGGCTATGGTTTCCCCAGTTGCAATGTATGACTGTGAAAGTTGGACCATAAGGAAGGCTGAGCGCCAAAGAATTGAGGCCTTTGAACTATGGTGCTGGAGAAGACTCCTGCAAGTCCCTTGGACTGCAGGGCGATCAAACCGGTCAGTCCTAGAGGAGATCAACCCTGACTGCTCTTTAGAAGGCCAGATCCTGAAGATGAAACTCAAATACTTTGGCCACCTAATGAGAAGGAAGGACTCACTGGAGAAGAGCCTAATGCTGGGAATGATTGAGGGAAAAAGAAGAAGGGGACAGCAGAGAACGAGGCGGCTGGATGGAGTCACTGAAGCAGTCGGCATGAGCTTAAATGGACTCCATAGGATGGTAGAGGACAGGAAAGCCTGGAGGAACATTGTCCATGGGGTCGCGATGGGTCGGACACGTCTTCACGACTAACAACAACAACCACAGTCATGCCAATATCCCCAATAAAGCTGAAGAGGCAATTTCAGTAGGATAAATGGCACATCCAATAATCAAAGGTTCAGCTTCCTAGCATGTCAGGAGGTTACCATACTCCCACCAAAAAACAGGCTGGTTCAAAGAACGCATGTTTTGGTAGCTGGAAAAAAATGGAACAGAGATGGATGGCCCACTTTTTAAGTAATAAATTCAGGAGAGGAAATGGGAAATAATGGCTTGAAAATTAAATTTAATCCAGTTCTCCAGTCAAATATTTATCAGGCCCTAGAGCAACTAGAAAAAAAGTATAATGATGACTTAACGGCTTTCTAAACTTCTGTCTAGTCATTCCTGGTCTATCAATAAAAAATTTAAAATTAAAAAGGGTGACGCTAATTGTTGCATTAAGCCACAAAATATGAAAATATCTTGTAATTACCATGCATCTTGCAAGATAAGACTAATGACCAATTAAGATTTGTGAACTTATCCCATCCTTTATGATGCTAGTCTTTACTGAATAAAAAGAGAATAAAAAGAAAGAAAGAGATTATAACAACATGATTTGGACATCGTTTAATTGGTCTGGTACACATGTATCTTTTTAAGAAGAAAGGGCTTTCTTCACAATTTGAATAAAATGTTTTTGATGTTTATCACCTGTTATCAACTGAAATTCATTATTGTTTACCTTCTCCTGTTCAAAGTGCTCCATGTATTCATTAGAAGCAACCCTACTAAGACTTAATGGCTTCAGTGTCAGATATGAAATCCAAAGGTAAGGCAACAGAATGTGATTAAACTTAATCTGAGATTCAGTTTGACAAGATTAGACCACAGGCTACAATGTGTACATAACGAACCATCTAAAGCAGTGATGGCGAACCTACGGCACGCATGCCACATGTGGCATGCGGAGTCATATCTGAGGGCACGCGAGGTGTTGCCCTATGTCAGCTCCAGCGTGATGCATGCGCTGGCCAGATGATTTTCAGCCTTCTTTTCGGCCGTTTTCGCTCTCCCCAGGCTTCAGGAAAGCCCCCTGAACCCTGGGGACAGCGAAAAATGGCCACATGGACCAACTGGAAGTTCCAGTTGGCCCATTGGCCCATTTTTTGCTGTCCCCAGGCTTCAAGAGTTCAGAGGCTTCAGTGAGGCCTGTGCGCATGCGCAGGGGGCAGTGGGGGGGGGGGGTTGTGCGCATGCCTGAGGGGCAACATGGGGGTTATGCGCATGTGGGGGTGGAGGGAATTGCATTATGGGTGTGGGCACGCTAGTGCACGCACATACACATCCTTTCAGCACCCGAGCCAAAAAACGTTCGCCATCACTGATCTAAAGCTTCTAATTTGGTTGACAGAATAGGATAAAAACTCAAAGTAGTACCCTTCAAACCTAGGAATACACTAAGGCACAAGCTTGTCCACCTCAAGGATAAAACACGTTCAGATGGAAACTGAACAATGTGGTATATGCAGTACATTGCAGTGAGCCATGTGCAGATCTGTACATTGGGGAAACAAAACAACCACTTCATAAATGCATGGCACAACATAGGAGATCAAACCTATCAGGACTAAATTCAACAGTCCATCTGCATTTAAAAGACAAAGGTCAGTCTTTTGAAGACAGCAAAGTCCACATTTTGGACAGAGAGGACCACTGGTTGGAAAGAGGGGTCAAAGAGGACATTTATGTCAAAACTGAACAGCCCTCTCTCAACAGAGGGGGAGGGATACGATATCATCTATCTGCAGTCTACAACACAGTCCTTTCAACAGTACCAAGAAGGCTCCACACCCATTTGCACCACTCAGGTGATCTTGATGACACATATAAACCCCCAGGTGGCCTTAAAAGAATGCAAATGACCAGCTGTCTGCAAGGTGTATAAATCATTCCATTCGTCACCATCCAGTCAGAGCTGAAGAAGCTTCTTGGATGAGAAGCAAAACATCTTCAAAGAAAAAACAGAAAGTCCAGTTGCTTGTTGAAAAAAACACCTTTAGGACAATTATGACCTGGAAATTATGAAAATCTCCATAGACACTCAATGTAGTAGATCATCACAGACATTAACCATCACACATCTCCCACTAATGACTGTATGGCTGTAACTTTGTTGCTTGTATCCTTACAATTTATATTGACTGGTTCCTAATATGATTTGACTGCTTATTTGTACCAGGACTATCATTAAGTGTTGTACCTTATGATTCTTGACAAACATATCTTTTCTTTTATGTACACTGAGAACATATGCACCAAGACAAATTCCTTGTGTGTCCAATCACACTAGGCCAATAAAAATTCTATTCTATTCTATTCTATTCTATTCTATTCTATTCTATTCTATTCTATTCTATTCTATTCTATTCTATTCTATTCTACTCTACTCTACTCTACTCTACTCTACTCTACTCTACTCTACTCTACTCTATTCTATTAACCTTGCAAAGTTTCATGGTAAATGTTTGAAATATTCCTCTTCTGAATCTTTTAAGGCACAGATAGCTGGAATGAGGAAAACTCACCATCTCAATGTCCAAGGTTTCCAGCAAAAATCTGGATGAATGCAGAACACAGAAAGTGTCTGTCTCCGACTAGTTCTTTTATTTGCTAATTAAATTTATATGCCACCCCCTCATTATTGAAGAGACTCTATATGGCATCTAAATTTAATACATAAATTTCAATAATAAGTTATATAAGGCCTTTGCTGATAATGTATCACAGGAGAAAAGAATATATAATGTACATAAGCACATTTCAATGGAAGAAAATGGCCAGGAATATAATTTACTCAGACACAAATTTCATTGTATTTTCATTGACTTTTCAATACTGCTTAGAAATTCTTTTCTATGTCTAAAATATAAACAATTGACAGATATAGGATCCTTTAAGAGCAAAGCAGGCATCAGGCTGTCACCGATGAGACCAGAAAATGCCTTCATGAGCTTAAAAAGAACAGATAATAGAAATGATCTCATTGAATTCATTGACTATTATGAATTTAGGGGTAACATTAATATTACAGGAAGCCTTTAAGAGAAGGACAATTGTGAGGATATGACACCCATTTTTGATAAAAGCGCCCCAACAAAAGAATGGAGATTATTCTTTCTAAACTCTATGGAATGTTCATCAAAATTAAATTAACAGTATTAGTTGCAGAATCCGGAATACCTGTCACATTAAAGGAGGCATTGTGATTTGGGGAGAAAAGATAAGGATCTTTTGCCAGCCCTGTTAATGTAATCCATGTGCCATCACTGCATTTAATATCAATCCTGTGTCAACTCAACTTACCCGATGATAATAAAGATAAATTGGGACACAGCTTTCTTGATACCATGCTAAATGAAAGACTTGGGCTAGGATTTGTTATACTGTCTGAATCTTAATGGCAGAAAGAAATTCAAGGACGGATGCACTTGGTACGAGCTCTGCATCCTTTCAACAGATGAACGCTAGAAGGATTGTTTTTAATTGTTTATGTGATGTATCACTTGATCATCTTCATTCCTCTTACTAAGCCAGAACCGAGTAAATTAATAATAAGCTCAGGCACAGCTGTATAAAGTAGGTGCTTTGGGATAAAGATTGATTTATATCTCATGCAAGGAAGGTTAGGCTTCAGATGAATAAATAACAAAAAAAATCCATTCTCCTAAATATTGGACCTCTTCACCTGAAACTTAAGTTTACAGCCTGTTTCTTCAACTGATTTTGAACAATGGCACTTAGGTAGGAGTAGGAGTTAGCAATGTCCAATCAATTTCAACCATGTAGGTGTTCGTCCCATCCATTTCAGTGGGCCTTGCGAAGCAGAAGTTTTCAGCCGGTATTTCTTAGGGTGGATTATCGCTGAAAAGAAAAACAGGTTGTCTTGGTGCTAGCGTTGTCGCAGAAACACTAGACAAAAATCTATAAGAGAAAGTAAAACCGTTAGAAATAGGTTTTCTCCTAAGAAACTGATGGCCGTGTTAAGTTAAATCAATTTAAGCAGAAGGCTTCAGGCATCCCCCACTCCTCCAAGCTTCAAAATAAATACCTACCTTTTCCGGTTTGATAGAACATCTCACCTCTAGTTGCTTATGAAAGCAGCAGAAAAACCTTCCGTTAAATTGACCCTGGAGAACATGCACCACAAATTTCAGAAGATGATCTGTGATGTAATCTATTTTCTCAGGTTATATTTTGTTTTTGGTTTTTTTAAAATCAATTTATATTTTTTATTCCTCCCCCAAACATACATATTTTATGAACAAAGTGTTGTCCAGATCAATCTTACATATCTTTTCATATACATAATCCATTTTACATCATCTATTTCAATTTCAGCCATAATATTCTCTTTACATATTTCTTTCTTAACTTATTTTCTTCTTGATACATAAACAATTTTACTTATCGCCCTATATCTCTAGTCTCTTACAATAACATCAATTAACTGTCTTATTTCTTCATTACTACATTTATTTCACAAATCAGGTTATATATCTCTATCTCTATCTCTATCTCTATATTTATATCTATATCTATATCTATATATAATATAATATAGATAGATAGATAGATAGATAGATAGATAGATAGATAGAGATAGATAGATAGATAGATAGATAGATAGATAGATAGATAGATAGATAGATAGATAGATAGATAGAGATAGATAGATAGATAGAGATAGAGAGATAGAGAGATAGAGAGATAGAGATAGATAGAGAGAGGGGGGAGGGAAGGAGGGAAGGAGGGAGGGAGGGATAGATATAGATATAGATAGAGATATAGATAGAGATAGAGATAGAGATAGAGATAGAGGTAGAGATGATAGAGATAGAGATAGAGATAGAGATATATATTTAAGTGAGGTACGCTTTTGTGATCAGTTCATGGAAAAGCTGAGCCTTGGAGGTAATGAAACACACACACACCACCAGGAATAGGAGCTTTATTTGTGGTTGGAAACTACAGCAAAATCTGAAAAACCTGTCTAGGTTTCTCTCATAGTGTCCCATAGTGTCCCATAGTGTACTAAGTGTACTAAGAAAAATCAAGGAATCTTGAGTTGCTTCAGTCTCTGGACTGCAAGATCTCTGGGTCAGATCCTTCTTCAATGACTTGCTCTTCTTCTTTCCCATCCCCAAATTACTCACTCGTACATTCTCCAAAGTCAGCTCTACGTTACTACACTAGGGAAAATATTACCCCCCATCTTCACTCAGAACTCCATAGTATCTTAAAGAGAGAGGTAATAGGGAAGTACTTCAGAGGTGGGTTTCAGCAGGTTCTGACCAGTTCTGGAGAACCGGTAGCGGAAATTTTGAATAGTTCGGAGAACCAGTAAATACCACCTCTGACTGGCCCCGCCCCCATCTATTCTCTGCCTCCCGAGTCCCAGCTGATCAGGAGGAAATGGGAATTTTGCAGTAACCTTCCCTTGGAGTGGGGAGGGAATGGAGATTTGGCAATATTCTTCCCCTGCCACGCCCACCAAGCCATACCCACCAAGCCACGCCCACAGAACTGGTAGTAAAAAAAAATTGAATACCACCACTGATTAGTACTTCCTATCTATCTCATGCAGAAAATAACTAGTGTACTTATTTGTTTCATACTCTCTCAGATAGGCTTCCTGTAGGTTACAGTCCAATTAACCCCAGCTATAAATACAATGAAATGGAGGAAAAAGTGGAAAGAAGGAGAGGAAGCTAACAAACTAACTCAGAGACATTTAAATGCCTATCTTGGCATGTGGCACAGCGATGTGAGGGAAAGAGGGACCTTTAAACAAGTAGATCAGGGGGGGGTGCTCCCCCTTATTTTGCCAGCTAAGGACTACTTATGAGAAAGTTGTGGGGCTTGGAGCAAGGAATTCCAGGAGAACAATTGGCCATTGGCTGTCCCATAGGTGCTTTTTCCAGAGGCAACTGGATTTTCTGGTTTTTCTTTGAAGACTTTTGCTTCTCATCCAAGAAGCTTCTTCAGCTCTGACTGGATGGTGGGGAAGGGAAGGATTTATGCTCCTTGCAGACAGCTGGTCATTTGCATTCTTTTAGTGAGTCGTTAAGGCCACCTGGATTAAATCATTAAATGTCTGAGAACCATCTCTAGGTGCTTCCTTCTGCCCTTCAGAAGATGGAAGGCTAGATTGCAGCCCCTCAACATTACTCAGCTCTCTTTGAAATCTTTCCAGGGCTATGGTTTTCATCAGATTTGTCCCTCTTCCCCCCCAAAAAAAGATGTTAAGGAAGGAATGAGAGAATATTTTGAGAGATTTACAGCACTAAGTAGTGAAATAAATTTTGTCTGATGTAGAAAATAAAAATGTGCAGTTTATAAGACAGATAATACAACCAAAATGGAAACATGGATAGACAAGACCTATGGATCATAACTACTGGATATACAACTTTGGTGGTTGAAACCTGCTTAATAACTGACTGCAGAAAAATATATTACACCACACCCAGGGCAACAAACTACTTTAGAAGGCATACATGATATGCATTTCAGTGGTGGGTTGATACTGGTTCAGGCCGGTTCGCGCGAGCCGCTGGCGGAAATTTGGCCCCATTCATCAAACTGGTAGTGATGGCAGGCTTGCCACGCACCCGAACTGGTTCCCTGGTCACCGTTGCTTGAAAGCAGCTGACAACGAACCCTCTGCACATGCACAAAGGCTTCTGCACATGCACAGAGGGTCAGTACCTGGATGTAACTTGAGCGTGCACTTCAGACGCAACGTGCACACTTCTGAACCAGTAGGGAAGGTAAGAGAAATCCACCCCTGGTGCAATTGTCTCTTTTCAGAGAATGATGCGCTCCTTATTAACACTGGAATAATAGCTGTGCTGACTACCTACCACTGGAATATTGAAACAGGTTTATTTATTTGTTTTTTTTCTGTATTATATTCATTTATATCATCTCCTATTTTGCAGTTAGGGACCTAGGTTGCAAACACAAGATTTGAATATGCAAAACCAAAATAATAAATAATAAAACACAAGAATACAGGGGCAAGGAAGAGCAATTAACTCAACCAAACTCATGTCAAAGACAACCACAGCAGAGGACTCGTGCCTTGGCGCTCACGCCTTGGGAATATCCAGATCTTCAAGGATTGGTGAACTGCCCACAGGAGTGGGGCCAAACAAATCTTTGGAGTGGGGACTTTGATGTTTTTCTGATGGTCATCTGCTTCCCTTTACTTTCTGTTACTTCTAAGACCAGTTCTTCCCACTGTTAGGAATGTTATAGCTAGGGATTATAAAATTCAGTGACAGAATAACAGAATAACAGAATTACAGAGTTAGAAGGGACCTTGGAAGCCTTCTAGTCCAACCCCAAGCTCAAACAGGAGACCCTAGACCAGCAGTTCCCAACCTTCCTAATGCTGCGACCCGTGCCCTGCCCCCGCGCCCCCCCACGCCCCCCCACGCCACCACCATTTGGGTTCTTTTACCCTCTGTGCATGTGCAAAGCGTTCTGCATGCGCAGAGGGTAAAAGAACCCAAATGGCGGTGGCGGGGTGGGGTGCGGTGGGGGCGCGGGTTGTGGGGCGCGATATTGATATGGCCAGGCTTGTGGCAGTGGGGGAGGGAGCTGAGGATGCCGGGGCGACCCCTGGGAAATGTTTGTTCGACCCCCAAAGGGGTCGCGACCCCCAGGTTGGGAACTGCTGCCCTAGACCATTTTCCTTCAAATGGTTGTCCAGTCTCTTCTTAAAAGCCTCAGTGATAGAGAACCCACAACTTCTGGAGGCAGCTTGTTCCATTGATTAATTGTTCTAACTGTCAGGAAATTTCTCCTTACTTCTAGGTTGCTTCTCTCCTTGATTAGTTTCCATCTGTTGTTTCTCGTCCTGCCTTCAGGTGCTTTGGAGAATAGCTTGACTCCCTCTTCTTTGTTGGCAATCCCTTAGATATTGGAACACTGCTATTGTTTCACACCCTAATCCTTCTTTTCATTAAACTACACACACCCAATTCCTACAACTGTTCTTCATATGTTTTAGCCTTCAGTCCACTCCACTAATTATTATAAATTATATAAATTATTATAGATTATATATTACAAATATTATATACACAAGAAATCTGAAAGATGCAAAAACCTCCAGCATTTTTTTAAAAATCTGTAAAGTCTAAAATAAGAGGAATATGGCAGAAAGAGCCAAGGTGGCGCAGTGGTTAAATGCAGCACTGCAGGCTACTGCTAGTTCAGCAGTTCAGCTGTTCAAATCTCACCGGCTCAAGGTTGACTCAGCCTTCCATCCTTCTGAGGTCGGTAAAATGAGGACCCAGATTGTTGTGGGCAATATGCTGAACTCTGTAAACCGCTTAGAGAGGGCTGTAAAACACTATGAAGCGGTATATAAGTCTAAGTGCTATTGCTATTGCTAGAAAGGGCCACAATTATTAAAAGAAATGGCTAGATTTGTGAATGCTGAGCTAGGTTTTTCACTGCAAAGAACTGCTCCAAATCTGCTGTTGCTTTCCTAGTGATACTTTTATCAAACAAAAGGCTCTTGCTAAACTCCAGACCACCCTGTTAGGTCAAATGAAACATTAAAAAGTAATTATAATTAGATGTAAAAGATTTATTTTCGCGAAGATTCTTAAAATGCAGCAAATTAGATTTGCTTAGCTTACGTTCATTCCAAATGCAGTGTTTATTTTATCATGGACCATTTAATTGAGACAGCAATAAATTAAAACAATACTAAATGCAGAGCTAACCAATTACCTATCGTGCCTCACAGGAAACAGCTTTCTAATTCCCACAAACACTTCACTGAATATATTTCTACAAAGAATTATTTCTTTGTTTGTCACATTGCATCTTTATTTCAGAATTATCTTTTTCCACTTTCAAAGGTATTATGAGATCTGCCGCTAATCAACCAACCACTTCTAAGATATTTCCAAACCAATTAAAGCTCACCAACTTTTTTCTTTTTGTAAAAAAGAAGGGCTCTTACATATTTTTCTTAAGGTTGATAAAATCTACATTAGAATATCTTTATGATTGCAACTTGTTCTTCTACTACTAGTAGTACATTTACCCAGCGGTGGGTTGCTCCCGGTTCGGACCGGTTCTTAGAACCGGTAGCGCCAGCAGGAGGAGACTCCGCCCACCCACCCGGGACGCTTCTGTGCATGCGCGCGCGAACCGGTAGCAAAATCATTTACAACCCACCACTGCATTTACTCATAGTGCTTCTCATCTTCTCTACTACTTATTGGTATCATTATTACGAATATTATCGCTCTGTTGTTTTGCATGTAGACTGAGAGCTTCTGCACTAGAGACAACTTTCTTTTGTGTCTAATCACACTTGGCCAAATAATGTAATGTCTTGTCTTGTCTTGTCTTGTCTTGTCTTGTCTTGTCTTGTCTTGTCTTGTCTTGTCTTGTCTTGTCTTGTCTTGTCTTGTCTTGTCTTGTCTTGTCTTGTCTTGTCTTGTCTTGTCTTGTCTTCTCTTGTCTTCTCTTCTCTTCTCTTCTCTTCTCTTCTCTTCTCTTCTCTTCTCTTCTCTTCTCTTCTCTTCTCTTCTCTTCTCTTCTCTTCTCTTCTCTTCTCTTCGGCTCCATTCCATTGGATTCCATTGGATTCCACTCCACTCCATTCCATTCCATTTGAATATTGAAGTCCCTTTTGCTTATTGATAACCATTGCTAGTTCTTATCTCTGTTTGCATTACAACAGATGGGAAGACTTTGTCCAAAACATGATAAAGTGAACCAAATATATGGGAATGAAATTAGAAATCAGAGTTGGAAGGGACCTTGGAGGTCTTCTAGTCTAGCCCCCTGCTCTGGCAGGAGACCCTATACCAGGGGTGGCCAAACTATGGTTCTTTGAGGACCTGTGGACTTCAACTCCCAGAATTCCTGAGCTAGCCATGCATGCATGGCTGGCTCAGGAATTCTGGGAGTTGAAGTCCACAGGTCCTCAAAGAACCATGGTTTGGCCACCCCTGCCCTATACCATATCAGCTAAGACTCTTCTTAAAAACCTCCAGTGATGGAGCGCCCACGATTTCTGAAGGTTCACTGTTTGCCTTAGAAACTGCAAGATAGATATTGAGAAGAGACGAGTTGAAAATGTTTTCAGATAATAGCCACAGTTACAACTGTAAGAAGAGATATGAAGTTGCATGTTTCATGTTCAGTCAGTTATTTCTCATCACAGTGTGTAGGAACAGATGGTCCATAATTAATAAGCCTCATAACAGGTGGAGCTTTCAAGCAAGAGATACAACAAAGAACAAAGTGCTAAAGAAACTTCCTCTTGGGATTCTTGGATTTATTTATTTTTCTTTCTGCTGTCAAAAGGTTTAATTTTGATTAGCCAAGAAAATCATTTCTTAAAGACCTAATCTAGAACCAGTTTAATAATTGTCAAGAGAGTACATTTAGCTATTTTTGTTGCATCGGAGCAATGAAATCTTTAATATTCATTCTCCTAAAATAGTTTAAATATATATCCTATGAACTTTTTAGTTAAAAAAGCTTTATTTTCAGAAATCCTATTGGGAAAAAAACTTTGAAAAAAATCTTGCAATAGGTACAAAATGGGTATCGGAGAAAAAAAATAGAAATAACATAAAAACTCCCCCATAATTCATATCCTGGAGTGATGGGCAGAAGATATTTAAAATTGTCTCAGTTGAATCTTTACTCTTTTATTTTGATTACAATTATCTTAAAACCGTCTATTGCTTTTGGGGAATAGATGCTACATTGTGTTTGGGAGAAACCGTTGTTATAAAAATGACTTCTCGCTTCCTTTATTTTTGTATTTGTGTGTGCATCTCTCTCGGTGTGTTTTATTCATAAATGATGATAGAAAAGTCCATAATAGGTAATCTGTAGCAGCTGAGGTGGAAACCTTTGAAACATACATCAAAGAGGAATACAAATGCAGAATCAAATTAACAATTTTATGTGTTCAACTGCTGTGTCTAATCTTTTATGACAGCTGGTAGCTGACAGTGAGTTATTTAACCTAGGCTCCACTTCACTAGCTGTTCAATAAGCCTTTTCATTGCCACAAAATCTGCTGACTAATGCAGTTTCAACCCTCCCTATTGCTCTTCCTTTTTATTACACAATATGATTGAGTTGAAACTACTTCATTTCCATTTTCGCAACCCAGATTTTGGAACTGAAATGATTGTGTTGGAGATGGAAAATTTTTGAGGATCAGCCTGGGGATAAAAATAACTTCAGTTGTTTAAATATCTGATGATTGTGAGGGAGGAAAGGAGAGATAGTAAGGCACATTAAAAAAAAAAAAAACACATGTTCCAGTGTAGCTTTTTGAACAGCATGTTTCCAATCTCAATATTCTCTGAATTTAGGCATAGTACAATGCAAAGATTATTTTAGTGGGGAAAGTGGAACGGGCCAAATCCTGTACCTATTCACACCTTCTAGACGTGCAAGAACATCAGTGTAAATGGAGCACATATTGAAGGCTAAATCTGAAATAAAGGTAGCAAGTTAGATAGAACGAGATTGATACATCACTGCATATGTTGGATCTTTATACACATATGAATTCTTGGTTATATTCCATACCTGTAGGAGAAAAGCAGGCAGAGCTGGTGGGCAGAGCAAAATGTGTCATCAGTTTGGAGTCATTGTGTGGCCACCAGAGACTCAAGTCAACCCCAGATGGATAGATAGATATTGATGATAGATAGATAGATAGATAGATAGATAGATAGATAGATAGATAGATAGATAGATAGATAGATAGATAGATAGATAGATTGATTGATTGATTGATTGATTGATTGATTGATTGATTGATTGATTGATTGATAGATGATAGATAGATGATAGATGATATTGATGATAGAAAGATAGATAGATAGATAGATAGATAGATAGATAGATAGATAGATAGATAGTTGATAGATGATATTGATGATAGATAGATAGATGATAGATAGATAGATAGATAGATAGATAGATAGATAGATAGATAGATAGATAGATAGATAGATGATGGATGGATGATAGACAGACAGACAGACAGACAGACAGACAGACAGATTGATTGTAGATAGATATTATTGAACCAAAACATTGTTTACAAGCCAGATTTGAACTGAATTGTAGAGGTTTATATGAAGATGTTTACATGCTTGTTCTTCATTTTTAAATTTCTTTGTTTCATTCACTTTGTTTCATTTGGGAAATGTAGCAAATGTAGTATTTCCTCTGTTTGCTACTATCCAGACTCATGTACTCTTCAGCTCTACTTTTTTTCACCCCCAAAAAATGCAATAGCAAAGCCCCTCTACTCATAACTCAAGGCACGCTGGGTAAACAATTCATAATTGAACTGCGTCATGGAAGATCAGTGAAATGTAAAACAAACAGTTCTGAAAGTTGACACATATAAGACGATATTTCAGTTTGCACTATCTGGTATATAAGCTGCTGGTCATTACCAAAATATTCTGTAACTACAGGTAGTCCTTGACAAGTTCGTTTAGTGACAATTCAAAGTTACAACCCCACTGAATAAGGTGACTTATGACCATTTTTCACACTTACGACCTTTGCAGCTTCCCCATGGTCATGTGATCAAAATTCAGACATTTGGCAACTGACTCGTATTTATGACCATTTCAGTGTCCTGGGGTCACGTAATCTCCTTTTGTGACCTTCTGACAAGCAAAGTCAATGGGGAAGCCAGATTCGCTTAACAACCAGGTTACTAACTTATCAACTGCAGTGATTCACTTAACAACTGTGGCAAGGAAGGTCGTAAAATGGGGCAAAACTCATTTAAGAAATGTCTCACTAAACAACAGAAATTTTGGGTTCAATTGTGGTCGTAAGCTGAGGATTACCTGTGCAACACACTTGCTCTGTTGTTCTAGGGGAACATGCAAAATAAAATGTTGTCCGTTAAATCCAAAGTCCGCTAAATAGAGATCCAAGGAATCAAGATTTGCCATTTGTGCTTCCAATTACATTTCACAGAGGCTCTTTCTGAATAAACTGCATCCCACCAATAGCTTGGAAATAACGTTTAGATTAACAACAGAAATGTTGGGCTCAATTGTGGTCGTAACTCAAGGACTTCCTGTACTACGGAAACCCTCCCCAAGTAGAAATCTTGAACAGAAACCATGGTGCATGCAAAGTCTCCACCCTTTAAAATCATTTCACTTGTTGCATTACCTAATGATCACTTTGCCATTGACAAAGTTGGCTCGCTGGTAGATAAATGTAGTAATACAGCTCACCTGTCTGGAACCCGCACTGCATTTCAGACATTAATACAATCGAGAGAGTCCAAAAATATTTCACGAGAAGAGTCCTCCACACCTCCGCTCGCAACAGAATACCTTATGCCACCAGACTTGAAATATTGGGCTTAGACAACCTAGAACTACGTCGCCTTCGAACTGATCTAAATATAGTTCATAAAATTATCTCCCACAATGTCCTATCTGTCAATGACTACTTCAGCTTCAACCACAACAATACACGAGCACACAATAGATACAAACTCAATGTAAACCACTGCAAACTCGACTGCAGAAAATATGATTTCAGCAACAGAGTGATCAATGCCTGGAATTCACTACCTGACTCTGTGGTTTCTTCCCCAAACCCCCAAAACTTTAACCTTAGACTGTCTACTGTCGACCTCACCTCATTCCTAAGAGGTCTGTAAGGGGCGTGCATAAGCGCACCATTGTGCCTACCGTCCCTGTCTTACTGTCCTATTGTCCTCATTTATCTGTACTTACTTTGCTTATGTTTATGTGTATACCTCTACCTGCTATCTTGTACGTGTTTGATAAAATAATAATAATAATAATAATAATAATAATAATAATAATAATAATAATAATAATAATAATAATAATAATAATAATAATAATAATAATAATAATAATAATAATAATAATAATAATAATAATAAACAGAGCAATTCTGTGGTTGCCACCTTTCTCAAATGTGTTAGAGGAAGACTTAAGAGACTTACACTAGACTTCACGATTGTGGAAAAGAAAAAATTGTGGATCATTGATGTCGCCATACCAGGTGACAGCCGAATTGATGAAAAACAACAAAAAAACCTTAACCGATATCAGGATCTTAAAATCGAATTACAACGACTCTGGCATAAACAAGTACAGGTGGTCCCAGTGGTAATCGGCACACTGGGTGCTGTGCCAAAAGGCCTTAGCCGGCATTTGAAAACAATAAACTTTGACAAAATCACGATCTGTCAGTTGCGAAAGGCCACCCTACTTGGATCTGCGCGCATCATACGAAAATACATCACACAGTCCTAGACGCTTGGGAAGTTCGACTTGTGATATAGTGATACGAAATCCAGCATATAAATCTCGTTTGCTGTGTATTACTGGGTTTTTTTGTGTATAATAATAAACGGAGCAATTCTATGGTTGCCACCTTTCTCAAATGTGTTAGAGGAAGACTTAAGAAGGGGGTTTGTCTTTAGAGAAGAAAGAAAACAGTACAAATTCAACAGAGCAGCAAGTACTGTAGGAAATTAGAAATTCAAAAGACTCATTAACTCACATATTAAAGAAATAAACTCCAAGTAGCAGCAATTATTTCCAAGCTCAATAAAATGGAAGCACATGTGCAGCCTGCAATCAGCAATAATGATTAAAGGAAGCGGACTAGTCTGCATGAACGGTTAGCCAAAGCAAACAAGCTGGATGCTCCATGGGAGTTGGCGGCAGATTTAGAGGCCAGAGAAGCAATTTGCATCTTTCCAAAATACATTAGGGGAAAGACCGTCTCCGTGGGGGTGAAATGTATGCAGAAAATGAAAACTAGATTTTGTAGGTGTATAAAATAAATGGGGTAACTCGGAAATTCTCAGAAGGTTAATGAAATATGCTCTCTCAAGAAAGTTTGGCCGGGAAAAGCAAAATCTTTCAAGTAAGCATAAAATAAATTTGATGAAGTCCAGGCCGGTGGAGACACGAGACAAAGACATCTATAGAGACCAACCAAGTTCAGCATTTATCATCCTCAAGAACGACTACATTCTCCAGAAAATGGTAGCAAGGCAAGGAAAGAAAAGGCGTATTTTATTTTTGTTGCACAAATCAATACCTTCCAAGTTCCAACAATAAATTTTCAGGTAAGCATTTCCATAAGAGAGTTTATGTTAGCTTGTTGCAGCTAAGCTTCACCGTGAAATATAATAAATTCATTAAGGCAGATATGGAGGTGTCAGTTCAGAGCATTAAATTCAGCCAATGAAAGACATTACTATTCAAAAGTGCAAATTTGTGTGAGACATTATAGAGAGTCAATGTGCAAAGTAATGTAACCTATGTCTTTCCTTGAATGTGTGGATGGATGGATGGATGGATGGATGTGTTTCAGTGCTATATATCAAAATCACTCTCACCAAAATACTAATGTTTTAAATTTAACAGATTTAATGTCCTCTTAATACTTTCTTAGATCTATGTTTGGCTGAGCTTTTTGCTGCTGATTTTAAATCCTTAAAATGATTAATTTCCTCCTTTCTATATTTTTATCCAGAATGAAGGCTGACTCACCAAGTGGCTTTTTTTTCCTCCTGCTGGGCTGAAGATCTCCCTTTAAAATTACTATATCCAGACATGTAGCTTGGCCAACAGTCTGCAACACATCTTCTCTGCACCCTCAGGGATGTTTCATTTCACCATATTTTTCACCCGGGAGCTGAAGTCAATTGATGTGACCAATATATATGTATTGTACAGTTCAGGGATGAGTTCTAACTTACCTCTCTGCCGGTTTGCTTCCTTCCGCGCCGCATGGCTGCGCCCCAAAAATAAAAAAAAATTAAAAAAGGCCAAAAAAAAGATGGTGATGCATGTGCAGTACCAGAAACTCAGCTTCTGTGCATGCTCAGAAGAAGAAAAAATCTGGGAAAAATGCAAAAAAAAATTGCCAATTTTTTTTTTTAAAAAAGATGGCGGCATCCATGGACCGGCACCGACTGAACCGGTTCCGTGATGTCATCATGATGTCACCAGCAGGTTGCTATCGGTTCGGGTGAACCAGTCTGAACTGGGAGAACCCACCTCTGGTACAGTTGGATGGAAAGCAAAATGGATGGACAGATGAACAGATTGACCGATGGACTCAGTTCATAGATTGCTCTACCAGCTTTTGGGAGAATTAGCTCTTAGCCTACAGAGTCTTTGAAATCTGTTTAGATCAACTGTAGTGAAGTTATAGAGAGTAAAGACGATTACTTTGATGAAGAGAGAGACTATCTATTAGCAAACCAATGAGAAGCAAGACAGTTTTAGGCTTTCTTTGGTCTGTTGATGAAGAGACAGAAAACAATTCTCTAATGTAGAAAATATATTTTAAAACTTCGAAGTACATTTTAGAAATATAGAGTCAGCTCTGGGCATGATGGGTGGCATATAAATTTGATACATACATAATGTGGGATGAGGTGGGCCGAGGTGACACAGTGGTTAAATGCAGCACTGCAGGCTGCTAGTTCAGCAGTTCAGCTGTTCAAATCTCACCGGCTCAAGGTTGACTCAGCCTTCCATCCTTCCGAGGTGGGTAAAATGAGGACCCAGATTGTTGGGGGCAATATGCTGAACTCTGTAAACCTATGAAGCGGTATATAAGTCTAAGTGCTATTATCTATGTCTCTGTCCTGTCCCTCTTCAATATATCAGTGTTCTAGGTCTTTTCTATTACAACTCTCCTCCAACTCCAATTCATCTAAAATATTTTTCAATCATATGAATAAAAAACTCACCTAGTTTTACCATTCATGAGAAACTCATCCATGTCTGAGAACCACATTGCTATCCAACTGCTGTCAAGTTCAAGATGAGGATTATGGGAAAGGCAACAGTTTCTAACAAGAAGATGTGGATGTTATCTTTTTCACATATTTCGCCTTCATTGCTTCAGTTCTTTCATTTCATCTGTTTTTACTCTCAACAAACGCTGAACCCTTTCAAAAGTTTGGTTTTTTTTAAAAAAAGAGAATGATGAGAGGAAGAGAGGAGCTGGCAGCGGACTCAGACATTGAGTTTTGTGGAGAAACATGGGCCAGTCCTGGAGTTTGAGGAAGGCTCTGATGAGTGCTCTGCGTCGGAGGCAGAGATGAGGTCAGGGCCATCCGACAGTTATCAGCTACCTTCGGAGTCGGAGATAAATGGGGCTGAAGAACAGCTGGAGCCTGTTCCTGATGTCTGCATGCGCAGAGCTGTGGGAACAATTAAGGAACAGAGGTCGACTCGGGAGTAAAAGCACAAGGGGTCGCTGAATGGCCCCTCCCACAGGAAATAAATAGGAGCGAAAGGGGAGTGGTATTTGCAGGAGACAATTAGTTCATCTATGTGAAAATTTGCTTATCTGACAGACTCCTTGCCAAGTATTTCCTTGTCAGCGTTGCATCAAGAAGCTATCGGCCTGGCAACTATCCAAGGACTGATAAGGTCTGTGGTTGCAATTCACCCTTGAAAGACTGTTTGCCGGGACTTTGCTGGATGTGAATGCTAGGAATTCACATTAGCCAAATAAAAAGGGGTTTTTTGGGGACAAGGAGTCTGTTTCGTGATTTGGTGAAGCCTAAGTCAGAACAGGAAGTTTGTACAGTTGTACTCATGAAAAATCCTTCCCGATCTTTTTCACCTGCTTTAAATAGCATTCCATTCCATCTGAATCGCACACAGTCCATTCCAGATATGATCCAGTTTGCTCTGTAAATACGTCCGGAGATGCACAAGCCAGGATTAGAACAATGCATTTCCACACTGAAATAGTTTGGATTTTTCGCTGACCTGACAATGAGAGATTTGTAATTTTGAGTTAATTTACAACCTATGTAAATTTAAGCCTCCAGACTGAAACTAATTACTACCATTGCTCATTTCCCTATTAAATGCTGTGCTCCCCTCTTGCTTCCGAGCTATAAAATATTGATGCTATTTTCAACAGCAGGGCCAGGGAACTGATGCTGAATAAGAATGCTACCCACATTTCCAAATTAACAGCCTCAACAGCACATGTCAATATGTTTTATTATGAAATAGAGAGACGTCTTGGCATGGTTAGAACGTTCTATAAACCGTCGTCTTAAAATGATCAGCTTTCATCATCAGTCAAACTCTGCATAATTATTTTTCTTTGTTCTCCCATTTAACTTTTGCAAATACCAACATCTTATTAAGCAAAATAATTATCTGGAATTTTAATGCAAATTATTAGGAATTTGCAGTGCCGTGATTTGACAAGTCGGCTGGTGGAACCAGCCAATGAATCTTCACAATTGCAGAATACCCATTTCTGAGGGCGAGAGCTGAGAGTTCTCCATAAAGTGGAATTCAGAGGAGCCCAAAGCCTTTCCATGCTAAACGGATTGAAATAAATCATTTCTGTGGGGGGAAAGAGATACGTGAAAGCATTGGGTAAACTTTTATGTTATGTTTTCGACTAAAGTCTTCCTACCATTGCCAATTCTATAAGTATATATCACAGAGAACTGTGTGACATGTAGGCACTAAGAAGTCCTTTAAGAGAGATCATCATGAGGATGAGAAGATTGATTTTGGGGGGGGGGGGAATCATTAAGAAGAAAAAGGAAAGATGTGGTAAATAAACAGCATGACAGAGTAGACTATGAATCATTTATTCAGCATTTCTTCACCAGTGTAGAAGAAAAGCAGGTGAAGCTGGGGAGTGGAGTTAAAGAAGTCATCAGCCTAGAGTCAATATTTTCCCCCAAACAGTCTAAATCTAACCCCTTTTGAATTCCATTGACCCTTATCTGGTCCCAATTTAGTAGCAATAGCAATAGCATTAGACTTATATAATTGTATACCACCTTACAGCCCCCTCTAAGTGGTTTACAGAGTCAGCATATTGCCCCCAACAATCTGGGTCCTCATTTTACTGACCACGGAAGGATGGAAGGCTGAGTCAACCTTGAGCTGGTGAGAATTGAACTGCTGAACCGCTGGCAGACAGCAGTCAGGAGAAGTAGCCTGCAGTACTGCATTCTAACCACTGCGCCACCTTGGCTCTTACTGTACCACCAAGGCTCTTAGTACTGGACTTCAGTTGATTAGATTCTTGAGTATAGGTTTCTAAGCAATAAATCTTCTGAACTTGACATATGATCCTGATCTTGCACCTGATAACCAGCAACATTTGAAGAATAGTTTTTTTCACTGTTGTTGTGGCCTATCGGCCGCCGGCCCCTCCAACAGCTTAATCAGATGAGAAGGAGGCGTGGGAGTCAGGGTCAGCATCAAGGCAACCTGAGAGCTCCCAGGGGGAAGAGGGAATGGAGCTGTCAGAGAGAGAGAGGGGTGTGTGTGTGGAGCCTGAGCCATCCATCAGCCCTCAGATGGAGAGTCAACAGCCCCCAGGTCTGGAGGTGGCTGATGAGGAAGAGGAGGAACAGCTGGATCTAGTGCCTGATGCACGAATGTGCAGAAGGCAGAGGAGAGGAGAGCAGTGGAAATCTGTGGGCCGGTCCTTGGGATGGAAGAGCCACCACTGCTAGCGAAGCCCCACCCTAGCTCTGGGGAAAAAAGGCAGGGGGCGGAGATGAATAGATGCGGCAAACAACTATTCATCTCCCTGTCGGACAGACTTGTTAGCCTGCGGTGAAAGAGAAACTTTTTGCCTGGGCTGCTGGCACTCCTAATAAAGGAATCATTGCTTCAACTACAGAGGGTTTGTCATGTTTAGGGAACTGGGTCAGAACAACTGTACAAATAAGCAACTCATTGGATTCCATCCTTCCTATTTGTTTATTAAACTTAGACATTCATCTCAGGTGGTACAGCTATCTGAATGGATCTTATTGATTCTTCCTACATTATTTCCTAACGAAACATATTCAGAGATCCATTTCATAAAACCCAGGGCTTACCAACTTGTTCAGGTTGTAGAACCAGATATACAAAGATGTAGATGTATAGATGCCGGACTCCCTGATCAAGAGGGAAAGATCTAGTGATGTAAAATTGACTGTATTCAAATGAACTCCCCCCCCCCCCAATGGAACCAAATCAATTAGAGTTTGAATTGGAAAACCATTAAACACCATCTGAAAAACCTGATCTAACCCTTTACACATGTTTTACGGAGCTAGCCGAGATGGGCAAATTACCTGCTTTAATCAAAGAATACATCAAATGTTGTTTCTACTTAGAAATTACTTTTGGATTTTGGGCTCGCGATAGAAAAAAAAGCAATTCTGTTTTTGCGATTTGCAGATAAATGTGTTGTTACAAAAATGACTAGTATATACTAAGTATGCAGAAGTAAAAAAAATGAGGCTGTAATTTTATTACCTGTATTATACTGCACTTAAAAGAATTGACAGTGTGTGTGTGTGTGTGTGTGTGTGTGTTTGTGTATGTGTACACAAACACACAAACACAAACACACACACATACACACACACAAATCTGTTATATGCTATTACACTCCCTGAGTGGAATTTTGTGCTGTGATTGTGTGCTTGCTGCTGTGGGAAGCCACCCCCCCTCCTAGAAGAATGAAATATTTTGAGGAATATTGAAAAAGACAGATTATTATATTTCCCAAAGGGAAAAATGGAGAAACATGGTTTTTTTAGAGGCAGAAAGCAACCTCCACTTTCCTTAATAGCCCACAGCAGATGTCAGCACTTAAGAGATAAAGAGTTATTGAAAGAGGACAAGTATCTAGATAGCTCTATTCATAAGCAAATAACCTCACCCAAGAGCCAAAACAGGACGAAAGCCATTAAGTCACAATAGAAATTACCCAACACCCTTTCAGAAGACAAGCCCCTTCATTGCATCACCCTCAGAGCAGTCCAAACTTCAACCAAACATAGCTCAAATAAACACCTAGGATTTGTACTTTGCCTATAGAGCCAGCTATGATCCCTACATAACCCCTACAAGACCCCATAAGAATCTGGCAACAGCCAATAGAATACATATTCTTGCACAGGAACAGAAGCTCAGGTGCAAAGCCTAAGAGAAGGTATTAAAAAAAACTGCTCTCTCAACTCCATTTTGTCAGCTGCCCAGAACCACAAACCCATGTGGTTCTGCTTCATCAATAAACCATCTTTTCAATCAGCCTCTGTGTTTCTGGTGTCTTTCCCCTGGCTTGGAACTGAACCAGATGGATATTTCTTCCTAACACTGCCAATATAGCAAGAGTGTTAGGGTTCCAAATAGCATCCAAAATAAAATCAGAGTCCAAGGCAAAGTATTCCTCAAAGTTCCAATTTATTAATAGAACCATGTTGGCACATCTGGGTGAAACCCGAATCTGAAGCTTCCCAGGATTCACCACTCAGTTGAAAGTTCAAGTCCTTGCCCCCACACCCACAAGTCCATCATGTTGTCCAGTCTTCTACTGCCATTTTGCTCCGTGCATGCACGGAAACAAAATTGTGCCAAAATCTCGCACATGTGCGCGTCCCCTCGAAAGATTTCGGTGCGATTTTGCTTCTGTGCATGCGCGGAAGCAAAATCGCACAGAAACCTCAGGAGGGGACGCGAGAGAGAGAGAGATTTTGGCGAGATTTTGCTCTGTGCATGCACGGAAACAAAATTGTGCCAAAATCTCGCGCATGTGCGCGTCCCCTCGAAAGATTTCGGTGCGATTTTGCTTCTGTGCATGCGCAGAAGCAAAGTTGTGCAAGGGGGCATGTGCGTGTAGCGAGCGCATGCCCCCCGAAGCATGGAGATCCGCGCGCATGGCTCTGGCAGCGAGGTAAGTGAGCAACCCGCCCCTGTTTCAGCCCAGCTAACAAAAGACTTGCTCCTGGCTAACACTGAGAGAGCGAGCAAAGAACCTTCAGCATGACAGCCCTTTTATAGTCCCAGCTGTCAACACCTTAACTAATCCCTGGCCGGTAATTCCCCCACTTAAAAGAGGGTGGCATTAAGCCAATCAACAGGCTTCTCCATCATCACGTGGTCTCGCCAGATGCGACACTATGGAAAGGATGATCAGAAAAATCCTGAAACAGAAATAAGTTTCTCTGAAACAGCCAATAGACAATTGCAACCACAGAGCATCAGTGTAGCACACCAACCAACTAAAGCCTATCTTATTCAACTTTCAGAATGGTGGTTATTTCAGTTATTCCTTTTCCTTATGGAGAACATACTTCCATAATCAGAATTGACCAAAGTGCTTTGATAAATAATAGATTTTTTTTGGCTTATCTCTCCTGCAATTCAATTTAATAAAATAATATGTCTTTTCCTCGATTTTAATTTATAACTGTGAATATCTAAATCTATTACCATAGCAGGTAATAACCTCATCAAAGTTTGATTTAAAGCATGCATTTTATTCTGGGCCCTTGCATTTTTAAGGAGAGCTGCCTTCAAAATCTGGCCAATGATGAAATTCTTAAATCAAAGTCAAGAAATGATGAGGATGATAATCATGATGACAATACAAGAGGTTTTGTTAAAAGATAAATGGTTGTGAAACTATATATATATGCAAAAACCAAGAACTAAAATATGTTAAGGATTTGCATTAAATTCTATCTTTTAATCAGTGAAGGGTTCAAGGAAAGTTCAGAGTCTAATCTTCCATTAATGGATTCAATTACTTTTTGAAATTTTGTACATGTGACAATAAGAATAACATATGACTATAACACTTACGTAAATGCTGTAATGCAGGAAGACTAAATCACAAAAACAAAGGGTTTTTTTCATACTTTTTCTAGCCCATGAAGACATTCATAAACCTTTGTTCAGGACAAAACATTTTTGAATACTGTAGAAGAGTGATCCCAAGGGAAAAAAGAATATTCTGGATTTTTCAGGAACATTCTCTTCAAAGAATAGTAGATCTTGCATATCCTTTCCTCTAGTTCTTTCATAGATTTCTGTTAGCAAAACTAGAAGATCAGAAGCTCTTTTAGCAATAGCAATAAGACTTAGACTTACATGTTATTGACTTTGGAAGGATGGAAGGCTGAGTCAACCTTGATCTCATCAAGATTGAACTCTAGGCTGTGGGCAGAGTTAGCCTGTAATACTGCATTCTAACTACTGCGCCACCAAGGCTCTTTTCCTTCTGCAGCCATTGGATCACCTCAGAATCTACACTGAAGGATCCTTTATCCTTTCGAGAGCATAAATGAGCCGAGGTGGCACAGCAGTTATAGTGCAGTACTGCAGGTTATTTTAGCTGACTGTGATCAGCAGTTCAGCTGTTCAAATCTCACCGGCTCAGGCTTGACTCAGCCTTCCATCCTTCCAAGATAGGTGAAATGAGGACCCAGATTGTTGGGGCCAATGTAAATATACCAGTACATTGCTTAATGGTGTAAACCACTTAGAGAGTGCTTGCACTATGAGGCGGTATATAAATCTCACTAATAAATAAATAAATAAAGGATTCAGGACGTTCTTGATTCGCGGATGAAACTTTTGTGTGCGTGGGGGTTGCACTCATGCCAGAAGCACCAAGATGCTTCCAGATTGAAATGATTAGCCGATGACACAAGCATTGCCCTGAGGACACCCAATTGGGGTCTCCTTTCATTTCCCGGCAGGGACTGGAGGGAAGGACGTGAGCTCAATCCCACCCCATAGCAGCTCTCGGGTCTCAAACGTGGGGCTGTTAACCTCGTGCCCAGCGCCCAATCACTCAAGCCACCGGGCTCCTGATGAAACTGTTTTAATGGATGGATTACATTAGATCGTACGTAGCATGTCCAGTTGACCACTTATTCTACCTCCCCAATTTCAAATGTACTAAAGATGGTTCTGGACTCATTTGATGGCATTTTCAGACCTATTCAGAGATCAGATATAGTGAACATAAGCACTCTACCAATTCAAGCACAAATAAGTGATTTTTTTCTGGAGTAGCAGTTGCTGTTTTGATGGATATATTGAAATTGTTTGGAACTGCAAGCCCAGTATGATGTCATTTGATCAGTATAGAATACCTGTTCCAAGTCCTTGACTTTTCCTTAATCTATCTTTAGAAAATAAAACAGAAGGAAACTATACACTGCCAAATTCCCTCTCCCATACATTCATTTTTATTATGGAATTCCTAAGATGACTCCAAAGGTTGCATTATTATAGCCCTTTGACCTCCAGCATAAAATAAACTCTTTTATTTCATCTACACACCCATCAATTATATACAAGATATGAATAGAATTATTTCAAGTGTCACTAGTGTGAACTATTACAATAATAGCAGTAGGTAATATAATATTAAAATTAATTCACATAATAAAAGAGACTGTATTTTTATCTAGGCTATTACATTTTTGAAGCCCTTTTCTTTGCAAATCATTTTTATTTTTGCATGAATAAAAGCCAAGCGGTGACATCTTTGTATAAAAAATGGTAGAGACAATCTCATTTTAGCCCACTCCAGTTAAAAAAGAAAGTCAAATGACCAGAAAAGACAGTATCTATTTTGAAGAAATATGGTATGGTTAATTAATTTCTTATCATATATATTAGCTATTTCTGCCAGAAAAAGCGCAGTCGGCTGTATTATATACATTTTGAGTTTAGTCAAAAAAAAAGGATTGGAATACTTATCTTCTTAAGAAATATCATATAAATACAGCCACTGTGTCATATAAAGTGAAGGATGAATGCAAAATAGCACCAACAATAATTAAATAGATCTTATTAGTTGTTCAAACATATTCTGGGAAACCTAAGCAAATTAGTACGCTTAGCAGAACTATCATTACTGGTTAGGTCTCATAGTAAGAATGTATAAAACAAAACTCACATAAGAAACATTGCACATCCTCCCTTAACAAATAGCCATTCTAATATCCCTGTTCTGCCCCAGTTAAGAACGTAGCAAACACACAGTTTGTTCGAACTTAATTTAATCAATAAACCACTACTAATAACTGGCTTAGTAGTGGGGACACACACACACAAATCTAAAAGCAATCTTTTCTTGCAAAAACTCAGCTGCTAATTAATCGTCATTAACAGCTGGCATAAATTCAGAAAGTCTTAAATCATAGCAATGCAATTAGTTCTTGTTATCTCACGAAGTTTCAAAGGTTTGGCAAAATGCCTAGAAGCCTTCCTCGATAAGCAAGCCGAGGCAGAAAAGCAGAGTAGAGATATTCCAGACACGAGGCACTCACGATGGATACACGATTCTCAAACATTGTTTCCTGCAGAGGATTCAGCTGCCTCTGCTTTCCTTAAGTAGATTAGGGGAGTGGCCATTTAGCCCCAAGTCTTACTCCCGGGGAGTAACCATTCCTGCCTTTTGGCAGCTCTGCGTGCCCTTGCATTCAGAAGAGGAGAAGCCTCTTCTCCCTCATCACTGCTATGAGGTGCTGGATGAACCTCTGCCTCTGGCACCGAGTCCTCGCCAGCCTCTTCAATGTCCAACTCAGGTGCCAGCTGCACAGGCCGCTGGCGCAACACCAAGCCGATCTCCTCTCAAACGGGATCCGCTATCAGCTGCACGGGCTGCTGGCAGGCCACAACAATCCCACAATTACATTGCGGGAGGCCCTTCCAATTCAATTTAAACTATCTACCACCTAACTAGCTGGACCATAAGGAAAAATGGTCCAAAAATTGATGCATTCAGATTGCGTTGCTGGAGAAGAATCTTGAGAGTCCCTTGGACTGCAAGGAGATCAAATCAGTCAATCCTAAAGGAAATCAACTCTGATTGTTCTTTGGAAGGACAGATGCTGAAGCTGAAGGTTCTGAAGGCCCTGGCTGAATCTCCGCCTCTGGCACTGAGTCCTCTCCAGACTCCTCACTGTCCAACTCGGGTGCCAACTGCACAGGCCGCTGGCGCATCATCACATCAGCCTCTTCACTGTCAGAATCAGCTACCAGCTGCACGGGCTGCTGGTGGGCCACCACAAGTTCTGATGAAAAGAAGATAATTTTGCATTACAATAGGAAGCTCAGGATAACTCCATTCCCATTACACATCTGGTATAATGTTGCAGAA
>JALIGW010000021.1:9576840-9806840 GCA_023053685.1 Diadophis punctatus similis
TTCCTTAGTAACTTGATATATGCCCAATAGTCAGAAGCTCAGTGAGCACCAAGGACCACTCATTTCAACCCCGAGCTACAAATATTCTTCACTATTGGAGTTACATCTCCATTTAGGGAGGGTACTGAAAAGTCAGGTACAGTGGAGGAAAAATGCTATCCAAAATTAGAAAGGGAAATTGCATCTGATTGTAGGGTATGGTGTTCATCTCCATTTCTTGACCGAAAGGAACCACCATTGACTAAAGACATTTCTGTGGTCATGTGGCCAGCATGACGATATGCTATAACCTTTCCACTGTAACCTTCCCACCAAAATGATACCTATTTTATCTACTCACCTTTGCATGCTTTCGAACTGCTATCCAAAGTGAAAGGTGCTGAATTATCCAAAAATATTGCCCTTTTCTTTTTCCTGGTTATTGGTTGCATTAAATTTTTTTCTGTTAATTTTTTATGATTGAAACATAACAACAATTGCTACCCCTGCTGATAGGATATAGTTGGCTAGGTGCAATATTGCCTGTCTCCTTATATATTTCCTGTAAATTAACCTACCGTATTTTTCAGAGTATAAGACGCACCGGAGTATAAGACGCACCTTAGTTTTTGGGGAGGAAAATAGGGGAAAACAATCTGCCTACCAGGTATTCATCTGGCTAGCGTCCTTAGTCTGGTCAGCTTCAGCACATTATTTTATCCCCTGGTTAGGACTTAAAAAAACCTTCTTCTGAGAGAGTAACAATGAAAGAGCCTGCAAGGCGGTAAGAGCTGGGAAGATAGTTAGCACCTGGTTAGGGCTAGAAAAAAACTTATTCTGAGCAAGTAGAGCAATGAAAAAAAATTCTGCAAAGACTTAGGGCTGGAAAAACATTCTTTGGAGAGAGTAACAATGAAAAAGCCTGCAAGGTAAGAGCTGGGAAGATCTGTTAGCACCTAGTTAGGGCTGGAAAAAAAAGCTACATTCGAAGTATAAGACGCACCCAAATTTTCAGCCACTTTTAGGGAGGAAAAAGGTGCGTCTTATACTCCGAAAAATACGGTACTTCTTCCTCATAATTACTCAGCTTAGATTCCTGATTATCTTCAATAGATAAAGGATTACTTTCAGCCATTATTTTTATGTGCTAGAGGAATAGTATGAGAAGGAACTCCTTTTAAAAAAACAATTCACACAAGCAAAACAAAGTTCCACAACCTGTTAAAATAAAACAAGATGTGGGTCACAAGATTTGATGGTGTAGAAGCCAATGCAATCATTCACAGAAGTAATGGGATGGGTTAACTGTATTTCTTAATAAAATATACTGCCCATCATAGCAAATTTTCACCAGTTCACCAGCGTTGAAAAGAGGGATGATTTCATACAGTATATATATATATATATATATATATATATATATATATATATATATATATATATATATATATATATATATATATATATATATATATATATATATATATATATATATATATATATATATATATATATATATATATATATATATATATATATATCTGAAAGCTGAGATTCTGGTGAGAAATACACCAAAAGATATTTGAAAGACAAATTATACTCTTCATTGAAACTATTAGAAGTTGATGAGCAACAGGGTTTCTCTCTCCCTCCCCCGCTTTTTCCTCAAAATCGAGTTTTACTGCCAGATCTTTGGATAAGTATCTATCGGTTGTCTGGAGCCAAAAGTATTCCCAGCTGTACCTATTTTCCGAAAAGGGAACTATTCAGCTCATAAAAAGAAAGAGGGAAAGGCCTACTCAATTTTTGTACTTTCTTTGCCAAGATGAACTGTCAAGCACCCATCAGAGGCCGTTAATCTGAGAGTGCTTCAAAATGTCACTGTCAACTTTGTCTTTCCTCTGGTCTGAAGCCATCTGTCGACATCGCAACAAGTTACTCTGGGTCAAATTAGATTGGCTTTGTGTGCGGCATTTGGACTGATGGGGAGCTGGTGGGTTAGGAATTTACAGGAGTTTAAGCAGATAATCAAGACTGATTTATTTCCTCTCTTGGTTCCTAACCATGTCTACACGTACTTGACTGTCAAAGCCACCATTTGAATAATCTGAATTATGCTAACCTAGAAATCTGTGCTAATTCTTGGCAATTGACCTCTAGCATGCCAGCTGTACGACCAATTCTTGCCTTGCTGCCAGCATACAATTTGGGATTTGCTCTCCCAGAATTTAACAGCAACAAGGTAACTAAAGGGCATGGTTTCCTTTTACATTTCCAACATTCTGCTGGTCTACTTGGGAACATTTTTGCCAATCTGGCTGGGGGCCATGTGGTGGTTATGCCCAGATGCAAGAAAATACTGGTCAAAGATAAGAAATTGGTTAGAGGAAATTACTAAACAACAAATAGATCTAATACCAGAATTATTCCTATTAGGTATATTAAAGGGAAATTATAGTAAAAAAAACCCCTCAATATTACATATAATAACAGCAGCCAGAATCATCTACGCACAATACTAGAAAAACGATGGTACTCCCTCTGATGAAAGGGTGATAAAAAAAAGTGTTAGAATGTGCGCAGATGGATAGGCTAACAATGGAAATAAAAGAAAGAGGTGAAACAGAATACTATTTGATTTGGGATACATGGTATAATTGGTTAAAAAATAGAAGCAAAGAATAAGAATGTAAAAGTAAATTAAGATGTGACAACAAAGGGCAATATATAGATATGTAATCGCAATATTGACACATTGTATAGAATAGATATGTACACAAAAGGAAAGGAAGAATAACGGAAATAATTTGTATGTACTTAAGAAATATACTGATACCGGAGCGCTATGAAGATCGAAATTGTGATATAAAATGAAGAAAACTGTTTAATAAAAAATATATTAAAATAAAAAATAAAATAAAGGGCATTCTTAGTCTTCTTCTCTCTGTTTATTGTTATTATTTGAGCACTTGGGAGAAATGTAAATGAATGAAACAGAGATGGATGCAGTATAAAAATACATGTAAGCAGGAACTTTATCTGTAGTTGTTGTCTTCTTCTTACCAAAGTAATTTTAGTAAAAGCAGGAAACCCAAAGGTGCTTTTTTTTCAAGAGGCAACTGGACTTTCTGGTTTTTCTTTGAAGACATTTCACTTCTCATCCAAGAAGCTTCTTCAGTTCTGACTGGATGGTGGGGAATGGAAGGATTTAACAGTTCCAAGAAGGCTCCACACCCATTTGCACCACTCGGGTGACCTTGAGGACACAGATAAACCTCCAAGTGGTCTCAATGACTTACTAAAAGAATACAAATGACCAGCTGTCTGCAAGGAGTATAAATCCTTCATTCCCCACCATCCAGTCTGAGCTGACGAAGCTTATTGGATGAGAAGTGAAACGTCTTCAAAAAACAAAACAAAACCAGAAAGTCCAGTTGCCTCTTGAAAAAGCACCTTTGGGACAACCATGACCTGGATGACTGAGAATCTCCATAGACATAAAAACAGGAAAGCAAGAAAGAGGCTGAATCTAATGCTGGGTAAAACTTCTTTCATCCAGACTTGAGCTATACCCCAAGTGGAAGAAATTGTCTTATTTATTTTATTACATATATAGTTTTATTGAAAATGTTCACATAAATAAAAGATGAATGTAAAGAAAGAAATATATATATAAAAATATATATATATAAAAAGAAAAAAGAAAAAAGAAAAAAGAAAAAAGAAAAAAGAAAAAAGAAAAAAGAAAAAAGAAAAAAGAAAAAGAAAAAGAAAAAGAAAAAAGAAAGAAAGAAAAAAGAAAGAAAGAAAGAAAGAAAGAGAAAGGAAGGAAGGAAAGGAAAGGAAAGGAAAGGAAAGGAAAGAAAGGGAAGGGAAGGGAAGGGAAGGGAAGGAAAGGAGGAATGATTCACAACCTTCTTTTTAACAGTTAGTATCTCCCCTCTGTTTTGGTATTACAAAAATATATTCAACACCTTATTTAATCTTTTTTCAATCATCAAGTCCATAAATTTACATTTTACTTTTTTCAATATTCAGCAAAAGAAAGTCCATAAAAGATTTATTATTTTTTGTAAAGTACTTATTGTTTTGTCCCTGACCAAAGAGGTCGATTTTGTCATTTCTATCCAAACTTGATGTCTTTACAACCTACTCCTTCATTGTAGGAGTTTCAGTTTTTCTGCTAGAAGAATGTCTTTTACAGAGGGTGATAACTAAGGAAACTAACATCTTTGATCTCAAGAGTGGGCCGCCTACAGAATTTCTAGAAGGAACAATTATACTGAAAGTTCAGTACATTGAGAGATTATAAAACATTTGTTGCAAAATGTTGTTATGGAAGACAGGACTAATGAGGTAATCCCAGGAGGAAATGGAAATTTAAAACAAAATAATAATAATTAGTTCTCAATGCAAGGATCTTAGCCTTGAAACCAACAGGGCAGACTTGGGACCAGGCACTCTATCTAAGCCCTAGGAAGAAGGCAATAACCAACCACTTCTGAAATTGTTGTCAGGAAAACTTAAGGGACTTGTTCAGGCAGGAATAGAGATGGAGTTAAAAAGAAAAAAAAACTTTTACAGTTATATAAACTAAACATTTCTCCAAAACTGTACATTGTAATGGTAAAAAAACAATATCCTGGCCTTGGTATTTTTTATGTCTCTGAACATTATATAGACACAATGAGAAAAATACATATACAACATGACTGACTATAGATGTTGGTTTGAGATTATGGTCTTAAGGAAAAGGGAATAATTTCCATTTTTCCCATGACTATTGCTCATAGAAAAGTTCTTATTTATTTATTTGAATTCCTACAATACATCACTGAATTGCATAGGATTTATCTCATGAGAAGATACTGTAGATGGATCTCTCTTCTCTTCTTGGTGGCTAAGCTAAATCAGGATTGGCATTCTGACTTTAAAAAAGAAAAAAAGTTATTTCTAATTTGTTTACAAAACACATAATTTCATCCTAGTTTATTGAGTGCTAAGGTAAATCTCCATGCAGGAAAAGAATAATTTATTACTTTAATTTGCATGTACTTAAAAATACAGTTTAAAAATGCATTACTAAATAAGAGATTTTGTATTAGATTAACAGAGTGGATTTCTGCTTGGAATTTGATTATTAATATGCAACCATATTTCACAGATTTGATATGGTATTCATATCGCTATGCTGCAGAATGAAACTAATATAGTACACACTCTTTCAAATAACCTAGGATTATAGAGGCTTAGTGTGAATAAAGCCATGTCCTGGTATATTTGTTTAGTTGTGATGTAAACAAGCACTACAAAACTACCACTAGCTAATTTTTACAATGTTATGCTTCTTATCATCCAGCAACAATCGTTCAGAAAACTGCTGTTGACATGTCATTGTTATTGCTCAATTCATAATCTAGACCAGTGATGGCAAACCTATGGCACGGGTGCCACAGGTGGCACGTGGAACCATATCTGCCGGCACGCGAGCTGTTGCCCTAGCTCAGCTCCAGTGCGCATGTGCGTGCCCGCCAGCTGATTTTTGGCTCGCGCAGAGGCTCGGGGGGGGGCGATTTTGGCCTCCGGAGGGCCTCTGGGGTGGTGGGGGGAGTGTTTTCGCCCTCCCCAAGCTCCAAGAAAGCCTCTGGAGCCTGGGGAGGGCAAAAAATGAAAGTTGGGAAATGGGGGAATGGGGGGGCGTGCACGCATCCGCAGGGGGTGGGGCGAGTGGGGGCTTTGAATTATGGGTATGGGCACGAAGCGCGCACGCGCCCACAAGGCGCAACCATGTTGTGTGTGAGGAAGCGAACTAGCAGCGAGGTAAGTTAGAACCCACCCCTGCGTGAAGTGTTAATACTATTTTATAATGCCTTGGTAAGACCACACTTGGAATACTGCATTCAGTTTTGGTCGCCACAATGTAAAAAAGATGTTGAGACTCTAGAAAGAGTGCAGAGAAGAGCAACAAAGATGATTTGGGGACTGGAGGCTAAAACATATGAAGAACGGTTGCAGGAACTGGGTATGTCTAGTTTAATGAAAAGAAGGACCAGGGGAGACATGATAGCAGTGTTCCAATATCTCAGGGACTGCCACAAAGAAGACGGAGTCAAGCTATTCTCCAAAGCACCTGAGGGCAGGACAAGAAGCAATGGGTGGAAACTAATCAAGGAGAGAAGCAACCTAGAACTAAGGAGAAATTTCCTGACAGTAAGAACAATTAATCCGTGGAACAACTTGCCTCCAGAAGTTGTGAATGCTCCAACACTGGACATTTTTAAGAAGATGTTGGATAACCATTTGTCTGATGTGGTGTAGGGTTTCCTGCCTAAGCAGGGGGTTGGACTAGAAGGCCTCCAAGGTCCCTTCCAACTCTGTTATTCTATTCTATTCTATTCTATTCTATTCTATTCTATTCTATTCTATTCTATTCTATTCTATTCTATTCTATTCTTCTATTCTATTCTATTATTTCATACTCTGTTCTAGTACTAATGATATTACTTAGTTGGGTAATGAAACATCTGCTAAAAATAATCTAACCACGTTAGAGAGCACCAAGGACCCCAGATAATTATTTCATCTTAGTTTATTCACAGAGGAGATAAGATGATAGAACAATTTCAAGACTTGACTATTCATTTTTTTAAAATTCGTATACTAATAAAATATGAATAAGGCAGGTAGGCTAGGATCTTTTATCTCAGGAGCTCTATCTAGTTCAGGGGTGTCAACTCGATTTCATTGAGGGCCACATCAGGGTTGTGTTTGACCTCGGGGGGGCCAGGGGGGGCGTGGCCAGCTCAATGTCACTTGTGTTGGGGGCGTCTGTGGCGGCCTGAGCTCTCTGCAAGCAAAAATGGGCTCCCGAGCTCCATTTTTGGCTGCAATGGTCTCCTGCAACCCTCTGCCAGCGAAAAGAGAGCTCAGGAGGGCTAACTGTGGCCCTCGCATGCACTGTTTGTGGCTGTAATGGCCTCCTGCAACCCTCTGCCAGCGAAAATGGAGCTCAGGAGGGCTAACTGCGGCCCTCGCATGCACTGTTTGTGGCTGTAATGGCCTCCTGCAACCCTCTGCCAGCGAAAATGGAGCTCAGGAGGGCTATCTGTGGCCCTCGCATGCACTCTTTGTGGTTGTAATGGCCTCCTGCAACCCTCTGCCAGCGAAAAGAGAGCTCAGGAGGGCTAACTGTGGCCCTCGCATGCACTGTTTGTGGCTGTAATGGCCTCCTGCAACCCTCTGCCAGCGAAAATGGAGCTCAGGAGGGCTAACTGCGGCCCTCGCATGCACTGTTTGTGGCTGTAATGGCCTCCTGCAACCCTCTGCCAGCGAAAATGGAGCTCAGGAGGGCTATCTGTGGCCCTCGCATGCACTGTTTGTGGCTGTAATGGCCTCCTGCAACCCTCTGCCAGTGAAAAGAGAGCTCAGGAGGGCTATCTGTGGCCCTCGCATGCACTGTTTGTGGCTGTAATGGCCTCCTGCAACCCTCTGCCAGCGAAAATGGAGCTCAGGAGGGCTGCCTGCAGCCCTCCCGAGCTCCATTTTTGCTGGCAGAAGCACCACGGGCCAGTCCTTTGCTGTTTCCAGGGCAATTCCGCGGGCCAGATCTAAGCACCCTGTGGGCTGAATCCGGCCCCTGGGCCTTGAGTTTGATATCCCTGGTCTAGTTTGTAAGTGAGCAGGGCAAGGCAATAATATTCAGAAATATTTGACTTGCCCCTAGGATTTGGAGATACTATTCAATGATGTTGTTGCATATTTCTCTGTAAAGCTAAGTCTGGGTTTGTGGATAAGGATATTTCCACAAAGAAGGTGGAAACTAGTACACACAGAGAGTTAAAATTTTCATTTTTCTACAGATGATAGCACTGAGCTTTTTCATGAAAATTGTACAGGTGTTCTGACTTCCTGAGATCGGAATTGTATCTGCTATAACAAGTAATGCTTTTCTTCTCGATTTCATGATTTATAATATCTCTAAAATATCACTTGCCAACTACATAGTTTTCCCTATTAGAAATATAATTTCTTATATTTTAAAATATAATTTCATACATTAAAAAACCTACAATGTATGCTTTAAAATATAATTTCATACATTTAAAAAACCTACAATGTGTAAAGGTAAATGTAAAGGTTCCTCTCACATGTACATGCTAGTCGTTCCCGACTCTAGGGGGCGATGCTCATCTCCGTTTCAAAGCCGAAGTGCCAGCGCTGTCCAAAGACGTCTCCGTGGTCATGTGGCCGGCATGACTAAACACCGAAGGTGCACGGAACGCTGTTACCTTCCCACCAAGGTGGTCCCTATTTTTCTACTTGCATTTTTACATGCTTTTGAACTGCTAGGTTGGCAGAAGCTGGGACAAGTAACGGGAGCTCACTCTGTTACGCGGCGCTAGGGATTCGAACCGCTGAACTGCCGACCTTTCGATCAACAAGCTCAGTGTCCTAGCCCTGAGCTACAGTACTCCTATAAAAGTTGTTCAAAAATATTACTATGCTATTAATATGGAAGAGCAACCTGAAAACCCAGTGAGAACAGCAAATTCAAATTTATGGCTGTTTTGCTGCAACACCAAACATCCGAAGAGAAAATGAATTCCAAATAGATATGAATCTTCAAAATCAATGCTATAAATACTGGTCAAATCAATGCAAAGTTGTAGGTAAATGTTCAAAGTTTGGGTTCTAGCTTTTTATTTTGTGAATAGTAAAAAGGTTTACTCAAGGGAAACTCAGGCTATTGTGTTATTTTTCCAATAACCCCCCTGGTCTAAGTGTCCTGAAGTTTACAAAGCCTCTCCTTTCTAATATTTTTGCAAACTGTTCAAAATTTTATTATGCTAGATTTTCAACCTGTTAAATATTTGGACTATTGAGCGTATAGATGTGTTCTTAAAAAAGCACATTGGTGCAAAAAAAATTGTAACTCCTCATGCAAAGTGATAGGATGAGAGTTAACAGAGACTGATGTGGAAAGAGTAAAGAGAAACAGTTCCATAAATATGTTGACACGAGTATGCATCCAATGTTTAAAAAGCCAACAGCAACTTAGGAATATTAAGAAATGGTACTGAAAGTAGAGTTGTCAATGTCACAATGCCCAGGGGTAATATTCACTTACTTTCCCTACTGGTTCACAAATGTGAGCACACGCATGAACCCCTTCCACGCATGCGCACATCCTTCCACATATGCGCTTTGCTCACGCACGCAGCTTGCATGCATGCACACAGCTTGAAAATGTGCCTAAATAGGATAGCATAGCGCCGAGGCGGGTAGGCGGGTAGGCCCACCCCACCCGCAGATCGCTACTACCGGTTCTCCCGAACCAGCTGAATACCACCTCTGATAATGCTCTTATATATAAATCAATGGCGTGGCTGCATCTGGGATATCATGTTGTTGTGGTCCGCCAGTGGCCTGCGGAGCTGGCAGCAGAGTCGGACAGCGAGGAGGCTGGGGAGGAACATGGGCTAGGCCTGGAGTCTGGAGAAGGCTCTGTGTCGGAGGCAGAGATGCGGATACGTATTAAGTTTTGGCGCATTATTTGCCTATTACCTGTAGTTGGAAGATGTAAAATGTCCGTTGCATGAAAACTAGAGCCAACTAACAAATTTCATTTTTATATTTGAATTCAGCATGTGAAATTCATTAAGAAATGGCACATTTCATTTCTGAAACTAACAAAAATTGTCAATTTGTAGAACAGTGATTGGATATTTTTCCTTTCTGTCCCCTGCCCAAACCCTCTTTCCTATACTATACAAAAGACAAAATAACTACTTTTTTTACACGCCAATACAAGTTTTAAAGCTAAATGTTCAAGACATTTAGAAGGAGAAACATCAAGTTTGCCCTTGTTCTGTTTTCTTTCCTTCTTCCATACAAGAAGAGAAATTAATTTTGGATTCACTCTCCCTGGGATAATTCCTGGTTTAAATTTTGTACAGTCCAGGAATTCGGATCTAAATCTTAAACAATTGCTGAATTAAGGCCATCGGATAGGCCATATTTTGATAGTGGTGTTTTTTTTCTTATTCATAAATATTGTTTATTGTGAAAGCTTAGAAAATTTCACCATGTATTTTTCATAGGTTTTAGTTCATTTTTAGAAATTCAAACCTTTTTTTAATTATTGTTGCTGTTGTTGTTTTGTTGTTATCAAATTTAGATTATAGAAGACTAGTCTTATGATAAAGAATATTTTACCAATGCAGATGGAGAAGGGCACAGCAAGTCCCGAGATAATTATTAAATTAAAACACAAGATAAAACAGAAATATCTGAACTGGAAATATAATTAAATGAAACATAATAAATGCAGCGGACAAATGTAGATATATGTTAACATATCAAAGCTACAAAACTAATAAAATACAACAAATAGCAGCCTCATGAAATGCAATAACACTACAGTCTTTTCATTATAATTACATTTTGGCTTTGGGGAATAAAGTCAATCAGATTATTCAAAGAAAACTGAATTCTAGGTTATCCGACCGCATTTTAATTTTTCTAGAGTTTTGGAGTTCGACGTGAAACTTACCCTCCTTTTGCCAGTCTGGCAGGGAGGGGGGAAAAAGTTACCTTTGAGATTTTTCTGCACAGATTGTTCCTTTTAGAACAATTTCAGAACAAAAATCTGAGTGTTGTTACTCCTTTTTTTTTTTTTTTGCAAAACTATTACAGTTGTAGCCTTCCGATCTTTCTATAGTGTGTCACCTTCGGACCAAGATAAATTACAAGTAGCATCTCCAGTCCTTTCTACTATACCCTGAACTAATTGAAAAACAAAATTTCACAAATATACATTTGAAAACACCTTCCCAGTTATGTGATAACAGTGTGATGGGAGATAACCAATTCACAGCAGGGCAGGCGACGTATATAACTTTATGAAACCATTTTATATTTACAGCACACACTACGAAACTCGAAGTGATGGTTCTGAAAGACGGAATAAAAATCAGAAGGCCGAGTATATACACACACACAACAGAAATGTAGCACCAGCTTATTTTTTTTATAAACCACTTGCTGCTATCTCCAAGATAATATATCTCTGGTGACCTAGAATAAAAATGTGAAAGCAGACATTGAATACTTGGGAATGTTCACACAGTTAAATGACATGTTCACCTTCTGCCTCATTGCCTCAGAATCCCATATTCTTCATCCACATCACCTGGTAACCATAATCAAACCAAGTTGCATGTCCTTAATGATTCTGCTTGTTTTTAGCCATTATTACAAGAAAATGGAAAAGCCAGTGGAGCTTGACAAAAATTGTTTCAGGCTCTTACTTAGCAAGGCAGCCTTTCCATTCTCAAGCAGACTTTGCACTATTGCAGCAATCATGCGGCATTCTACACTCAATACATTCGGTGTATTCATCCTTCTTTCCAGACTGCTCATGCTTAGAGATTTTCTACCTAAAGATGTGTGTGTGTGTGTGTGTGTGTGTGTGTGTGTTTGTGCGCGCGCGTGTGTGTGTGCTGGGGACAATTTATCATGTTGATCAGTGGTGAAATCCAATTATTTTACTACCGGTTCTGTGGGCGTGGCTTGGTGGGCGTTGACAGATAAGAATAACTCTCAACGGAGGCGAAATAGATCTTTCCCTGGAACTCTGACATTAGAAAAGAAACAGCAGTTTAAAGTTCTAAGTAGAAAATATTTATTTCAGTACAAAAACAATAAAATCTCATTAATCACATCTTAGCTATAAAAACATGTCTTGCTTCTTACAGAAGCTGAAATAGAAGGACAGATCAAAGAAAGGAATGTACACATGCGTACTAGGAACATATTAATCACTTGCTCAGGAATAAACCATTATATTTGATAGGGATGCAGCTCCCTGCATATACATATAACAGGAAATATAAAATCACTGCGTGACAGGTGTGGTGTGGCTTGGTGGGTGTGGCTTGGTAGGCGTGGCAGAAGAAGGATACTATTCACGAAATCTCCATTCCCACCCCACTCCAGGGGAAGGATACTGCAAAATCCACATTCCCTCCCAACTCCTGGGGGAAGGATATTGCAAAATCCACATTCCCACCCCACTCCTGGGGCCAGCCAGAGGTGGTATTTTCCGGTTCTCCAAACTACTCAAAATTTCTGTTACCGGTTCTCCAAAATCTGTCAGAACCTGCTGGATTTCACCCCTGATGTTGATACTAACCTTTATAGAGCTAAAGAGACGAGAGATCATATCTACTGCTTTAAACTTTCTGAAGATGGGAGATGAACTCTATCAGAAGTTGTCTATAGAGATTCTCAGTCATCCAGGTCATGGTTGACCCAAAGGCAACTGGACTCTGTTTTTGAAAGTTTTGAAAAACGAAGTCCAGCTGCCTTTTGAAAAAAACACCTTTGGGTCTATCAGCAATTGTCGTGTGGACTTTTACTGAAATTACAAGATAATTCAACAAGCACCTTTTTACCAAGCTTCTAATTGTTCACTGATGTATTTATCAATAAGATTGTGTGAATTGGATAGATTCAATGTGATTTTCTGAGTTACATTTTCTACAGCCGCATAGAATTTCTGTGTCATTATACCAGTGCATTTGATAACTCTACGTGAACTGTCAGTCAGATTTCAAGATTTCATACAGTCAATTTCCTTTTAATTAAATTTCTGATGTGGAGGATCACACAGTGCTTTTTATTAGATTTCACATTTTCTTACTACTTTGCATTTGATGTTTGACTGGCCAAATCGAATATAAAGGTGCCGTATAAATTATACACATAGTAATTATAATGGAAATCCATGGCAGATTAAAAAAAAGTATGTACATTTTTACTTTTAGTATATAGCTAAAGCATGGTATAGCATTCACTATCATATATGTATCAATGCTACATATTCAGACAGTATTAAAAGTAAATTTTAAAATACTTAAGAAAGGAAGCTATTAAAAAGTACTAGTAAATCAGGATGGGTGTATATTACCACAAGAATAAAAGTGAATAATGATAAAGCTAAAAAATTGAAACTAAAAAGGACATTGTTTTTCATGTAAGTGTCATGGCTTTTATTTCTTATTTCACTTTGTAATGGCCTTCCATTGGTCTGTTGGAAGAAATATCCATCTGGTTCAGTTCCAAGCGGGGAGAAAGGCACTGGAGACAAAATGGAGGCTGGGGGCTGATTGGAAAGAGGGTCCATTTATTGATGAAGCAGAACCACCAAGCACGTGTGATTCTGGTGCAGCTGACAACATGGAGTTGAGAGTGAGGGGTTCTTATACCTTCTCTTGGGCTTTGCACTTGAACCTCCTGTTCCTGTGCAAGAACATGTATTCTATTGGCTGTTGTAGGGGTCATGTAGGGGTCATAGCTGGCTCTATAGGTTTGGTTGAAGTTTGCTGGGGGTGGTGCAACTGGGATGATGCAATGAAGGGGCTTGGGTTTTCAAAGGGTGTTGGGCAATTCCTATTTATGGCTTAATGACTTTGTTCTGGTTTGGATCTTGAGTGAGGGATAATCCTATCATTCTGCCTTTGTTTCAAAATATCCTGTCTTGAATAGATTTCTGCCTGCAGTATTTGCTTATGAATAGAGCTATCTCTTTATCTTTTCAGTGCTGACATCTGCTGTGGGCTATTAAGGAAGGTGGGGGCTGCTTTCCAAGAGCATGTTTCTCCATTTCTCATCCAGGGAAATATAATATTTTGCCATTTTAATATTTCTCAAAATATTTCATTCTTCTAGGAGAGGAGCGGGTGCAAACTTTCTACAGGACTTAAAATCCAGTCAATTATTTTTTGAGTTTAAAGTGCATTTCTATATGTTGGAGGGGAGATTATTATCATTATTATAGTTGGTTGCACAGTCATCCAGATAGTTAGATTAGATTTGGCATTTTTTATCCACCTAACAAGTCCTTCCCAAGGAGCTGGGATAGGCAAATATTGTTGTTTAATGCTGTTAAAAGTATCATTGCAGGATGTAAACTATTCCAAGTCAAGCTGCCTTTTGCAATTTTATGATGGGGATTTTTGTCAATGCCAAATAATATAATTATAATCATCATAATTATTATGAATTTTGCTATCATAACAATAGCACTTAGACTTATATACCACTTTACAGTGCTTTACAGTCCTCTCTAAGCTGTTTACAGACTCAGCCTCTTGCCCCCAACAATTTGGTTCCTCATTTTATCCACCTCGGAAGGATGGAAGGCTGAGTCAACCTTGAACCTGGTGAGATTTGAACCCCCAAATTGCAGGCAGCCAACAGTCAGCAGAAGTAGCCTGCAGTACGGCACTCTAACCACTGCACCACTGTGGCTCATAGATCATACTTCAGTGCATATTCTTGCAACAACATAAACTGGTCGATTCAATAGGACATAAGCGATTTTGTATTGGTTAGCATTTCTAGATATTTGGACCTCAAAACAAGAGATATCAAATCCCCTCTTACCATTTTAACTTCCAGAAGATCTAGGAGGTTTTTTTTTTCCTTGATAAATTGTATTACTGGTTTAGCTCATGTTCTTCAGAGAGGGGGGGGGAGGGAGGGAGGGAGAGAGGGAGGGAGGGAGGGAGGGTGAGAGAGAGAGAGAGAGAGAGAGAGAGAGAGAGAGAGAGAGAGAGAGAGAGAGAGAGAGAGAGAGAGAGAGAGAGAGAGAAGCAACTCAGAGAAGCAACTCAAGTTAAAATAAAAACAGTGATTCACTATGGCTGATAACAAAAACAGTACACATGAGAATCATCAAAGACAAGTAAAAGATGTACAATGTGTATAGGGCCTGAGCTGCTGCATAGTTTCGAATTATTCATTACCAACCTTGTCTTGTCTTTTTTTAAAAAAGTTCCATCTATCCCATTCCCCATATTTTGAACTACCAAGTGTTATTTAATTTAGAAATGACTGATTGCAATGGTGCTTCACCGAACAAGAGCTCCTGTATCATTTCATGAAGCGATATGATAAAATTCTGAGATAGAAACTAAAAATCAATAGCTTGATGGATTTCTCCGAAGCTCTCTCTGCTATATTGCTTCTCCCAGACTACAGGCTATACATTTTATTTGGTTTTATAAGAAGTGTGGAATAGTCAGGATTATACCAGAGGCAAGCGCTGAATAGAATATGACTGCTTTCTTTCTGTTGCAAATCTCAGGTAAACTGCAAGTATTTTCAAAGATGTTGGACTTACGGCATTCTCCAAAGTCAAGGAGAGATTTTCCCCCACTCCAAATGAAGTGGGTTGTATCACTGCTTTCCTTCCCGACTCTGCCTCCTAATTGTGTGCATATTTCACTTCTCTAACTCATTTTCCTTGATTGTTACTATGGCTCTAGCTATTAAGGTTTCCTTTTGACACTCTCTTGAGCTGTGTGGGAGACAAAGTTCTTTTGTTGCCGGCAACCACTTTGTAACACACACACACCCGCCCTTGTCTGCCACATTTTCTGATTAAAGCTCACGGGGTAGAAAGCATTCTGTGGGATAACCCAGTGGCATTCACTTACTCGGTATTTTACCTTAAAAAGGAACAAAAACATAACCTATTACACTGAGACTTGCACACTACTGAGGAAGGAGCAGTCCCCGCTTCCTACAATTGGGAAGGCAATTGTTACATTCTTTGATGGATGCCTTTAAGCCTCAATGTAAAGGCACACCTTTTCAGCTGGTGGCAAACTACTCGGAGCTCAAACCTTGTGAATATTACAAAGGGAAGGAAGGTGATGGGAGAACAGCTGTTATCCATCCATCTTCTTTAGCGGTGCAAGAGAATTAAATGGCACCAGGAGAAGAAAATTAATACTTTCTTTCCTTAGGTGTGCAGTTGCCAACAAAATGTTTGTTCAACTTTGGCTTTTCTTTTTCTTTTGGAATCCTCTAAACAAAGACTTAAGACAGAATGTAAGGAAAAGCGTGTGCATAGTGCACACAAAGACACACATGCACACACACACCAGTTTAGAGAAGATGAAAACAGCAGAATGATATTAACAAAGCAAAGGATGAAAGATATCGGACTTGGCGGTACTTTTGAATTTGAATGGATATTTATTGCAAGCTAGAAATGTGACAGTAAAAGAAAAAGGCCTTGGAGTACTCATATCTAATGATCTAAGTGCCAGACCCCACTGTAACAACATTGCCAAAAAGACACTTAGAGTTGTTAATCTAATCTTGCGTAGCTTCTTCTCTAGCAATATTACATTGCTAACCAGAGCATACAAAACATTTGCTAGACCAATTCTTGAATACAGCTCACCTGTCTGGAACCCGCACTGCATATCGGACATTAATACAATTGAAAGAGTCCAAAAATAGTCCTCCACTCCTCTGCTTGCAATAGAATATCTTATTCCACCAGACTTGAAATATTGGGATTAGACAATTTAGACAATTAGACAAGAACTATGTCACCTTCGATCTGATCTAAATGTAGTTCATAAAATCATATACCAAAATGTCCTTCCTGTCAATGATTACTTCAGCTTCAACCACAACAATACACGAGCACGCAATAGATACAAACTTAATGTAAACCGCTCCAAACTCGATTGCAGAAAATACGACTTTAGCAACAGAGTGATCAATGCCTGGAATGCACTACCTGACTCTGTGGTTTCTTCCCCAAACCCCAAAAACTTTAACCTTAGACTGTCTACAGTCGACCTCATCCCATTCCTAAGAGATTTGTAAGGGACGTGCATAAGCGCACCACTGTGCCTACCGTCCATGTCTTACTGTCCTATTGTCCTCATTTATCTGTACCTCTTTGCTTATGTTATGTTTATACAAACACCTACTATCTTGTACATGTTTGACAAACAAATAAAATAAATAAAATAAAATAAATAAAAAGAATGTACAAACATTAGGAAGTAATTGTTTCATTTGTTTCTGTTTTGGTCACATCCTATCTTGAGTTCAGTACCCAACCATTAGTGCCATATTTCATGAAGGATTCAGAGAAATTGGAATCTCTAAACTTTGAACTCTCGAGGGTGAGAATAATTACTGCTGTTGTCTGGTATAGGTTTACATGCTGTTTGAACTTGGTAACTAATTCGTCATACTTTATAATTGAAATTAATTCTGAAAGAATACATTTTAACTTCTAAATCTGCTTGTTGTTGTTGTTGTTGTTGTTCAGTGGAAAACCAAATTAAGAGTGTGGAAAAAGAAAGATAAGCAGAGTCACCTTTGGGAGTCAATAAAGCTGCCATCAATTGTAGATCATAGATTGTAAATCTCAGCCAGTAAATCCCCAAGTTGTAAAGAACGGATAAGATGTAAAAGGAAGCTAATATATTGCTAAGGAACTGGTAAGAACTTGGTGTAAGATAATGTAAGCCCTGAAAATTTCAGTTTGGCGGTCTCTTGTCGGTCTGTTGTTAATATGTGGTCAGCTTTATGGAGAAAAATGTAAATCACCTTGAAGATGTATAAATCCATTGGGTTTGCTCAACTCCATGGTACTCCCAAAGGATTAATTGCTCCTCCACTTTAGATTCCTGACAAATGTCTGAGAATAATCAATTGCCATGGGCAGGAAAGGGGGAAACTAAAGCAGCTTTCTATCTATAGGAAGCTTCTATCTAAAGGAAGTGATAGAAACAAAATGTTTGTTTTTAAGGTTTTTAAATGAGCCCAGGTGGCACAGTGGTTAAAGTGCAGCACTGCAGTTCAGCAGATCAGCTGTTCAAATCTCACCGGCTCAAGGTTGACTCAGCCTTCCATCCTTCTGAGGTCGATAAAATGAGGACCCAGATTGTTGGGGGCAATATGCTGAACTCTGTAAACCGCTTAGAGAAGGCTGTAAAGCACTGTGAAGCAGTATATAAGTCTAAGTGCTAAGTGCTATTGCTATTTAAGACGAGACTGGACAGAACAAGGGGTTGTAACGAAGTGCAGTATATTCACGCCGTGTCACGCCTCACAAGACTGTCTAACCGTTAGATAACACTGCAATTCTCCGGCGTTTAAACAGCTCTGCGGCTCAACGTCAACTGTTAATTTTCCCGCAGTTTAAAAATGGCCGAACCCGAGCTGCGCGAAGGATGCACAGAAGTTCCCGCCATAATGAGTTGCGATACGATGTACGATGGACCCAGTTCCCATGTAAAAACTGTGATACGTGCCTATTTCTTTCCTTGTTCTGTGGGCGCAGCTAAGCACGGTGCAGTGGATATTCCCATGTGATCCCCACCAAACTCCGGTGCAACGCGTACCCCCACCAAACTCTTCCCGTACCCCTGGGGGTACGCGTACCACACTTTGGGAAACACTGGTCTAGAAGACCTATAAGGTCCCTTCCAATTCTGTTATTTTGTTATTCTGTTTCCTCCCTAGCAAACTACCAATCTTGGATCCCATATTCTGATCCAAGTGGAAGATGAATTCAACAATGAAGCCACTTGGAAAGATGTAAGTCCCTAGTTTTATTATGACTCAAGTGCAGTTTCTTCCTCAAAAAAAAAAAAGTACACTACCCATTTGGAAGAAGCTCTTCTGTTACGAAATGAATGTTGTTATGACACTTGCAGCCCCCAAGGCTGCATTTTGTACCCTGACTTAAGTGATCATAAACTGGAAAAATGGTCTTCAACTCCATTTCTTCTCTTTCTCATCTTCTTCTGGGGCCATCAGGAGTACATGAAGAAATGAGCGATGGGCGGATCAGGAAACTAGCCTTCCTCCGAAATTCTGCATGGCTTTCAGCTTGGCCACCTTCAAGCATTCCTCAAAAACCTGGCTTTTCCTGGAGGTCTTCGGTTAACATGGATGGGCAAGCTCCTTAAGGAAGGAAGTTTTATGGATGGATGATTCTGTTCTCTTGGTTGGACACTGCTTTAGGGATGTTTGTCATTTAGCCAATCCCGTTCTTCTAATTTTGTAAAGCCATCCAGAATCATTGTAAAATTGGGCAATTTAGCAATTTAAGTGAGTAAATAGATATTGTTAAAGGAATTAAGAAAAATAAATCCATTTGACAAGGAACTGTAGGATAGAGTTGGAAAGACAACTGAAGCTTTTCAGATTAAGTTGATGAGCTTTCAGTCCATGTTCAGGCTCAGTTTCATGTCACAATGTGTTAAGAGTTTGCAGCAATCCAACCAGCACACAAGTAAACAATTCAGCGGGATTCATTTATTTAAGAAACTTCTTTATATACAATAATATAAAGTATGATACATGTATACAATACCCATGCAGCAGAAGCCAGAACCAGAACTCAGAAGAGAGAATACAAAATCACAGAAGTTATATTCACAGAAGCAATAATAATACAGAGGCTATACATACAATATATACATACAATATATACATACATACATACATACATACATACATACATACATATATACATATACACAGATCAGTCAAGCTAAGCCACACCCAGGCTCCGAGCTGTCTGATTCACCAAACAGTCCCCATTGGCTGACCTGTTACCATGTCTATTCCAATTCATGAACTCTCATACACTGACACAATGGACAAGTGAACTGCTACTGCTTTTATTGCTGTACTGGCCACGAAAGGTCCAGAGAAATTGAATCTTCTTAACAACCAACAGAGCATATTCATTCTGAATCTATTTCCCCACCTCCATTTTGAATGGGTAGCTGTTCCTGTCTGGAGAAAAAACACAAGTGTGAGGAGTGGGTGTTTCGATATGCATCACTCACAACAGGCATGCCTATTCAGACTAGAATAAAAATTAATTAATCTTCAAATGTGTGCTTAAACATGAGTAGTTTAGTTCAGGTCCCTGGAAAACAGTATCTAATTTAAAGTGCAGCAATAGCAGACTGTTAAAACATCTCTTGCAGTTCAGTTGAAGCTACCGAGAATAAATAAATGTATTAATTATGAAACTCATATCTTGCCATCTGCTTGTGGAGGGGCCAGTAGCATCCTCATTATTGTAAAAAATACATTGAGCTTGCATTAAAATAATGTCCTTCAGCGAAATGCAGCTACTCTGACAATGCCATCACCCACTTAAAATCTTACAAAGGAAACAATCTTAATCAACTCATTTACAACTGTCTAATTTTCCACTTCACCGTGGCTTTAAAAAAAAATAGTAATATGCTTAAACATTTAATCACTTCTAAGGCTCATTACGTGATGATACATTTTTATTAAGGTATGTGGCAAACAATGGTCTTTACTAGACTGCTTTACAGGAGAACATATTGAAATAAAAGATAACCATTTGCTAATGTGTCCTATGTTTTGCTCTAATGACAAAAAAGACACAAATATGCTCATTCTTACATTGATGTAATGAATAAAACTCTGAAGTAAAATAAGTGCTGGCTATAACTGACTCTGAAACCAGACACATCACTAGAAGTTAATATCATAAGATTATGTTTGATTTACTTTGGCCACGTCATGCATGCAAATTCACTGGAGAAGACAATGATGATAGGAATGGTTAGTGGAACAAGAAGAAGGGGCAAGCAAAGGACATGCAAGCTTAATAACATCAAATCTGATTACTAATTACTAATGAAATTAGTATTACTAATGAAACAATTGAATTATTGTGGAAAGAGAAGGACTGGTGTTAAGAAGCAGGAATAAAGTACCCATTGATTGATTGATTGATTGATTGATTGATTGATTGATTGATTGATTGATTGATTGATTAGCACTTGGGCCATATCAAAGTGCAGAGTTCCAGAAACAAATTATTACTGAAATTTGATAAAAGCAATTTAAAATTGAATTGGATAAAGTACAATTTAAAATGAAATTGGAATAAAATACGATTTAAAATGAAATTGGAATAAAATACGATCTAAGATAAAAATGGAATAAAATACAATAATTTAAGATATAGATAAAATATGATAAAATTATATTTCGGTGCCACCCCTACAATCCACCCCAATCAGTCCCGCATATGCAGATCTCAACCGAACCCTTTTCCTTAAGTACTGTGCTGTGTTAAATGTTATTTTCAGATTCTGGCCGCACATTGTTTTGATGTGGGAGTCCCAATGGGTCATTTGTTTGGTATATAGACCAAGGTACCTGTCTCTCACCCCCTTATACAGGCAACAATCAAATATGGTGTGAGCCAGGTCTTCCACCTCTGCCACTCTACAAATGCAGAGACGTTCATTGTAGGGTATAGAATGGGTATTACTCTTCTCATACAACTGTCAGGAATCATAAACGTTCAGAAGAGCATTGTGAAAATACCCCTAGGCTAAGAATCATATTTGGTCTTGAACTGAATACCAGGAGCCTCAGTCCCAAAAGTACTGACTGAATCCAAAACAAACTCAAGCTGAAAGGTCTTGGATCTTCATTACCCATACTAGATAACATCACCAGTGCTAGGTAATGAAACCTCTGCAAGAATGAGACGTTGTACTCACCTGAGACGTCCATTCTCGTAGGGTGGAGCTAGCCGCCAAGATTGGGATTTGGCACAGCCTCCTAGCCAATCGGACTGAGTCTTTAAAAAAGTATAAATAGTGGCTCTGAGGCCTAGTTCCCCCTCTTTTTGATGAGGGATGAATGCCAGACTCGACGTGCCTATGACTATTCAAAAATTTTATTGACAAAAAAAGGAACCAACAACCATCAGTTAGAAAAAACGACAACACTGTAATGCAGTACTGCTAAATACCTAACACCTAATTACCTATGTACAGAGTTCTCTAAACAACTAAGGCCTATATACCTAATGACACAGAGCGAAAAACAGATCGTCCAGCCAGAATCCTGAATAGAAGGGAGGGACTTGGCGGCTAGCTCCACCCTACGAGAATGGATGTCTCAGGTGAGTACAACATCTCATTCTCCATAGTGGGTGGAGCTACCGCCAAGATTGGGACATACCAAAGTAATTTAGTCCCCAGGGAGGGCCTCCTGGATCTGGCTGGGACCACCACCTTCCAATGTTACCTGTTCCAGCACCCTGCGCCCAAAGTCTGCCTCCTGAGAGGCAAAAGCGTCCAGTCTGTAGTGCCGGACAAACGGCGTTGGGGATGCCCATGTGGCCGCACGGCAGATCTCCTCAATGGAAGCCCTCGTGTTCCACGCTGCAGTGGTGGCCGCACTGCGTGTGGAATGGGCTGTAATCCTGGTGGGTCGTGACAAAGACAGTTGGTCATAAGCGATGTTAATAACAGTACGAATCCACCGACCCACCACAGAAGGAGATGCCTTCCGCCCCATGGAATTGTGATGGAAGGAGACAAACAAGGCCTCGGTTTTGCGAAAAGCCGAGGTCCTTTGTATGTAGGTGTCCAGTGCGCGCCTCACGTCCAGGAGGTGCCACTGTCTTTCAGTGTCTGTAGAAGGCGAGGGGTAAAAGGAAGGTAGCACCACCTCCTGAGCCCGGTGGAAATAAGAGTTTACCTTTGGAAGAAAGGTAGGGTCCAATCGCAAGACCACCCTGTCCTGGTGGAAAACACAAAGGTCACCCCTGATGGAGAGGGCAGCCAGTTCGGATATGCGACGGGCAGAAGTGATGGCCACCAAGAAGACCACCTTGTAGGTTAGGTGGGCCAGGGAAACAGAGTGCAAGGGCTCAAAGGCACCCCCCGTGAGCACTAATAAAACCTTGGTCAAGTCCCAGGTAGGATACCTGTGCACCACAGGTGGACATCTATTAACCGCCCCCTTAAGGAATCTAGAGACCAAGGGATGTCCAGAAAGTTTCCCTAGAGAGGGACAAGACAGTACTGTGGAGAGGGCCGCTACCTGTCGCTTGAGGGTGTTTAGGGAAAGACCCTTGGCTAACCCCTGCCGGAGGAATTGCAACACATTTATGATTGAGAGGTCCACAGGGGAATACCCCTCCCTAGCACACCAGGAACAGAAAGCCTTCCAAGAGGCAGAGTAAATACGGTGCGTGGACGGCCTGCGAGAGTCTAGCAATACCTCCATTACGTCCTCCGGAACGTGGTGACTCCTCAGAGTGAGCTGCTCAAGCGCCAGGCGGTCAGCTGCAACCAGTGAGGCTCTGGATGCTGCACTGACCCCTGGGCAAGCGACCACTCTGTCGGAGGGATCCTCCATGGGGGGGATATCGACAGGGAGACCAGGTCGGCATACCAGGCCCTCCGTGGCCAATGGGGGGCCAGAAGGATCAGTTCGGCCTTCTCCTCCAGCAGCTTGCGGATGACCAACGGAATGATGGGAATGGGGGGAAAGGCATAAAGCAGTCCCGGGGGCCAACTGCAGCGGAGGGCATCTGTTCCCTCTGCCCCTTGGGTTTGGTACCGGGACAGAAACCTGGGCACCTGGGCATTCCCCGGGGTGGCGAAAAGGTCCATCACTGGCAGGCCAAAGTGACCCACCAGTTGGTGAAACAGGTCTGGGTGGAGGCTCCACTCTGCCGGGTCGATCCGGTTTCGACTTAGCCAGTCTGCCCTGATGTTGTTCACCCCGGATATGTGCTCTGCAGAGAGCGACAGGAGGTTCTTTTCTGCCCACAGCCCCAACTGCATGGCCTCTGTCATCAGTTGTCCGGACATGGTCCCCCCCTGTCTGTTTATGTGGGCCTTGGTGGCCACATTGTCCGTAAGGACCAGTACATGGGAGTTCTCCAGAAGGGGCCGGAAGTGCTGTAGGGCAAGAAAGACAGCAGGTAACTCAAGGATGTTAATGCTGAGGGTCGCCTCGGACTGTCACCAGGTGCCCTGTGCTACCTGTGACCCTGCGTGGGCCCCCCAGCCTGACAAGCTGGCGTCAGTGGTAACGGTGGTTCGGTGTGGGGGAAGGAAGCAGGTGCCCTTGTGGACCGCAGATGTGGTCCACCATTTTAGCGATCCCCTGACCGTGGGAGGGAGCCCCACCCTGGCAGGGGAATTGGCTCGACCCTTACGCTGGTAGGGGAGAAGGAGCCATTGCAGGTCTCTGGAGTGTAAGTGAGCCCAAGGGACAATATGAATAGCCGAAATCATCTTGCCCAGGAGGGAGGACAGCAGGTTCAGCGGAGCTGCATTTTGCCTCAGAACTTGCTGGGTTAATTCCAATAGGCTGTCTCTCCGTTCCTGGGACAGGTACACCTTACACTCCAGGGAGTCAATGATCGCCCCCAGGTGGACAATTCTGGTGGCGGGGACCAACTGGCTCTTGGAGTGGTTAACCAAGAAGCCATGGTGGGTGAGTGTGGAGAGCACTACCTGGACATCTCTCTCGGCCTGAGAAGGAGAGACTGAGGAGATGAGAATGTCGTCCAGGTAGCACTGGACCCTGATGGGAATGGATCGAAGGTGAGCGGTCAAGGCCGCTAGGACCTTGGTGAAGACCCTTGGCGCAGAGGACAGGCCGAAGGGGAGCGCCCCATATTCATAATGCACCCCTGCATAGCAAAACCGCAAGTATTGGCGATGAGATGGCCGAATTGGGATGTGGAGATAAGCCTCCGAGAGATCTATGGATGACAGTAGATCTCCCTTCCTAATACTTGTCAGGATTGACTGCAGGGTGTGCATTTTGAATTTTTTGTGGACGATATACCTATTGAGGCGCTTAAGGTCCAAGATTGCTCTCCACCCTCCCGAGGATTTGGGCACTACAAACAATATGGAGTAGAAGCCCTGCCCCTGCTGGTCCTCAGGCACCTGCTGGATGGCTCGAATGTCCAACAGGTGCTGGATGGCCTGATTCATGAGGACCCTTTTTGTTGAATTTGGTGACATGGGGCATCTAAGAAAGAACCTCGGGGGGGTGGAGAGGAACTCGAGTGTGAGTCCTGACTTCAGGGTTTCGCAAACCCATGCGTCATTGGTGATTTCCTCCCATCGACTGGCATAGAGTGCCAGGCGACCCCCTATGGGAGGATCGGCTGGAGAATTATCTGTTCCGGCGGAAGGGGCGACCACCAGCTCCTCTAAAGGGCCGTTTGGACTGGTTGCCCCGATAAGGTTGACCAGGGGAGGATCTTTGCCGAGGCCCATACTGGGACTGGCCTGGGCCCTGAGATTGTCCCTGGGATTGGGACTGGTATCTATTATAGGGCTGGAAGGTCGGCTTGGGAGACCTCCTAGAGAAGGAGGATGGCCGGAATGGACCCTTCTTGAAATTGGAAGGGAGAACCTTACGCTTATCCTTTGTCTCGATGAGGATAGCATTTAGGGCTTCACCGAACAGGTTCTGCTTGGCAACTGGGGCAGAGGCCAATTTCCACTTATACTTCACATCTGTGGACCAGTTGCGAAGCCAGGTCATGCGGCGTGCCACAACTGTGGATCCCATCGATCTGGCTGAGAATCGAGCCGCTTGCAGGGTTGCCTCTGATGTAAACTGGGCGGCCGCCAGGAGCTTATTCAGGTCCTGCTGCGCCCGGACATCCGACGTTGGCAGGTGGGCCTTGAGTGCGTGGAGCCACTTGAGGCTGGTCCTGCAAAAAAAGGAAGCGGTAGAGGCGGCTCGGACAGCCCAGGCCGCCGACTGGTGAGCTCGCAGCAATGAGGAGTCCGTGCGGCGCTCCTCTGGCTTGAGGTGGTCCTCAGGTTCTCCCGGCATTGGTGAGTTAGAGTACAGGGCGAGGACCGGTGCATCCAGAGGAGGCATCGACAGATGTTGGTCCAGGGCACTGTCCAAGTTAAAAAAATTTCTTGTCAAGTGTAGTGGGCACCTGACTGGTGGCGGGTGACTGCCATTGCTTTAGTATAGTCTCGATAAATAGTTTAGGTGCCGGGACCACGTCGGCTGTTAAGGCCGATGGTTCAAATAAGGGATCTCTGGCCGTGGTGTTGGTGACCTCGCTAGTTGAGGGTTGGAGGTTGGCCGTGACCCTGGCCTTATGCAGGAGTGACCTGAAGAGGGCTGGCTGGAACAGTCCTGTAGAAGGAGCTGGTTCAGGGGCCAAGTCCTCGTCATCTGACATGGCCAGGATTGGGATGTCAAGTTGCAATTGTTCAACCTGAGATGGATCCTGGTCTGGTTGTCCTTGGTGATCCAATTCCTCCTCATCCTCATCCTCCTTATCCCACTCGGGATAGGCAATGCAGTCCTGGGCTTGCTGGGCTGGGCAGTGGTCAGGTGACTTACTAGTGTGAGAAGAAGGATCTTGGTCAGCCATGGCTCTGACCGCTGCCTCCAACCCCCTCCTGATGGCCTCATTCATACGGTCCTGCACTGCCCTAGATTGCAGGGGGTCCCTGGAGGGGTTAGCCTGACCTTGCACAAGGGTGGGCCCTTCAGTAGCTGTTGGTAGACCCCAAACATCGGGATCATTCCTCCCAAGGTTGACATTCTCTAGAGACATTGAATCTGAAGGAGAGTGACTGGCTCTATGAGATTGAGGGGTTCCCTGAGTGCTACGATGGGTCCCTGAGTTTGACCTGGACTTGTGATGAGGCTTTCCTGATTTAGGAGGAGAAGTGGATCGGAGAGGTGAGCGATCCCTGGCCTGAGAAGGGGAGGTAGCCCTAGGGGGGCTCCGCTCCTGTCTTGTAGGCCTAGGAGTCTTTGCCTTGGCCTTGCCTGATTTCTGTGCCTTGTCTGCCATTTGCAGCAGGGCCTGACACAGCTAACTAGAGGAGGCGGAGCTAAGGGGCAAGACAAAATGGCGGCCTTCCACAAGGTGGACAAAATGGCGGCCGAGATCTTCAAGGGCCTACTCTGCAGCAGTCAGGTAGTGCTGCTGGCTCTGTAGCCCAGAAAAATACCCCCTGGCTCCTTAGCCGGCAGTCAGCGTTCCGGAGGGTCTGCAGCCAAACGGAGGGAGGAAGTCCTTGCTGCGGTTGGGGGGGGTGATCCCCGGCTGCTCCCAAGCGTGGGCGGGCTGCAGGTGGCGGCAAACGGCCCGACGAGGCCTCGCCGGCCGTCCGCTTGAAAAAACGCTGTCCCGCGCCGCTCCGATCTCCCTCAGTACGCTGCGATCAGCTCCAGAGATAAGCCGAGCGTCTCCGTCGCTCGGCAACGGCCGGGAGCTGTCAAAATGCTCCGAACAGCCTTCGGGTGAGCTTAATTGCTCTGGCTGCAAAGGATGTAATTACTGAGGCCCTTGAACTGCCGCCGGCCCGCGCAGTCCAGACTGGCCCGTCAGATAATGTTAAGGGACGGGCACAGCACAAAAGGAAGTCCAATTAGGTGGCTGAGGGCAGAGTTCTTTTGGGCAATTTTATTGGTCAGCCACACCCAGGGCCTATAATCTGGCAGAGGGCAGTTAGGATTGCCCACCTCACGCAGCCACAGAGAGTCAGTTCAGAAGGAAAAAATCAGCAAATTGCTTGCTAGCCTCTGCCAGAGCCCAATGGGGACGGTAACTGGGCACCGTCCGTCCCTTTGATGGATAGGGACAGGTCCCACTCCCTCCACAGCCGGGGTTGATAACCGGTTTTAAGGTAAGATTGGGCCTTCGGCTGGAGGGGCGAGCAGCAGCCGGCCAGAGGCCTGACTGTCTTCACCCAATGCAGATGTGGGGCAATTGGGGGGCTCGTTCAGGGACACTCACGATTAATAGTAGAAGAATTAAATTGATTGTAGATGGTTGATTTTTGAATAGCTGAGAGGCACTAGTCCTTGGCTCAGACTGAGTCAAAAAGAGGGGGAACTAGGCCTCAGAGCCACTATTTATACTTTTTTAAAGACTCAGTCCGATTGGCTAGGAGGCTGTGCCAAATCCCAATCTTGGCGGCTAGCTCCACCCACTATGGAGAATACCACTCTATAAAGCCTTAGTAAGACCACACATAAATACCGCATCCAGTTTTGGTCACCACACTATAAAAAAGATGTTGAGACTCTAGAAAGAGTGCAGAGAAGAGCAACCAGGATGATTAGGGGCCTGGAGACTAAAACATACGATGAACGGTTGCAGGGAGTGGGCATGGCTAGTCTAGTGAAGAGAAGGACCAGAGGAGACATGATAGCAGTGTTACAATATTTGAGGGATTGCCACAGAGAGGTCAAGCTATTTTCCAAAGCTATTTTCCTGAAGGCCAGACAAGGAATAATGGATGGAAACTGAACGAGGAGAGTGTCAACTTGCAAAGCTTTCAAGTTGCCATAAGCAGGAGGGGGGAGAGCTGATGGAGTTGCTGATTGTACTAACTGAAACTACATTCCACAAATGCTTCTTTTACTGATTGTGTCCTAGGTTACTGGAGTCAGCAGGAGGGGTGTCGGTTTCACAGCCCGCCAATGTGGTTCATTGGAGAATGTGATTTATGACATGTCCAGTGAGGAGGGGGAAAACAGGGTCATGAGGGCACGTAACCTACGTGAGCTCAGTTCTGACTGCATCGGAGTATTGCCGAAATGTCACTCCTAATAAATCGCTATATTTATTTTGAAGTTTGGCTCGTGGCTCATGAATTAATTAGGGCATCTTTCGGAAACTTCACAGAGAGATTCAACCTAGAAATAAGGAGAAATTTTCTGACAGTGAGAACAATCAATCGATAGAACAGCTTGCTTTTGGAAGTTGTGGGAGCTTCATCACTGGAGGCTTTCAAGAAGAGATTGGACTTCCATTTGTCAGAAATTGTGTAAGGTCTCCTGCTTGGGCAAGGGGTTCGACTAGATGGCCTATAAAGTCTCTTCCAACTCTGTTAATCTGTATCTGTAAAACAACCAAGCTCAGAAAGCACAAAGGATGTTTCAACCCTGGGCAACAAATATCCTCCTTTATAAAAATCCAAGTGCATATTATATCTTCATTTAATTAAAATCAAACTGATATCACATCACGGGTCAAACTGACCTCGAGTCATGGATCTAGTCGTTCCTCTTATTAGCTATATACTTTCCTAGGAACTTGAATCCAGAAGCTACATCAAAGATTTAAATAGGCTAAGCCTGGTCCTGTGGCCTAGATTGTGTATTTTGTTTCAGTTAGTATGGATGTAGCATAATCTACCATACCCATAAGGATATGCAAAGTGAATTAAATGGATGAAACCAAAATTACTTATAAGAAATTAGAATAACAACTCTTCAGTGCTTCAGGTTTAGATTATTAGCATTGTAAGGCAGCGGTGGGTTGCTCTCGGTTCAGCCCGGTTCTGCGAACCGGTAGTGGCGGCGGCGAGAGGCTCCGCCCACCCACCTGGGACACTTCTGCACATGCGCAGTAGCATCATGCACATGCACAAGTGTGCGCGCGAACCGGTAGCAACGGGTTTTAGAACCCACTACTGTTGTAAGGGAAGTAACATTTTCCAACTGAGAATATGCATTTGGTAACTCATAATACCTCCTTTGAGAGTAGCTGGCTATCACAGCCCTAGTTGTCTTTCTCATAATTAGTTAGGGTTGTCATCAGGTCACATCTGACTTCAGATAACTGGACAGTCAAATACTAACCATCTTGACCTTTCTCCACTTATCTGTAGTTTTTACAATAATATTTCAGTAATTTTATTGATTGCATCCATCCAGTTTGCTCATTCTTTCCCCTTCTTCTATTTCCCTCAACCTTACTAACATAATTAATTTCTCTACTCTGTTATCTGCTCTCATGATATGCCCAAAATATGTGATTCTGTTTGCTGATCTTTTTCTCTAGAGCAGTGTCAAATCTTTATTCGGTGCAGCACACACTGACTGTTACTATGCACATAGTCCAAATTCAGAATTTCATGTGCTTTCTTTTATTAAATCTTTCCAAAGGTCTGTATTTTATAGTTACTGGCAAGACCACTGCTTTAACTATTTTCTCCCATTAAGCTAGGAATCTCAGCAAGGATGTGCCAAGAATCTAGCCAATCTTGGCTGATCTTGAAAAGTTTGTTTTGGGTTTCAGCAGCAAATAACCAACTGAGCCAGTCTGAGAAATTGGATTTAGGGAAGATGTCAGTAGAAAACCCTTTCTGCATCTTTTTTCTGTATTTTTTGTCAAGAAAGCTACATGGATGAATCAATAAAGTCACAAATATTAGATCTTGACTAGAAGGTTCTTTTTACCAGCAGGTAGCAATAACTAGCTTAGTTTGCAAAAGAAAAGAAAAAAGAAAAGAAAAAGAAATAAATACCTGCAATACTTGACTAAGGAACCCAATTAGAATTGGAAAACCATAAGTTAGAATGAGAAATTTGTTCAAAAGAAGCAATTGTAAATCATTTCCCTAAAGCTGTCAAGAGCTTTATGCATTTTATCACCAGGAGTCCACTCAACTTAACATCAACTTTACATTTGAGCCATGTAAATTTTCTTTTGAGCAGAACTATGACTTCCTTGGATATTTAAGGCAATGGATCAGGGGTGAAATCCAGCAGGTTCTGACAGGTTCTGGAGAACCGATAGCAGAAATTTTGAGTAGTTTGGAGAACTGGCAAATGCCACCTGTGGTTGGCCCCAGAGTGGGGTGGGAATGGAGCTTTTGCAATATCCTTCCCCCAGGAGTAGGGAGGGAATGGGGATTTTGCAGTATCCTTCCCCTGCCATGCCCACCAAGCCACACTGTCACACAGTGATTTATATTGCCTGTTATATGTATATGCAGGGAGATGCATCCCTATCTAATATAATGGTTTATTCCTGAGCACGTGATTGATGTGTTCTTGTACGCATGTGCGCATTCCATTCTCTCCTTCTGTTCCTGGCTTCCATTGAAGCAAGACCTATTTTTATATCAGAGATGTAGAATAATGAGGATTTATTGTTTTGTACTGAAATAAGCATTTTTACCTTTACCTTAGACCTTTAAACTGCAGTTTCTTTTCTAATGTTTGATGTCCGGGAAAAGATCTATTTCTCCTTGTGAGATTAATTTTCGCCTCTGACACACGCCCACCAAGCCACACCATGCTTAAGTTTATTCTTAAATAAACTCTACTTAACATCTAAGAGTTACTTACTACTTACTAGTGCTGAAGAATGGGTATAGATTTTTTGCATGTTAAACTGAAATTCTTGGTGGAGACAACTCAGATTCCAAATTTATTATTTATTTATTTATTTATTTATTTATTTATTTATTTATTTATTTATTTATTTATTTATTTATTTATTTATTTATTTATTTATTTATTTATTTATTTATTTATTTATTTATTTATTTATAGATTTGTATGCCGCCCAACTCCCAAAGGGACTCTGGGCGGCTCACAGCATATTAAATACAAAATCTAAAAAACAAGTTAAAAATTTTAAGAACAAGATTAAAATAATGTAAACAATTAAAACATTTTAAAGCATTTTTTAAAAAACCCACAATTTAAAAACCTAATGATGCACTCATGGGGCCAAGCATAATCGATGTTATATTAAGATCATTGGCCCCAGGCCTGTCGACAAAGCCATGTTTTTAATGCTTTTCTGAAGGCTGCCAAGGTGGGAATTATGAGGATCTCGGGAGGTAGTTCCTAGATTTCTAATAGTGTATGTGAATACCTCCAGTTACATTATATCATGAATTTTTTTAAAAAAAGTAGATAAATGCAATGTCAGAGTTATGTGGGGGAGAAATGGAAGAGAACAGGTACGATTCGGATCACTGAACATGCTATTTTTCCTTTCCTTTTTTATTTTACAAATAAACATACTATATATATATATATATATATATATATATATATATATATATATATATATATATATATATGTGTGTGTGTGTGTGTGTGTGTGTGTGTGTGTGTATATGTGTGTGTGTGTGTGTGTGTATGTATATATATATATATATATATATATATATATATATATATATATATATATATATATATATATATATATATATATATATATATATATATATATGTTTTCTGAGGTTTTCGCGGGTGTTTGTATGTAGGTCTTTGGGTATTCGGGTTTTCTCCCGTGTGAAATTGGAAGTGTCTTCGCAACGTTTCGATGAAGTCTCATTCATCATCTTCAGGCTGGTGTCTTCTGCTTCCTGCTTCTAGGAGCAATGCTAGATATATATATGCAATGCTAGCAATATATATATATATTACACTTATCTATTTATGCATTGTTCTCCACCAAGCACACAATTGTTCTCTGCCTACAGCACCTCATGAATAAAATTTGTCCCCTCCTCTCCTTCCTTTAAATCTAATTTTTTGGAAAGGTTTAAAAAAGTGTTTTCGCTAATTTGTACTGTAAGCATGTAATTGATAAAATCTGCGTTAAGAACCCCAAGGAGCATGATTTAAAATGGCAATTTGTTAAAATAATGTCTATTAGTGCTGATTTTCCCCTGATCCTACCAGTTAACAGAACAAGCTCATTTATCATTAGACTCAAATTAACTGAGCCATAATCTGCCCTAACCTTCCGAGAGTTATTTGAAATCTTGTTCCTTTCAAAAAGACATTGTGGTATTTCCCCCCGTTTTATGGAAACCGCAGATTCGTGCTGTTTGAAAAATCACAATAGGCAGGAGAAGCCCACACTGGAATCCAGATCAGGAGTGTGCTTCATCTAAGGTTTTCAAAAATGGAATGGACAACCATTTTGACTGAGACAATATAAGGTTCCTTTCTTGGAAGTGGTGTGGTGGCCTAGAGGTGGAGCTCTCGCCTCACAACCAGGAGGCTGTGAGTTCGATCCTAGGTAGAGGCAGATATTTCTCTCTCTGGGCACGATGAGAATATATCTGCTGAATATAACTCCGCATTGGCGACAGGAAGGGCATCCGGCCAGTAAACACTCAGCTCCATTCAGTTGCCCAGACTCCACCTCGCAAGGGATTATGGGGTCATTAAAAGAAGATGATGAAGAAGATGATGATATAAGGTTCCTTTCTTGAGCAGGGTATTGGATTAGAAGACCTCCGAGGTACCTTCCAGCCCTATGACTCTATATTCTATGTACAAAGGACCCTTTAGCAGGTTTGAATGACCCTCCAAGCTCAGGGATACAGTTTGATGTCATCTTGGTTGCCACTATTAGATTGTGTCCAGCACACAATGCTGCTAGATTACTGTTTGATACCATTGATTTGTGGTGTGCTAAAATAGTTCAGCACGCTGTGATGTTTACATGAAACCATTGGGGAAAGACGATTTAAAATTATGGAGTGAGGCAAATTTATCACAATGATGACACTCAATGTTACTGCTTCTTTGTAGTCTAACTTCAGGGAAGCAGCATAACCTTTCATGTTGCATCTTGTTGGTGCTCCAACTCTGGAGGTGTTTAAAGAAGAGTTTGGACAACCATTTGTCTGAAATGGTGCAGGGTTTCCAGCTTCAACAGGGGATTGGATTAGACTTCAAGGTCCCTTCCAACTCTGAAATTCTAGTCTTATTGATGGTTTCCTGTTAATAGCAATAGCAATAGCACTTAGACTTATATACCGCTTCATAGTGCTTTACAGCCCTCTCTAAGTGGTTTACAGAGTTCAGCATATTGCCCCCAACAATCTAGGTCCTCATTTTACCGACCTCAGAAGGATGGAAGGCTGAGTCAACCTTGAGCCGGTGGAATTTGAACAGCTGAACTGCTGAACTAGCAGTAGCCTGCAGTGCTGCATTTAACCACAGCGCCACCTCGCCATCAATCAATAGCATCTCCATCATCTGTATTTAATTTTCGCTTTTTCTCTATTATGCAGTCCGTTTTTTATATGTAACGTAAGTAAGGCTTATGTTGCTTATTTTGAACAATGCATAATGTTCCTTATGTTACCAGAAACATCCTTTATTTTTTTCCCTGCTGCTACAAATGACATTAACTAATAGCCAACAACGTTTTAAAAAAGGCTCACAATAGATGAGTAATTCTGACATACCCACCTCTGTGTAAACTAGCCCCATAGTTTAAGACTACATACATTGATGATAATACGCATGCTAACTATTTTAAAACATCTTCAGCATCTCATCCCTACTATGTTCTCTTAAATCCTTGAAAAGATTAAACTCCTTGACAAAACACTCAGCCTCTATCATTGTGGTGCAATTAAATTGTCTGCAATGCTACTTACAAGTACTAAAATTATAGACATTAGTTGAATGCCTGGGTTAAGAGATCATTAAGGATAATTTTCAAACCTCTTCTTACCTAACTAGTCTTTAAATAATACTACATTTTGATTTTATGTAGGGCTAACAGATCTGGCTTACAAACTCGATGGCTGCATCTATTTGCTGCCAGCTAGTGGTCAGCTAGAGTTTTTCAAATAAGATCTTGAAGCCGTAGACAGTGTCTATTTTCATTCAAGGATTGACTGGAGGAAATGACCCCAAAACTGTATGTAGTAATCCAGGTCCAGTCACTTCATAGGTTTATTGGAGACATTAATAACATGTTAGAATTTTTCAACTTGTTTGCTAATGATTAAACTCCCTTTTTATGACCTTCGTGTTGGGGCAACCGGATGGAGCTGAGCGTTTACTGGCCGGATGCCCTTCCTAACGCCTACATGGTGTTCACAGCAGATTTTTTTCTTCTTTGCGCCCTAGGAGAGAGAAACATTATTTATTTATTTATTTATTTATTTATTTATTTATTTATTTATTTATTTATTTATTTATTTATTTATTTATTTATTTATTTTATTTATTTATTTATTTATTTATTTATTTATTTATTTTTTATTTATTTATTTATTTATTTATTTATTTATTTATTTATTTATTTATTTTGTGAGATTTATATACCGCCTCACAGTGCAAGCACTCTCTAAGCGGTTTACACCAGTAAGCAATGTATATTTTACATTGCCCCCAACAATCTGGGTCCTCATTTTACCTACCTCGGAAGGCTGGAAGGCTGAGTCAACCTTGAGCCAGTGAGATTTGAACCGCTGACCTGCGGATCAGTGTCAGCTAAAGTGGCCTGCAGTACCTGCCTCTAACCGCTGCGCCACCTCGGCTCTTAACATCTGCTGCTATCTAAGATTGAACTCTCAACCGTCAGAGTGGGAGGCAAGAGTCTTCACCACTAGGCTACCACACCACTGTGTTTGCTAATGATTCTCAATAAAGAAATAATGCATCACTCCTACGACCCATTAGGCAATTTTTTCATATTTTCTTTGGAAGAAAACAAGAACAACTAGAAATAGCAATAATTCAGGGCTTCCTCCCCAATCCATCATTGTTAACAGGCAACTACTGCATTGGCCTTTCAAAGCTCATTCATCCATCTGATGCCCTTCGCAATCCTTTCTGAATTTACCACCTTTAAGAATTTGAGGTCAGATATGGCTGCTTTACTGCTTGCCACAGTTCCATGGCAATCCATGTTAAAAACAACAGCAATAAATTGTGTTTCTAGTCTTCATCCTAATTTGGAATTAATCTGAGTTTCGCAAAATCACTCATTTTTGCCTATAATTGATAGTTGCTATCTAAAAGGCCTTAAATGTCACATCTTGTAGAATAATATATTTTAAACAGTATCATTTGTGTAGTTTTAATATTTTAATTATTCTTACTTCTTTTTTGATAACTTGTAAGCCACCCAGAGCCACCTTATAGGAAAGATGGGTGGCAGAAGTGTCACGTAGTGAATATTGTCAGTTGTATGTCTATGCAGGGTCATGCACCCCTATCCTAATATTATGGTACATTCCAATACAGGCAGAACATGTGATATGATGAGTGCGCATGTGTGCATTCCTAAACCACCATTAATTCTCTTCTGCCCTAGCTGTTGACCTGAACAGTCTTTTCTTAGCAAAGATGTAATTATTCAGGATTTATTGTTTTTGTACCGCAATAAATATTTTCTATTAGACATTTAATCTCGGCTTTATTTCTAAATGTCTGAATTCCAAGAAAATATCTAAATCGCCTCTATGAGATCTTATTCTCACCCCAACAAGAAGGGAGGAAGGAAGGAAGGGAAGGAGGGAGGGAGGGAGGGAGGGAAGGAGGAAGGAAGGAAGGAAGGAAGGAAGGAAGGAAGGAAGGAAGGAAGGAAGGAAGGAAGGAAGGAAGGAAGGAAGGAGCACTGATGATCTGTCATAACATTCAGATAATGGTTTGCCTGACTCAGTTTGAGACCACAATACCTATTTATACCTGATAGTTGAAGCAATATAACATAAGAAATTGTGAGTAATATCACCTGATGCTACCTATAAAATTTAGACTTGCTGAAAAATCAGGCTTGTTGCACACCTACCTTGCCAGGCTTCACTTACCAAATAATGGTCACCCTCCACATTTTGTTCTTCCATGTCTTTTGTTAAATTCTGAATTTTAAAGTGCTTGATTTGATACTTCTGATTTCTCTTTCAGCCTGCTGTTTTTGTCTTGTGCTTGCTTCACAAAAGTGATTTTTAATGGATTAAAGTGCTCCACTTGTTTTGTTTGGCCTAGGAAGCCATCTGGCTGGATAAAGATGTTATAATTAAATATATCAGGCGTTTCCCACAGGATCCTGATCTCAACCTGTTTGGGGCTTAAAAGGCTAACGGCTTTTTAACAATAAATAGCAATTTGAGCATGTGTGGCTGGCAGTTTAGTGTGCTGCTTGTTTTCTCAAAGATCCCATTGATTTTTACTGAACGTAAATCACAGAATAGCCATGACTCACTACAAATACATGACAGATCATCACAAATTCATGCAACCGAGAGAATTTCTTCTATCTATCTGTCTGTCTGTCTGTCTGTCTGTCTGTCTGTCTGTCTGTCTGTCTGTCTGTCTGTCTGTCTGTCTATCTATCTATCTATCTATCTATCTATCTATCTATCTATCTATCTATCTATCTATCTATCTATCTATCTATCTACTGTATCTATCTTCTATCATCTCTATATATCTATCTGTCTGTCTGTCTGTCTGTCTGTCTGTCTGTCTGTCTGTCTGTCTGTCTGTCTGTCTGTCTATCTATCTATCTATCTATCTATCTATCTATCTATCTATCTATCTATCTATCTATCATCTACCTACCTACCTCTATCTATCTATCTATCTATCTATCTATCTATCTATCTATCTATCTATCTATCTATCTATCTATCTATCTATCTATCTATCTATCATCTATCTATCTATCTATCATCTATCTTTCTATCTATCTATCTATCTATCTATCTATCTATCTATCTATCTATCTATCTATCTATCTATCTATCATCTATCTGTCTGTCTGTCTGTCTGTCTGTCTGTCTGTCTGTCTGCCTGTCTATCATCTGTCTATTCATCCATCATCTATAGATCTATTATCTATCAATTTTATCTATCTATCTTCCATCACTATATTATATGAGCCGTAGTGGCACAATGGTTAGAGTGAAGTACTGCAGGCTACTTCTGCTGCCTGCAATTTGGCACTTCAAATCTCACCAGGCTCAAGGTTGACTCAGCCTTCCATCCTTCCAAGGTGGGTAAAATCAGGACCCAGATTGTTGGGGGCAATATGCTGACTCTGTAAACTGCTTACAGAGGGTTGTAAAGCACAATGAAGTGATATACAAGTGCCATTGGTGTTATACATCACCTGTTTGTTTGATCTAACCACACCACTACAAGGTTGGCAGGTGTCTTAATTTAGCAAGGGTGCATAATTGAGCACTGGAGCCACCTTCTGTAGGCATGGCACATCCTTCAATATGGTTAAGAGAATGAGTATGTGTTGATACCTAATGTATGTACCTATTTAGCAAGGTGTTATTAGTAAAGTCTTAATACTATTATGCAATAAGAATAGTATACCCACGCTGCAATGGTATATTCTATCATCAACCTAATGAAATGGGGATAGTTGGATTATACTTCTTATCACCACCTGCTGATTGGCTCTTTTGCAGAAATCTGTTACACATGTAAGTTATGTGCAGAATTATCTAGCAAGTAGATAAATAGAATAATTGGGAAACATGCTTCATCCAGGCAATATTGCCCTCAGCTCTTCCACACATTGTACACCAACTGGACCTATGCTCATATATTTATTCTGATTTTAAAGCAGCTAAACTTAGTTTCTCATTTAATGCTTTTTTTAAAAAAAACATGTTTTGATTGGCAGATTTGCTATTAACTTTGGCGTCCAAAATATATATCATTCAACTCAAAACAAGATAAAACCAGAACAACATAAAACTTGTTGGCATACACAGGCTGCCATAAATTCACTAAATCAACAACGAACAATTTAAAAGTCCTCCATAATGCATGAATTTATAAATAAAATAAAAGGTGATGGGAGAATGAAAAAGGCAATTGGAATTTCACAATGTAGCTACAACCAAAATATTCTGACAGTCCAATGCATTTGTCAGAACAGGAAAGAATCCATTCAGCTCGATTGTTATTCATTTCTAAGTAAGATACACATAATTTACTCTTTTTGCTGCCAGGGTATAGTGGTTTAGGCATCTGACTACAAATGGAGACACCATGAGTTCTGTCAGAGTTTGCAGCAGCAATCACATCCAGAAAGCACACACAAGTAACTGATTCAACAGTATTCATTAACTCTTTATATATAACATAACACATGAAGTAAATATACAATATCAAAAGCAGGTTTTCCAACGTGGTAGTAAATAGAAGCAAAACACAAGCAGAGGAGAGGAGTTTCAGTTTCAGAGCTCAGCACAGCATGCAGTTTTAGTACAGAAGTTAACCTAAGCCACCGCCAGGCTCCTTGCTGTCTCATTGCTCACACAGCAAATATCTATTTCAGTTTCCAAACAGCCCTCATTGGCTGACTTAGTTGCTATGCCTATTCATTGGCTGACCTTGTTACCATGTCTTCCAAGTCATGAACTCTTTCACACACTGACAAGTTCTAGTTCTGCCTTAGATGCAAAGCCATCCGGGTGACCTTGAGCCAGTCATCTTCTCTCAGTCCTAGAAAAGAGACAGTGTCAAACCACTTCTAAAAATGTTGACCAAAAAAATAATAATAATCCAGGGAGGGACTTATCCAGGCAGTCTCTGAATATCAAACATGATTAAGTAGAAGAAAAAATAATATATAGTTTTTTACAGACCTAGACCAAAGTTTCTGATACAACAAAACATGGTAAATAAAATTATAATATTAGAATTGTAAATAAATGGGAATAGCTTTCGGATACAAACCTGAACTCTGAAATCCTACTTGAACCCAAACATTCTCTTATTGTCATCATGACCAAATCACATTTAACAGAATGACAGATCAACAAAGTTAGAAGTCTTGGAGGTCTTCTAGCCCAGCCCCCTGCTCAAGCAGGAGACTCTATACCGTTTCACACAAGTGGCTGTCTAGTCTTTTAAAAGCCTCCAGTAATGGAGCACCCACAACTTCTGGAGACAAGCTGTTCCACTGATTAATTGTACTCACCATAAGGAAGTCTCTCCTTAATTCCAGGTTGCTTCTCTCCTTGATTGGTTTTCATCCATTGTTTCTTGTCTTGCCTTCTGGTGCTTTGGAAAATAGGTTGATTTCCTCTTCTTTGTGGCAGCCCCTCAAATAGCAATAGCAATAGCACTTAGACTGATATACCACTTCACAGTGATTTACAGCACTCTCTAAGCGGTTTACAGAGTCAACATATTGCCCCCAACAATCTGGGTCCTCATTTTACCGACCTCGGAAGGATGGAAGGCTGAGTCAACCTTGAGCCTGGTGAGATTTGAACTGCCCAATTGCAGGCAGCCGGCAGGCAGCAGAAGTAGCCTACAGTACTGGCTTCTAACCACTGCACCAGCGCAGCTCAAATATTGGAACACTGCTATCATGTTACTGCTACTCTTTCTTTTCACTAGACTAGACATATTTAGAGTCACTTAGAGATTTCAGAGGAATCATCCAGTAGCAGGAAGAATATTCTTTTCCTACATCAGAGCATCCAGACTCAGGGATGATCACGGGGAGGTCAAAATAGCAAGATGGTGAATGTTACATGCCACTGAAGCCCCATCACTTTTTTCTACATGTGTGGAAGATATGTCAAAAAGAAGAGGTCAAACCATGATGGCCATTCAGTTCTATTATTATATCATTATCGTCATCATTATCACCATTTTAGCCATGGTCTATCCATGGCAGGATGAAGGCCTCTTCCGCATGTTTCCACCTATATCAGGGGTGTCAAACTCATGTTGTCACAGCAGCATCACGTGATGTATCATGACTTTTTCCCCCTTCACTAAACCAGGGAAAGTGCATGACGCAGTAGCTTGATACCCATGCTTTGCTACGAAACCATGTGATCGGGCTTGATACATTGACACTTAAAGCTTGACAATTTATGTAGAATGTGTAACTCCTTAGCATCAGAGCGTGTTAATATAAGGCAACTGGGAGTTGGAACAGAGTTCTTTTCAACTGGGAGGAGGAGTAGAATGTCTAAACTCCCAGCCCGCAGGCCAGATGAGTCACGCGCTGGCCACACGCATGCCTGGTTTAGTAAAGGGGTAGCATCAGAGCATGTTAATATAAGGCAAGTGACAGTTGGAACAGAGTTCTTTTCAGATAGGGAGGGGGAGTAGAACGTCTAACTCCTTAGCATCAGAGCGTGTTAATTAATATAATACTGTATAAGAAATACTAAAGATGTGATGGTCATTTCAAAAAATCCTTCCTTAGCGAGCATCTAAAAGCCAAGAGGAATATATGTGCCAAGTTTCCAAGTTTGTAGGCTTTACAGTTCTGGAGATTTCATGATGAGTGAGTGGTATTTGGCTTTTATATATATAGATATCATATTCTGTTTTAACCTGATCATTGTGATATGCTATGATACGGATTGGAGCAGCTTGTATGCCATTGTAAGTAAGTGAACACACAAATGAATAAATGAAAGATGAACAAATCTCTAGAGCTCCTTCCTTGCTGTTGTTGGACAGATATTCTACATAGATCAACATGAAGAATTCGGGCAGTAACGTGTGGCTGACATTTTTAAAAGTTCACTCCACGCATATAACTGCGTTTAGCTGTGTTTTTCCTCTCCTCTCTCCTGTTGTCTGGACCAGATGATTGAGCTTCCCATGAGGGCAGCGAAGCCACATACTGATTAGAAGTTTTCTTCTCTTTTCTGTGGTTTTTTTTTAATATATTGAGAAATAAAACATGTTAAATGGCAACCCTGCATATCAAGGCACCACCGCGGGTAGCACAATGTCAGTCCCCTTCCTCCAATGAATTAATCTGCCATGCACATTAGAAATATCATCCTTCATGTCAGAGGCAAATCCATTATACTGTATCCAGAGGACAAAAGGGAATTGCAGCGGCCTCTAAAAACTCACTCACCACTCTAATTATATTTTCCAGTTTCTCAATGGTTTAAAAGCCCAGTTCTTATATGTAAATTGATGGGCATCTGTCTGCTAAATTTGTCATCCTCCCATTTGGTTTTCAAAATGTCAACATATGCTAAGGAGAAAAAGACAGTCATAGAAGTCAATGCATGTCAATGCATAGAAAAATTAGAGAAAAGACTAAAACATTGTGACATATTAATATTTTTATATGGCTCGGTTTATGTTGTCTTCCTCGCTTGATATTTTGCATGGATTTGTAATGACATTTTACAGGGGGGGGAATTAAAATGTCCAAAAATCAACAACATGAAATTTAAGCCAAAGAGTATAAATAGAAAGCACCTTTCAAACAATCTCAAGAAATTAGTGTTTCTATTTCAGGACTGAAATAAACTGGAAGATTTTAGGAACAAAAATAATTTAATTTAGCCACATAGCAATTATATTTTAATAGAAACACTGTTCAGTCTAGTAATTTCAATGTGAAACATGATTATGGGACAGCACTCCAGATTATGTTCTGGAGGAGCACAGATCTATATATATATAAAAGCGAAAACTACTCACACATTAATCACGAAACTCCAGAACTGTAAAGCCTGCAAACTTGAAATTTGCCACGTATGTTCCTCTTGGCTTCTAGGTGCTCACTAAGAATGGATTTTTCAAAATGACCAATGGAGCATGAGTATTTCTTATATTGTTATTAATAAGCTCTGATGCTAAGGAGTTCTACTCCCCCCTCCCCACCTGAAAAGAAATCTGATCCAAATGCAAAACACAAGCAGAGGAGTTTCAGTTTCCCTTTTGCTTTCACAGCAGCAAGCAGCTTTACTACAGAACAGTTGTGCTAAGCCACGCACAGACTCCTTCCTGTCTCCTTCTTGCTCACACAGCAAATACTGTTTGAGTTTCCAAACACCCCTCAACTATCTCACACACTAACATGGTGCTAGCCAGATGAATACCAATGGATGCTGGTAGGCAGAGACAGATTCCCCCCCCCTTTTTTTTCCTCCTCAGTTCAGACGAATCTGTTCCTTCTACTGTAATCCCAGTTAAAGGGAAAAGAGGCAAAAAATGCAGCAAAAGATTTACAGATGTGATTAGGAAAACACAAGTAAGGGAAGCTGCCTGTTTCTCCCATGGCCAGTTCTATGTGGCATGCTCCAGAGTCAGTTCACCAGACAGCCTGGTCATCCTCCAGCCAGAGAGCAAAACCAGGAATGTTGTTTACAGGGAGGTCCCGAGCAATTCATCTGAGGGACGAATTGAAAGTTTATGCTATGCAAATAATGTCTTCATCTGTAACAGAAACTTAGCTTACCATTTTCTAACGAAATAATACAGTCCCTTTTTTGACTACTCATTAATTTTGAAGCTTTAAGGGTCAATTTATCAAGGCCCATCATATAGTTTTGTAGTTTTGTAGCGAAGAATGGGCATTTAGCTAGTATATATATATATATATTTGATGATTTCTGAAATTCAATAAATTTTGCACACTGCACATTCTCCCTCTTGCACATCTACTAATATGGGTTTGTCATGCAAACAAAAAGGTTCATTGACTTTCAATACAGCTTGCAAATTAGGCAAAATGCAATTTGAATCTATTTTTGAATATTGCCCTGATTTAACTTTGCTGTTCAATTTGATTTGGATTTCTGAATCAATATTGGTATATGAATCAATTCCAAAAACTGGTCAGATTGTGAAAAACAGGTGGTGAAAACATTTGAATTGATCCAGAAGTATCTGATTTGGCATGTCAGTCCAATTTGTTTTGGAGATTTAACTGAAACGCTTTTGAACCGGATCCTCAAATGGAATATGTGGCCTCCAGACCTTTGTGAGTGAATAAATAAAAGCTGACTTGCAAAATGGAGGATTGACTACTGTTGTTGTTGTTGTTAGTTGTGAAGTCATGTCCGACCCATCACAATCCCATGGACAACATTCCTCCAGGCCTTCCTGTCCTCTACCATCCTCTGGATTCCATTTAATCTCACACCGACTGCTTCAATGACTCCATCCAGCCACCTCATTCTCTGCTGTCCCCTTCTTCTTTTGCCCTCAATCTTTCCCAGCATTAGGCTCTTCTCTAGTGAGTCCTTCCTTCTCATTTGGTGGCCAAAGTATTTGAGTTTCATCTTCAGGATCTGGCCTTCTAAAGAGCAGTCAGGGTTGATCTCCTCTAGGACTGACCGGTTTGATCGCCTTGCAGTCCAAGGGACTTGCAGGAGTCTTCTCCAGCACCATAGTTCAAAGGCCTCAATTCTTTGGCGCTCAGCCTTCCTTATGGTCCAACTTTCACAGCCATACATTGCAACTGGGAAAACCATAGCCTTGACTATACACACTTTTGTTGGCAGGGTGATGTCTCTGCTTTTTAGTATGCTAAAATGACTACTGTATGTACCATCAATTTGATCTCAACTCATATAAATAAAAATTAGGAGGACGAGGTCAAAAGGATCTTCTCTGTGCATATGAATTGAGATAAGGAAATAATAAAACTCTCTTTCAACTACGTTTGGATGCTCAATTTTATTCCTAACACAGAAAATTAGAGTGAATTGTAGCAGTTTCTTTAAAGAAACAGTGGGACAGGAGAATAGCCTGCAGTATATTTGAAGAAACAGATCTCTGTTAAGGATATCTTAACAGACAAAACAGAAATATCCTTCAACTACTAAACATGAAATACCCTTCAACTTCTAAGCATGCATTTACTGGAATACTTAAATCTCTATATTGCTTTTCTGGAGCTGGTCTTTTGCAAAAAAAAAAAAAATTAGCTGCAAATGTCAACCCTGAAGTGAACCTGGCTGAGGCCATCTTGGAGGGTTCCCTCTGTTGCCATACAACAGAGGGAGGGGGGAAATAGTTAGATGGGGTTTGGTAGCCAAAACAATAAAGTTCTCCTGTGGGAACCAAGCACATTCTCACAGCTGGCTGGCCAGAGGAGGAGTGAAGTAACCAAGCAACTGCCCAGCAACTGGATTGGACAGCGTGACCAGTGACTTGGGGGGGAATTTACTTTTTAATTAGGTGAAAGCCGTGGGAACTTTAGAGTCAGCTTTCATTGGTTGTGCCAATATGATGTTTCCAATAAATTGTTCTTTGAGGAACTTGCCTGCCTCAGAGTTCTCCTTTCTATGGGTACATTGCTTGGAAAAACTGACAGCAAAATCATATTCAATTGTTAAACTAAAAAGAAGGAAGAAGATGGGGAGGAGGAGGAGGAGGAGAAGGAGAAGGAGAAGGAGAAGGAGAAGGAGAAGGAGGCTGGCCTTCTTACCATATAAAACTTTCTTCTGAATGTCACCTCCAAGATCTTCCCTTCTTAGCAACTACCACATGATATCTATAACCAGAACAGTGCCAAATGGAGAACATAGCCAGCCCAATTGTAGCAACATTCATGGCATTACAAGTTCAAGTTAGTGACAACTCTGTACTCATACTTGCCTGGATGTCATAGAGCCGTGATGGCGAACCTATGGCACGTGTGCCACAGGTGGCACGCGGAGCCATATCTGCCGGCACGGGAGCCATTGCCATAGATCAGCTCGAGCGCACATGCACGCCCTGGCCAGCTGATTTTCGGCTGGCTACTCCCCCCTCCCCTCCCAGGAGTCTCCAGCGGCCCGTTTTGAGGTAAGTAAAGGGCTCGTGCGGACGCTCTGGGAGGGTGTTTCTGGCCTCCGGAGGGCCTCTGGGGGGGAGGCCGTTTTCGCCCTACACAGCCTCCAGGAAAGCCTCTGGAGGCTGGGGAGAGCAAAAACCGGGCCTTCCGGGTCCACCGGAAGTTCAGAAATGGACCATTTCCGGCTTCTGGAGGGCCTCCGGGAGTGGGGGTGGGGAAGGCTGTTTTCGACCTCCCAAGGCTCCTAGAAAGGCTCTGGAGCATGGGCAGGGCAAAAAGGGGTCCACCGTGCCATCGCATGCCAAAAGCAGGGGGAGCGCAGGGGGCGCGCAAGCATGATGGGGGTGGGGCATTGAATTATGGATGTGGGCACGCGTGCGTGATTCCCCCCCACGCTCCCCCCTCTTAGCACGAATGGCAAACAGTTTACCCATCACTGTCATAGAGCAAGGTTAGATACAAGTGGCAAGACCTGCTTTTATTATTTTCTTGAATCATCATTTTGGACAGTCAAATAAGCAAAGCAGATGAAACTGTTGTCCTCTTGCCAAGCATCTCACAGTGAAGATAGAAGAGTCTAAATATAGTAGAAGAAGCTCAGATGCTTCGTTTTCAGGGACATTTTTTTTCAAGGTTGCTTATGTTTATGTATAATAGTAACTTATAATGAGTCCATCCAGCGAAAGGGCAATTAATTAAATATGATTAATTAATTATACATGAGACCCAGTTTGGCATTTAGGGAACCCAGATAGGTCTTCCTAGCGAGGATTAGAAAACTTGTTTCGCTTAAAGTTAAAAGAATGGTAGGGTAGAATTGAAACATTCACAATTCTTTTAAATGCCCGTATCCTGCAGAATTTTTTTTTTTAAAAAAGCTCCTACTGTTTTTACTCAAATGTTCATCGCCTCATACTAGTGCTTTTTATCTACTCAGTCACAGGGCAGTCTAATTGATCCCAGAGCCTTTGTTAGTTTTTGTCTTCTCCAGTACAATGAAAGCAAGAGACTAACAAGATGGAAGACATGTCAGCTGGATCAATATCTAGAGCAAATCAAGCCTGTGTATCACACTGCAAAGACACAATCATATTAAATATGTGCCATTTATAAATGAGCCATGATGGCGCAGTGGTTAGAATGAAGTACTGCAGGCTACTTCTGCTGACTGCCGAGTTGCCAGCATTTCAGCAGTTTGAATCTCATTTGCTAAAGGTTGACACAGCCTTCATGCTGTATGCAACATAATTTAATTTTAATGTATGCTGATTAGTGTACATTCAAAGTGACAATAACGTATTGTATTGTATTGTATTATTTCTATTTCTATTTCTATTTCTATTTCTATTTCTATTTCTATTTCTATTTCTATTTCTATTTCTATTATTTCTATTTCTATTTCTATTTCTATTCTGTTCTGTTCTGTTCTCTTCTGTTCTATGCTATTCTACCTTCTGGAGTGAGTAAAATGAGGACGCAGCAAGATTGTTGGGGGCCAGATGCTGACTCTGTAAACAACTTAGAGAGGGCTGTAGCATGGGTCTCCAACCTTGGCAACTTTAAGACTTGTGGACTTCAACTCCCAGAGTTCCTCAGTCAGCAAAGCTGGCTGAGAAACTCTGGAAGTTGAAGTCCACAAGTCTTAAAGTTGCCAAGGTTGGAGACCCCTGCTGTAAAGCACTGTGAAGCAGTATATAAGTGCTATATTACACAACTGTCAGGATCATCCCTGACATAGATTAAGACGTTCACATAGAGATGTCAGATGTTTAAACTCCCCTTCTGATTGGTTCAAGGACAGGCTATTGGTTCAGGCTAAGGACAAATATACACATATGACCAAACTGGACATAGTAGAAGGAAGCTACATCAGAACACCAGTCAATATAAAAACTGGCATTCTTGGCCAAAGCCATGCTTTACTGAGGCATTAAGAAAGTCAGAAAGTCATAAGTTTCCTTAGCCTCATCCTTTTTGCCCTGTTTTACTGTTTATACTTTGCTTATAATCATATATGCTTGACAAATAAACAAATAAAAATAAAAAATTGCATCTCCAGTGAATGCAGCCTACACCAAGGCAGCTAGAATATAACACAAAATTAAGGCTAATGAAAAAATCTGCTGGATTATGGAATATTTGCAAATAATACAATCAAGCAAAAGAGAAGTAAGATTGCCAGTATATTATAGTTCTCAAGTTGCAGATAATGAAAAACAAAAATCCTAATTACATTGCATTTCTCACCGCTGATTTGCTCATTGCCTCCATCTGACAGTAATGAGTTCTGCTTGTTTGAGTTATTCCTTGAGTAATCTGGCACTTTTCATTAACCAGCTTCCAAGTTATGCTAATTATTAACAGGACCTATTACACTGAATATTATAATTTGCCTTTAAATTAATAATACACAATCTCATATGATGCTGAAAAGGAAGTAAAATAGCACGAAGATCTAAATAGAATATTAAATGCATTGAGTTAGCTGGCATGCTACTGTTTTTTTTTAATAAGAAAAACTTTCCCCCTATAAGCATCTTCTTGAACAAATCCCAAACGTAAAACTGAATTTAAAGAACCCCAAAAAGCACAGCCTTCAAATAAAAAAGTAAATATATGCTTGAGTGTAGTTCAAGAGTCAATGATTTCACAGACATCTATAGATCTATGGACCTAAGGAACGCTGTGACATTCAATGAAACTAAACAAACCCTAACCATCACCATCCTTCCAGAAGACAAGGCTGAACCATGGTTATCATGGACCAAACACAATGTACCCAAAAAGCCAAATAATTACTGCAGGAAAAAGAAACCTACGTCTCAGCTAACACCAACTCAATACCGTAACTGGACAACTTGCTAAAGAGAACTTCAGGACTTCAGAACTTTATTTTTATTTTTATTTATTTTATTAATGGTTCTTATAGGCCGCCCAACTCCCATGGGACTCAGGGACTTTAATGCAGTGTCCAGAAACAATAGCACTCCCACACATACAACCAAAAATATGGGCCCAGTATGTAGACAACACATTCCTCATAATAAAAAGAAGACAAATGAAACAAACAACATCTTAAGTAAACCAAAAACCCAGCACCCCAAGAAGAAAATAAGAGCAGGAGTGATCTACAGTATAAAGTACAAGGACTGTAATAGCCACCATGTAGGACAAACAGGCAGAAGACCAGCAGAGCACATCCATGAACACCAACAAGGGCTCAGAAGACACAATGAAGACTCTTTATCTCACAATACATGGACCGACTCAACCATAGTTTCGACTGGGAAACTGTGAGCATCCTAGACTAAGCTAAATCCAAAAACCTTAGGCAATTCCTGGGAGCTTAGCATTCAGACAAATCAGCCATCAATAGACACATAGACTTAAGCTATATTTACACATCATTCAAAATAGACATTAAAAAAAGCAAACCACCAGAACATAATTTCTCCAGCAGCCAACACTCAGATAAGCAGGGAGACTCAGAAAGCACCAAGGTCTCCACAGTTCAACCCTGAGCTACACAAATCCTCTTCTGTAGGATTTGTGTAGCTCAGGGTTGTGTAGCTCAGGGTTGTGTAGCTAAGTAAGCTCAGCTGCTTAACCTTTGATCTCAAATAAGGGTTTACATTCTGCTGAGTCAATAAGATTTTACCATCTTTTGGTGAAACATGCTCAGATTGGAAAATTAAATTTATATAAAAAAATATACAGCCTACATGAAAGATCCCTTTAAAATATTTTTCCCATCCCCCCAGTTTTCATATATGCACTGGGGTGGGTTCTAACTTACCTCGCTGCTGGTTCACTTCCTCCCGTGCTGCATGGCCGCGCCTTGTGGCTGCGCACGCACAAAGCATGCACCTGCATGCGTAGTGCTGAAAAATTTAAAAATCCCCAAAAAAGCTGAAAACAAGATGGCAACGCATGCGCAGTGCTGGAAACTCGGTTTCTGCACATGTGCAGAAAGAAAAGAACCCCCCCAAAATTTCCAATTTTTCCCCCCAAAAAAATTCCAAAACAATTCCAAAAAAAGATGGCGGTGTCCACGGAGCGGCACATTATCATGGTGTCACCAGCAGGTTGCTATCGGTTCGGGCGAATTGGTCTGAACCGGGAGGAACCCACCTCTGATCTGTATCTATTACAATCAAGTCTTCAATGATGAAGAGACCTAAAACTTGTAGACCAGGTATAAGCTATTACAAAAGAACTATAAAGCCTGTTATTACAAGGTCTATAAATTGTGAGCTCTCTCCCATAGTTTTTATATGGCCTGATAATGAAGTGGAAGAGATTTAATGGATAACTAATATCAAGACATTGCTGCTATTTCAGATTTGTGGTAGGTGCTGATGTATGATGAACTTGGCAGTTTAATGAGAGAAAAAAGGAGTTGGCAGAAGCCCCATCACAATGTTCTGAGATGTTTGCCACTTGAGAAAAGATGGTGTGTATTTGTTCATTCAGATGTCATCAATACAATTTGATCTATCTACAATAGAATAGAGTAGAGTAGAGTAGAGTAGAGTAGAATAGAATAGAATAGAATAGAATAGAATAGAATAGAATAGAATAGAATAGAATAGAATAGAATAGAATAGAATAGAATAGAATAACAGAGTTGGAAGGGACCTTGGAGGTCTTCTAGTCCACCCCCCTGCTCAGGCAGGAAACCCTATATTATTTCAGACAAATTATTGTCCAATCTCTTTCAAAAACTTTGTGTTGGAGAATTCATAACTTCTGGAGGCAAATTGTTCCACTGGTTAATTGTTCTAATTGTCAGGAAATGTCTCCTTAGTTCTAGGTTGCTACTCTCCTTGATTAGTTTCCATCTATTGCATCTCGCCCTCAGGTGCTTTGGAGAATAGCTTGACTCCCTCCTCTTTGTGGCAACCCCTGAGATATTGGAAAATGGCTGTCATGTCACCCCTAGTCCTTCTTTTCATTTAACCAGACATACACAATTCCAGCAACCATTCTTTATATGTTTTAGCCTCCAGTCCCCTAATCATCTTCGTTGTTCTTCTCTGCACTCTTTCTAGAGTCTCAACATCTTTTTTACATCGAGGTGACCAAAACTGGATGCAAATATTCCAAGTGTGGCCTTACCAAGGCATTATAAAGTGGTATTAATACTTCGCGTGATCTTGATTCTATCCCTCTGTTAATGCAGCCTAGAACTGTGTTGGCTTTTTTGGCAGCTGCTGCACACTGCTGGCTCATATTTAGGTGATTGCCCACTAGGACACCAAGATCTCTCACACAGTTACTACTATGGAGCAAACTACCACCTATACCAGGGGTGTAGGACATTTCATTTATACAGAATTAAGACCGGTAGCCAAATACTGTAGCCTTGCCGTAGCACTTGAACATTTCTATTTTTATGCCTTTCTGGTACTATCAGAAGTTGGTTGACGTTGTCAAGTGTTGACAATTAAGGGTTGCATGTCAGGTAACAAGTTCTTTAATTATATTTCCATTTAGGAATGATTCTCAAAATAGCATACAAAGGATCAGAGAAACCATAGTGCCTTTTTTCACAATGTATTACAATGTAGGCGGGCATTGTAATAAATTGAAACAGAAGGTTTATAATCGAACGGAAAAATAAGAAGATGTGACCCTATAAATTCTCAGACTTCCCACAATGTTTATGTGGATATAACCTAACTTCTGTACCTGTCAGAGTAGATCAGAAGGGTTATTTGCTAATTAAAGGCTTTCTGAAAGAATTCAGAATAAGGTTTAAAAAAAATGGAAAAGAATTCATTTAAAGGTATTTCAGAATGACTGTATTCTAAACTATATTTCTTTTTGAGGATGTGGGTTTAAAAAAAAGGGTAAAATACATGTATAATATAGAAACAAGTCAAACCCTTATCTTATATAAGAGGTTGATTTTGTGGGGAAACCCCCCGAAATATTCTCACCAAATCCCCTGCTTTTACTCCCCTACAATGCTATATAAATATAATAATTCAATATACTGCACAGGTTTGCTGAAGGTGCCTGCATTCCTACCTAATACCAGCAAAAAAGAATTAAATGTGGAATAATAATTGACATTGAGGGGGAAAAAAACCATATCTCAGACAAATTCCAACCATTCTTTCATTCATTATTACACTCGCTGGGGTCCCATGGCAAAAACAAACCTTAGCCTAGAAATACATTATGTGACTGAAGGCAATTTTGCAAAGAAAGAATATTATTTTTTATTAAGTCTTGTTCCTGGAGGCCTGATTCATAAATGGATTCCTTTTTTTTTCTTCCCTCCCTCTTTTGTTACTTATGGGATTGGCTTGTTGAGGTGACATCCACTCAAAGCAATCTTCAGATTTCTCTTCCCACCGGGAAGAGCCATTTCAACCCAGTCACCTTAGATGTGTCAAGTTAAATACTTCTGAGCTGTGTAGCTGACTTCCATGTCAACACTCTCCTTGAAAAATGGGCCCAAGGGAAAGTAAACCTATCACAAGCTTTCTTGTTCTACTGTAAAAACAATCATGACTGTATAATAGGGGTGACATTGGCCAACCAGCTCTTTTTTCTTACCTAGATGCCAGGTATAGCTAAAGAGACTGTTTCTTCTTTAGAGTTTTCTGAAGTTTATTTTTTTAAAAAAATATATTCAGAGCTTTAAAATTAGATATGTGATGTTTCAATCATCAAGAGGCAGATAGGAGAAAGGTGGAAGTCTTTGAATTGTGGGGCTGAAGATGGTTATTATGCATCCCATGGACTGCACAGAGATGTTCTAGACCGAACCTCATTAAAAAAATATCACTTGAAGTCAAACAAAGGCTACTATACTTTGACCATGTCATGTGAACGGACTCAGTTGAAAAGTCAATCATGCTGGGAATGGTCAGCAGAAAAAGGAGAAAGGGCTGCCCTTGTTCCTGTTGACTGGACACCACAAAGGTTGACATCGGGGTGACCATGGTAGATCTGAAGGAGGCAGTGCAAGACAGAGGAGTAGGGGAAATGCTGATCCAAGGAGTGGCCAAGAGTCAGAAATGACTGAATGATTGATGAATACGATGTTTTGATAAGCAAAAATAGATACAGATTAACAGAGTTGGAAGGAACCTTATAGGTCATCTAGTTCTAGTCCAACCCCTCGCCCAAGCAGACCCTAAACCATTTCTGATAGATGGCAGTCCAGTTGCTTCTTGAAAGCTTCCAGCGATGAAGCTCCCATAACTTCTGAAGGCAACTTCTGTTCCATCGGTTGCTTGTTCTCACTGTCAGAAAATTTCTCCTTATTTCCAGGTTGAATCTCTCCTTGATCAGTTTCCATCCATTGTTCCTTGTCTGGCCTTCAGGTGCCTTGGAAAATAGCTTGACCCCCTCCTCTTTTTGACAGCCCCTCAAATATTGGAACACTGCTATCATGTCTCCCCTAGTTCTTCTCTTCACTAGTTCCATTTCCTGCAACCGTTCTTCATATGTTTTAGCCTCCAGTCCCCTAATCATCCTGGTTGCTCTTCTCTGCACTCTTTCTAGAGTCTCAACATCTTTTTTATAGTGTGGTGACCAAAACTGGATGCAGAATTCTAGGTGTGATCTTACTAAGGCTTTATAGATTGGTATTAGTACCTCCTTGATCTTGATTGCATCCCTCTGTTAATGCAATTTAGGATTGCATTGGCTTTTTTGGCTGCCGCTGCACACTGCTGGCTCATATTTAACTGGTTGTCCACTAAGGCTCCACGATCCCTCTCACAGTTACTGCTATTAAGCCTGGTTTCACCCAGTCTATATGTATAATTTTGCTTTCTCTTGCCTAAGTGTAAGACTTTACTTTTCACTACGTTGAATTTCATTTTGTTAGATAGGGCCCCATGTGTTCAAGTCTGTCAAGATCCATCTGGATCTTGAGCCTATCATCTAGGATATTGGAAATTCCTGCCAACTTAGTATCAGCCCTGAATCATATATTCAAAATCGATCACACAAGTTGTTCCTTTCCTAATTCTTCCACAAAAGAAATACACCTCATTCTTTATAAATGTTGGATTTGACCCTGTGATCACTCCTTGAGTGAGCAAACAGTGCTTGGTATTTCCTCCCATTAAGTAATGCCACAGAAACATAGGAAAGTGGGTTTTTAGTTTAATTTAGTTTCATTTTCTTTTTGGTCCTTGTCAAATTAAATCCCTGGAATTTCTTCAATGACAGGTAGAGGTTCTGCACATTTCAGATTAGATTTTTTTAAGCCTTTTTTGAGATGCCCAGTCTTAAATCAGGGCCCCCAGAGCAGAGACCATTCCCTACTGTCTTCAGACCTTGATGCCTGACCTAGTCTCAGCCCTCGGACAGACATCTAAGTCAGTGGTGAAATCCAATTTTTTTTTACTACTGGTTCTGTGGGCGTGGCTTGGTGGGCGTGGTGTGGCTTGGTGGGCATGGCTTGGTGGGCATGGCAGGGGATGAATACAGCAAAATCTCCATTCCCACCCCACTTCAGGGGGAAGGATGTTGCAAAATCTCCATTCCCTCCCCACTCAAGGGGAAGGATATTGCAAAATCTCCATTCCTCCCCACTCCAGGGGAAGGATATTACAAAATCTCCATTCCTCCCCACTCCAGGGAAAGGATATTGCAAAATCTCCATTCCCACCCCACTGTGGAGTCAGCCAGAGGTGGTATTTGGTGGTTCTCCAAACTACTCAAAATTTCCGCTACCGGTTCTCTGAACTACTCAAATTTCCCGCTACCGGTTCTCTGAACTACTTAAATTTCCCGCTGCCGGTTCTCTGAGCTACTCAAATTTCCTGCTAACTGTTCTCTGAACTGCTCAGAATTTCCGCTACCGGTTCTCCGGACTACTCAAATTTTCCGCTACCGGTTCTCCAGAACCTGTCAGAACCTGCTGGATTTCACCCCTGATCAAAGTCAAACAAACAACAGAAGCGATGAGAATGAAGAAATATTTTCTCATGTGTTAATTGACTGTGTGTGTGTGTGTGTGTGTGTGTGTGTGTGTGTGTGTCTGGCAACAGAGCTTGGGCTTTGCAAGCTAAAGAAAATATTTGTCAGCCCAAGAATAGCTCACAAGACAAACTGTCAAATCTGTTAAGCCCTTCACGTTACTGTCAAATATGTCTTTGGATCCCCTTCAATTTCCCCCCCCCCTGAAATGTTTTCTCACTGGCATTTATCTAACATTAGTCTTCATTATATCTCCAAGTGCTGACACCAAATCAAAGCTGTTGACATCAATGCATCCCTTAAAAGGATATATGATTCCATAAAGCTTGTTCCATTGTTCCTCAAGGTGAACATAGATTTCATAGAAGCAGATATTCTCATAACTAGGGGTTCAATTTGAGATAAAGTCTTCTGCCGCATTTTATCACAACAATGTCACTCAAGTATAATAGCAATAATCCATGTAAAATATACCAAAGGCACAACATTGGCGCCATGTATTATTCTATCAGAATGTCTATGTCTGGATAGTTACTCAAACAGTTTCCATGGGTGAAGACTCATTTAGCAAAGATTGCAAAGTGGAAAAAATAGTTATAACATTTTGTTTGGAGAAAGCTAAGTCCAAGATTCCTTTTGGACGAACATGCAAAGCATATAACACTAAGAAATAGTCCAAAAAATTGTGTTGGAGACATGAAATAAAAGAGAAATTCCATGATTATTAGAAATATTGTCTTATTACAATCTCTCTATCTCTATCTCATCTCTATCTATTATATCTATCTGTATCTCTATCTATCTATCCATCCATCCATCCATCCATCTATCATCTATCTTTCTTATTTATACATTTTCCTTTAAAATACATAAAAACTCAATATCTACATGAACAGTGTGTTGTCTGGGTACAATTAATTTTGAAAGATAATAATAGTAATAATACTAATATTCATAGCATTAATGATAATCACATAATGGAAATAATATTTGCTTATTCATACTAATAAACTTTCATTGTATAGTTGATCATTCTCTTAAACTTTTGAGTTTCTAACTTCTGTTTCGATTAACTAACCATTGGTAAAACAAATCCTACATTGAAAAATATTCTATTCCTTCCTTCTCCTTCATTTTGAGTGTTAATCTATCCATCTCTGCGCATTCTAATATTTTTTTTATTACACTTCCCTGTGGCCAGGGAAAAGTAGAATATATTAGAGTAGGAAATAAGTTCCAACCTGGGGAAGAAATGGACTTTCTGTCACCTGATTTATTTCATTTACATGCAGAATATATGATGAGCCGTGCTTGATTTTAAAAAGTAGAAATTGGAATTAAAATTGTGAGAAGAAACACCAACAAAGTAATTTAGTATATGTTGCTGATACCACTGTTGCAGTGGTGGGATTCAAGTAATTTAACAACCAGTTCTCTGCCCTAATGACCGGTTGGGTGGGCATGGCCATGGTGTGTGACAGGCAGCACTCGGCCTCCTGCACCTCCCTGGGAGCAAAAATGGGCTGCGGTGGGATGCACCACCAACCGCGCCCCATTTTGGGCCTAGTAGGCCTCCCTGCAGCCTCCTGGGAGCAAAAATGGGCCGTGGGGGGGGCCACACTGCAACCCCGTCCCCATTTTGGGTCTAGTAGCACTCCCTGCAGCCTACTAGGCCTCCCTGCAGCCTCCTGGGAGCAAAAATGGGACACGGGGGGCCTGCACTGCACCCTGCACACCCTGTTTTGGGCCTAGTAGGCTTCTCTGCACTTACCTGGGAGCCAAAATGGAGCGCATGGGGACTCCTGGAAGGGGTGGGGAGGGGAGGGGTGGGGCCAGCCAGCATTTTAACTACCGGTTCACCCGAACCATCCCAAACCGGCTGAATCCCACCATTGCACTGTTGGCTTCAAGAATATGTTTGAAGATGAGACAAGGCAATTTCCGTGTCATGAATTAAAGTCCCTTTGGAATAAGAATGATGTTTCTTCTTTTGTTTTCTTCTATCATTTCAGTGGCGATGCCGCTGTTGGCATCAAGAATATGTTTGAAGATGACAAGAAGAGCCTACTAGAGTCAGGCTGCTGTTCACCCCATAACCCTAAAATTAGGCCAACAGGGAATCCTAACCCAGTGCAAATCTATGGAGAAGGCTGATGATTCAGAAACTTCAATGAATCTATCACTTGACTTGAAACTTCAGCGGGCAACAGAGGTGGTATTTAGCTGGTTTGGACTGGTTTGGGCGAACTGGTAGTGCTGACTGCAGGTGGGCCCGCCTACCTGCCTGAACGTAATGCCGTCCTATTTAGCCACATTTTCGAGGCCGGGTGCATGCACAGAAGCTGTACGCATGAGTAAAGCACATGTGCGGGAGCCCATGCACTTGCGCGGAGGTGGGATTTGTGAGCGAAGCATGCGTGCGTGCTCAAATTTGCGAACCAGTAGGGAAGGTAAGTGAATACCACCTCTGGCTGGCAAGCAGGAGAAAGACAGAGGTCCAGGATTTAGACACCAGATAATTCAGGGCTTTCTGAATGCAAGGTGAGGAGAAAGAATGACCATTATGAAGTTGGAGACTTTTAATTTTTTTCCAAGAGAGGAGTGAGATCTTAGAACTTGTTTTTAAGTAGCTCAGATGTTGATGTAATTTCATTTGGGAGTTGCCTCCATCTTTCAAGGAAGCCTTCTGATTGTCTTTACCCTTTGTAGCTGCTGCTATGTTCCTGGGCTAGCTAGGCCCCCTGCTAGACACTGGTCTTTCATTATCTGAATTATATCTCACCTACTCAGGCTTATTATCTCTTGAAGCTGCCAGAGGTACCTAACTACCTGCTGATTCCTTGTCTCTCCAAGCTGCTGCAGGTGCCAGATTACCTGTGGCTCTCCAGGCTGAAAGTCTGAGGTCGCTGCTTCTTCATTCCAGGATCACTCTGAAGATTTGGATGAGACCCCAACAGATTTTAAACCTTCTTTTCCTTTGAGATATCTATTACTCCATCGCTGAGTAGTAAGTTTTCATATTTTTGAATTCCTGGTTTCAAAGCAATGTCTTAACCACAAAACCACTGCACTAATGTGGAATCAATAGACTGATTTATTAATCTCATTTTGAGGCTGCCCTACTTCTCGTGCCTCTGAGCTGTTTTACAAGAGCTTTACTCCCACCCCCCTCACATATGCTTGTTTTCTATGCACAGGGTCTGAAGTTTTTGAGCCCTCTTGTCCTCAAGAAGCTACAGAATGTTGCTTAAAAACAATTCATATTCATACAAAGCATCCTTTATTATCCAACCATAAAAAATAATTTTAGTGTTGTGACCTACTAAAAATCTTGCACTTTCTCTTTGAGATTCTTGCACATGCACGCAGAAAATGGTGTGTTTCTTTTTCACCTTCAAGTTGCTATAATTTCCCCCCCCCCTCAAATTTAAATAATGAGAAAGCCTCTTCAGATTTTTTTTAAAAAAGGAAGCTACACGGAGTATTAGACTTTCAGTGCCATTATAAACATTTTCTACTTTGCATATGTTTTTTTTAATCCTTTTTTCTATACAACTCAATTCAATCAAATAACCATTACTTTGCAATTTATAGGCTCTTTTACCGAATGTTCAAAACCTTGATCTTTAGAGTTTTAGTCTTCTTAGATGTGACAAATGAAAAGGAATAAGCTCTCAAGAAAATTAAAGAACTTTAGTGGGTGGCTTTATTAGGCAATTTGTTCATATCTAATGCTGTCAAGGAGGACTCTGTGTACACAGAAAACTATCATTTCATTTGAGTTGTAACAGAAATGTATTTCAGTGTGTGTGCGTGTGACTAGCTGATGGAATATATATATATATATATTTCTGCACTAAGCTAAGATAGATATGAAAGTGATGATATGAAAGTGATGAGCTATATCTATCAAATATAATTGATAGATATCAAAGTGATGAGCATTTATATATATATATCCTCATCACTTTGATATCTATCAATTACTTAGCTTAGTGCAGAACGAGCTCCAGTATAAATTCAATCTTGCTTTCTGCCAATAAAAAGCAACATTTTCCATTTTCAGTAAAGACTTTAAAGGCTATTAATGCATCCAGTTTTTTGAGACCCACTGACATTTGGGTGGGGGGAAAAGACTTGGACAAACACTTTATTTAGAGCCAAATAGAGCAATTTTTCATTCTCTGTGTGTTTTTTTATTATCCTGAGTATTTTACTAAAAAGTCAAATTTGTTTTCTAAGGGAGTCTGCTTCTTGGACTTTTATCACCCCACTCGCAAATAATAAAATCTTCTAACATCGCAGTAGGCCACAAGGCAAATGATGACCGTTCCAGGAAATATATATACACACACACACCCACACACACCCACACACACCCACACCCACACCCACACACACACACACACACTTTCTCTGCAAATCTGCCTACAGAAACAGATGTCCTCTCAAAGATTTTTGCTTTCATCATCTGGCCTTACTATTTAAAAGTGGCCACACAGAAATGAAATACATTCGAAAAAGAAATTATGGTTTCTGAGACATTATTGTAAGGCAACCTATAATTTGGAAGAGAAGCCCTTTTAAGTCTCTTGTTCCATCATTTATTCTTTAGCCCTCCTCTCTCTTTCTCTCAAGCCCACATGCAAACAAAACGTTTAGTGACTACAATTTTGGGGGGGATATATTTTTAATTGCCTTGTGGTCCAGATTCTCCAAAAATCTACCTGTGTGATCTCTAGGACATAAAAAACAACTTGATGGACACATAATCACTGGGACCAGTAGATGTGGATATTTGATGGTGTTACAGATATCATCGCAGGATGTAAGTTCTTCCAAATAAAGCTGCCTGTTGCAATTGACTAGTGGTGATTTTTTCAATGCCGATGCTTTTGTCAATGCCGAGGATCCAAGGCATCTATTACTATTGGTACAACCTTTGTTTTTTTTGCCCCAGTTCTATTTTGTATTTGCAGGTCTTGGTATTTGTTATTGTTTCCAGCTCTTTCTCTTCTATTCTGCCATGTACACTATCTAAACCTTTTTTTGTTTTGGTCTTTCTTATCAACAATTGTTAAGTCTGGGTTGTTATATGGCAGGTGACTGTCTGTCTGAATTCTAAAGTCCCAGAGTACTTTAGCTTTTTCATTTTCTATTACTATTTTCTATTACTTCCTCTATTTTATGGTCCCACCAGTTCTTCTTTTTATTATTATCAACATTCCTTACCAGCTATAGAACTATTTTTCATGAGGCTTCCAAAACATAAAGTGGCAATCATCAAGTTGGTCTTGGAAGACTAATGAAAACTAGGAATTGATAAAACTATTTTTGTCTTGGACTTCAAAAAACATGATACTCAAAACTATTCTATTGATATACTACTACACTGATTCTGGTGTGTCGGAACACTCAAAAGATTCTTTTAATGTTAGTATCCTAGCTGCATGCAAAAAAAAAAGTATTCCAGGTCTACATATGAATTAGCATCTTGAATGTTATTTATCTGCCTAATCTATAATAGACAGCTTTATAAAACAGCACAGATCTAACCCAATCTCTATTCCTCTATTTTTTTTCCAAGTGATCTGCATTTTCCCAGTATTAAATTATGGAAGAAAGTTATTGATAGTTTAATACTGGAAATATTGAAAAACCCTTTTTATTTATATATGCAATAATTCCAGAATTGATTGCGAGGAGCTGGCAGGGAAAATAAGCATCCCTAATTACCAGGAGGGATAATGCAATCTTATCAGGCAGATGCAATTCTGCTAAGAGCATTTATTCTCGGGTCCCCCAACGCAAACTGCATTCAGCTGCATGGTCAACATCAATTTTTTTATACCCTTCTATCAGATAAAAGGTAGCCCTGCGAGTGATAGAAAACAGTAATGCAATACCCTTTGGGGGAAAGAAAATTAATTCAAGCCCTTCTCGAATATAATTTGTTCTTCCCTTGACTTTAATGCCGTTAGCTGACTTGTGGCAGAAAAGAAACTGCTCCATCTGCCAACTTGCACCATCTTAATGTCATTGCAAAGTTTCAAATAAAGTTAGAATGAAGGAGTGGCTTTCCGTACTCAGTTGAGAGCCTCTGATCAGATTATTTAAACGAGGAAAGGAGCTAAATGAGCAAGCGAGAGCAAAATCAATACAGGTCTAAGAGGAAATGTTATGATTGCGCGTAGGGCTCCGAGACTCTAAATTCAAATTAGTTGGATTGAAATTGCTACCCAGCTCCCTATATCTTCGCAAAGGAAGCCTTTTTCAGAACATCTCAGTAATAAATTGGAGCTGGATGGACTCCAGCATTACTGTCTCCATAAAGGACCGAACTATTTTATATGGCTTCCATTTAAATTAGCTTCCTCTCCATTCCTCTTTTCTTTACTTTGGCAATTACAACTTAAAACAATAGCCTATTACATATGTCTACTAAGAATTATGTCTTGCAATCTTCAACTGGTTACGCACAGGTAGGTGTTCACCCTTGGTCCACTTGTGTGGGTGTGTTACACCCCACCGTTCATAGTTTATGCAGATAGAAGAAGGCTTGGGTGATGATCAAAATAAGAAGTGTACATACTAATGCAGAGAACGGAGAACGGAGAAATAAGTATGTCACACTCAGTTTTTCATTGCAAACTTAAATAAATCCCACAAGAATCATATAAAAAGATGGTGTGATGACTTTCCTTGAAACTCCTGAGACAATCTGCTAAAGAAAAATAATAAAAAAAAAGAATTATTGCATCATTTTGGGATTTTACTTTATGGAAAGCCTACAATGTGTCCGTAGACCTCAGAGGTCTTCAAACTTTGCAACTTCTGGGAGGTGAAGTCCACAAGTCTTAAAAGTTGCCAAGTTTGGGGACCCCTGGTATACCACATTCATACCTTGGTATAAATTTAGAATTTCATTTTATTAAAACTTCTCTAAAAAAGCAAACCTTTACTCTAGTTCTTTTTTTAAAGCACCTCTTATTTTAAGCATTTCATTAGATGCTGTGTTTGGTAGAGCATATTTAAATCATGGTAACGTAAATACTTTTTTCTTTCTTTCTGCTGTACTGTAGCAAACACCTAAGTCCAGATTAAGTTCTTATTTCCTGAGGGAGAGATTCCAAGCAAGCAAAATGAACCTTATCTAGACCAGAATTTGTTAGATGTATTACAGGCTCTGCCAAAGTTTCTTGAAAAGAAGGAACAAAGCAGATTTATGTAAACCTTTTGAAATTTCTCAGGAGGCATCCTAAATTGGCCAAATTCTAGCCCATTCAGATCAGACTAATTTCCAAATATGGGCATTTACAGTATCCCATCTTTCCTCAAGCAAATTATCCCTCAAAATCTGCTGAAAAGAAATAGGACAGACCACCATATTTATAATATCTAGAGATTTGCAAACTGAGTAACAAGAGTAACAAGGAAAGAACTGGGCCTTCTCTGAGCATCATCACCAACCATAGGATCCAGATTTGATTTCACTGGGCGATAGAGTTAGATTATCATCTATCAAGGGGCAATTGTCAATTTATAATGTTATTATCCTATAAGGAGTAACGGAATAATAGAATTGGAAGGGGACCTTGGAGGTCTTCTAGCCCAACCCTCTGTACAAGCAGATGATCTTATGCCATTCCAGAAAAGTGGCTGTCAGTCTGAACTTCTGAAGGCAAGCCATTCTACTGATTAATTATTTTCACTGTTAGGAAATTTCTCCTTAGTTCTAGATTGCTTCTCTACTCAATTAGTTTCCATCCATTGTTTCTTGTCTTGTCTTTTGGTGCTCTTCTTTGAGGCAGCCCCTCAAATATTGGAACACTGCTATCATGTCACTCCTAGTCCTTTCTTTCACTAGACAAATCTTGCAACCATTCCTGCAATTGTTGTTCATACGTCTTGATCTCCTGCCCCGTAATCATATTTGATGCTCTTTTTCTGCATCTTTACAGAGTCTGTACATCTTTTTTTTATAATAGAATTAAACATTTAAAAATGGGGGGGGGATTTCAATTTCAGTACTTTATTCTTCTAAGTTTGTTCAATGAGCCTGAACCCAACTTTTGGAGAAACCGCTACATTTCTCCAGTTAATCTGGATCTAAATTATGTGGAGTATTATTTTGACTTGAAGTAGATCTGTACAATACCCCATTAATTCACATCAATAGCCAAACTGCTTGTACCAGCAAAATGTGGGTTTCTGCTCATTATTTTCTTGTGTCAACTGAGAAATGTTAATAACGATCATATGAAGGCAACTGAAACCCATTTCATTGTTTGACCCCTTATATCTTTTGAGCTACCAAGATATTTATTCATCTTTCCACTGTATTGCTGAAGGAATAATGTATATACATGATACCCAAACTGAGAAAAAAATATGAAGAATGTTTCCTTCAAATAGTTTCCTATTGAAATAAAGAATATAATAGCCAAGAGGTGAAGACCAGACCTATTCTATGCCTTTAGTTTCATTTTTTTATATAAATAGCACAGATATATTGTGATTGGTTTTCTATCGCTAAGTGTTTCCATTTTAATAAAAATGAGATGTACAGTATATTTTATAGAAAAGATGCAGCCAAATCTTTACTAATCTAGCAGTGCTCTGTCACATTTCATTTATGTAAAAGTAACATTGAAGCAGATGAATTTTTTATTCTTTTGAAATGGAGAGAGTCAAATTCTTATTGACTATGTTAAGAGTTACTAAAGTTGTGGAGGTTAATAAGCTATGTAAACCAGTTCATAAGCAAGCAGCACAAGTACTGTGGTGTTTCCCCTTAAATCTGCCTCTGTGGCCTGATTTGAGTGGGACTTCTTTTTTAAAAAAAGATTATTTATATAAACACACAAAAAAACATTTAAAAACATTGGACACTTTGTGACCATCCTGTTTTGTCATTCCAATCAATAGCATTTCCATAACAAGTAATATCATTATTATTTACATTACATTATTTTTAGATCTTACATGAACATTCCTCATTTCTACATATTCTTATCCAATCCTTCTTCTCCTTCTACCCTTATTTTTCAGTTCTTTTGACTGTTTTTCTTTTCTAACCAAAAGTGGGACTTCTGTGGTGTCATCTTTCATAAATATCCGTTTAAAGTTTTGTAGAAACCCATTGCATAAAATTTATGATACATGTAGAATTACGAATAAAATGTATATGAATTTAATGATAATAATAAGTAGAGCAGATAGATGCCAGCACTTGGTAGAAAAGCAATGAAGATCTTGGAAAAGACATGCAGATGACATATGTCTTTACTTATAAAAATCAGAATCAGGTAGTATGTTTTCATTGTAACATTTTACAAGAAAAAAAAGGACTTTGAAGAAGCAGGATGAAAGTGTGTGTGTGTGTGTGTGTGTGTGTGTGTGTGTGTGTGTGTGTGTGTGTGTGTATGTATATATATATATATATATATATATATATATATATATATATATATATATATATATATATATATATATATATATATATATATGTGTTCAAACTTACAAAGAACTAATACACACACACATATATATTCAGCAAAATGCTGACTTTGTAAACTGCTTAGAGAAGGCTTAAAGCATTATGAAGTGGTATATAAGTCTAAGTGCTATCGCTAGTGCTATTTATGACCATGTAAACCCTTAATTCAGGGTAGAGTCGGGACGACTGGATGAAGCTGAGCATTTACTGGACATTTTATTTATTGAGCATGATAGATGATAGATAGATAGATAGATAGATAGATAGATAGATAGATAGATAGATAGATAGATAGATAGATAGATAGATAGATAGATAGATAGATAGATAGATAGATAGATAGATACAGAGAGAGGGGAGAGATAGAGAGAGGCAGAGAGAGACTGATAGAGATGATAGAGGTGATGAGAGAGAGAGAGAGAGAGAGAGAGAGAGAGAGAGAGAGAGAGAGAGAGAGAGAGAGAGAGAGAGAGAGAGAGAGAGAGAGAGAGAGAGAGAGAGAGAGAGAGAATATGAATCACTTTAGCCATTGTCCATTCACTGCAGGATGAAAGCTTCTTCCACATGTTTCCAACCAATATGGTCCTGAGCTTTCTTTTTTCCACAATACTTGCTGCTATATGATAACCCTTTTCAATTTCCTACAGAGTCTCATCATAACTCTCCTCCTCCTTTCATGCAGACAAAAGTATGTGAAAAGTTTGGAGGTTGGCTGCAAGTTTTAAACCAACATTTCTGCATAGCTGGTGGCGACAAAGTTAAAATGTTTCTATGGTGTGTGGTTTGTACTCAGTGACATACTTAAAGAGTATTAAACATATCCGCTATATCAATTACTATCTAAACAGCAAATTGCATCTTCTACAGATAATATAACACCCTTGGTAAAGTATATTGATTGACCTGACCTCTTTACAAGGAAAGCAAACACAATTTGCAATGGCATTTGATTCATATTCCAGCTACTCAGAGATTAGTCATCCAAAATATCTCTCTAGCAAAACAGAGATTCATTTTCTGATGAATGTGTTTCGGAGGGCATGGGACTGCTGATCTAGGTTTTTTTGGTGAACACTCTTGCGCATGTGAAGGTTTTCTAAGACAAGTTCTGGCAGCTCTGACCTCAGCGGAAAGACACCCTTGAGAAATCTAGAATATCTTGCTGCAGTGATTAAGCCACGAGGAAATCACCTTGAGATCTAATTAAGACCATAAATTAGACCCACCTTGGATCTTTGGAAACACACATTTGAATGCGGTTATCATGCTTTTTGTGGGCTATTTTTTAGCTTTTGGATGTCTAGTTTGGGGTCTAGAGAAATTTAGGCAAGTTGATGCAAACACATAAGCAAAAAGGAATATGAAGCATAATCTATTGATGTCGGTAGATACCACACCCTGAATAAAACTTGAGGTAAGAAAGATGGGAAGCAAAACTTCTCAAGCCAAAGAGGACTGTTGGCTACATCAATTGTTCAACTCCAAGCCAAGCTCCATGGTAAGTATGTTAAGAAATAAGCCATGGGTTTAAACCCCAAGGCTATAGAAACTGTTTATATCTTTTTACTGGCTGTAGGTTCCTGGTTGCTAAGTTGATACTTTATTCTTGTATACAATAAGGATTCTAATCTAGATGAATCACATGCCTGAGTTTTCTACCTAGTCAAACCTGGGAGTGGAACTAAACTGTGATATCCTACTGAGTCCAACATAGGAATATGGTTCTTTTGGAGTCTAGTGCAGTGCTTCTCAATTATTTTCTGTTACGCCCCCCCCCCTAGAAAGAAGTAAACATTTCGTGCGCCCCGAACTCTCCGCCAGGACGATTGTTTGCAATATTCGGCACGTTTTCGCTGAAAAAACTCAAGCAGCTTATCAGTGTGATTGGGGTGTAATGTGTTTAAGTGACGCCTTAATTTATTTGGCTTCATGCTGTCCGCTGCCAACATTTTTAGACACAGTAAACATACCGGTCTTTCCTTGTCTCCAACCGTAGTCACAGTGAAGCCAAATGCTACATACGCTTCGTCATATTTCCTCGTCTTAGCTTTTGGGAGACTTACGTTTGTCTCATTATCTCTGTCTCTCTCCGCCTTTCTTTTCATCCCTGTTAAATATTTTTCCATGGTGTCTCTTAAGGGTTTGTTATCTGCACTTCATATCTCCTGCTCTGTGCTGTGAACTATTGTTCTGTGCAAAAAAACCCTACTCCCTGTGGCAAAAAAAGCACGTTCCCCAGGATCACGCGCCCCCCAGCATCGCTCCGTGCCCCCCCAGAGGGGCCCGCCCTACTATTTGAGAAGCACTGCGTTAAATGGTTCACTCATTTAAAATGAACTTTTTGATTTTTTAAAAAAAAGTGAGGTACAAAAGAAACCACAGTTGTCATCGAAAGATTTATCTCAGAAGAAAGAAAACACAACTTTAATGTTCAAACATTTCAATATCACAACAGGTATCCCTTAGTGAAGAGATGATGATATAAAAGGATATTAAGGAATTAAAGGAATTAAAAATAGGCAGCAGATAAAATATCTTGTCTACCATAAGCATCACAGCTACTTAACAATAGTAAGTCCGCTCAGTAAAACTCAGCTGCATTCCAAAAAATACATGTCAAACAGAATATTACCAAGCCTGAATCCCATTTAGAGATATTTCAGGAATAAAAGGACGACAAATGTGTATGACAAAAGAAATCAAAATTCTTGAGGTGAGGGCCACATACTGTGTGTCATGATTAACATTTACCAGTCAAAAACAACATACATTTTCAACCACAGCTCAGGCTAAAATTATTCTAAGGTGGAAAACTAGAAACCTTTTATCAATAACTGGCTACACCTAACATTAAAAAGAGCCTTTGAGGCTTTTTTTCCCCTGGTTCTAAGAACAATTGCCATGGCTAAATTTATGCCAGGCAGAAAACTATAAAATCTATTATAAATCACCGGCACACTTAGATGTTTTCTGGTTCTAAGAACCATGCCTAAATTAAGCCAGGCAAGAAATCTACTCAGGATTTCAACGGCCACATCTAGAATTAAAAAGGGCTGCACAGATTTATTTACCAGTTCCAGGACCTAATGCCTCACCCTAGCAAAAGAGTACTAATTAATTTATTGAGATGGCAATAACTCGTATTAAAGTACACCACCAGGTTTACTTTGGGTTCTAACAGATTTGGCTGCTACTGAACTTATTTCTAAGAATGTGAAGGAGCAGGACTAGTGAGCCAAAAGGATCCTTCCAGTTTGAGACTTATCCTCAGGGACTGGGAGAGCCTTCTCTCTGAGCGCTCTAGACTCCCCCAGTGTGATTCGCCCTCACCGCTCGCTCAGGGACTGGAACCAGTTTGACCCATTTGGGGATCCTCAGGGACTGGGAGAGCCTTCTCTCTGAGCGCTCTGGACTCCTCCAGTGTGATTCGCCCTCACCACTCGCTCAGGGACTGGAACCAGTTTGACCCATTTGGAGATCCTCAGGGACTGGGAGAGCCTTCTCTCTGAGCGCTCTGGACTCCTCCAGTGTGATTCGCCCTCACCGCTCGCTCAGGGACTGGAACCAGTTTGACCCATTTGGGGATCCTCAGGGACTGGGAGAGCCTTCTCTCTGAGCGCTCTAGACTCCCCCAGTGTGATTCGCCCTCACCGCTCGCTCAGCGACTGGAACCAGTTTGACCCATTTGGAGATCCTCAGGGACTGGGAGAGCCTTCTCTCTGAGCGCTCTGGACTCCTCCAGTGTGATTCGCCCTCACCGCTCGCTCAGCGACTGGAACCAGTTTGACCCATTTGGAAATCCTCAGGGACTGGAACCAGTTTGACCCATTTGGAGATCCCCAGGGACTGGGAGAGCCTTCTCTCTGAGCATTCTGGACTCCCCCAGTGTGATTCGCCCTCACCGCTCGCTCAGCGACTGGAACCAGTTTGACCCATTTGGAGATCCCCAGGGACTCGGAGAGCCTTCTCTCTGAGCGCTCTGGACTCCTCCAGTGTGATTCGCCCTCACTGCTCGCTCAGGGACTGGAACCAGTTTGACCCATTTGGAAATCCTCAGGGACTGGGAGAGCCTTCTCTCTGAGCATTCTGGACTCCTCCAGTGTGATTCGCCCTCACCGCTCGCTCAGCGACTGGAACCAGTTTGACCCATTTGGAGATCCCCAGGGACTGGGAGAGCCTTCTCTCTGAGCGCTCTGGACTCCTCCAGTGTGATTCGCCCTCAACGCTCGCTCAGGGACTGGAACCAGTTTGACCCATTTGGGGATCCTCAGGGACTGGGAGAGCCTTCTCTCTGAGCGCTCTAGACTCCCCCAGTGTGATTCGCCCTCACCGCTCGCTCAGCGACTGGAACCAGTTTGACCCATTTGGAAATCCTCAGGGACTGGGAGAGCCTTCTCTCTGAGCGCTCTGGACTCCTCCAGTGTGATTCGCCCTCACCGCTCGCTCAGCGACTGGAACCAGTTTGACCCATTTGGAGATCCTCAGGGACTGGGAGAGCCTTCTCTCTGAGCGCTCTGGACTCCTCCAGTGTGATTCGCCCTCACCGCTCGCTCAGGGACTGGAACCAGTTTGACCCATTTGGGAATCCTCAGGGACTGGGAGAGCCTTCTCTCTGAGCACTCTGGACTCCTCCAGTGTGATTCGCCCTCACCGCTCACTCAGCGACTGGAACCAGTTTGACCCATTTGGAAATCCTCAGGGACTGGGAGCGCCTTCTCTCTGAGCATTCTGGACTCCTCCAGTGTGATTCGCCCTCACCGCTCGCTCAGCGACTGGAACCAGTTTGACCCATTTGGAGATCCCCAGGGACTGGGAGAGCCTTCTCTCTGAGCGCTCTGGACTCCTCCAGTGTGATTCGCCCTCAACGCTCGCTCAGGGACTGGAACCAGTTTGACCCATTTGGGGATCCTCAGGGACTGGGAGAGCCTTCTCTCTGAGCGCTCTAGACTCCCCCAGTGTGATTCGCCCTCACCGCTCGCTCAGCGACTGGAACCAGTTTGACCCATTTGGGGATCCTCAGGTACTGGGAGAGCCTTCTCTCTGAGCGCTCTAGACTCCCCCAGTGTGATTCGCCCTCACCACTCGCTCAGGGACTGGAACCAGTTTGACCCATTTGGGGATCCTCAGGGACTGGGAGAGCCTTCTCTCTGAGCGCTCTGGACTCCTCCAGTGTGATTCGCCCTCACCGCTCGCTCAGCGACTGGAACCAGTTTGACCCATTTGGAGATCCTCAGGGACTGGAACCAGTTTGACCCATTTGGAGATCCTCAGGGACTGGGAGAGCCTTCTCTCTGAGCGCTCTAGACTCCCCCAGTGTGATTCGCCCTCACCGCTCGCTCAGCGACTGGAACCAGTTTGACCCATTTGGAGATCCTCAGGGACTGGGAGAGCCTTCTCTCTGAGCGCTCTGGACTCCTCCAGTGTGATTCGCCCTCACTGCTCGCTCAGGGACTGGAACCAGTTTGACCCATTTGGGGATCCTCAGGGACTGGGAGAGCCTTCTCTCTGAGCGCTCTAGATTCCCCCAGTGTGATTCGCCCTCACTGCTCGCTCAGCGACTGGAACCAGTTTGACCCATTTGGAGATCCTCAGGGACTGGGAGAGCCTTCTCTCTGAGCGCTCTGGACTCCTCCAGTGTGATTCGCCCTCACCGCTCGCTCAGCGACTGGAACCAGTTTGACCCATTTGGGGATCCACAGGTACTGGGAGAGCCTTCTCTCTGAGCGCTCTAGACTCCCCCAGTGTGATTCGCCCTCACCACTCGCTCAGGGACTGGAACCAGTTTGACCCATTTGGGGATCCTCAGGGACTGGGAGAGCCTTCTCTCTGAGCGCTCTGGACTCCTCCAGTGTGATTCGCCCTCACCGCTCGCTCAGGGACTGGAACCAGTTTGACCCATTTGGAGATCCTCAGGGACTGGAACCAGTTTGACCCATTTGGAGATCCTCAGGGACTGGGAGAGCCTTCTCTCTGAGCGCTCTAGACTCCCCCAGTGTGATTCGCCCTCACCGCTCGCTCAGGGACTGGAACCAGTTTGACCCATTTGGGGATCCTCAGGGACTGGGAGAGCCTTCTCTCTGAGCGCTCTGGACTCCTCCAGTGTGATTCGCCCTCACCGCTCGCTCAGCGACTGGAACCAGTTTGACCCATTTGGAGATCCTCAGGGACTGGGAGAACCTTCTCTCTGAGCGCTCTAGACTCCCCCAGTGTGATTCGCCCTCACCGCTCGCTCAGCGACTGGAACCAGTTTTACCCATTTGGGGATCCTCAGGGACTGGGAGAGCCTTCTCTCTGAGCGCTCTGGACTCCTCCAGTGTGATTCGCCCTCACTGCTCGCTCAGCGACTGGAACCAGTTTCACCCATTTGGAGATCCTCAGGGACTGGGAGAGCCTTCTCTCTGAGCGCTCTGGACTCCTCCAGTGTGATTCGCCCTCACCGCTCGCTCAGCGACTGGAACCAGTTTGACCCATTTGGAGATCCTCAGGGACTGGGAGAGCCTTCTCTCTGAGCGCTCTGGACTCCTCCAGTGTGATCTCGCTCTCACCGCTCGCTCAGGGACTGGAACCAGTTTGACCCATTTGGAGATCCTCAGGGACTGGGAGAGCCTTCTCTCTGAGCGCTCTAGACTCCCCCAATGTGAGTCGCCCTCACCGCTCGCTCAGGGACTGGAACCAGTTTGACCCATTTGGGGATCCTCAGGGACTGGGAGAGCCTTCTCTCTGAGCGATCTGGACTCCTCCAGTGTGATTCGCCCTCACCGCTCGCTCAGCGACTGGAACCAGTTTGACCCATTTGGAGATCCTCAGGGACTGGGAGAGCCTTCTCTCTGAGCGCTCTAGACTCCCCCAGTGTGATTCGCCCACACCGCTCGCTCAGCGACTGGAACCAGTTTGACCCATTTGGGGATCCTCAGGGACTGGGAGAGCTTCTCTCTGAGCGCTCTGGACTCCTCCAGTGTGATCTTGCTCTCACCGCTCGCTCAGGGACTGGAACCAGTTTGACCCATTTGGGGATCCTCAGGGACTGGGAGAACCTTCTCTCTGAGCGCTCTAGACTCCCCCAGTGTGATTCGCCCTCACCGCTCGCTCAGCGACTGGAACCAGTTTGACCCATTTGGGGATCCTCAGGGACTGGGAGAGCCTTCTCTCTGAGTGCTCTGGACTCCTCCAGTGTGATCTTGCTCTCACCGCTCGCTCAGGGACTGGAACCAGTTTGACCCATTTGGGGATCCTCAGGGACTGGGAGAACCTTCTCTCTGAGCGCTCTAGACTTCCCCAGTGTGATTCACCCTCACCGCTCGCTCAGCGACTGGAAGGTCTCCTGCTCCACCAGGGGCGCCGTTGGGGTCTGAGCACAGATTGAATCAGGAACAGTGCAGCCTTTCTCCCAAGAAATGCACCCCATCAACTCCCTATCATTTCCATATCTATGTTGGTGTGTGGGATGCTTTGGGGGCGTTCTCAAATTCTAAGAGCTACAGCTATGGCTAACATTATACCATACCAAATAACTAATTACTACTTTAAGAATCACTGACCACACCTAGCATTAGAGAGGGCCATAGACATAATTCTTGGTTTTAAGAACCATTGCCTGGTCTAATAGCCAAGAGGCAAGAAAATCATGGGTTCTTATATACATCATGGAACACACTTAGATTTAAAAAGAGTACTTGACCTTTTCTTTCTGGGTCTAAAAGCCATGGGTAAAATTCTATTATCTATCAACAGACACAGACACCATTAAAATGTGTAGTATGGTGTGTTAATCAGAGTGGCTTACAATTTCAGTGATTTTTCTACAGGTCAGTTTTGATTGATTGGGTGAAGTTGCATTCTTGGCGAAGATCTTATTCATTCTTGCTTTCCATTCTTTCTTCTATTCTCACCATCAACACTGGAGGCAGACAACTCAGTCTTCTCTCTTCTAAGAGGTTGTACCACACGCCTTTGAGATAAAAAATCAATGTTACTGCAGCTGCCATGGGAATATTACTCCTAAGAATACACTATTACCTCAGATGCAGGGGTTACCCTTACTGGCCTGGGCAAAGGGGGCTATCAGTTAGTGGAAGACCATCCCCTCCCTCCATTATCCCCAAACTTTGAAGAATACAAGTCTCAAAACTAAAATAATAACCAAAAATCTGACAGATACACAAAATAAGGAATTAGAAAGGAAATTAGAAATACAAATTGTAAAGAAAATAAAATATTTAGGAATCAACCTGTCAGCGAAATGCACAACAATAAAAGAAGAAAACTATATGGGAATTTTAAAACAAATTGAAAAGAAACTAGATAACTGGAATAAATTACAAATATCTCTAATAGGCAGAATTGCAGCGATTAAAATGTCAATACTACCTCAAATTTTATACTTATTTCAGACTATACCAATCAAATTAGAGAAAAAATATTTTGAAAAATTAAATAAAATACTAACCAAATTTATATGGGCCGGGAAAAAACCAAGAATCAAATTAAAATATTTACAACAAAATAGAAATCAGGGAGGGTTCGGACTGCCAGACTTTGAATTATATTATCAAGCATCTGCTTTAACATGGATAAAGGACTGGATACAAATCAAAAATAGACGCTTACTGGTATTAGAAGGTTATGACTTACATGTAGGGTGGCATGGATTCCTCTGGGATGATAAACATAAAACACACTCATATTTTAAAAGACATAAAATCAGAGACTCCCTATTAGGAATCTGGCTTAGAATCAAAAAACAATATTATACTAAGATACCACCCTGGTTCTCTGGCATGGAAGCCATTACTTACCCAAACACAACAAACCTGGAAAAAATGGTTACATACGAAGAAATACTGGAAGAAGGAGGAGCCTTAAAATCTATATCAAAATTAGAACAGGGAGGAATTAAGATTGACTGGTGGCCATACTTTCAAATTAAGAACAGATTAGAAAACGATAAGAGAAAATATGGAATACAAAAAACTAAATCAGAATTAGATAAAATCTTATTAGACCAGGAACAAAAAGCAATAACTAAAATATATAAATTTCTTCTAAAAAACAAAACACAGAAAGTTATAATAAAGGGAAATATGATAAGCTGGACGAAAAATTTTGGACATGAAATACCAATTAATCAATGGGAAAAAATATGGAATCAGAACTACAAAATCACAAAATCAGTCTCATACAAAGAAAATTATTATAAACTATTCTATAGATGGCACCTCCCTCCAGCGAGATTGGCAAGAATGTATAAAAATCTACCACCAAATTGTTGGAGATGTCAGTGTAAAACTGGATCTTATTATCATATGTGGTGGACCTGTCCAAAAATCAAACTCTTCTGGAATAAAATCAAAAACTGGTTAACAGAAATCACACAACAAGACTTAGATATTAAACCGGAAATCTTCTTATTGGGAATCATCAACCAAAAAATGAAAAAAAAACACTACTATATCATTTTACATATACTAACAGCGGCAAGAATAACGATAGCACAAAATTGGAAATTAAATGATATTCCCGAGGAAAGCAGTGTAATCAGAAAAATTTTGGATTGTGCCGAAGCGGATAAGTTAACTATGGAATTGAAAGGAAAGGAAGACTCCGACTATTATGAAATTTGGAATTTATTTTACAATTGGTACGAAAAACGAAAACAAATATCATCAATGTAAAAAATGTAAATATAAGTTAAATAAGACACATAGAAATTAGAATAAGGAATTAATAGAGAAAATAGTTATATTATAATAATATATATGTATACTATGATTTTACAAATTTGAAAGTGCCTTATTTCTTATGAACTATTATTATTACTATCAATACTATCATCAATATCACTATCGTTGTACTATTATTAATACTATTGTTAATATTACTATTAACACGATTGATTTATAAAATTTATCACATAAAAGACAAGATAAAAGTTGGAAAATACATAAAAATATATCGCTAACATATACTCGCCGTAGAACAAATTATAGAAATTAACAGCTCTATAGCTGTATGCGTTTTTTATGTTTTGTAAATGTTTATATTGTACTTCTTAATGTCATAATGTTCTTTTTTTTGTTTTGTATCTTTGTTTGTTTTTAAATGTAAATAACTTAATAAAAACTATTTTTAAAAAAAAAAAAAAAGAATACAAGTCTCAACTCAACTTACTTCACAGCATAGAGGCCACATCGCAGCCGAAGGCTAACAGGACATATTCTTGCTCTTTTTCCTTCTTTCGCTTTTGTTTCTTCCTCTGCCATGCCGAACAAGGGTTGTCTCTTTCCAAGAACATTTAGCAGGTGGCATGCACTTGTTCCTCCCCTCAGTCTCAGAAGTTCTAAAATCTTCTATAGATCACCGGCCACACCTAGCATTAAAAATGGCCGTTGGGGTTTTCTTTCTGGTTCTAAGAACCATTGCCAGAGCTAAATTATGCCAGGCAAAAAAGGTATAAAATATATTATCAATTACTGGCCACACCAAGAATTAAAAGGGGCCATTGAGGTTTTCTTTCTGGTTCTAAGAACCATTGCCAGGGCTAAATTATGCCAGGCAAAAAAGGTATGGAATCTATAATCGATCAACGGCCATACCTAGCATTAAAAAGGTCCATTGAGGTTTTCTTTCCGGTTTTAAGAACCATTGCCAGGGCTAAATTATGCCAGGCAAAAAAGGTATAAAATCAATTATCAATTACTGGCCACACCAAGAATTAAAAAGGGCCATTGAGGTTTTCTTTCTGGTTCTAAGAACCATTGCCAGGGCTAAATTATGCCAGGCAAAAAAGGGATAAAATCTATTATCAATTACTGGCCACACCTAGAATTAAAAAGGGCCGTTGAGGTTTTCTTTCTGGTTCTAAGAACCATCGCCGGGGCTAAATTTATGCCAGGCCAGAAAGGTATGAAATCTATTATCTATAGGTCACTTTTGATTTACTTGGTGAAGTATCATTCTTGGTGAAGATGTTATTCATTCTTGCTTTCCATTCGTTCTTCTATTTTTACCATGATATAATACATGCCTTTGAGATTAAAAAAATCAACGTTACTTCAGTTGCCACTGGAGTTTTACTCCTAAGAATGCACAATACTCAGTGGTTACTATTACCTCATATGCAGGGTTACCCTTACTTACCTAGGAAACGTACCTAGCATAAAATAGTGGAAGACCAACCCCACCCATATCCTAAAATCTTGGGAGACTCTAAGACTCAACCAAACTTACCTCCCAGCGTAGAAGACGACATAACAGCTGAAGGCTAACTGTCTTGGGCTGGAGACATTTTCTTGCTTTCTTGTTTCTTCTTTCACTTTTCTTTCTTCTTCTGCCATGCCCAGTATGCATTGTGTCTTCCAAGGAAAAGTTGTCAGCAGGAGTTCATTTGTTCCTCCTCTCAGTCTGCAAAGCTAGAAAACTATAAGATCTTTTATACATCAACAGCCACATCTAGCATTAAAAAAGGCTGTTGAGGTTTTCTTTCTGGTTCTAAGAACCATTGCCAGGCCTAAATTATTCCAGGCAGAAATCTATAAAATCTATAATCAATCAACAGCTACAGCTCACATTAAAAAATGCCGTTGAAGTTTTCTTTCTGGTTCTAAGAACCATTGCCAGGGCTAAATTATGCCAGGTGAAAAAGGTATAAAATCTATTATAAATTATTGGCCACACCTTGAATTAAAAAGTGCCATTGAGGTTTTCTTTCTGGTTCTAAGAACCATTGCCAGGGCTAAATTATGCCAGGCAAAAAAGGTATAAAATCTACTGCCCACACCAAGAATTAAAAAGGGCCATTGGGGTTTTCTTTCTGGTTCTAAGAACCATTGCCAGGGCTAAATTATGCCAGGCAAAAAAGGTATAAAATCTATTATAAATTACTGCCCACACCAAGAATTAAAAAGGGCCATTGAGGTTTTCTTTCTGGTTCTAAGTACCATTGCCAGGGCTAAATTATGCCAGGCAAAAAAGGTATAGAATCTGTAATCGATCAACGGCCATACCTAGAATTAAAAAGGGCCGTTGAGGTTTTCTTTCTGGTTCTAAGAACCATTGCCAGGGCTAAATTATGCCAGGCAAAAAAGGTATAAAATCTATTATCAATTACTGGCCACACCAAGAATTAAAAAGGGCCATTGAGGTTTTCTTTCTGGTTCTAAGAACCATTGCCAGGGCTAAATTATGCCAGGCAAAAAAGGTATAAAATATATTATCAATTACTGGCCACACCAAGAATTAAAAAGGACCATTGAGGTTTTCTTTCTGGTTCTAAGAACCATTGCCAGGGCTAAATTATGCCAGGCAAAAAAGGTATAAAATCTATTATGAATTACTGGCCACACCAAGAATTTAAAAGGGCCATTGAGGTTTTCTTTCCGGTTCTAAGGACAATTGCCAGGGCTAAATTATGCCAGGCAAAAAAGATATAAAATCTATTATGAATTACTGGCCACACCAAGAATTAAAAAGGACCATTGAGGTTTTCTTTCCGGTTTTAAGAACCATTGCCAGGGCTAAATTATGCCAGGCAAAAAAGGTATAAAATCTACTGCCCACACCAAGAATTAAAAAGGGCCATTGAGGTTTTCTTTCTGGTTCTAAGTACCATTGCCAGGGCTAAATTATGCCAGGCAAAAAAGGTATAGAATCTGTAATCGATCAACGGCCATACCTAGAATTAAAAAGGGCCGTTGAGGTTTTCTTTCTGGTTCTAAGAACCATTGCCAAGGCTAAATTATGCCAGGCAAAAAAGGTATAAAATCTATTATCAATTACTGGCCACACCAAGAATTAAAAAGGGCCATTGAGGTTTTCTTTCTGGTTCTAAGAACCATTGCCAGGGCTAAATTATGCCAGGCAAAAAAGGTATAAAATATATTATCAATTACTGGCCACACCAAGAATTAAAAAGGACCATTGAGGTTTTCTTTCTGGTTCTAAGAACCATTGCCAGGGCTAAATTATGCCAGGCAAAAAAGGTATAAAATCTATTATCAATTACTGGCCACACCAAGAATTAAAAAGGGCCATTGAGGTTTTCTTTCTGATTCTAAGAACCATTGCCAGGGCTAAATTATGCCAGGCAAAAAAAGTATAAAATATATTATCAATTACTGCCCACACCAAGAATTAAAAAGGGCCATTGAGGTTTTCTTTCTGGTTCTAAGAACCATTGCCAGGGCTAAATTATGCCAGGCAAAAAAGGTATGGAATCTATAATCCATCAACGGCCATACCTAGCATTAAAAAGGTCCGTTGAAGTTTTCTTTCTGGTTCTAAGAACCATTGCCAGGGCTAAAAAGGTATAAAATATATTATCAATTACTGGCCACACCAAGAATTAAAAATGGCCATTGAGGTTTTCTTTCTGGTTCTAAGAACTATTGCCAGGGCTAAATTATGCCAGGCAAAAAAGGTATGGAATCTATAATCGATCAACGGCCATACCTAGCATTAAAAAGGTCCATTGAGGTTTTCTTTCCGGTTTTAAGAACCATTGCCAGGGCTAAATTATGCCAGGCAAAAAAGGTATAAAATCAATTATCAATTACTGGCCACACCAAGAATTAAAAAGGACCATTGAGGTTTTCTTTCTGGTTCTAAGGACCATTGCCAGGGCTAAATTATGCCAGGCAAAAAAGGTATAAAATATATTATCAATTACTGCCCACACAATGAATTAAAAAGGGCCATTGAGGTTTTCTTTCTGGTTCTAAGGACCATTGCCAGGGCTAAATTATGCCAGGCAAAAAAGGTATAAAATCTATTATGAATTACTGGCCACACCAAGAATTTAAAAGGGCCATTGAGGTTTTCTTTCCGGTTCTAAGGACAATTGCCAGGGCTAAATTATGCCAGGCAAAAAAGATATAAAATCTATTATGAATTACTGGCCACACCAAGAATTAAAAAGGACCATTGAGGTTTTCTTTCCGGTTTTAAGAACCATTGCCAGGGCTAAATTATGCCAGGCAAAAAAGGTATAAAATCTATTATCAATTACTGGCCACACCAAGAATTAAAAAGGGCCATTGAGGTTTTCTTTCTGGTTCTAAGGACCATTGCCAGGGCTAAATTATGCCAGGCAAAAAAGGTATAAAATATATTATCAATTACTGGCCACACCTAGAATTAAAAAGGGCCATTGAGGTTTTCTTTCTGGTTCTAACAACCGTTGCCATGGTTAAATTATGCCAGGCAAAAAAGGTATAAAATCTATTATGAATTACTGGCCACACCAAGAATTAAAAAGGGCCATTGAGGTTTTCTTTCTGGTTCTAAGAACCATTGCCAGGGCTAAATTATGCCAGGCAAAAAAGGTATAAAATCTATTATGAATTACTGGCCACACCAAGAATTTAAAAGGGCCATTGAGGTTTTCTTTCTGGTTCTAAGAACCATTGTCAGGGCTAAATTATGCCAGGCAAAAAAGGTTTGGAATCTATAATCGATCAACGGCCATACCTAGCATTAAAAAGGTCCATTGAGGTTTTCTTTCCGGTTTTAAGAACCATTGCCAGGGCTAAATTATGCCAGGCAAAAAAGGTATAAAATCTATTATCAATTTCTGGCCACACCAAGAATTAAAAAGGGCAATTGAGGTTTTCTTTCTGGTTCTAAGAACCATTGCCAGGGCTAAATTATGCCAGGAAAAAAAGGTATAAAATCTATTATCAATTACTGGCCACACCAAGAATTAAAAAGGGCCATTGAGGTTTTCTTTCTGGTTCTAAGAACCATTGCCAGGGCTAAATTATGCCAGGCAAAAAAGGTATAAAATCTATTATCAATTACTGGCCACACCAAGAATTAAAAAGGGCCATTGAGGTTTTCTTTCTGGTTCTAAGAACCATTGCCAGGGCTAAATTATGCCAGGCAAAAAAGGTATGGAATCTATAATCGATCAACGGCCATATCAAGCATTAAAAAGGTCCGTTGAAGTTTTCTTTCTGGTTCTAAGAACCATTGCCAGGGCTAAACTATGCCAGGCAAAAAAGGTATGGAATCTATAATCGATCAACGGCCATACCTAGCATTAAAAAGGTCCATTGAGGTTTTCTTTCCGGTTCTAAGAACCATTGCCAGGGCTAAATTATGCCAGGCAAAAAAGGTATAAAATATATTATCAATTACTGGCCACACAAAGAATTAAAAAGGGCCATTGAGGTTTTCTTTCTGGTTCTAAGAACCATTGCCAGGGCTAAATTATGCCAGGCAAAAAAGGTATAAAATCTATTATCAATTACTGGCCACACCAAGAATTAAAAATGGCCATTGAGGTTTTCTTTCTGGTTCTAAGAACCATTGCCAGGGCTAAATTATGCCAGGCAAAAAAGGTATGGAATCTATAATCTATCAACGGCCATACCTAGCATTAAAAAGGTCCATTGAGGTTTTCTTTCTGGTTTTAAGAACCATTGCCAGGGCTAAATTATGCCAGGCAAAAAAGGTATAAAATATATTATCAATTACTGCCCACACAAAGAATTAAAAAGGGCCATTGAGGTTTTCTTTCTGGTTCTAAGAACCATTGCCAGGGCTAAATTATGCCAGGCAAAAAAGGTATAAAATATATTATCAATTACTGCCCACACAAAGAATTAAAAAGGGCCATTGAGGTTTTCTTTCTGGTTCTAAGAACCATTGCCAGGGCTAAATTATGCCAGGCAAAAAAGGTATGGAATCTATAAACGATCAACGGCCATACCTAGCATTAAAAAGGTCCATTGAGGTTTTCTTTCCGGTTTTAAGAACCATTGCCAGGGCTAAATTATGCCAGGCAAAAAAGGTATAAAATCAATTATCAATTACTGGCCACACCAAGAATTAAAAAGGGCCATTGAGGTTTTCTTTCTGGTTCTAAGGACCATTGCCAGGGCTAAATTATGCCAGGCAAAAAAGGTATAAAATATATTATCAATTACTGGCCACACAAAGAATTAAAAAGGGCCATTGAGGTTTTCTTTCTGGTTCTAAGAACCATTGCCAGGGCTAAATTATGCCAGGCAAAAAAGGTATAAAATATATTATCAATTACTGGCCACACCAAGAATTAAAAAGGGCCATTGAGGTTTTCTTTCTGTTTCTAAGAACCATTGTCAGGGCTAAATTATGCCAGGCAAAAAAGGTATAAAATCTATTATCAATTACTGGCCACACCAAGAATTAAAAAGGACCATTGAGGTTTTCTTTCTGATTCTAAGAACCATTGCCAGGGCTAAATTATGCCAGGCAAAAAAAGTATAAAATATATTATCAATTACTGCCCACACCAAGAATTAAAAAGGGCCATTGAGGTTTTCTTTCTGGTTCAAAGAACCATTGCCAGGGCTAAATTATGCCAGGCAAAAAAGGTATGGAATCTATAATCCATCAACGGCCATACCTAGCATTAAAAAGGTCCGTTGAAGTTTTCTTTCTGGTTCTAAGAACCATTGCCAGGGCTAAATTATGCCAGGCAAAAAAGGTATAAAATATATTATCAATTACTGGCCACACCAAGAATTAAAAATGGCCATTGAGGTTTTCTTTCTGGTTCTAAGAACTATTGCCAGGGCTAAATTATGCCAGGCAAAAAAGGTATGGAATCTATAATCGATCAACGGCCATACCTAGCATTAAAAAGGTCCATTGATGTTTTCTTTCCGGTTTTAAGAACCATTGCCAGGGCTAAATTATGCCAGGCAAAAAAGGTATAAAATCAATTATCAATTACTGGCCACACCAAGAATTAAAAAGGACCATTGAGGTTTTCTTTCTGGTTCTAAGGACCATTGCCAGGGCTAAATTATGCCAGGCAAAAAAGGTATGGAATCTATAAACGATCAACGGCCATACCTAGCATTAAAAAGGTCCATTGAGGTTTTCTTTCCGGTTTTAAGAACCATTGCCAGGGCTAAATTATGCCAGGCAAAAAAGGTATAAAATCAATTATCAATTACTGGCCACACCAAGAATTAAAAAGGGCCATTGAGGTTTTCTTTCTGGTTCTAAGGACCATTGCCAGGGCTAAATTATGCCAGGCAAAAAAGGTATAAAATATATTATCAATTACTGGCCAAACAAAGAATTAAAAAGGGCCATTGAGGTTTTCTTTCTGGTTCTAAGAACCATTGCCAGGGCTAAATTATGCCAGGCAAAAAAGGTATAAAATATATTATCAATTACTGGCCACACCAAGAATTAAAAAGGGCCATTGAGGTTTTCTTTCTGTTTCTAAGAACCATTGTCAGGGCTAAATTATGCCAGGCAAAAAAGGTATAAAATCTATTATCAATTACTGGCCACACCAAGAATTAAAAAGGGCCATTGAGGTTTTCTTTCTGATTCTAAGAACCATTGCCAGGGCTAAATTATGCCAGGCAAAAAAAGTATAAAATATATTATCAATTACTGCCCACACCAAGAATTAAAAAGGGCCATTGAGGTTTTCTTTCTGGTTCTAAGAACCATTGCCAGGGCTAAATTATGCCAGGCAAAAAAGGTATGGAATCTATAATCCATCAACGGCCATACCTAGCATTAAAAAGGTCCGTTGAAGTTTTCTTTCTGGTTCTAAGAACCATTGCCAGGGCTAAATTATGCCAGGCAAAAAAGGTATAAAATATATTATCAATTACTGGCCACACCAAGAATTAAAAATGGCCATTGAGGTTTTCTTTCTGGTTCTAAGAACTATTGCCAGGGCTAAATTATGCCAGGCAAAAAAGGTATGGAATCTATAATCGATCAACGGCCATACCTAGCATTAAAAAGGTCCATTGAGGTTTTCTTTCCGGTTTTAAGAACCATTGCCAGGGCTAAATTATGCCAGGCAAAAAAGGTATAAAATCAATTATCAATTACTGGCCACACCAAGAATTAAAAAGGACCATTGAGGTTTTCTTTCTGGTTCTAAGGACCATTGCCAGGGCTAAATTATGCCAGGCAAAAAAGGTATAAAATATATTATCAATTACTGCCCACACAATGAATTAAAAAGGGCCATTGAGGTTTTCTTTCTGGTTCTAAGGACCATTGCCAGGGCTAAATTATGCCAGGCAAAAAAGGTATAAAATCTATTATGAATTACTGGCCACACCAAGAATTTAAAAGGGCCATTGAGGTTTTCTTTCCGGTTCTAAGGACAATTGCCAGGGCTAAATTATGCCAGGCAAAAAAGATATAAAATCTATTATGAATTACTGGCCACACCAAGAATTAAAAAGGACCATTGAGGTTTTCTTTCCGGTTTTAAGAACCATTGCCAGGGCTAAATTATGCCAGGCAAAAAAGGTATAAAATCTATTATCAATTACTGGCCACACCAAGAATTAAAAAGGGCCATTGAGGTTTTCTTTCTGGTTCTAACAACCGTTGCCATGGGTAAATTATGCCAGGCAAAAAAGGTATAAAATCTATTATGAATTACTGGCCACACCAAGAATTAAAAAGGGCCATTGAGGTTTTCTTTCTGGTTCTAAGAACCATTGCCAGGGCTAAATTATGCCAGGCAAAAAAGGTATAAAATCTATTATGAATTACTGGCCACACCAAGAATTTAAAAGGGCCATTGAGGTTTTCTTTCTGGTTCTAAGAACCATTGTCAGGGCTAAATTATGCCAGGCAAAAAAGGTTTGGAATCTATAATCGATCAACGGCCATACCTAGCATTAAAAAGGTCCATTGAGGTTTTCTTTCCGGTTTTAAGAACCATTGCCAGGGCTAAATTATGCCAGGCAAAAAAGGTATAAAATCTATTATCAATTTCTGGCCACACCAAGAATTAAAAAGGGCAATTGAGGTTTTCTTTCTGGTTCTAAGAACCATTGCCAGGGCTAAATTATGCCAGGAAAAAAAGGTATAAAATCTATTATCAATTACTGGCCACACCAAGAATTAAAAAGGGCCATTGAGGTTTTCTTTCTGGTTCTAAGAACCATTGCCAGGGCTAAATTATGCCAGGCAAAAAAGGTATAAAATATATTATCAATTACTGCCCACACAAAGAATTAAAAAGGGCCATTGAGGTTTTCTTTCTGGTTCTAAGAACCATTGCCAGGGCTAAATTATGCCAGGCAAAAAAGGTATGGAATCTATAAACGATCAACGGCCATACCTAGCATTAAAAAGGTCCATTGAGGTTTTCTTTCCGGTTTTAAGAACCATTGCCAGGGCTAAATTATGCCAGGCAAAAAAGGTATAAAATCAATTATCAATTACTGGCCACACCAAGAATTAAAAAGGACCATTGAGGTTTTCTTTCTGGTTCTAAGGACCATTGCCAGGGCTAAATTATGCCAGGCAAAAAAGGTATGGAATCTATAAACGATCAACGGCCATACCTAGCATTAAAAAGGTCCATTGAGGTTTTCTTTCCGGTTTTAAGAACCATTGCCAGGGCTAAATTATGCCAGGCAAAAAAGGTATAAAATCAATTATCAATTACTGGCCACACCAAGAATTAAAAAGGGCCATTGAGGTTTTCTTTCTGGTTCTAAGGACCATTGCCAGGGCTAAATTATGCCAGGCAAAAAAGGTATAAAATATATTATCAATTACTGGCCAAACAAAGAATTAAAAAGGGCCATTGAGGTTTTCTTTCTGGTTCTAAGAACCATTGCCAGGGCTAAATTATGCCAGGCAAAAAAGGTATAAAATATATTATCAATTACTGGCCACACCAAGAATTAAAAAGGGCCATTGAGGTTTTCTTTCTGTTTCTAAGAACCATTGTCAGGGCTAAATTATGCCAGGCAAAAAAGGTATAAAATCTATTATCAATTACTGGCCACACCAAGAATTAAAAAGGGCCATTGAGGTTTTCTTTCTGATTCTAAGAACCATTGCCAGGGCTAAATTATGCCAGGCAAAAAAAGTATAAAATATATTATCAATTACTGCCCACACCAAGAATTAAAAAGGGCCATTGAGGTTTTCTTTCTGGTTCTAAGAACCATTGCCAGGGCTAAATTATGCCAGGCAAAAAAGGTATGGAATCTATAATCCATCAACGGCCATACCTAGCATTAAAAAGGTCCGTTGAAGTTTTCTTTCTGGTTCTAAGAACCATTGCCAGGGCTAAATTATGCCAGGCAAAAAAGGTATAAAATATATTATCAATTACTGGCCACACCAAGAATTAAAAATGGCCATTGAGGTTTTCTTTCTGGTTCTAAGAACTATTGCCAGGGCTAAATTATGCCAGGCAAAAAAGGTATGGAATCTATAATCGATCAACGGCCATACCTAGCATTAAAAAGGTCCATTGAGGTTTTCTTTCCGGTTTTAAGAACCATTGCCAGGGCTAAATTATGCCAGGCAAAAAAGGTATAAAATCAATTATCAATTACTGGCCACACCAAGAATTAAAAAGGACCATTGAGGTTTTCTTTCTGGTTCTAAGGACCATTGCCAGGGCTAAATTATGCCAGGCAAAAAAGGTATAAAATATATTATCAATTACTGCCCACACAATGAATTAAAAGGGGCCATTGAGGTTTTCTTTCTGGTTCTAAGGACCATTGCCAGGGCTAAATTATGCCAGGCAAAAAAGGTATAAAATCTATTATGAATTACTGGCCACACCAAGAATTTAAAAGGGCCATTGAGGTTTTCTTTCCGGTTCTAAGGACAATTGCCAGGGCTAAATTATGCCAGGCAAAAAAGATATAAAATCTATTATGAATTACTGGCCACACCAAGAATTAAAAAGGACCATTGAGGTTTTCTTTCCGGTTTTAAGAACCATTGCCAGGGCTAAATTATGCCAGGCAAAAAAGGTATAAAATCTATTATCAATTACTGGCCACACCAAGAATTAAAAAGGGCCATTGAGGTTTTCTTTCTGGTTCTAACAACCGTTGCCATGGGTAAATTATGCCAGGCAAAAAAGGTATAAAATCTATTATGAATTACTGGCCACACCAAGAATTAAAAAGGGCCATTGAGGTTTTCTTTCTGGTTCTAAGAACCATTGCCAGGGCTAAATTATGCCAGGCAAAAAAGGTATAAAATCTATTATGAATTACTGGCCACACCAAGAATTTAAAAGGGCCATTGAGGTTTTCTTTCTGGTTCTAAGAACCATTGTCAGGGCTAAATTATGCCAGGCAAAAAAGGTTTGGAATCTATAATCGATCAACGGCCATACCTAGCATTAAAAAGGTCCATTGAGGTTTTCTTTCCGGTTTTAAGAACCATTGCCAGGGCTAAATTATGCCAGGCAAAAAAGGTATAAAATCTATTATCAATTTCTGGCCACACCAAGAATTAAAAAGGGCAATTGAGGTTTTCTTTCTGGTTCTAAGAACCATTGCCAGGGCTAAATTATGCCAGGAAAAAAAGGTATAAAATCTATTATCAATTACTGGCCACACCAAGAATTAAAAAGGGCCATTGAGGTTTTCTTTCTGGTTCTAAGAACCATTGCCAGGGCTAAATTATGCCAGGCAAAAAAGGTATAAAATATATTATCAATTACTGCCCACACAAAGAATTAAAAAGGGCCATTGAGGTTTTCTTTCTGGTTCTAAGAACCATTGCCAGGGCTAAATTATGCCAGGCAAAAAAGGTATAAAATCTATTATCAATTACTGGCCACACCAAGAATTAAAAAGGGCCATTGAGGTTTTCTTTCTGGTTCTAAGAACCATTGCCAGGGCTAAATTATGCCAGGCAAAAAAGGTATGGAATCTATAATCGATCAACGGCCATATCAAGCATTAAAAAGGTCCGTTGAAGTTTTCTTTCTGGTTCTAAGAACCATTGCCAGGGCTAAACTATGCCAGGCAAAAAAGGTATGGAATCTATAATCGATCAACGGCCATACCTAGCATTAAAAAGGTCCATTGAGGTTTTCTTTCCGGTTCTAAGAACCATTGCCAGGGCTAAATTATGCCAGGCAAAAAAGGTATAAAATCTATTATCAATTACTGGCCACACAAAGAATTAAAAAGGGCCATTGAGGTTTTCTTTCTGGTTCTAAGAACCATTGCCAGGGCTAAATTATGCCAGGCAAAAAAGGTATAAAATCTATTATCAATTACTGGCCACACCAAGAATTAAAAATGGCCATTGAGGTTTTCTTTCTGGTTCTAAGAACCATTGCCAGGGCTAAATTATGCCAGGCAAAAAAGGTATGGAATCTATAATCTATCAACGGCCATACCTAGCATTAAAAAGGTCCATTGAGGTTTTCTTTCTGGTTTTAAGAACCATTGCCAGGGCTAAATTATGCCAGGCAAAAAAGGTATAAAATCGATTATCAATTACTGCCCACACCAAGAATTAAAAAGGGCCATTGAGGTTTTCTTTCTGTTTCTAAGAACCATTGTCAGGGCTAAATTATGCCAGGCAAAAAAGGTATAAAATATATTATCAATTACTGCCCACACAAAGAATTAAAAAGGGCCATTGAGGTTTTCTTTCTGGTTCTAAGAACCATTGCCAGGGCTAAATTATGCCAGGCAAAAAAGGTATAAAATATATTATCAATTACTGGCCACACCAAGAATTAAAAAGGGCCATTAAGGTTTTCTTTCTGGTTCTAAGAACCATTGCCAGGGCTAAATTATGCCAGGCAAAAAAGGTATGGAATCTATAAACGATCAACGGCCATACCTAGCATTAAAAAGGTCCATTGAGGTTTTCTTTCCGGTTTTAAGAACCATTGCCAGGGCTAAATTATGCCAGGCAAAAAAGGTATAAAATCAATTATCAATTACTGGCCACACCAAGAATTAAAAAGGGCCATTGAGGTTTTCTTTCTGGTTCTAAGAACCATTGCCAGGGCTAAATTATGCCAGGCAAAAAAGGTATGGAATCTATAATCGATCAACGGCCATACCTAGCATTAAAAAGGTCCATTGAGGTTTTCTTTCCGGTTTTAAGAACCATTGCCAGGGCTAAATTATGCCAGGCAAAAAAGGTATGGAATCTATAATCGATCAACGGCCATACCTAGCATTAAAAAGGTCCATTGAGGTTTTCTTTCCGGTTTTAAGAACCATTGCCAGGGCTAAATTATGCCAGGCAAAAAAGGTATAAAATCAATTATCAATTACTGGCCACACCAAGAATTAAAAAGGGCCATTGAGGTTTTCTTTCTGGTTCTAAGGACCATTGCCAGGGCAAAATTATGCCAGGCAAAAAAGGTATAAAATATATTATCAATTACTGCCCACACAATGAATTAAAAAGGGCCATTGAGGTTTTCTTTCTGGTTCTAAGGACCATTGCCAGGGCTAAATTATGCCAGGCAAAAAAGATATAAAATCTATTATTAATTACTGGCCACACCAAGAATTAAAAAGGGCCATTGAGGTTTTCTTTCTGGTTCTAAGAACCATTGCCCGGGCTAAACTGTACCAGGCAAAAAAGGTATAAAATCTATTATCAATTACTGGCTATACCTAGAATTAAAAAGGACAATTGAGGTTTTCTTTCCGGTTTTAAGAACCATTGCCAGGGCTAAATTATGCCAGGCAAAAAAGGTATGGAATCTATAATCGATCAACGGCCATGCCTAGCATTAAAAAGGTCCATTGAGGTTTTCTTTCTGGTTCTAAGGACCATTGCCAGGGCTAAATTATGCCAGGCAAAAAGGGTATAAAATATATTATCAATTACTGGCCACACCTAGAATTAAAAAGGGCCATTGAGGTTTTCTTTCTGGTTCTAAGAACCATTGCCAGGGCTAAATTATGCCAGGCAAAAAAGGTATAAAATCTATTATCAATTACTGGCCACACCAAGAATTAAAAAGGACCATTGAGGTTTTCTTTCCGGTTTTAAGAACCATTGCCAGGGCTAAATTATGCCAGGCAAAAAAGGTATAAAATCTATTATCAATTACTGGCCATACCAAGAATTAAAAAGGGCCATTGAGGTTTTCTTTCTGGTTCTAAGAACCATTGCCATGGCTAAATTACCGTATTTTTCAGAGTATAAGACGCACCAGAGTATAAGACGCACCTAGATTTTAGAGGAGGAAAACAAGAAAAAAAGTATTCTGAACCAAATGGTGTAGTAATATATTATTTAATAAATTACCAGTGTAGCAGAATACTTTTTACAACCATGTACACTTTTTACAACCATATACACTTTTTACAACCATGTACACTTTTTACAATCATATACACTTTTTACAAACTTCAAACCTGACAGCTTTAAGACTTGTGGACTTCAACTCCCAGAATTCCTTCTCCAGTCATGCTAGCTCAGGAATGGGAGTTAAAGTCCACAAGTCTTAAAGTTGCCAAGTTTGAAGAGCCCTGGGTTAGGGGTGGCAAGGGTTTTCAAACTCTGCAAGTTTAAGATTTGTGGACTTCAACTCCCAGAATTCCTCCTCCAGTCATTCCTGAGCTAGCATGACTGGAGGAAGAATTTTGGGAGTTGAAGTCCACAAGTCTTAAACTTGCCAGGTTTGAAGACCCTTGCACTCCTAACGCAGGGGTCTTCAAACTTTGAAGTTGGTCTGTGGGCTTGCTTTGGGCAGCAGCAGCGGCTCCTTAGCTTCCTCAGGAGCAGGCTTCGGCCAGCAACAGCGGCAGGGACTTTCCTGTTGTCCGGCGGCACCGGCGGTGGCTTTCCCTTGGTCCGGCTGCGGTGGACATCGGCGGCGAGCGGTGGTGGGAAGCAGCAGCGGTAAACGGCGGCAGAAAGCGGTGGCGGTCATCAGCAGTGGAAAGCGGCGGCGGGCATCAGCGGCGGGAAGCAGTGGCGGGAAGCGGCGGCAGAAAGCGGCAGTGGGAAGCGGCGGCGGCGGAAAGCGGCGGTGGGCATCAGCGGCGGGAAGCGGCGGTGGGCATTGGCGGCGGGTATTGGCGGCGCGCATCGGCGGTGGGAAGCGGTGGCGGGAAGCAGCGGCGGGAAGTGGCGGCAGCCAGCAGCGGTGGCTGTAACATCCGGAGTATAAGACGCACCCAGTTTTTGACACTCTTTTTGGGGGTAAAAAGGTGCGTCTTATACTCCGAAAAATACTGTAAGCAGGCAGAAATCTATAAAATCTATAATCTATCAACTGCCACACTTAGCATTAAAAAGGGCCATTGAGGTTTTATCACTATCATTCACATGAGACCAACAATCAAGAAATACAGAATGCTTCAATCAAGGAACTGCTAAGGAAGCTAACAACAAAGAACCTCCAAGACCATGTGCACCAACACTGAAAGAAGCCACTAAAACATAAATTGAGAGCAAACTGCACTCCCTTTCAGCACTGATGATGTTCCCTAGTTTCCTAATGAAATGTCTACAAGAAGACCACCGAGTTCAGATACCACCAAGGACGCCTCATTTCAACCATGAGCCACAAATATTCTCCTTTGTTGGTATACCTCGTATCTAATTGCATCACCAAGTTCACTTTCGGTTGAAAGAAGTCTGGCTGGTACTGGCATTATTTTTAAGGTTGTAAAGATGGGAGGTAGGTGATCCCAAAGGATTCCCTTCTGGTATGAGTCTCACTGAGGGGGTCTTCAGGCACTGGAGGAGGCTTCTAGCTGAGCGCTGTTGTCTCTTCCAGTGTGATTCGCCCTCACTGCTCACTCACGGACTGAAAAGGCAACCCCAGAGAGGACTTCTAGTGTGAGTCTCCCACAGTTTCTGTTCAGGGACTCAGACAGGCAGCGGATTGACTCCCGGGCTCATTCATTGTGAGCGTCAGAGAGTGGAAGCTCAAGGACTGAAAGACCTCTCTAAGTAGGGGCATCACCCCCATCTCCAGGCTGTGTTAGAATGTGGAATGTGCTCTGGTTCTAAGAACCACAGCCAATAGCCAAAAGTATGTTGGGTCAGAAATTTTTTTGATACTTTTTACCTAAGTTTGTCACACTTATGACTGCTCTTTTTACCATTGATACTTTGTAATGTTATTGTTTTTTTAAAAAAATTGCTAAAGCAAGCCTTAGAGTAAACTTTAGCAAGGCCCAAAGATTTTTGCAGGAACAAACACGTTGCAAACAGTACCTGCCAGGCTTCCTCACTTTCATGATACACTGAAGAGTAAATGAAACCATCTGTCTTACTCTTGATGTCTTCTTCTTCATCTACAGGTCATTTTGGATTCATGCCTTTGAAAAAAAAATCAATGTCACTAAATGACCAACTCATGTTCAGAAACTAGAATACCAATCAAGTAATTTTACAAAGGGGCTTTTATGTGCTTTATCCTACACGTGAAAGAAGGCACCATAGAATGAATTGGAATGTTGTGCCCTTGGGAATACCTCAGACCAAGCAACTATTTTATTTTTTTATTTTATTTTATTTAGTTATTTTGTCAAGCACATATTAGATTATATATATATATATATATATATATATATATATATATATATATATATATATATATATATATATATATTATATATATATACATACATACATACATATACATACATACATACATACATACATACATACACATATATATATATATATATATATATATATATATATATATATATATATATATATATATATATATATATATATATGTATAAACATGATTTTAATACATGAAATGAATAAAAAGGTAACACTAGGACAGGGCCGGTAGGCACGTTGATGTGCTTATACATGCCCCTTACGGACCTCTTAGGAATGGGATGAGGTCGACAGTAGACAGTCTAAGGTTACAATTTTGGAGAAGAAACCAGAGTCAGGTAGTGCATTCCAGGCATGGACCACTCTGTTGCTGAAGTAATATTTTCTGCAATCAAGTTTGGAGCGGTTTACATTAAGTTTGTATCTTTTGTGTGCTCGTGCATTATTGTGGTTGAAGCTGAAGTAGTCACGGACAGGTAGGACATTGTAGCAAATAATTTTATGAACTATGCTAAGGCGGCGTAGTTCTAAGTTGTCCTTAACAAGTCCTCTACATGTTTTGTTTATTTTCAGGACTTGAGCTGTGACTAAAATTTTCTCATGTCCCCAGAGTTGACTTTATTCAAGAAAGTAAGGGCAACTCCAGGTATTGAAGCTATTTTGCCTTTAAGCTAATTTTAATCCTTGTTCACCTGTGGTAATTTTCCTGCTTTTAACTGCCCCCCCCTAAAATTGCCTCAGCTTTATTCCTGAGAGTAAAGTCAGCTCCTTTTTAGTTAACTTTGACCTTTTCTTACTTACAGTACTTCTGCAAGGACATGGCTATAATTACCTCAGATTTTACTGGGAAGTTAATTTTAACTCTTATTCACCTGTGGTGGTTTGGTCCTTTTAAAAGGAAATGGCTGAGATTACCTCAGGTTCCATCAAAATTTTATTCAAAGAACTTGGCTAAAGTTACCTCAAACCTCAAGAATTGACTTTATTTCAAAAAAATAAGATCAACTCTTGGACCTGAAGTAATATTAGTTAACTTTTGCCTTTAGTTACTTGTAGTAGATACTTTCTGCATATTTTGCTTCTTTAAGGACTTGAGTCTTGACTAAAATTACCTCAGGTCACTTTATTCCTGAGAGCAAGGTCAGCTCCTGAGGTAATTTTATCTTTACCTTTAAAACTGTCTTTAATTTTGGTGGTGGTTTGGTCCTTTTAACAGGACATGGCTGAGATTACCTAGAATTCCACCAGTATTTTACTAAAAATGTGAGCCTTGGCTGACATTACCTCAGAATTGCCCCAAGAGCTGGCTTTATTTCAAGAAAGTAAGGTCAACTCCTGGACCTGAAGTAATTTTAGTTAACTTTTGCCTTTAGTTACTTCAGGCAACTAGTCTTCTACATGTTTTGCTTCTTTTAAGGACTTGAACTTTGGCTAAAATTTCCTCAAGTCCCCAAAAATCACTTTTTTCAAGAAAGGAAGGGCAACTCCAGATACTGAAGCTATTTTGCCTTTAAGCTAATTTTAATGCTTGTTCACCTGTGGTAATTTCCCTGCTTTTAACTGCCCCTGGCTAAAATTACCTCAGCTTTATATACTGAGAGAAAAGTCAGCTCCTGGGCCTGAAGTAATTTTAAACTTTCTCCTCTACCTACTTGAAATACTTTTAGTCTGCAAGAACATGGCTATAATTACCTCAGACTTTACTCAGAAGCTAATTTTAACTCTTATTCACACCTGTGGTGATTTGGTCCTTTTCAAAGGGACACGGCTGATATTACCTCAGGTTTCACCAAAATTTGACTCTAAAATCCTTCAGTCTTGGCTAAAATTACCTCAGATCTCAAGAACTGACTTTATTCCTGAGGACAAGGTCAACTCCTAAGGCAATTTTACCTTTAAAGCTAATTTTTTCACACCTGTGGTGGGTTTGATGATCCTTTTCAAAGGGACACCGCTGACAGTGACATTACCTCAGGTTCTACCAAAAAATTTAAGAACTCGAGTCTTGACTAGAATTACTTCAGTGGTTTGCGTTATTCCTTGAGGCAAACCCACTGGTAAGACCGAGGTAGGTAACTTATCTTGAGTGACCTGTGGTACAGGAGTCCTTTAAATAACACACCTTTGAGATATTACCTCAGCGGCCCCTGGCGTTTTACTCCTTAGAATACACGCCTGGGGTTAAAAATTACCACAGCTGCTATCCTTACTCCCCGAGAACAATAGGCTATTAACTGGCTAAAAAACTCACGCTCCCCTCCGTATCCCACAATGTATAAAAAGTCTCAGGTAGAATTACCTCAAAAGCTCAAAAGGCCCTGCCCGGCCTCGAGCTCGAGGACTTGGGCTGCGGAGGCGCCGGTGAGAGATTTTTTTATTTTATTTTTTTGGCTCTCCGGCGCCCCGCAGCATCGTCCCTTTCGACGCGGCAGCAAGAGAGTCTGCAGCTTCGGCAGCGCGCTCGCTTATTTTATACACAGCTGAGGAGCCCGCTGACTTTTTAAATGCGCCCGCCCCTCGGAGCGAGGAGGGGCTCCCGGACAATCCAAGGGACGGGTTTTCAGAGCAGCCAATAAACGGGCGAGGTGGGCGTGGAGAAGGACCCGCGGGGCGGCTCCGAGGGATTTGGGCGAGAAAGGTGCGCGCCGGCTCTCGGGCTCGCGCGCACGCGCGGTTGCCCTCGGTTCCCGTCCGGGACCTCTGCCGGGCTCGGCTCCCGGAGCGGTTGCCATGGAGACGGCGGCGGCGCGCGGGGCGGCTGATCGCGGCCAGGTGGGCCGCACAGGTGAGGGAGATTAGAGGCTGCTGCGCTGTGAGAGTGCTTTGTGTGTGTAATGCCTTCTCCTCAAGGCTTCATCCCCCTCTGGGGACCTTTCGCCCCGCCCGGCCACCTTTTGGACTACAAATCCCATCCTCAGGCAGCCAGCGATCTCCTCCTTTGCATGGGAAGCCACTAGGGTTGGGGGCTTGCCTCCCCTGCTGCAAAGGCCCGCTTTTCAAAGTATCCCCATTATTTTTGCAGCGGTGCTTTTTTTAGCATTGAAAGATCAGAGGGTGACTTGGGGATGCTTTGGATGACAAGTCCCATCAGCCACTCCCAATAAAATTATGGTTATATGTACAGTATAGGAGATGCTTTGGACTACAGTTCCCATTAGCCAGTCTGTTGCAAGAGAAGCAATCCCCATCAGCCCCCCCCCCCAAGGCTGGATAATGGGAACTGTAGTCCAAAGCATCTCTAAAATTCAACCCCTTTTTCTGTTTTTTGCATCTTCTCTCCCAGGTTACAATCTTGCCAGGCAGCTCTTGGTTTTATTTTGTTGTGCAAATATTGAACTTGTTATTTTTCCAGTTTTGTTTTTGAAGAAAAAAAAATTCCCAGACTGGTTTGTTTTGTTTTGCTTTCTAAGGGATTCTGCTTAAATGTTATAATAATTTTTGATACATGGGGTCTTGCCCTGGGAAACAAATTGAACCCAAATTTGAAACTATTTCTTCCTTTTTCTATTATAGGAACTCTTCCCACCCCCCAGTTAAATGTTTTCAAAAGAGGTACTTGTCCAAAAATGCAAAATAATAAATGGCTGTCTTGATTGCATTTCTTCATAGTTTATGTGGTTTATGGAATTAATCAGATTTTCTGCCCTTAGCAATAACAATACCATTTAGACTTATATACCGCTTCACAGTGCTTTACAGCCCTTTCTAAGCAGTTTACAGAGTCACCATCTTTCCCCCAACAATCTGGGTCTTCATTTTACAGACCTCGGAAGTATGGAAGTCTGAGTCAACCTTGAGCCTGGTGAGATTCAATGACCTTAAACAACACTGAACTGTAAATTACCCATACAAGCTACTTTCGCAGAGCACCTTGGTGACTGATTATGTTGTGTTGGGAAAATCCAGCTATTGAGAAAATCGGCTGTTTTCTACTTCGTGTGTTAGAATAAAGTTGCAATGGAGAAACTGTGATCTTTTGGATATTGTATTACACAGACTGAGGGTTGGGGACACCTGGCTTAGGAGATCTAGGCAAGGGGATGGCTTTTTAAAAAGGGCTTACAAAATTTAACAAATCCACCATATAATAAAAATCCCACCCCATTTCCCACGGCAGCAGCAATCTACACAAGTTGAACTTTTAATGAAGCCCCTCTCAACATATTCCACCATGTTGCGGCCTCCAGACAGGGTAGGACAACGACCTTCAGAATTAACCAACCGGCTTTGCTTTGTTTTATTCACAAAAATATTCCAGAACTCTCAACAAACCACCGTAAGAGATGAATACCTTCTTGTTAAGGAAAGCTGCTTGACAAAGCCATTTTATTTGGATGGGTGAAGAAAAAGAACATTTTGCTAGTGATCGCAGAGACCCCAACATTAAAATATTCTCAGAAATTCTGTGTCTTGGCATGAAGGCAACACTTTCAGAATTGGTTCTGATAAGTTCTTGCTTCAAGGAATTGCAGATGGTTCTCAGAATACTTGGAATATGTCTGCTGTTCAACCCGGGCAGCAGTTAAGAAGGGCAGTTGTGTTTTATTCCAAAATTACAAAAAATATCTCCCTGAAATAGTGTTAAATCGTTTGTTGCTTGACAATTCTGGCAGCGCTAGATCACTTATCTTAGATTATTGTTTCTTTTTTTTAGCACCAATACTGGTCTCGATACAGAATAAAGGCTTTTTTAAAAGCAGATCAAAGGATACCCAAAGAATCATTTCTAATGAAGTGTACTATATTAGCTCAAGATTGCTCAAAAGATTCAAGCTGTTAATTTAGAGAACATTTTTTAAAAAATTGCACGGATTCAAAAACATTCCTTCATTTCTTAGGAGTCACAAATGTTTCAAAAAGAAAAAAAATCAGAATACTTTGCGTACCAACTGTTATCTAATTAGAACCGTTTTCACTTCCAGATAGACGGGCATGTTCCCTAAAGAGCTCGTGACGTGGACCAAAGCGCAGATTAAAAACAATTTTTCAGCGGATGGACCGAGAAACTGTTCTCTTAACGAATGAGCCACAATTTTAGACTTCCAAGATCCCAGCTCTTCCCCAATCTCAATTAATCGTCCTATTTACATAGGTTAAAATCTTAGGGGGGGAAGAGATTTGGTTTCTTTTGGGTTCAAAAAAATGAACAGGTTCATTTCCCCCCCCCTTCTCTGAAGTTGCAAGCGGAAAACAATTTTAGACGTTGTAGTAGAAATCTAATTTTGTGTAAACTGTCTTGCATCCTTTGTCAGAATAGATCCGCTCCTCTTTGGGGAAATAGGTCATCTCATTGGCCACCCGCGAGACCACATCTTCGTTGACCGCTAGGCCCCGCAATTCCAATTCAGACCTGATGCACATTTTCACATGGCTGATTTCCAGAGGCAGGAAGGGAATAAAGTAATTGATGACATTTCGGTCGATCAGACTGCTGTGCCAAAATCCACCTGCAAAAGAAAAGCATGTTTGTCTTGAGTGGGATTCCTTTGTAATGCAATTAAAACAAAAGCAACTATAGGCAGTCCAGTATTTGAGGGGCTGCCACAAAAAAGAAGGGGTCAACTTATTTTCCAAAGCACCTGAGGGTAGAACAAGAAGCAACATATGGAAACTAATCCGGGAGAGAAGCAACCTAGAACTAAGGAGAAATTTTCTGACAGAATAAACCAATGGAAGGACTTGTCTCCAGCAGTTGTGAGTCCTCCATCACTGGAGGTTTTCAAAACAGATTGGACAGTCATTTGTCCAGATGTAAGTTCTGCTTGTGCAGGTGGTTGGACTAGAAGACCGCTGGGGTCCCTTCCAACTCTGTTGTTCTGCTTTTCTCCAAAGCAACTGAAGGCAGGACAAGAAGCAATGGGTGGAAACTTAAATGGTAGATAAATAAAAGTGTTACTCACTATTTCTGTTATTAAACACAGAATTTGACAATGACATTATTTTTTATTTATTTTTTTGTTTGTTTGTTTGTTTGTTTGTTTGTTTGTTTGTTTGTTTGTTTGTGAGATTTATATACCGCCTCACAGTGCAAGCACTCTAAGCGGTTTACACCAGTAAGCAATGTATATTTGCATTGCCCCCAACAATCTGGGTCCTCATTTTACCTACCTCGGAAGGATGGAAGGCTGAGTCAACCTTGAGCCGGTGAGATTTGAACCGCTGACCTGCGGATCACAGTCAGCTAAAGTGGCCTGCAGTACTGCCTCTAACCCCTGCGCCACCTTGGCTCTTACAACTTTTGACTGTTGCAAAACATGCAGAAGCAGCTCTTCCCTCTTCTTTCCTTTGATCCAGAGAAAAAATCATTCTTTTCTCTGGATCAAACTCCTGGTCCTCAGGAAGTTTATGGGTGGAAAAATAGGTCATAAACCTCTTGAGATGATGGAGGGGTGCAGCTATGCTCAAGGACCCATCCACTATGCGTGGGGGGGGGGAAGTATAAGCCTCCCTTTTATATGGCAGTCCTCTTTTTCTCTGGACCAAGCTTCCAGTCCTCATAAGGTTTATACAGAAGTTGATTTTCCTACTGATAGACTACTAAGAATCCAGATTTTTTTTTGAGCGTTGCAACTTCAGTGGTCACTGATGCGATTTTCTGTGGTTTGCAAACCTGTTACCTAAAATCCAAAAACGTGGCAAACTGGGTGTGTAATTTACTTTTAACAGGAGCAGCTTTAAGAAAAAAGTATTTTTTAATGAGTGTTTTATATGTAGAACACTAGAGTTACTATATGATTGAATGCAACTAGGGCGGGTGGAAATGAGAATTATAATAAATAAGTGATGAAGAAGATTTGGATTGAATCTTGTTTTTTTCCCAGTTGCTTGTCTATTACAACTTTTTTCTAACCTACATCAGGACAACATTTTCCAACATTTTCTGTTCCTAGCAGTTGTACAGGTAGTCCTCGACTTACAACAGTCCGTTTAGTGACCGTTCAATCAATGGCAAAAAAGTTGAAGCTTCTCCAATGAATAAAGTGGAAGGATAGAGAGTTAGTCACATGGTCGTTAAGTGAATCTGGCTTCCCCATTGACTTTGCTTGTCAGAAGGTCACAAAAGGGGATCTTTTGAAGTCTACTTGGCTTGCTTAGTGTCGTGGCTGCTCTATAGACCTGTGTCCGCAGTTTCTCTGGGATGTAAAATTTGTCCCCCTTCCTAGCTAACTTTAAATCAGCCTCTTGAGTAGGAATCTCAGGGCAGGCAATATTGTGACCCAGCCTTACTTTCTTGTAAGGCCTCATTAGGTTAGACAAGAGTAATGTGTAGGTTAACTTGGGTTGCATTACAAGACTTGTACTGGACATGCAAACAGCCTTTTAATGATAAAGGAGTTTAGCTTAACGTCTAGTGATTTTATGGACACATTCATACAATTTTCTTGGCATCAGTCCTGAAGTGTCTTTTATTTCTGTCATCAGCACGCTGACAATATTGTCCACCCTCAGTGGCTTTAGGATACAACTTGATGCACCTGGAATAGCTCCCCTGCTCATTAAGTGGACAAAAGCTAGCCTAAGCAATTATTCCAAAGCCTGTGTAACCAAGATACACACACAATACAAAGTACAATACAGATACTGTACATTTAATAAGCTAAATTTGTTGACTTGAAATGTACATGGGCCATCTTTCTTTAATAATAAACTTTCCAAGTAAAAGTTCTATCTTAAAAAAGAAAAAAAATAATTTCTATAATTTATTTATAGATTGCTAAGGAACATTATTTTATATAAAGCTTCCTCAGAAATGAATGTACAGATAGAAATGCAGGTTGTGAATTTTTACCAGTTCCCACCATGTCAGAAGATTAACACAATAGCAACAGTAACTTACTAGTAATAGACTAGACTAGACTAGACTAGACTAGACTAGACTAGAATAGAATAGAATAGAATAGAATAGAATAGAATAGAATAGAATAGAATAGAATAGAATAGAATAGAATAGAATAGAATAGAATTCTTTATTGGCCAAGTGTGATTGGACACACAAGGAATTTGTCTTTGGTGCATATGCTCTCAGTGTACATAAAAGAAAATTGGTAATTGGTTCAATAGCCCAGGTCTCTAATTTCACAGATCATCCTAAAAAAAATCTTTATATTTTCAGTTTATAAATGCCTATTTTCAGTTTATAAATGCCTATTTTCAGTTTATAAATGCCTATTTTCAGTTTATAAATGCCTATTTTCAGTTTAGCGGATAAAAAATACTTATGCCATATCTTGTTGAATTCTTAGCAAAATGCTTTCTCGGACACTTTTTCTCAGTTCCAAGTCAGCATCAGGCTTAATCTCCCTTATTGTGATGTGCACAAATAGATTTGTTGTAAAAAAAAAAACTAGGTGAGGTTACTGTAAACGCAAGCAGCCTCTGCAATTAAAGCAGGACAATGCTATAAAAAAGACAAGCAATGTTGCAAAGTCCTTCGTCACAACTGCGAGCAGGAAGATGGCTTAGAAGCTTTGAGATGCATGCTGTTTTGTCTTCCAAGAGAACACAAGGAACAATCTGGAGATCTTCTCTACTGCTGCTGCATCTAGTGCAGTCCTCCTGATGTGACTGCCTAATTCCAGGGCTGGTCTTGTTGCAAATGAATTGTCTATTCAGGGACCCATCTGGAGCCATTATACTAATAATGGAGCTAATTGCCAGACACTAATCAACTGATGCTTTAAAACAATGCGGTAATGATGGTCCCACAGATCATAACTGGATGGAAAACACATAATTGTTGTGTGTTTCTTCTTTCACAATATACAACACAACATGTTGAGCATAACATTTCATAGAACAATGACAAGAACATGGCTTTTAAGATACCAGGGTATTCTCTCTCTTGTAATTTGATTTGTCTCTGCCATTGTTTTGGAAGAACACTTCCGTCCTCTGTAGTGAATCGCCAGTCAATTAGACATTAAATTCTGGGACGTCTTCCTATTTGTCATCAATTGTTCTGTTCCGTGCTGTTATTGATGATACCCATCATGCCGTATCTGCATCTATCCTAACTGCTATAGGGACAAACTATTCATCTCCATGACTGGCATTTAAACAATGTTACGGACAAGTCGTCCCCCCCCCCCAAATAAATTACGGCTTGTGAAACTTGTAAGGACAATTCTTTGATAAGAGGCGGGTTTTCGTATAGATGCTTGAGGCTTTTCTTATTGCTTTCTATTATTAGCATGTGAGCCAAGATATTCTAGAAGTCAGGAATTAATGAAAGACACAATTCTTTGTGGAATTGTTTAATCACTTACTGGGATACTGTCATTAGTGGATAGATCTTCTAAGAAATCTGAAAAAAAAAATTGCTACTGCCTTTCTTCCACAACTTCCACAACATTGGCAAAAAGGCACTAAGAGTTGTTAATTTAATCTTGCGTAGTTTCTTCTCTGGCAACATTACATTACTAACCAGAGCATACAAAACATTTGTTAGACCAATTCTGGAATACAGCTCACCTGTCTGGAACCCGCACTGCATATCAGACATAAATACAATCGAGAGAGTCCAGAAATATTTCACAAGAAGCGTCCTTCACTCCTCCACTCACAACAAAATACCTTATTCCACCAGACTTGAAATACTGAGATTAGACAATTTACAACTACATCACCTCCAGTCTGATCTAAATGTAGTTCATAAAATCATATACCAAAATGTCCTTCCTGTTAATGACTACTTCAGCTTCAACCGCAACAATACACGAGCACGTAATAGATTCAAACTAAATGTAAACCGCTCCAAACTCTACTGCAGAAGATACAACTTCAGCAACAGAGTGATCAACGCCTGGAATGCACTACCTGACTCTGTGGTTTCTTCCCCAAACCCCAAAAACTTTAACCTTAGACTGTCTACATTTGACCTCTCCCCGTTTCTAAGAGGTCTGTTAGGGGCATGCATAAGCACACCACTGTGCCTACTGTACCTGTCCTATTGTCCTATTGTACTCTTTTATCGGTACTTTTTACTTATATTTATACAAACTACTACTATCCTATACATGTTTGACAAATAAATAAATAATTTATAAATGTATTTTATTCCAATTTCATTTTAAATTGTATTTTATCAAATTCCATTTTAAATTGTTTTTATCAAATTTTAGTAATAATTTGTTTCTGGAACTTTGCACTTTGTTGTGGCCCAAGGGCTAATCAATAAAGACTCATGTCATGTCATGTCATGTCATGTCATGTAAATGGCAAACCTAGTTGGATTTTTTTTTCAAGAGCAACTAACAGAACTTAAATCCAACAGATTCCAATAGGTTCCTCTGCTGATTATGTCAATAGATTCTTCAGACTTTCTGGATATTTCTTCTGGCTTGATATTTCAACCCTCCATATCTTGGCTGGTTAGGCCAGTGACCAGGCTTGAGAACAGATTAGAACAGAACAGATTAACAGAGTCGGAAGGGACCTTGCAGGTCATCTAGTCCAACCCCCTGCCCAAGCAGGAGACCCTTACATCTGCCACTACCTAGGATCAAACTTACAACCTCCTGATTGTGAGGCAAGAGTTCTACCTCTATAAGCACCACTGTTGCCATGCTGATTTTCACTTTGAGAAAAGTTGCAAAGATACAGCTGATTTTAAAGAAAACGATAGTCATCTTTAATTATATGACCCAATTTATCATGATTTTTATTAATTCATTAATAACAGGTGGCCATGAAGATCAATCGGTACAGACAAAGAGAAGGAGGAGATATTTATTTTTTAAAAATAGATATATTCATTTTCACTTCTTTCTGCAATAATTGAACTTTCTTAGGTTACTAATTAAATATAAAAGATGTTAGCCTTGTCTGGAAAGTATTTATTATGACGAATAAAACTGTAAAGCCCGGTGACAAATGGATCGAGTTTATTCAAGGCTATATCAAATCTGCTTGTAAAGTTGTCAGAAAAATGTTTATTAGTGCAGTGCTAAGCTTTCAGTCTATAAAGCTTCTGCTAGGAAGAAATTGTGCTATAACAATACAGCCAATCATGTCTGGCTTGCATGCTATGGAAATATACATCTACCCCCGGGACAGATGTATGATAAACACATATAAACAAGCATTCCAAGTCTTATCAAGACAAAAAGTCCATATCAGATTGGATGAACTGTGATATAGGGCAGGGATTATGCCAGATTCTAAATAAATACAATTCTACCAGAAGATCGGCGTTAGCCAGACATTTTATTACATTAATACAATAGAGCGTGTCCAGAGATATTTTACGAGAAGAGTCCTCCACTCCTCTGCCCGCAACAGACTTGAAATTCGGGGCTTAGAAAACTTAGAACTATGTCGCCTTCGGCATGACCTAAGTATAGTTCATTAAATTTTCTGCTACAACATCCTTCCTGTCAACGACTACTTCAGCTTCAGCCACAACAATACACGAGCACACAACAGATGCAAACTCAAAGTGAACCGCTCCAAACTTGATTGCAGAAAATATGACTTCGGCAATAGAGTGATTAATGCCTGGAACTCACTACCTGACTCTGTGGTTTCCTCCCCAAATCCCCAAAACTTTACCCTTAGACTGTCTACTGTTGACCTCACCCCATTCCTAAGAAGTCAGTAAGGGGTGTGCATAAGCGCACCAGCGTGCCTACCGTCCCTGTCCAAATGTTCCCTTTTATTTGTACCCATCTTATGTATTCAAATAATGTTATACTTATGTATATTATCAAACATGTACTTGACAAAATAAAATAAATAAATAAAATAAACAATGTTTCATTTCCTATATCTTCTTATCAGCCGTGGTGGCACAGTGGTTAGAGTGCAGTACTGCAGGCTACTTCTGCTGACTGCTGGCTGACTGCAATTTGGCAATTCAAATCACACCAGGCTCAAGGTTGACTCAGCCTTCCATCCTTCCGAGGTGGGTAAAATTAGGACCCGAATTGTTGTGGGCAATAAGCTGACTCTGTAAACCGCTTAGAGAGGGCTGTAAAGCACTGTAAAGTGGTATATAAGTCTAAGTGCTATTGCTATGGAAACTTCATTTCTCAAGTCATAGCGCTTATCTGACCTGTGTCTTTATTGGTACCCAGATGTATATTCGAGTTCTTCTCATCATAGGTAAATGATTATTTAGTCATTACTGCAGATATTTCCTTGGTTTCTTACAACTTTGGCCACAGTGAAAGGAAGCCCATTTGAATTGTTTTGAAGAAACAAACACTATTTGATATGTGCCAGCTAAACCCAAAGATGGAGAGATTTGAAAAAGTATTGTATGTGGAATGAGTAACAAACCCTCCTCTAATTCTGGGAAGAGACAGCAGTTAATGTGACCTCAAGGAACTTTTGAACATATGCTAATGAAATGGAACAAAGGTGTAGGTAGGTGCAGTATAGCCATATATTATATATTACCAGATATTTCTTCATGATGAAAGAGATGACTGAAAGCACCTCTTTCCGGTGGCCATAACGTGCCATCCTAATTCTTTCAAAGTCCTAATTTTGCAGTGGGTATTGTTGACAAACAGACACACCTTGAATAGAAATGATATTGGATAAAATGAGACTGCCAATCAAATAAGTGCATAGTAATCTCAGGCATACACACAACCACACACCAGTAGTGGGTTCTAAAACCCTTTACTACCAGTTTGCACATGATATTGGATAAAATGAGACTGCCAATCAAATAAGTGCATAGTAATCTCAGGCATACACACAACCACACACCAGTAGTGGGTTCTAAAACCCTTTACTACCGGTTTGCACATGGTATTGGATAAAATGAGACTGCCAATCAAATAAGTGCATAGTAATCTCAGGCATGCACACAACCACACACCAGTAGTGGGTTCTAAAACCCTTTACTACCGGTTTGCACATGATATTGGATAAAATGAGACTGCCAATCAAATAAGTGCATAGTAATCTCAAGCGTACACACAACCACATACCAGTAGTGGGTTCTAAAATCCTTTACTACTGGTTTGCGCGTACACTCATGTGCGTGCGACGCTTCTGCACATGCGCAGAAGCGTCCCGGGCAGGTGGGCGGAGCCTCCCAACACCAGCGCTACCATTTCTTAGAACCAGGCCGAACCGGGAGCAACCCACCGCACACACACACACACACACACCACAGAGAGAGAGAGAGAGAGAGAGAGAGAGAGAGAGAGAGAGAGAGAGAGAGAGAGAGAGAGAGAGAGGAATTAACAAGAATATACCAGTACTTCAACAAGGAAGTTATTAATATAAGCAAGCTAGAATGACAAGGTCTTGTAAGATTAAAGCAAAGCTTTTGGGATAATTGCACTTCAAAGATAAATGATCTTTTAATCAAAGAGAGGATAAAAGGTATGAGGTGAGTCCTTATAATTTGTGTGTCTTCACCTTCTCTTTCCCATTGGATGTCAAGCTATGAACTTCTAAAAAAGAATTACAGCAAGGTCTAAGACTCACGTAGGTTGCTCAGTTCTGAAGGGTACTTAAACATAGAGCTGCTTTAAACCCACTGCCCTCTTTTCTGCGTTAGTTCCTTTAAATTATGATACCATTCTCACTTTCATCCAAAAAGAAGAAAGCAATTTTATTCATTGAGTTATTTCTCCATTTTTATTTTGCTAATAACAAACATGATTAAAAGCTGAATATCTTCAAGGCATCTAAGAGAAAAAGAGGCCTCTTTAACAGATAGTTCCTGCTGCCCCGTAGTTAATATTACTGGGATTTGTTCTGCCTTTTTGACACAAGGAAGAGCCCAGGAAGTGGAGAGAAAATTCACACACAGATTATAACACCAATATTCACTTTCAACTAAAAATTACAGGAGCATGAACAAGGCAAGTAATGAGAATGAATCAGTATTGTTGAGTCAGCCACAGGGACCTAAACCTTTCCCACAGGTTTTCTCTAATTCTTGACCAGACATTGATTAAAAGTGAAAAGCACTTAGATTTATATACCACTTCACAGTGCTTTACAGCCCTCTCTAAGCGGTTTACAGAGTCAGCATATTACCCACAACAATCTGGGTCCTCATTTTACTGACCTCAGAAGGATGGAAAGCTGAGTCAACCTTCAGCTGGTCAGGGTCGAACTCATGGCAGTGGGCAGAGTCAGCCTGAAATACTGCATTTTAACTACTGCACCACACAGCTCTCGCTTGAATGCTTGAATGAAGCATTCTCTTAATTTTAAAGCCTATCCAAGTGTACATAGAGTCCCACCAAAAATTATGAAAAGAAACTTTGTTGTTGGTTGTGAAGTCCTGTATGACCCATCGCGACCCCATGGGCAACGTTCCTCCAGGCCTTCTGGTCCTCTACTATCTTCTGGAGTCCATTTAAGCTGATGCCTATTGCTTCAGTGACTCCATCCAGCCACCTCGTGGTGCAATGGTTAAATGCAGCCATTGCAGGCTGACTGCTAGTTCAACAGTTCAGCTGTTCAAATCTCACCAGGCTCAAGGTTGACTCAGCCTTCCATCCTTCTGAGGTCGGTAAAATGAGGACCCAGATTGTTGGGGGCAATATGCTGAACTCTGTAAACCGCTTAGAGAGTGCTGTAAAGCACTATGAAGCGGTATATAAGAAAAGTGCTATTGCTATATTGCCGTCCCGTTCTTCTTTTGCCCTCAATCTTTCCCAGCATTAGGCTCTTCTCCAGTGAGTCCTTCCTTCTCATTAGGTGGCCAAAGTACTTGAGTCTCATCTTCAGGATCTGGCCTTCAGGGTTGATCTCCTCTAGGACTGACCTGTTTGATCGCCTTGCAGTCCAAGGGACTTGTAGGAGACTTCTCCAGCACCATAGTTCAAAGGCCTCAATTCTTTGGCGCTCAGCCTTCCTTACAGTCCAACTTTCACAGCCATACATTGCAACTGAAAAAAACCATAGCTTTGACGAAAAGAAACTAAGCTAGATAAATATTGTTTAAGTATTCTTAAACAAATATTGTTTAAGAATGTCAAGATTCTGTCAGCCTAATAAGGAATCATAAATCACACATCTATTATCATTAAAGTATAATTATCTTTATGAAATAGCATTCATGGTCAGCATTTCTAAGAGCTACCTTCTAATTTACAATATTGCAACATGCACACTAATAGGACAAAATAATGCCAGCCATTTTGGAAAGCAACATTAATAATCCAGCACAGTTCACATGTCCAGTTACAAAGATACTCAAGAACAAAAAGTGATTTCAGAAGTGAATATGAAGCAAAAATGCGGATATTACATAGACACAATCAAGGAATGTGACTCAAAAACAGCAGCTATTTTATATCTGGTTACCTGGTTTACATGCAGACAAACAAGGCTTTTTGCAATGGTAGAGATTTAAAGAACTTCCATGCATATACCAGATACAGTTGGAGTAAATACTGTGCATGAAAAAATCTCTCATAATACTTATAAGAGTATTATGATACATAATATCTGATCCATGCCCTTTTCTTTCTTATAACATTCATTTTACACACATAATTAGGATGACCTAACCATTTTTTTTAGAGTTTTGTGTAAAAACCAATAACAAAATTTATTTGCCAGCATAATCTTACTGTAAGTACAACATTTGTAAGTCGATATATAATAATCTATCGCAGGAACAGAATATATGCGATACAGAATTTCAGATTTGCTGAATCTAGAACTTTTCCTCAGTGGCTGAGAGTCATGTTCCAGCAATATTTGTGTTACACAGGTTGACCACCACTGCTGTCTGTCTGTCTGTCTGTCTGTCTGTCTGTCTGTCTGTCTGTCTGTCTGTCTGTCTGTCTGTCTGTCTGTGTCTCCATCCATCCATCCATCCATCCATCCATACATACATACATACATACATACATACATACATAGTATATCATCTATCTATCTATCTATCTATCTATCTATCTATCTATCTATCTATCTATCTATCTATCTATCTATCTATCTATCTATCTATCTATCTATCATCTGTCTGGGTTTGAACCAGTTGGGAATCATGTTAGAAAAGTTTCACTTATTATCAATGTATTATAACGGATGTGGTCGTATGTCAAAATATTGTGATGTTTGAAAATTAAAAATTAAAAAAAAGAAAAGTTTCACTTAATCTGGATCCAAAACCAATTTAGGCTGAATTGATTCCACAGTACTGCAGAAAAAGGACCATAGAGAGCTGGGCCAAAAATATTTTGGTTTCTCAGTCTCATCTAACTTGGTAGAAATCAGTTTTCCAAAGCTTTGCAAAGAAGGAAAAGTTGCCAAATTCTTGTGAATGTAAAGCATGAGAAGTTGGGTGTGGGTGTATAAAATCAGAGCCAGTTTTAGCTTGCCTTGCTTTTTCCAAAGCTTTGGAATTTGCAAAAATTTGCTGCAAAATTCTTTGTGGCAATTTGTGATAATCTATTCAAAAATTTTGGGTCATTCTGATTTGAAAACACAACTGCTAGTCTGAATCCAAAAATTCCCACCTCTCTTCACCAAATTCCAAGAAGGCGCCACCAACAGTAATCTCGGTGAAATGCTCTTTGATTAATTCCCACGACACTGTCAAACTAGTAAGACTGTATTAATATTCTTCTTCTCATCTTTCCTATTTCCAATCTCCTTTTCTACTTATGACTATAACTTTGTTGCTTGTATCTTTACAATTTATATTGTTTTATTTAGTTTCCTAGTACGATTTATGTTGTTTCTATCACTAAGTGTTGTATCTTATAATTTATGATGAATGTATTTTTATGATGACTATGATCATGATTTATCACTTATAGCTTTTATGTACACTGAGAGCTTATGCACCAAAGACAAATTCCTTGTGTGTCCAATCACACTTGGCCAATAAAGAATTCTATTCTATTCTATTCTATTCTATTCTATTCTATTCTATTCTATTCTATTCTATTCTATTCTATTCTTCTATATTCTATTCATATCACCGTTCCTATCACCCATCTCCTCCCACTTATGACTGTATGACTGTAACTTGTTGCTTGTATCCTTACGATTTATATTAATATTGATTGTTTCCTGATTGCTTATTTGTTCCCTATGACAATCATTAAGTGTTGTACCTCATGATTCTTGACAAATGTATCTTTTCTTTTATGTACACTGAGAGCATATGCACCAAAGACAAATTCCTTGTGTGTCCAATCACACTTGGCCAATAAAGAATTCTATTCTATTCTATTCTATTCTATTCTATTCTATTCTATTCTATTCTATTCTATTCTATTCTATTCTATCCTATCCTATCCTATCCTATCCTAATCATTTTAAAGGACGGACCAAAATATATACTTTATTTATATTCATTCATCCATTTGATGTATCTCTCTTCCCGTCTGCCACTCAGAATTCCTAGATTGCATATCAGAAAAAAATTATATGCAGCATTTGGAATGAGAAACAAGGTGAATTAGATATGTCTGAGTCTGTTAAAACTCTCCCAGACTGCTAAACTACAAAACTCAGTAGAACAGGTATCCCTAAGGTATATAACTTTATTAGAAAAGAAAACAGGAAAAAAATATGTAGGGAGTCCACACATATTGTGTATATGACACCTTAAGTGAATCAAATTTGTGTTGAGCCCTTCCATGTATCTGGCTGCTACATGCAAAGCTGTTATCCAGGCTCTGGGGACTGAAATTCTGTGTTGTTTTATGAGATCAAATTATATTATCTGCCACGGAATTATTTGCTGTTGTGTATGCAGCTAGCATGAGTTTAGCAATAGCAATAGCAATAGCAATAGCAATAGCAATAGCAATAGCAATAGCAATAGGACTTAGACTTATATACCGCTTCATAGTGCTTTACAGCCCTCTCTAAGCGGTTTACAGAGTCAGCCTATTGCCCCCAACAATCTGGGTCCTCATTTTACCCATCTCGGAAGGATGGAAGGCTGAGTCAACCTTGAGCCGGTGAGATTTGAACAGCTGAACTGCTGAACTGCAGTGCTGCATTTTAACCACTGCACCACCTCGGCTCTAGATGACTCTTTCCCCCCCATAAAAAAGAATGACAAAAGATCAACCTTCTCGTTCAAATAGAGCTCATAATACTGTCACAATCCAAAGAAACACAATTTCTTGAAAGCTGACAGTGAGAGAGCGAGAGAGGAGGAAGAGGAGAAAACCTCCAAACAAGGCAGTTTCTGTGTCAGCAACTAGACTTTGGAATAAGAATGATGTTTCTTCTTTCTTTTCTTCTATCATTTTGCCTGTTCTTACTACAGTATATTACGAAGAACATCAAAACAGAAGCATCTTTGAATACCGATCGCTTTTCCCACAACCGTGGGCAGCAGGTGAACGGGTTTTAAGAGAGTTTCTTTTCCTGCATTAAAATTGCTATGTGTTTTTCCTTCGAACACCTGGACATCTCAGCAGCAGCTGATCCAGGTCAATTTGAAAAAATTTCAGAATTGCTCCAGAGGTCACGAGAAGCTAACCGAAAACCAAATACGAATCGGACTCCAGAAGCTTTCTTTTCAGTTTGCACACAAATCCCATTCAACATTCAGCTTGGCTATGAAAACATAAAGCTGGTGGAAATAAAGGAGACGTAGCTTTTAAGATATTAACAGAGTTGGAAGGGACCTTGTAGGTCATCTAGTCCAACCCCCCACCCAAGCAGGAGACCCTACAACACCATTTCTGGCAGATGGCAGTCCAGTCTCTTCTTGAAAACCTCCAGTGATGAAGCCCCCACAACTTCTAAAGGCAACTTCTGTTCCATTTCTCCTTATTTCTAGGTTGCTTCTCTCCTTGATCAGTTTCCATCCATTGCTTCTTGTCCTCCCTTCAGGTGCTTTGGAGAATAGCTTGACTCCCTCTGCCTTGTGGCAGCCCCTGAGATATTGGAACACTGGTATCATGTCACCCCCTAGTCCTTCTTGTCATCAGACCAAACATACCCAATTCCAGCAAATGTTCTTTATGTATTTTAGCCTCCAGTCCCCTAATCATCTTAGTTACTCTTCTCTGCACTCTTCCTAGAGTCTCCACATCTTGTTTATAGTGTGGTGACCAAAACTGGATGCAGTATTCCAAGTGTGGCCTTACCTAGTATTGTGGCCTGCCAGCAGCCAGCGGAGCTGGTGGCAGACTCAGACAGTGAGGAGGTTGGGAAGAAACATGGGCCAGTCCTGGAGTCTTGGGGAAGGCTCCGATGAGTGCTCCGCGTTGGAGGCAGAGATGGGTTCAGGGCCGTCTGACAGTTATCAGCTGCCTTCGGAGTTGGATAACATTGGGGCAGAAGAACAGCTGGATTCTGTTCCCAATGTGTGCATGCACAGAGCTGCCAGGAGAAGTGAACAGCTAAGGAACAAGGGCTGACTTGGGAGTAAAGGCAAGGTGGATGGTGAAGGCCCCTCCTATACGGAATAAAGAGGAGTGAAAGGGGAGGGGAGTTTGCAGGAGACAATTAGTTCAATTCATTAGGGTGAAGTTCTGTTCCTCACTTCTTGCCAAGGAATTGTTGCTACAGCATGGCATTTAGAAGATATCAGCCTGGCAACTCTCCAAGCCTGATAAAGGTCTGTTGTTGTGAAATCTCATGAAAGACTGTTTGCAGGGACTTTGCTGGAGTGGAATTCCCTTTAACCTAAATAAAAGAGGTTTTATCGGGACGAATAGTCTGCTTCATGCTCTTGGGAAGCCTAGGTCAGAACACCAAGGCATTATAAAGTGGTATTAACACTTCATGTGATCCTCTGTTAATGCAGTCTGGAACTGTGTTGGCTTTTTTGGCAGCTGCAGCACATGGCTGGCTCATATTTCAGAGATTGTCCACTAGAACTCCAAGATCTCTCTGACAATTACTACTATTGAGCGAGGTACCACTTATACTGTACCTGTGCATTTATAAGCACAGATGTACTGTATCTATGCACTTCTCATACTGTAGATCTTCAGAATGCTTTGCTCCCATACAAAGTTATCTATTTCATGTACTTCAACTATGTTAAGAACTGTGGAGGACATTCCATTTATACAGAATTAAGACCAGTAGCCAAGTACTATAACCTTGCCGCAGCACTAGAACATTTCTATTTTTATGCCTTTCTGGTGTGCCTAATTTAATGAGAAGAAGGACTAGGGGAGACATGATAGCAGTGTTCCAATATCTCAAGGGCTGCCACAAAGAAGAGGGAGTAAAACTATTCTCCAAATCACCCGAAGGGCAGGACAAGAAACAATAGATGGGAAGTAATCAAGGAAAGATCCAACCTAGAACTAAGGAGAAATTTCCTGACAGTGAGAACAATTAATCAGTGGAACAACTTGCCTCCAGAAGCTGTGAATGCTCCAATACTGGAAGATTTTAAGAAGAGAGTGGCCAACCATTTGTCTGAAATGGTATAGGGTTTCCTTTCTGAGCAGGGGGTTGGACTAGAAGACCTCCAAGGTTCCTTCCAACTGTGATTCTGTGCATATACTGCATCTGTGTGTAAAGTTAGCAGTGCCCCTTGTGGTGCACCAGGAAAAGGCATGTAAGCACTGAACAGAATGAACTAGCAATTTAGGCTGCTATGACTGTATTGTATCCGGCATTTATAGATTTTCCTGACATTATATGCTGTACACTAAATAAATAAATAGTGGAAATAAGCAAAACCAGAGTGAGAAATGTGTGTGTGGGGGGGGCATGATTAAAAGTCTGCAGGGGAAAACCCCCCACCTTCAATTAAATTTTAATTGAATGTAAATCAAACATAAATGTTATGTTCATTTATGGTAGTTAACCACAGTTTACAAATCACAGGACTGTAGGATCACAATCATATTAAGTCAATCATCTCTTTGGATCATTTGCCCCAAATATGTGATTTTCTGACTACTAATGATCATCTCCAAGACTATCTTTGCTCCAGGACTGATCAGTTTTTCCTGCAAATCATAGTATTCTTAGTAACCACGTTCAAGTCATTAATTCACAGGTCTCTGTTTACTGTTCTTTTTCAGATTCAGTTATTCTTTATCACTGGGAAGTTTTTTTTAAAAGCAAGTATTCTTTGTTATCACTGAAATGTCCTTGTCCTTCACAACCTTGTTTAAGTTTGTCATTGCTTTACTCCCCGCGATTAATTTCCTCTTTATTTCTCCCATGGCAGCCCACTGGTCAAATAGGTAACAGATCCCTGCATTAAACTAAATACCAAACAATCACATTAGTGCTCTGCATGACAGGTAAATTGATTGACATTCTCCGAGGAAACTGAATACCAATTTGAACAGAGAATTCACCGTAAACCTTGATCAAGTGTTTTATGGCTGCTTTATGTGAATATATCAGAAAAACTAAGCAGGATAGGACATAAATGAGGATAGATAGATGATAGATAGATGATATAGATAGATAGATAGATAGATAGATAGATAGATAGATAGATAGATAGATAGATAGATAGATAGATAGATAGATAGATAGATAGATAGATAGATTAGATAGATAGATAGATAGATAGATAGATAGATAGATAGATAGATAGATAGATAGATAGATAGATAGATGATAGATAGATAGATAGATAGATAGATAGATAGATAGATAGATAGATAGATAGATAGATAGATAGATAGATAGATAGATAGATAGATGATAGATATAGACAGACAGACGACAGACAGACAGATTCCCTGAAAGTAAGACCGGGTCTTATATTAATTTTTGCTCCAAAAGACACATTAGGTTTTATTTTCTGGTTAGGTCTTATTTTTGGGAAACACGATAGATAGATAGATAGATAGATAGATAGATAGATAGATAGATAGATAGATAGATAGATAGATAGATAGATAGATAGATAGATAGATAGATACATACATACATACATACATACATACATACATACATACATAGATACATAGACACATAGATGATAGATAGATAGATAGATAGATAGATAGATAGATAGATAGATAGATAGATAGATAGATAGATAGATAGATAGATAGATAGATGCATGCATGCATGCATACATACATACATACATACATACATACATAGACACATAGATACATAGATGATAGATAGATAGATAGATAGATAGATAGATAGATAGATAGATAGATACATACATACATACATACATACATACATACATACATAGATGATAGATAGATAGATAGATAGATAGATAGATAGATACATACATACATACATACATACATACATACATACATACATACATACATACATACATAGACACATAGATGATAGATAGATAGATAGATAGATAGATAGATAGATAGATAGATAGATAGATAGATAGATAGATAGATAGATAGATAGATAGATATGGATGACAGACAGATGATAGAGAGAGAGAGAGTTAATAGATCAATAGAAGTTGATTGTAAGAATGATTCTGTTCTGCTGAAAACCAATGAGATTTCAAAGTGTAGAATTTTTGATACACCCCCATTTTGTATATTTTTTTATTACAACCTAGCAGAAGATTTATACAGGAAAAAAAAAACCTTTCAGCATAATATTTTTCATGAGCCCCAGTCAGTTCATTAGAACTTTTATTTGCTTCGCTATACCCTATAATAATATTAGCTGTTTCATAGGGACAGATGTTTCGTCTGGGGATGAAGAGACAGGTTTGCCTATCATTTGGCTGCATAATATCATATGGCTCTGCCCTCTGTGTTGTGGGATGGATTCCCTCCTCAGAGTCAAGCTAGAGAGGTCAACATACTCCATGCAGGAGCCATGGTGGCGCAGTGGCTAGAGTGCAGTACTGCAGGCTACTTCTGTTGACTGCCGGCTGCCTGCAACTTGGCAGTTCAAATCTCACCAGGCTCAAGGTTGACTCAGCCTTCCATCCTTCCGAGGTGGGTAAAATGAGGACCCAGATTGTTGGGGGAAATATGCTGACTCTGTAAACCGCTTAGAGACGGATGTAAAGCACTGTAAAGCAGTATATAAGTCTAAGTGCTATTGCTGTTTACCTACCTTTTAGCATATGGTAGGAGCTCAACAGAAGAATCCCTGGTTATTGTCTTACTTGCCCTTCATAGCTTAATCAGTTTTCAGGCTGGTCAATGTCCAAGATTGTTTAGAAAGACAGAAAGGCCACCTCTGCCATCAAAGCAATTAGTTTCACGTACATGATCAGCCTCCATCACTCATCATTTCTGTATTGTGTTGAGACATCCTACTAACTTGTCTTCATTTCACAGTTATGAACAATGAGGGGTATTTTTTTTTGCACGACTACTATGAGAACAGATTGAACCATTGTCCTTAATTACAAAGACAAATTCCCCTGGGAGTTTTTAATTTTTTTTAAAAAAAAACCTTAATTGTTATTTTAACCTCTAAACAGCTTCTCTGCCTTCCCAATTCCCTCTGTCTCTTAACGTACAATTTCCTATTGAGTTTGTCACCAAGACAACATCTTAACTAAGGATTTTATGGCTCATATATTTAACCATGAATAGCAAGCCATGTAGCAAAAGTGTATTGCCTGACAATGATATTTTTCCAAGCTGGGTCCAAGACATTAAATGACGATCATGTTACAAAAGTTTTCAGATATTAACTTTTATCCTCTCCTACCCACTTATTTTGAGCTGAACACTTTGCTGTTTATAAGAATTTTAAATGTTTCCCCTTAATCTGAAAGACTTAGTGTGTTTTGGGAAAGACTGAAAATTCTTCCATTGACATTCAACATTCTTAAACGATAAGTCAGGAAATCATGTCCCATAATTGTAGCATCTCGGTGGATTTACCCTTCACTTCATAAAAAGCATCCTAAACTTATAAAAACTTCAGAGAAGAGCAACTAAGGTGATCAAAGGCCTGGAGACTATAAAAAACGGCTGCAGATTTTCAGTTTGGCTAGTTTAAAGAAAAGAAGAATCAGGGGTGACATGATAGCAGTATTCCAGTATTTGAGGGGCTGCCACAAAGAATAGAGGGTCAAATTATTATCCAAAGCACCAGAGGGCAGGACAAGAAAAATGGTTGGGAAACTAACCAAAGAAAGAAGCAACCTGGAATTAAGGAGAAACTTCCTAACAGTGAGGGCAATTAACCAGTGGAACAGCTTGCCTCCAGAAATTGTGGGCGCTCCATCACTGGAGGTTTTTAAGAAGAGACTAGACAGTCACTTATCTGAAATGGTATAGGATCAGTGATGCCGAACCTTTTTCTTCTTGCATGCCAAAAATGGGAGTGCGCACATGCAGTAGCGCTCTTGCGTGCTGGCACACAACCCCCGACGTGCGCCACACTGCGCATGTGTGCATCCCCACGCATGCGCCCCCCCTCCGTTGGGCCGTTTTTCACCCTCAGGCTTCCCTGAAACTTCTAGAGTGTGAAAGATGGCCCAATGGGCAAACCGGAAGTTTTGAAAAACAGACTTCCGGTTTACTCATTGGGCCATTTTTCACACTCCGGAAGCTTCAGGGAAGCCTCCTGAAGCCTGGGGAGGGCGAAAACAGCCTTCCCTAAGGCCAAAAATCATCTGGCCAATGCGCACATGTGCACTGGAGCTGACATAGGGCAACACCTCGTGTGCCCTCAGATATGGCTCTGCGTGCCACCTGTGGCACGTGTGCCATAGGTTCGCCATCACGGGTATAGGGTTTCCTAAGCAGGGGGTTGGACTAGAAAACCTCCAAGTTCCCTTCAAGCTCTATTCTATTCTAATTCTATTCTATTCTATTCTATTCTATTCTATTCTATTCTATTCTATTCTATTCTATTCTATTCTATTCTATTCATTATTTCACATTCTGAAATGATGAATATGGCATTTTGTCATCAAACCAAAATTGATTCTGGCAATGCTTTTATATTACACAGTTCTATCATTCAGTTGTGACCAATTTATTTATATCTGTGACATTCTTTCAATCTCTGTTCAATAGCAATAGCAATAGCACTTAGACTTATATACCACTTCATAGTGCTTTCCAGCCCTCTCTAAGCGGTTTACAGAGTTCAGCATATTGCCCCCAACAATCTGGGTCCTCATTTCACCCACCTCGGAAGGATGGAAGGCTGAGTCAACCTTGAGCCTAGTGAGATTCGAACAGCTGGACTGCTGAACTAGCAATCAGCTGAAGGTCGCAATGCTGCTTTTAACCACTGCGCTATCTCAGCTCCTTCATCCCAACTTCGACCAGTGTAGAGTAGAAAGGTGGAGAAATAAAGAAAAAAGTTAAGTGCTGCATTTCATGATGAAACAGGCAACAAACAGAAAACGAAAACAACAAACTTTCACTTAGTTTTGTATCTCCCAGTTACACCTGTACCTAATTTTATCCAAACCAACAGTCAACTGTGCAGGATTTATAGCTTAGAATTTAGAATAACTTTTAGAACTTAGAATAACTTTATTGTCACTTTGAATGTACACTAATCGGCATAATTAAAATGAAATTTCATTGCATACAGCTCTCAAACGGTCTCAACCTCCAATATACACTACATATACATGACTAAACAAATAAATACAAAATTATGCATATACCCACATACCCACATATATTATATGACACAGAGAAACAACACAGTCTAGTTTGGATGGATACATGTAAATGGCGAGAAAAACAAAAACCATAGAGTCCAATCTTCAATGTAAACCAGCTCAGGAAATAAGACACCAAAGAATGATGGAACTCTATATTTATACAGGCTCTAATAACAGAATCTTAAAAGATTGGCTGCATTTTTCTCTTCCCTCCTTCTTATGACCCAGAGAGATAAGGCAATGTCAGACTGAGTTTTGTTCCAATTTCCCAGGCTGAAAACATGTCTTGGCTACTATCACTATGCAATTGCTCAAAGGTTACTTTGGTGGGTCTCCAACAGCAAATGGATTGACACTACTTGTGTCTCTAGCATGATGGATGGTCTGTCTCTATCTGCAAAGGCTGCAGTCATTTCCTATGATTGGACTCCTGTACTCAGTGTGGGTTGAACTTGAAGACTTCCAAGGTACCTTTCATCCCTATAGCAATAGCAATAGCACTTAGACTTATATACGGCTTCAAAGTGCTTTTATAGCCCTCTCTAAGCGGTTTACAGAGTCAGCATCTTGCCCCCAACAATCTGGGTCCTCATTTTACTCACCTCGGAAGGATGGAAGGCTGAGTCAATCTTGAGCCGGTGAGATTTGAACAGCCGAACTGCAGCTAGCAGTCAGCTGAAGTAGCCTGCAGTGCTGCACTCTAACCACCTCGACTCTTAGTTCTATGATTCTTATCTGCTTCAGATGTTTTACTTCCTTGCCTCCTTCTCTTCCTCCTCCTCCTATAATTAGGATACCACTGCATTGTATCCTAAAAGAAATACAGTACAATGATATATAGGCTTCACAACAAGCACATATATTTTACCCTGTACACTTGAAGAATAATTTGTCCACATCAGTGATAAACATGCTATGTTGTACTGTCTTCATGTGCTCTATGTGACTGATGCCTGTCCTTATAGAAGGAATTTGTAAGAGATTTAATAGAAACACTTTTAAAAGGAAAAAAAAATCCAGTGGCTTTACAATAAATTATGCATTACAGTAAAAACTCTACAGAGCTAAACTTTTAAAAGTATGTTGGGTTTTAAATAACAAAAAAGCTTGCAGAAAGTGTTGTGCTAAATTATTAGTCTGTCAATATAAACCTATATTGTCAACAGTCGTTATATTGCTATTTTTAATTTCTGTTGTATGGCATAGAGATACAAAAGTGAAAAACAAGACTTATTTATGTATTTTATTCAAGTATTCTAGAGAAGAAAAAGATTTCCACTGCACAACAGTAATATAAACTTTGTTGTTTTGATACTGGAAAAAAAAGAATAAACCATTGGTTTAATCATACCTTCTCCAACTTGGGAGAACCCAGAAGTATGGATTTCAATGCTCAGAATTCCTTACCCATTACTGAGAATTCTAGGAATTGAAATTCACAAAACCTAATATTTAGGTACATTGTTTTATAATACAGGAAGAACATTTTGTTCATCTTTCTCACATCATCTTCTTTTCTCTAGGACCTGAATTTCCCAGTAACTAGGACAGAGATAATCACCATGGCTAGTATTATCAAGTCTTAATGAATCAACTACCAATGAAAGTGCTACAAAGAATACTTAGTGGAAATGTTTTTTTCCCAGATCAGAAAGGGCAAAACTCTTAGGATTGGCCTCTAGGTTTCTATCGAACTGAATTACTCTTCTGGAATTGGAGAGTCCTCAGTCCAAATTATCAGTATAAGTAAAGGAAGGAAGAGCCAGTAAATAGATACAGATTAACAGAGTTGGAAGGGACCTTGTAGGTCATCTAGTCCAACCCCCCGCCCAAGCAGGAGACCCTACACCATTTCTGACAAATGGCAGTCCAATCTCTTCTTGAAAGCCTCCAGTGATGAAGCTCCCACAATTCCTCTTTCCTTTGTTCTTCATATCCTTGTAAATCCTTTAAATTTATATTTTGCAAGTATTGTGTGAAAAGATTCATCTTCAGACCAGGATGCAGTTTGATTATTCGAGCCTAATAAATATTTTTCAACATTTTCCTCTAATTATAATTTACTTTATGCAAATTGAGAGCATAAGAACATGCTACATCCAACATATAGAAAGAGTTTTGTGTACAACATGTTACTGAAGGAGCTAGTAATTCTAAGGACTGTCATAAAAAAGTAAAGATATTAATACAATGACAATTGTTCTTTACTGTCAATATTTCTGCTTATATTGTTTAGAGGCTAACTTTCCTACAAAGTTAATGGAACAAGAGAAAGATAAGAAAGAGGCTACAAGTTCTTTTTAAGCTGGTCTAGATCACATTTTCTTTTCCTCTCCCGTAATTTTCAGCAAACGGGATTCTTCTTTTGCTAAAGCTGCTTATTAGACAGCATTACTAATTTAACCTGTGTCCAGAATCTCAGGTCATTTTAGCCAGTACTATTCAAGACTACACGGAGAGGGTTATCTTTTTGTGGTGTTTTCCCTGAAGTTTGCTCATAAGGAAGACTTCAAATCCCCAATCCACCTTTATCTCCTTCATCCAGAGACTTACTCTGCATAAGAGTAGAAAACAAAGCAGCGTCTTCATAAACTTAATTTGAGAGCATGATCGTTAGCATGATTACACTGCTAACCCGAGCATACAAAACATTTGTTAGACCAATTCTGGAATACAGCTCACCTATCTGGAACCCGCACTGCATAACAGACATTAATGCAATCGAGAGAGTCCAGAAATATTTCACTAGAAGAGTCCCCCACTCCTCTGCTCGCAATAAAATACCTTATTCCACCAGACTTGAAATATTGAGATTAGACCATTTACAACTATGTCGCCTCCGATCTGATCTAAATTGTAGTTCATAAAATCATATATCAAAAAGTCCTTCCTGTCAATGATTACTTCAGCTTCAACCGCAACAATACACGAGCACATAATAGATTCAAACTTAATGTAAACCGCTCCAAACTTGACTGCAGAAAATACGACTTCAGCAACAGAGTGATCAATGCCTGGAATGCACTACCTGACTCTGTGGTTTCCTCCCGAAACCCCCAAAACTTTAACCTAACCTGTCTACAGTAGACCTCTCCCCATTTCTAAGAGGTCTGTAAGGGGCGTGCTTAAGCGCACCACTGTGCCTACCGTCCCTGTCCTACTGTCCTATTGAACTCTATTATCGGTACTTTTTACTTATGTTATGTTTATACAAACAACTACTATCCTGTACATGTTTGACAAATAAATAAAATAAATAAATAAAATAAAAAATGTTGACTCATGAGGTTAAAATGCTGGGCTGGCAATTGGCAGGCTCGTGATTGGGACCTGCTGCTGCTTCAGGACTGCGTGAGCACCCATCACATGCTCCAGCTTCGCTGACCCCAGCGGTTTGAAAGTGGCCAATCATGAGTAGATAAATGGGTACCACTTTGCCGGGCAACTTCACAGGGACATGAAAGGAGGCCCCAACTAGACTTCCCCCGGGCAATGGTGATGTCTCCACAAATCCATTTACCAACACAGAAATATTAATATTAATAAGTTTCCTTCCAAGCAATTCATGGACAATTCATCCATATTACTCATAAGCCACTCATCCATGATATATTTAATGGTATCGTCTATTTATCCACGAGCACAAATATTCTGTTTGAAAATACTAATTCTGTTTCTTACTTATTTATTTATGCATTTACCAATTAGCCACTGTACACCAGTGGTTGTCTACAGCTGTTCTACCCACCTTCAACCTTGTTTTTACAAGCCTGCATTCTTTTCTTTTTTTCTTTTTGCCCTTCACCAACCTTTCTTATGCTTCTTTTCATTGCGAGTGACATTGGTTTTGGCTGTCCTTTAAATACCCTGCCTTGAAGTCTGTTTGATCCTGGAGATTTGCTGCTTTTGAGTCTTCCCAATTAACTTAATCCCTCTGCCACACAGACCCTGCAGTCACCCAGGATAAAAATATATTTACTGTCAATGCCAAGAGTAATCTGTTAGTGTGTTCCCTTGTAAATATACTTAGAAGCATTTCACAGATAGACTGGCTGTTCCTTTATGTTTGCATTTCATAATTCATTCCAAGTTGTTATATATTTTTTAAACTTTTTTTTCCTTTGACTGCTTTATCCTTTGGCTGGTCCTGATAATGACAATGCTGGCCTATTCATCACATTACTGCCATTTTTAATGTTTTCTAGCCTATACCTTAATAGTCTTTCCCTCTGGCTTCTACTGAAAACTCAGCTTTTCTCCCATCACAGATTTTTTAAAAGCAAACATGTTGTCCAATATTGCTAGATTTTGTTTATTGCCAGCTAAGAAAATAAAGCGGGTGTGTATGTGTGTGTGTGTGTGTGCAGACATCATTTGCTGAATTGCAATGCTACCATGATTATATATATTTTTGCAGTACCTTCTTTGTGGCTTTGGGCAAGGTCTTTAAAAATCTGTATCCTAGTATATCCTGCTGCATTGTTCTTTGTACACATTTAGAAATGGTTCTGTACTGTTTTCCTGAACAAAAAGTATGATTCTTTTTGCATGATTCTTTACATAATCCAGCTTTTTCCAAGTTAGTGACATCTAAACACGAGAACTGAAATTCAGGAACACAACCGCAGGATCAGAGGTGGGTTCCTGCTGGTTCGGACCGGTTCTATAGAATCGGTAGTGGGAATCCCCCCCCCCGGCTCGCCGAACCGGCAGCGATGGCTGGCTGGCCACGCCCCTGAACTGGCTCTTTCAGCGGCGCTATTGGCGCCACCATCTTGTTTTTCTCTTCTGAGCATGCACAGAAGCTGCATTTCTAGCATTGTGCATGCGTGCACACCCACGCGGCGTGTGAGGAAGAGAACCGGCAGTGAGGTAAGTCAGAACCCACCCCTGCGCAGGATGTGTTCCTAAAGTTTAGGAAGGGAATGGTCTTCCCATTAAAATATTCCAAATTTTAATCCTGGACTTAATGTACTAATGGATCCAGATAATGATTTGAAACCTTAGGCAACAGACTTACCCATATGAAATTCTCCTTTCATATCAAAATATCAAAAGATGACATTTTCTGAAACAATTTGTTTGACCATCCATCTTTAACTTTCTTTACTCTCTTTTTCTTAAAAAATAAAACTGAGATTTTTTTAAAAAAAATTATGAAAACTGAGTGGAGTGATACTTCTAAAAGCAGTGAAAACATCTGTGTATTCAGATACAATTATAATCAGCAGTACTATTAGAACATAGAATAACAGGTTGGAAAGGACCTTGGAGGTCTTCTAGTCTGGCTCCCTGCACCAGCAGGAGACCCAATACAATTCCAGATAAATAGTTGTCCTGAGCTACAAATATTTTTCTTTATAAATGGCTGTCCAGTCTCTTCCTGAAAACCTCCAATGATGGAGCATCCACAACTTCCAGAGGTAAGTCATTCCACTGATTAACAGTTCTCACAGAGAGTATTTTCACAGTATGAATATTTTCACAATGGGAATGTTCTTACATTAAGAGGTGCAGTGGCACAATGGTTAGAATGCAGTACTGCAGGCTACTTCTGCTGATCACTGCCAACAGTTTGGCAGTTCGAATCTCACCAGGCTCAAGGTTGACTCAGCCTTCCATCCTTCCGAGGTGGGTAAAATGAGGACCCAGATTGTTGGGGGCAATATGCTGACTCTGTAAACAGGTTAGAGAGGGCTGTAAAGCACTATGAAGCGGTATATAAGTCTAAGTGCTATTGCTACATTGTGAGTATCCTAATGAGTGTCCCTCAGTAGCTCACGCTGAGTAACTTGAATATATCTGTAAGATCCCAGATGTTCAAGTTTTACTATATTATTTCCCATAAATCCATTTTACTAAGTGCAGATGAGTTCTAATATGTATTGTATGTTCATTGTTTACATTGCGTACATCATTTTCTCTGCCCAACTTTTCCATCTGCGTATTCTTTTTCTGTACATTGGTATTTACAAAGTATTTGAAACATAAAATACAACAATTAAATGGCAAGCGAAATTGGCCAACTTCGCTCTTTCTTTTGGGCTGCAAAAGGATATCAATTGGTGGGCCATGAGTCATGATTCTAGAAGACAACTTACGTTAAGTATCTTTGATATCGTTGTATAGGGTTGATGTAGTATGCACCAGCCTTTCTCCAAAACTATTTCCTGGTTGGTTGGTTATTGGCTGATTTGCCAAAGCTTGCCACTTATTTGACATCTTTTTGCAGTGGAATAGGACATTATTCACTGGAGAAATATCCCCTTTCTCTGAGGTCCAGATGGCTCCCACCCTGATTGCGTTCAGGAAGCTATTAAAGACCTAGCTCAGTGTTTCTCAACCTTGGCAGTTTGAAGATGTGTGGACTTCAACTCCCAGAATTCCCCAGTCAGCGTTGCTGGCTGTGGAATTCTGAGAGTTGAAGTCCACACATCTTCAAACTGCCAAGGTTGAGAAACACTGACCTAGCTATTCTCCCAGGCTTTGAGACTGGTGATGATTGAATCCCTGTTGGTTTTTCTTTGTTTAGATGATTGTGTTTGTACTGCTTATGCTTTCTTGCTTTCTTGCTTTTGCATTATGCTAATATATCTATATATATAAAAGTGAAAAACACTCATGCAGAATCATGAAATCTCCAGAACTGTAAAGCCTACAAACTTGAAATTTGGCACATATGTTCCTCTTGGCTTCTAGGTGCTCGCTAAAAAAGGATTTTTTGAAATGACCATCAGAGCATTAGTATTTCATATTAGTTTTAGTTTAGTTTAGTTTAATTAAATTTATATACCGCCCTTCTCCAGGGGACTCAGGGCGGTGAACAGCCAAGTAAAAAATACAATATAAACATTAAAATACATTTAAAAGAAAATATTCTATGTGGCCCTAATTTAATACAATTAAAATTTAGTAAAATATATTATTAACACGCTCTGTTTCTAATTAGTTAGACGTTCTACTCCTGCCTCCCAAACTGAAAATAACTCTGAAGAGAAGGGGATAGGATAGGGGAGGCTTCTGTGGGGCAAGCCTGAGGGAGAGAAGGGGATAGGGGAGGGGAGGAGTCTGTGGGGCAAGGCTGAGGGAGAGAAGGGGATAGGATAGGAGATGTTTCTGTGGGGCAAGGCTGAGGGAGAGAAGGGGGATAGGATAGGATAGGATAGGCTTCTGTGGGGCAAGGCTGAGGGAGAGAAGGGGAGAAGAGAGGCTGATCGTAACTACTCATTAATTTTCAAGTTGTAAGTGTCGATTTATCAAGCCTGATCACATAGTTTTGTAATGGAGCATGGGTATTCAGCTAGTATATATATAACCTCTTTCAGCTGCTAAACCAAATGAATGTATGGATTTATGTTTTGGAAGACTGATCCCAAAACATTTCCTCAGCAAGCTACCTGATTTGTATCTGCATATTATCAACATATTTTCCACACATACAAAGCCACTACTTTCTCCTGCCCAGGGAGCCAATGAAACTATTCCACTTGCTGAAAAGTCAAAAGATTTATGATGCCCCTTTGACTAAAGTAGAGCAGCCTTTATTGGGGAAAAGCAAAATAAGTTTGAAAGAACTCTTTCAGGATATGACTATACTCTCTAGTATACGGAGTAGCCTGTTACAAATAGAATAAAAATATTAAAAGACGTTGGTTCCAAACTTGGTAATGCAACACATTCAGCGTTCAAAGGAAAGTATGTTGATGAAAATTAAGAGTTCTGGATTCTCTTGCTTCCAATCTGCTACGCTAGCTGAATGAAGCTTTTTAAAGTTTACTGAAAAGAAATACATCAAACCGAATTCTTAAAGCACTTGAAGTCTTTTGGGATACCAAAATATTGAATTCTTTCCCAATAAAAACTGAATCAGACCTGGATTCTGGAGCATGGCCTCCATAACCACGTCTGCTATGGAGTCCTCACACAGATGTGAGTGCCTTACATCTTTCTTTAATGCATTTATCATCTGAACAATTGGACTACAGGTGTTCTTTCCACAAACACATGGATAAGCTAATGAATTCAATTAACACTCTAAATGGGAACAAAAGTAAAAGTAGATTTGAATTGAGTATTCATAAACAGGCAATACATTTTGCAATTTCAAATGGTGTTCAAATTCTGGAGAAGAAATTACTTACATACCAAATTATATATGGTATATACCAGAAGTGGGTTCCTCCCGGTTCGCACCGGTTCTATAGCCGCCATCTTTTTTTTTTAAAAAAATAATTTTTTGTAAGTTTTTGCTTATTTTTTCTTTTACACATGCGCAGAAGCCAAGTTTCCGGCACTGCGCATGCGCCACCATCTTGTTTTTGGCTTTTTTTTTGCAAATTTTCGGCACTGCACATGCGCACACGCGGCAGGCCACACGGTGTGGGAGGAAGTGAATTGACGGCGAGGTAAGTTAGAACCCACCCCTGGTATATGTATGTATGTATGTGTGTGTGTGTGTGAGAGAGAGAGAGTGAGTGTGTGTATGTGTAAGGGTATGGCTATCTGACGAGAGCAAAATAAGCTCGAAATAGATCTATAATAGTCTTCCTTTATTTTCATTTATCAGCAAAAAATCCTATATATATATATATATATATATATATATATATATATATATATATATATATATATATATATATATATATATATATATATATATATATATATATATATATATATATATATATATAAACATTTTTTGCTGATAAATGAAAATAAAGGGAGACTATTATAGATCTATTTCGAGCTATATTGCTCTCGTCAGATAGCCATACCCTTAGTTGGATTTGAACCTGGGCAATTGCTTGTAAGGCCAATTTTATATATATAAAATTTGTTTACATATGTTCCCTTAGGTTAGTGGGAACAAAATAACCCCACATGGTTTAGAGATATCTCAGAATAGCCAGTTAGGAGCGTACAATCCATTAAAATGGGTCATAATAGAACACTTAAATCTATTGCCCTGCCCTTACAGTTTGGAGATTCCACTACAGCCATAGAGTAGAGTAATTGACATACTCAGTTGTACTTATTAATTTGCCCAATTAATTTCTGAGTAGATCTGGGTGGTGTTTTTTTTTTTACAATGTATAAGCCAGTTCTGATTAAAATTTGGGGAACAGAAAGAAAAGTGGACATCTAGAAGGTGTCTCTTTTCTTAAAAGAAATCAGATTTCAAATGCTTCACATGCTCAAAAATGTAGAAGTATGGAATGCGCTATCTCCATGCAAAATAAAATTTGGGGAGAAAATGCTACAATGAAAAATAAACTACTCTCCATTTTCATCAATAGCAATAGCAATAGCACTTAGACTTATATACCACTTCATAGTGCTTTACAGCCCTCTCTAAGCGGTTTACAGAGTTCCACATATTGCCCCCAACAATCTGGGTCCTCATTTTACCCACCTCAGAAGGATGGAAGGCTGAGTCAACCTTGAGCCAGTGAGATTTGAACAGCTGAACTGCTGAACTAGCAGTCAGCTGAAGTAGGTTGCAGTGCTGCACTTTAACCATTGCGCCACCTCGGCTCCCTAAAAGCCGAGGCAGGCAAAGGTAGGAAAATGATTGCTGTCTTTAAAAAATAAATCATCTTCATTTAACAACCCCCATAATCCCTTTGCGAGGTGGAGTCTGGGCAACTGAAAGAAGCAAGCAGAGTGTTTTAATGGCCGGATGCCCTTCCTGTCACCAATGTGGAGTTTTTTTCAGCACTGCACCACTACCTTTAAAAAATAAATGGCCATATCTTAATCCATACTTGTCCTAAATTAAAAAAAAGGCCTTGTGCAGCTTCACAACCATCAGAGCATGAGATGTCTACCCTTCGAAGCACTACAATCTTGTGTTACAAGTTGCAAGCACAGCTAGACCATTTCATTTCTGCTCCGTTCAGTTCCAATTCATTTTTCCCCAGTCTCTTTTCACTTGCTTTGATTTCAAATCTGCCCCTTGCCTTCAAAAATAGGACAACTCAAGATGAAGGAAACATTCATCCTTTTTCCATTCTTTGGGATATGGTCAGAGGTCAGTCATTTTTATGAAGGCATCCTTTATTTCAAGGACTAATCCGTCCTTATCCCCTTTCAATATTTTGAGGAAAGTTCTTGCAAAATTTTCCATCAGCAAATGTTCAGGAAATGGAATTGAGCAGGCTACGGTTCATCTGGCCACAATTCACCACCTTCAGCCCTTGTGCTCTCTAATTGGATAAACTATAATTGTTTATAGTTTATAAATTGTATAAACTATTTCTAAAATTGTCCCAAAGGTGCTTTTTTCAAGAGGCAACTGAACTTTCTGGTTTTTCTTTGAAGACGTTTCGCTTCTCATCCAAGAAGCTTCTTCAGCTCTGACTAGATGGTGGGGAAATGGATAATGATGCTGTATTAGAGCTGAAGTGGTGCAGTGGTTAAATGCTGCGACTGCAGGCTGACTGCTAGTTCAGCAGTTCAGCTGTTCAAATCTCACTAGGCTCAAGGTTGACTCAGCCTTCCATCCTTCCGAGGTCGGTAAAATGAGGACCCAGATTGTTGGGGGCAATATGCTGAACTCTGTAAACCGCTTAGAGAGGGCTGTAAAGCACTATGAAGCGGTATATAAGTAAAGTGCTATTGCTATTAAAGTGCTATTGCTATTAACCCCCTATGTTATTTTCTTTCTTTTCCTTTAGGACATGGTCTTTTCCTGAGGGGAGGCCGCCTGTCAGGCCGAAGCCATTTTAGTTGGGGTCTTTGGCCTGCCACACTTTATACTATTTCAATATGTATTCTTTACAAAGAAACCGGGAGGGGGAATTGCATGAGGGCTGCCTGTATGTAGCCATAACAAATTCTTTCTAGATAGTCAAGGTCATCCTTTGTCTCTGCACTCCTGCACCTGCATGGAAGGAGATGGGTGGATTCTGCCAGAGTGGTAATTGAAGATTGGACAATGTGATGGATTTGTGGGTGTGGGGACAAGGGCTTGAACTTTCAACTGGGTGGTGAAACCCGAGGGACTTCAGATTCGGGTTTCATCCAGATGTGCCAACATGGCTCTGTTAATAAATTGGAACTTTAAGGAATACTTTGCCTCAGATTCAGATTTAGTTTTGGATGCTATTTGGAACCTGACACTATACTCCTTGCAGACAGCTGGTCATTTGAATTCTTTTAGTGGGTCTTTAAGGTCACCTGGAGGTTTATCTGTGTCCTCAGGGTCACCTGAGTGGTGCAAATTGGTGTACAGCCTTCTTGGAACTGCTGAAAGGACTGTGACCTGGATGACTGAGAATCTCCATAGATATTTCCCCCCAAAAATTCTTTGCGTATGAATTATTAAATTTTCAAAAACTACTGTCTAGTACAGTCATACATCTCTTTTTGAAGGGGGAGAAATGAGGCTCAAATGGACGTTGAGGCCATTGATCCAGGAGTTTCTGTGCATCTGTAACTAAGCATTAATTGAATTTGTATTAACCTGCAATAGTGCCAATACCGTTTCCCCAGCATACCTTCTGATGCTTCTATTGATTTAGGCAATGTGCTTCAGCAGTTCTACAAATCCAGGATATAACCTTGAAGAAAAGACCATTACTGAATGTGCAGAGTTGGTGCCCTTTGCGAGATAAGGGTCAGGTTTTGCACTTCCATTTAATTTAAACAGCAGAGGACGGAAGAAAGCAGGGAACAGCAAAGCTGTTAGAAAAGATCTTTCCTACATCAGACCTCCTTAGATCCCTCTGGCTGGTGAGCAGTAGATTGCAGGTGTGTTTAACATTTCATCTTTGTGCTCAACAATTGAGAAACCGGCCAGTTTGTTCAGTGTTATGTGTCACTATGGAAAGCCTCAGAATAGCTACATTTAGATTTATTATTAGAGTTGGAAGGGACCTTGTAGGTCATCTAGTCCAACCCCTGCTCAAGCAGGAGTTCCTACACCATTTGAGACAGATGGCAGTCCAGTCTCCCCTTGAAGGTCGCAAGTGTTGGGGCTCTCACAACCTCCACTGGCAAGCTGTTCCACTGGTTGATCTCTCTCACCGTCAGAAAGTTTCTCCTCACTTCCAGGTTGAATCTCTACTTGGTCAGCTTCCATCCATTGTTCCTTGTTTGACTTTCTGGTGCCATAGAGAACAGCCTGACCCCCTCCTCTCTGTTGCATCCCCTCAAGTATTGGAACACTGCTGTCATGTCACCCCTGGTCCTTCTCTTCGCCAGACTGGCCAAGCTCAGTTCCTGCAACCGCTCTTTGTATGTTTTATTTTCCAGACCCTTTATCATCCTGGTTGCTCTCTTCTGCACTTTCTCTAGAGTTTCAATGTCTTTTTTGTAGTGTGGTGACCAAAACTGGATGCAGTACTCTAGGTGTGGTCTGACCAAGGCTTTATAGAGTGGTACATATCTGAAGAAGAAGAATACTAACTTCATGGAAGGGTGAATGAGGCTGATATAAGTTCTATACATGATCAGCATCTTCATAAATTCTTTTGATGAGTTCCATTGATACCCTAAGTAATGGAATAGCCTTGTGTGGTTCTGTTTGAATATCCCTGCATGCTGCTGATAATAAAATTAGTTCCATTATTTTGCCTTAATTCTAAACTTTTTTATTGCTACTAGATAACTCTTAATTAAACTTTCCTTCTGCCCATTCCATCAGAAAATCTAGATTCTCATTTACCTATTCATAGGTTTCAATTCGTGTTTATAGTGGAGGTAATACTTTTCCAAGCCTCAACAGAGCTCAACAGAGATTTACCCCCAGGTAGATATTTGTAGAAATGCAGACTAAGTCATGGGAGGATTTTTGGAAAATGTGGTTCCATGGATTTGGTGATTATCACTCACCCTAGTATGTATGTAGTATGTATGTGTATATATAAAACAATTGTTATTGTTTATTGTTGATTCATTTTTCTCACCATGTACATATATTGTATACATCCGAACTAGACTTCTTGTTTCTCTGTGTCATGTAATATATGTGAGAATATGCATAATTTTATTCATTTATTTATATTTTTGTCATGCTTATGTAGTGTATATTGGATGTGGTGACCCTTTGAGAGCTGTATGCAATGAAATTTCATTGTAATGTATGCTGATTAATGTTCATTTCAAGTGACAATAAAATTATTCTGTTCTATTCTATTCTATTCTATTCTATTCTATTCTATTCTATTCTAATAATGTGAACTAAAACTAAAGTCTCCTCTTATTCAAACTCAACTCTGGTCACTGCAGTCCACTTTAGTTGTTGGAGAGCATCTGTCCCTATCTGGAGAAAGAATCAAATGAGGAATTAGTCTGGAATCATTATGTAGACATAAGCGGACAAGGTTCTATCCAGGTTGAATCTAGTATTCCCCTGGGACAAGTCTGGGATAAATTCCTGTAACATAGGCATAGAGCAAAAAAGTATCTATACGTGTGAGTCTGGTTGTTTGTGCCTGATTCTAGTTGCAACCAGATCACTTTATTTTAACTTTACTTCCTTCCCATACACACACACACACACACACACACACACACACACACACACACACACACACACACACACACACACACACACTTGTTTCATTCCTTTCTTTGCCATCTGAAACATTTAGCTGGAAAACATATAGACAGACCTAGAATTCTCTTTCTATAACACACACAAACATGCACACACAACCACGGAATTGTGGAGCATATACTGTATATAATCTTCTGCAATACGTGGAAAGGGACATATAGTTGCACTCAGACTTGATAATATAGCTTTTTATATGATACTATTGTTTTCCCATTTGTATGAAATAGCTCATTATATTACAATAACATTTCACGATTCTTGGTCCTTCTGTGTTATCCTTATGCAGTACAGGGCGTCCTTACGTGCACTTAAATCAAATCATCTTTGAGTGTAATGACTGTCCTTGATAGAGTTTGAGATAGCTAGAAACACAATTATTCATACTGAACAAAGTCTAGCTAGAGATGGATTGGGTCTAAGTTCTTCTATATATGAATGAAATGCTCTTTTTATTCTGTTTTTCAGCCCTGCTCAGTGACAATAACTCTCTTCCACCCAGCAATGACAGGATTTCTGACTTCTTTCTGAGGACAAGTTGGAACTTGTCCCAGCATTTTTTTTCAATTTAGTTTGTATTGATTTTTCTTGTCCCTTTTTGCTTTTATAGTTATATTTTTAGCTTAGCATCGCAAAGATTATGGCCACTAAAAACTTCAGCTGTTTTGAAAGCCTTCTTATCTTGAGCAAATGGGCAACCTCTTAACCTGTGGCAGATGTGCTCAATGGTCCTTCTTGTTTGTCCTTCAGAATACAAACTTTGTGTTCTTAGCTTGGAATACAAAAAGAACTAGTTTTCAATAAAGGTGCCCTCCAGGGGTGAGTTCCGGATTCTTCTATTGCTGGTTTGCTCAGGGACGTGCCAAGTAGGTGGGCGGGCTTTGCACAGGCGCACACATGCGCAGTACTATAAAAAAAGCTTCTGTGCATGTGCAGAAGCAAAAAAGGGGGCAAACACACACACAAAAAACAACAACCAAGAAAGTCCAGTTGCCTTTTGGAAAAGCATGACCTTGGGACAGCCATGACCTGGATGGTTGAGAATCTCCATAGACATTTGCCAATAGTCTTCATTTTAAATAGGCATTATTTGTCTACTCAACTTTCAGTCTTGTTGCCTGATGTTCTGGATGATGGTCCATCCCTTTTTGGAATGCCTGCAATCATTGAGCCATGGTGGCACAGTGGTTAGAGTGCAGTACTGCAGGCTACTTCTGCTAACTGCCAGCTGCCTGCAATTTGGCAGTTCAAATCTCACCAGGCTCAAGGTTGACTCAGCCTTCCATCCTTCCAAGGTGGGTAAAATGAGGACCCAGATTGTTGGGGGCAATAGGCTGATTCTGTAAACCGCTTAGAGAGGGCTGTAAATCACTGTAAAGCGGTATATAAGTCTATTGCTATTACCTTCCTCATGCTTCCTCAAACCATGAAGTATCAGCCACAGGTCAAACTTGAATCCGGTTATAAGTCTTTGTAAGTAGGCGACTACTGTAGTTGTCTCCATTCTTAGCAAAATATGCATACTGCAGTTGTGCCTTGGAGCAATTGATTTTGTTTTAAGAAATAGCTTTGGAGAATTCACAGTGCATTAACTCTTCTGTCTTGCCTAGAATATGCCCCTTTACTAGCCTCTACGTCTGCATGTTGGAACTGCTTTGTCGTTAACATGACTTCAAGCAAATCTCTCTCTCTCTCCATATTAGAGTGATTCTATAGCTTTTCAATTGCAGGTATAGCTATTCTATTCACATTTTCCCTTTTCCAATGTAATCTTCAATGTCTCCAAAACAAATTCTTGGGCTTTGTAGAATTTTTGTTTATTCTTGCTAAAACCTGCCTACCGTCCACATAATAAAATCTCAAATTATTGTATATCTTCATAGTACAGCAAAATCTTAAGGGAAATTATCTATAGTTACATATACTGGTTGGTCTAGCTTCTAATTAATTCTGAGTAACACTAGTGTCAGCCAGCTTGTAGCTTCATGATCATTCTTTTCCCTATCAAGATCTCAATCCATGCATTATTTACAATTCACCTAATATTCATTTCTACGGATCCCTATATACTGTATGTCTAACTATTTGTGTATACAGTAGATAAGCTACCTATGGACAAAATCAGGTTTTATTTCATTTTCTTTTCAAAGATCAACATTGCCATCTACAGTGGAAACTGTGCAACAGCCAAATTAACTCTAAACATGTGTCTTGATTTTTCATTGATAGCAAAACAACAATAACAACAACAACAACAACAACAACAACAACAACAACAACAACAACAACATGTAACCTCTGTGTCCTGGAAAGGTAAATTTTAAAGAGCAGTCTAGAGTCTTTATGAAATTCAGCCAGAGCTTCACTGTATTTTGCATTTTTTATTAAATATATCATGGTCATTACTCTTACACATTTCAGAATGACTAGGAGACAAGGATAAGAAAATGTCTGAAGTTTTTTTCAACAGATTCAACAGTTAAGAGGGAGTACATATTACTATTTTATTACTTTAACAGCATTCAAAGAGTTGCAGTGTGAAACAAATGACAGGGACCGGAAAACCATATATGAGTTCTCTTGTTCATGCTACCTAATGAAATGGTGGCAAATGTATAAAATGCCATTCCTGATTACTGTTAAGTAAGGACCTCCAGGGTTCCTACACAGGATTGTTCCCATCACCCATCTCCTCCCACAAATGACTGTATGACTGTAATTTTGTTGCTTGTATCCTTTCAATTTATATTGACTGGTTCCTAATATGATTTGATTGTTTATTTGTACCTGGACTATCATTAAGTGTTGTACCTTATGATTCATGACGAATATATCTTTTCTTTTATGTACACTGAGAGCATATGCACCAAGACAAATTCCTTGTGTGTCCAATCACACTTGGCCAATAAAAATTCTATTCTATTCTATTCTATTCTATTCTATTCTATTCTATTCTATTCTATTCTATTCTATTCTATTCTATTCTATCATGCAAATTGAAGAACAATTTTGAGGCAAAGGGCTACCAAATTACTAGCAACATTCATATTGGGTTGATATCATTAGACTATCAGCATTACTGAATGCTTCTGCTACTCAGCACCACAACAATATTATCAGCTTATGTGTTGTTATTAAACACATACAGCAATTTTTAAATTGCTGTCTTCTGTTCATTTCATCACATCGCAGACACTATCGTTGTGAAAGAACCGTGATTGCATAGTAAAAAATGTAGGGATGGTTGAGAAATTGATCCAACCAAATTTTACATAAATATTACCATTTGAGATCAAAGTCATCAGAATTGGTTAATACATTTTGACTAATTGTATTCCTTTGCCTTTAGCATTCGCTGGATACAGGTGGTCCTTGATTTATAACAGTTCATTTACTGACTGTTTGAAGTTACAACCGGACTGGAAAAAAAGTGACTTACGAGCGTTGTTCACACTTATGACCATTGCAGCATCCCTGTGATCATGTGATCAAAATTTGGATGCTTGGCAACTGAGTCATATTTATGACGGTTGCAGTGTCCCCGAGTCATGTGGTCACTTTTTGTGACCTTCTGACAAGCAAAGTCCATGGAGAAACCAGATTCATTTAACCACCATGTTACTCACTTAACAACTGCAGTGATTCACTTAACAAATATGGCAAGAAAGGTCATAAAATGCGCCAAAACTCACTTATCAAATGTCTCACTCAGCCACAGAAATTTGGAGCTCAATTGTTCCAACAATGAGTTCCAATATCTGAGGGGATGCCCCAAAGAAGAAGGGGTCAAGCTATTCTCCAAAGCTCCTGAGGGTAGGACAACAAGCAATGGGTGGAAACTAATGAAGGAGAGAAGCAACTTAGAACTAAGGATAAATTTCCTGACAGTTAGAACAATTAATCAGTGGAACAACTTGCCTCCAGAAGTTCTGAATGCTCCAACACTGGAAGTTTTTAAGAAGATGTTGAATAACCATTTGTCTGAAGTGGTGTAGGGTTTCCTGCCTAAGCAGGGGGTTGGACTAGAAGACCTCCAAGGTCCCTTCCAACTCTGTTGTTCTGTTCTGTTCTTTCTAAATTTCATTCTATTCTATTCTTTCTTAATTTCATTCTATTCTATTCTTTCTTAATTTCATTCTATTTTATTCTATTCTATTCTAATTCTATTCTATTCTATTCTATTCTATTCTATTCTATTCTATTCTATTCTATTCTATTCTATTCTATTCTATTCTATTCTATTCTAATTGTGGTCATAAGTGGAGGATTACCTGTAAATAGAAATGAGGCTGTTAGAGATTTAAGCGCTAGAGAAACACTTTTTTTTTCTCTACAGGGAGGAGACAATGCTAGAGAAAGTAGCTTTAAAAAATGAAGACTAGCAAGTGCATGCAGAAACAGTGGCTAAACATTTGTGACAACTTTTTGTTGTTGTTGTTGTCAGATTTCCAACTGCTGGAGTCAGGCCACTGGGTTGAGAAACTAATTTTTTCCATCCCAAACAGCCAAGGCTACATAAGCTTCACGATCAGTGATTTCAGCAATTTCTTTGAGGTTTCAGGATTCAGCAAAGCACCGAATGAATGGCAGTGGATCACTGGAGGGCATTTATTATAAACTGCGAAATGTCCAATCTGGTTGTGCAGGGAGCTGTTCCATCACAATTGCTACCACTACATCAATTTCTAGCTTGCCTCTGGCTGTGGTTTCTTAGGCATTTTTTTTAAAAAGTTACTGTTTCCACTGCTTTACAAATGCTAGCATTTAAATATATTGATGCGATCCCATGAGTATTGGGTTTTTCTTTCTTTTTCCTTTCTTGACCTTGTAATATTTGCACAATTTTCTCCTTAACTGTTCAGGCACACTCGAGGAACTCTCCTGATTATCTCACCGAACTTCTTTGAGAGCTTGCTCGGTTGCTTTAAATGAGTGAGGAAGCTTTCAATTCTGAACCTTGTAACGTGACTGACAGTTGTAGTTACAGTTATATTTCATGCAACATTGGATTTTTTTTTTTTTAGGAATTTAAGTTTGGATCGGTTCGTTGGAAGAGTTAGAACTAAGACAGCAATGCGGATTTGCAACAATACTCTTTTTTTATGAGCTTGTAATCCCTTAATTTAGGGTAGGGGCAACTGGATGGAGCTGAGCGTTTACTGGCTGGCTGCCCTTCCTGATGCCTATACGGAGTTCTCAGCAGATATTTTTTTTCTTTGCACCCTGAGAGAGAAACATCTGCGGCTACTCTCAATCTTCTGAGTGGGAGGCGAGCATCTTCACCACTAGGCCACCATGTCACTCTGTTAATTCATAACAATAACTGTTCCAAATTCCTTACAAGACACTTAGAAGCACTAAATAAGCCTGAAGTTGGGTCCCGACTCACCCAATTTATAAAAGATAATCTTCAGTAACCATTTACTACCTTAGTGAGCTAAAGAATTATAAATGAGCAAAGCATGTGTTCCTTAATTTTGTTCTATATCATTCTCCAGATATGCTCTCAGATACTGTGTTTCAGGGTCAGTGGGAAGAAGAAACTCTTGTGAACTTCTTTAAGATAGTCTGATCAAGTCTGTAACTACCTATGTCTACTTTCTCCTACCCTCCAAACGTCGCTATAGAGCACTGCACACCAAGACAACTAGACAAAAGGACAGGTTTTTTCCCCCATGCCACCACTCTGCTAAACAAATAATTGCCTCACCACTGTCAAACTATTCACTAAGGCTGCATTACTATTGCTATTAGTCTTCTCATTGTTCCTATCACCCATCTCCTCCCACTTATGACTGCATGACTGTAGCTTGTTGCTTGTATCCTTACGATTTATATTAATATCGATTGTTTCCTGATTGCTTATTTGTACCCTATGACAATCATTACGTGTTGTACCTCATGATTCTTGACAAATGTATCTTTTCTTTTATGTACACTGAGAGCATATGCACCAAAGACAAATTCCTTGTGTGTCCAATCACACTTGGCCAATAAAGAATTCTATTCTATTCTCTTGGTTGCACTCAGCTCAAATCATCCCTCGCCAGTAATGGGGTTAATAGTAGCATATGATAGAATCATAATCCAGTACAGCACCAGACCTGCAAGGCTAATCTATTTTTACAGAATAGTAAGCAATACTTTTAATTCTGATTATGGCATTGAGGTCTTGTGATCACTTAAGATAATTTCAATATAACAATATAAATATTGTTTTCTTCTGCCAAATCCTAACATTTTCATTGCGCAAAATCCTCTGCATAGCTCACCCTTTCAATACCTTTCATTTGTGACTTCTACAAGGACTGCTGAAGGATTTAAATGTCTCCCAGGTAGTTACATAAAATATTATATAACTCTGCTTAAGAGTAGAATCAATGTAGACTTTAAGAAAAGAAAAATAGTGTGGGTTCTGATTTATTAGGTATTTGTTAAAAGTTAGCATGACTCTACAGTGGTTAATTTAAGAGGAGTAGAAAGTATTCTGGAAGAGAAGAAAACTGTAAAATACCTATGTGCATTTTTTTTTCAAGCTCTCCAAGAGGAGCTACTAGAGAGAAAAGGTTTTGAGCAAATATTATTTGGTGTATACCTCTCTCTCCTTCTCTCTCTCTCTCTCTCTCTCTCTCTCTCTCCCCCTCCCTCCCTCTCTCTCTCTCTTATAATAGACACTCAAATTGCACCTTCAGGTGTTCAGCATAGTTGCAAAGTTGTGTATTTCTCCCCGCCAGTCTATAAAAGTTTCTTACATTTCCTCAAGCATTCTCTAAACAAAATGCCTTGCGGAACCACTGCAGCATTCCTGAAGGTTACAGTACATAAGAAAATCCCATTGTCATTAAAAAAAATCATCTCAAACCCAAAGACAGACCCAGACAGACACACCGGTAGTGAGTTTCACTTACTTTCGCTACCGGTTCGAAACTGTGAACTTTGCAAGCGCAAGGCGCTTCTGTGCATGTGCAGATCGTCCGTGATGACGTCCGGGCGGGTGGGTGGAGGCTCCCGCCGGAACCGCTACCGGTTCGCCCAAACCGGGGTAAACCGGTAGCAACCTACCACTGAGACTCACCCACTCATGTCCACAAATAGAATTGTCGAGAAAGCTATTCTATTCTCTAAACTTTGGTTACAAGGACCTTTTACTTTTTACATGCATATGTAAATGATGCTAACCTTTCCATAATTCTGTTTCCTTCAGAGGCCAAAGATGTTGCTAAGAGTTTGGGGATTCATCTGGCCTTAGGCATGGAACCCATAGGTTATTATTATTATTTTTTTAGTTTGCCAAGGCTTATACCTACTTTTCTGCCCTGGGGTTTCAGCTGATTGATTGCTGGGAATTAAAGGGGCCTTTTATTCTTCTTTTTTCTAATATATGATCGCTCAGGACATAGTGATATTTTACCTCTCTCTGATGCATCAAGTATTGCTAAATGCCTGAGGCAGTGCAGGAGCAAACCATTTCGATTCCTGGAGAACGGCAAATTCCCTTGCTCTCCTGAAGGAAGCGGGAGCGAGAAGAAAAATTCAAAAATGATGGCTGCTATTTAACACAACAAGATGTAGCACACATCAGGCTGTGACCTTGAGAAAACTCTTCATATCCAGTAAGATAAAACGCTGTTTATCCTTCCTTTTTGCTTTCCATTTGAACTAAATATATCTTTTAGATCATAGTTCATCCTCAGACCATCTTTGATAAAGTATTGAACCACTGAGTTTCCCCAGACTTAATCTGTTCTGTCTGCCATGCATCATGGAAGCAGAGGGGAACAAAACTATTTTGCCACTAAAGGCTTTATTGGTCACTTGCGAAGATCTACTTCAAAGGAAGCAAAGAGAGAGAGAGAGAGAGAGAGAGAGAGAGAGGAAAAACCCTCTTCCTAGAAATTCAGAGCATCCGCTTCTGAAGGAAAGTTAGGAAATTGATTAAAGTAGGCGAAAACTTTCACCCAGGAGTTCTTTGGCTTGGCATTAATTATTTAGACTCATTTTGAAAACCTCATTCAGATTTCTTCTACTGTGGGGCTGTCAAACTCAAGGCCTGTGGGCCGGATCTGGGGCGTTTTTGTAATAGGGAGGAAAGTGTTTTCAGGCAGCAGACCCACAATCCCCTTCCCGATTCCAAAAACGGGGTGTGCGGAGGCAAAAAAAAAGTGCATCGCATTTCAGGCGGCGGCCAGTTCCAGCCAGCGCTGCCACCGGAAAATGCTTTCCTCCTCGACTCCCTTGATTCCCCGATGCACATTCCAGAGCCGCACCGCCTCCTCCTCCTTCTCCGCAGAATTCTCTTTCCTCCTGGCCAGATCCGCCGCCTGAAACACGCTGTTCCAGGCGATGGGGATTGGCAAAAACAGGCATCGTGTTTTCAGTCTTGGCAGTGCTTGGAACCGGCCGAAAACCACCGTCCCCGCATTTTTATGAGGGCACACGGCTGTGCAAATTGCATCGCAGAATCGGGCCAATAGGCATCGGTGGCTGAAAAGGAGGGATGTTTTGCTTTCGGGGCTCCCGCTCGGATTGGCTCCCGGGCGCAGAGAGGGCTTAGGCAGTGGCGGCAGCTCCTCACATTGCTTTTTCGCCGAAGCCGCCAGATAGATCCCCCCCAAGACTTCTCTTTCTTCCTGGCCAGATACTCTGCCTGAAACACACTGCTAGCCGCCTTGCCTTATACCTCCTGCGTAGCACCTGCTTCGCCACCGAGTCACGACCTCCGCACTTCCCTGGGCCACTCACCGTGTTTACAAGATGGCAGGCTTTCTACCCCTATGGCTATAGGTAGGAAGATAGCAATAGCACTTTATTTATATACCGCTTCATAGTGCTTTACAGCCCTCTCTAAGCAGTTTACAGAGTTCAGCATATTGCCCCCAACAATCTGGGTCCTCATTTTACCGACCTCAGAAGGATGGAAGGCTGAGTCAACCTTGAGCCTAGTGAGATTTGAACAGCTGAACTGCTGAACTAGCAGTCAGCCTGCAGTCGCAGCATTTAACCACTGCACCACTTCAGCTCTTAGGGATGGGGACGTCGTGGGAGTGGAGCCTTCACAGTGCCAAGTCCCACTTCTGCCCCCATGAAAATTATCCTCCACCCTATTCATTCATTCACTCCAGTTAAAGTAGGGTGATAGGGTTTGTTTTAAACAGATAAAAAAATATGTGCTACTCGTTATCAAAATCCGAGTGGAAGTGAGACCCCCCTAATCCTGATGGTGGTAGGCAAAGGCAGAATTTCTTTTTTCCTTGTTTTCCTCCCCCAAAACTAAGGTGTGTCTTATACTCCGAAAAATACGGTACTTTTCTACTGTTGCCAATAAAATTACCCAGATGGGTCTATGCAGGCACTAGAAGTTGAGTTCAGCCTGAGGGAATCTTTATATATATTTGTATGAAAAGCCTTGAAGTAAGGCTTTGCTTCAAGGAAGTCTTTGAAAAAAGACTGTTTTGAAGCCGATCTTCAAAAAAGAAAGGTTGTGGCTCTTACGTTCTGCAACAGAGCCCACTGTGCAGCAACAAAGATGCCACTTTGATGGGCTCTCGGTGCTGTTTGGCAAGGGGAGAAGACACACATGTTCATACAAAATGTCCGTGCAAGCAAAAGAGAAGTGCCTTAGCCTGATGCTTCAGAACAAGAGACACCGGACACCCAATTACATCTTGGTGTAATTTCCTGTTCTATGATTATTAAACAGGGATGAAATGGACTATGGATCTTTTGGCACCTTGAAAACCAACTAGACAACCCCTGTCCTGTTGGGACATTGTTTCAGAGATATTTCTTTACCTAACAGAGAAACAGAATGAGCAAAAAAAAAAAAAACCCAGTAGGAGTGACTTCCAACTTCTGCTGGCTTTCCCATTGAGTATCCTTCTGAGAACCTGGCAGATCCATTGGAACTCTTCCTTTCCTTTCCTTTCCTTTCCTTTCCTTTCCTTTCCTTTCCTTTCCTTTCCTTTCCTTCCCTTCCCTTCCCTTCCCTTCCCTTCCCTTTCCTCCTTTCCTTTCCTTTCCTCCTCCCCTTCCCTTTCCCTGCAGGCAGGGAAGTGGGTGGCAGTAGGGGAGGGAGCAAGGCATTGCAAGATTGGCAGGGAAACTGTCATGGAATATCAAAAAATCCATGACATGGAACATGACTGCAACAGTACCACAGGAGTACAGCAGCCACCAATGGCATTGAATTGGTTACAACTTTCCCAAGTTTTATTCCTTCAGGATTCATGGGTCCTGGATTTTGGACACATTCTGCAAGATAGCCCATTTGCAATACCTTGGTTCAAAAATGGTTGCCCTATGATACATTATTACATTGAGAATTTTGGTAGTATATAGATTGATTTATCACAGCACTTGTTTACAAAACAGCAGTATTTTGCAGTGGTTAAAGCACCAGGCTAGAAACTGAGAAATGGTGAGTTCTAATCCTGTCTTAGGCACCATATGAGCTGGGGTGTGGGGTGTATGGCTTGCGATAGTCTCTCTTTCTCTCAGGCCCAAGAAGAAGAAAGCAAACTACTTCTGAAAATCTTGTCAAGAAAACCACAGGGACTTCCCAGATAGTTGCAGGAATCAGGGATAACTTAAAGAGACAGACTCAAACAAAGCTGCATGTCCAGTAAATCTGTTCCAACAACATGTCAATCTTTTTATGGGAGCTTCATGGCTTGGAACGGTGCCATTAATGATGTTACTCGGGAGCAAAGGCAAGCATGGCTAAGGGTTTGTGTTTGTTTATTTGTTTCCAGTGGGCCACAGGGAAATATCATATTGCACCTTAGAATTGTAAAACATTGGGGAGAAAAGATCCCACCAGAACCTGTCAGCTTTGCAAACTTTTTTTTGAGAATTTGATAAGTGGGATGCTTGCAATATGCAAAAGGGCCATTGAGAATGACTATTGTCAACTTTTATTTTAAGATGTCACTTTGGGGGTTTTCAATTACATACTAGTGAAATGACTATTTCCTTTTCTGAAACTATTTTTTTGGGGGGGTAGCAGACACAAAACTTATGAAATCATATAAGGCTGATGAAGGCATAAAATGTCGCTCGCAGTGTGAATTTTACCTTTTTGACAGATGGTTTCATCACATTTAAAAAGCGAAGGTGTGGAAAATAAAGTACATTTGTGAGAGTATTTCATTTCAGGGTATTTGTAAGATTCTTCCAACAGATTACTTGGAATGGATCTCGGAGAAGCATTTACTCCAGTCCACAGAAAGAGGATTAACTTTGGAAAGGTTTGCTTAAAATTCTTCCTACATGTAGTAAATATATCAAGCAGAGTCCTCTGCTGTCTACGCTATTCCTGACCTCTAATTTTAACTTATTTTATTATTGTTACTTTTTTATAATAACTGGGATTCTTAATCAGTAGTACTTACAACATTTCTTGCAAATCAATGGACCAGCTAACGTGAAGTTTTCAGTTGGATTAACCTTATGTAAATACCTAACTCTTGTACGTTGCAAAATTACAATTTCAATCAATCAGAATAGAGCTGGAAGGAACATTGAAGGTCTTCTAGTCCAGCCCCCTGCTCAAGCAAGGAGACCCTATAGCATTTCAGACAAATGACTGTCCAGGGCGTAAAGGGCCTTCCCCAACCTCCAGAGGCCCTCCGGAGGCCAGAAATGGCCCATTTCAAGTTGGGAAACAGGCCATTTCTGGCTTCCGGAGGGGTGGGGAATGCCATTTTCACCCTCCCCAGGCTCCTAGAAAGGCTCTGAAGCCTGGGGAGAGCAAAAAAAACGGGCCTTCCGGACCAACCGGAAGTCGGCAAACGGAATGTTTCTGGCCTCCGAAGGACCTCCGGGGTGGTGGTGAAGGCCATTTTCACCCTCCCCAGGCTCCTAAAAAGGTTCTGGAGCTTGTGGAGAGCAAAAACCAGGCCTTCCTCACGCCTCCGGAGGCTGGAAACAGCCTGTTTCTCAACTCCCAGTGGGCCCAGAAGGCCCAAAAATCAGCTGGCCAGCGCACGCATGCGTGCCGGACCTGAGCTCGCGTGCCCACCGATATGGCTCTGAATGCCACTTGTGGCATGCGTGCCATAGGTTCGCCATCATGAACCTAGGATGCTGGCAGCAACCTGTATCAACTATCAGAGCCAGTCAATGATATTTGTGATACATTTTTAAATGTTCAGTTGACTGAGTTTCATGTTTAATGAACAAAAGATAATAATAATAATAATAGGAATAATAATAATAATAATAATAATAATAATAATAATAATAATAATAATAATAATAATAATAATAATAATAATAATAATAATAATAATAATAATAATAATAATAATAATAATAATAATAATAATAATAATAATAATAATAATAATAATAATAATAATAATAATAATAGGATTTGTATGCCGCCCACTCCACAGAGACTCTGGGCGGCTCACAACAGTAAAAATTCACATGCAACAACAAATATAAAAAGCATTAAAAACAATAGATATTAAAACATTTAAAAACATTAAAAACCACAATTTAAAAACCCCTACAATAAATCATTCATTGGGCGAAGAGTGATCGGTGTTGTATTAAAATCACTGGCCCCAGGCCTGTCGACAAAGCCATGTTTTCACTGCTTTTCCGAAGGCTGGCAGGGTGGGAATAATGCGGATCTTTGGGGGTAGTGTATTCCAGAGAGCCGGTGCTGCCACAGAGAAGGCCCTCATTCGTGGGCCCGCCAGCCGACATTGTTTGGCTGATGGGACCACCAGCAGACCAACTCTGTGGGCTCTAATTGGTCTTAGGGAGAATGTTGGAGAAGGCGGTCTCCGAGGTAAACTGGTCCTAAGCCATAATATGCACTATATAAAAATACCTGCTAAATAGGAGACAAAAAGAAAAAAGAAGAGAAGAGAAAAGAAAAGAAAAGAAAAGAAAAGAAAAGAAAAGAGGAGAAAAAAAACACCTTCTGGTGAATGCCCACTTTCAAGTATGGAGAATTTTACTACAGTGAACCTTATCTTAGTGTCTGGATCAGATAAAGCCGGGTGTATATAAAATGTATTTGATGATCTGAGAACACTTTTAATATGAGGCTTTATTAATCTGTTGGGTGAATCATGCCTGAAGACATAGTATATAAAAAAAGATTGAATCTTAAGCTGGAATTCCATCAAGGAAACGCAGGAAACTGACTCATTGCTACAACTGGCCCTTGGTTATTAATATGGACTAGAAGCTGCAAAAATGTTCCCAGCTTTCTCATAACAAAGCTGAAATTTAAGCGGAAATCTTCCGCACGCAAGCAGCTGTTTTGCCACTAGGGTAGACTCAAAGCCCGTAATATCGCCCCTGGGGATAGTCTAACGCTGCAGATGATTTGCATAATCACAGTCTAGTTTTATCCATCCCTCAAGATGTAACTAATATTCCTCGCAAATATGTATTCATGCCCCCTAAAACGTAGCGACACCGGCTGGTTCATGAGTTCTTTGTTTCTTTTGAACTGATATTTATGATGCACATTCACATCTCATTTCGATAAAAATAGCCCACACGAGATAAAAATACAAAATATGAAATGAACTGAAAAGGGAATAAGGTGGGGCGGGGAGAAAGTAGGACATATTGAAATGCCAATGGGTTAGTATGAGGCAATTTGATTCGTTACCAGGAAAAATTTGTCAGCAAAGTGATGTTCATTTTGAGCTTTTACGGTATGGCAGAGAAATCAATGGTGTTTCAAATTCTTTTTTTTCCCTTTCCTGTTTATTTCAAAACGTTAGTCCGCATTTATAAGAAGGTCAGGTATTTGGGGGAAATAATGTTTCTTCCTGCTGCCACAATTAATGAGGCGTTCTCATTAGGAATCATTGACTGTTGGTTCCTCGTCACATCAAATGAATCATTTCCTTCCTTCAAAATGAAGGCAACCAGTGTCTGCAGATCTTCTTCCATGCCTGGTAGATCATGACCAACAAGTGGAGACTTCTCCACTTCTTGATCGTTTGGGTGATTACAACACCGACGGAAGAGCCTGGATCCACTTCTTTTTAGAGCACAGGTAGTCCTCGCCTTTCAACACTTCATTTAGTGACAATTGTTGGAAGAAATGTCCATCTGGGTTCAGTTGCAAGTGGGGAGAAAGACACTGGAAACATGGAGGCTGATTGGAAAGATGATGTATTGATGGACAGGACCACATGGGTTTGAAGTCCTGGGCAGCTAACCATATGGAGTAGAGAGAAGGGGTTATTTATACCCTCTCTTGGGCCTTGCCCTTGAGCTTCCTGTTCCTGTGCAAGAAATGTATTTATTGGCTTCTGTCATTCTCCCATGGGGTTATGCAGGGGTCATAGCTAACTTTGTAGGCTATGTCTTGAGTCCCAGGCTTGGTTGAAGCTTGCTGATGCAATGAAAGGGCTTGTTGTGCAATAGCTATTGTGGCTGAATGGCTTTGCCCTGAAGGATAATCCCATCATCCTAGAGCTGAAGGTCTTTTGACTTGTAGATAGGCTGGCACCAAAATATCTGCTGGGGGCAGGGGGCTGGGGCTGAGTTTCTGTCTCCCATAAGATTTCTATTTCTTTTTTAGGGGAAATATTCTGCCTTTTTAATACCGTATTTTTCAGAGTATACCTTTTTACCCCAAAAAAGAGGGTGAAAACTTGGGTGCATCTTATACACCAAATGCAGCCCCACCCAGCCACCCCCACCCTTTGGCCTCTGCCTCCCAGCAATTTACCTCCTTGCAGCAAACAGCACAGAGCCTGATTAGCCCAAGCAACTGATTATTGGCCTCCCGACCCACAGCTGTGACTGAGGCTGCAGGCAGGCCACTTGCTAAAACTGAAAGTGAAACTAGCTGCAAGGAGGCAAATTGCTGGGAGGTAGAGGCAGAGGCATAATTTTATTTTCTTGTGCTAATCAGACTGCTGAAACTGGATGCAAGGAGGTAAGTCAATAACTATAAATGTCTATAGAATGTTCAAATTATTAGACTTATTTTTTAAAGACTGCTTTATTATTGTCCTAGACAACTTAACAAAATGAAGAAGCTTTTTAAAATAAATGCTTGATCTGAAGAGGCTCAGTGCTATTGTATCTTCTTTTAAATAGCAGAGAATAATGTATACTTCAAGAAAGCCACATCAATTTTAACAGAATCTGTACAAGTATAGTCTGAAATATAACAGTGTCCTGTTTTAGTATTAAGATAAGGCAGCTGAGTTAAACCCTGACTTAGTCATGTTTGGAGTACATCTATTTAAAAAATTGGGAGGAGTTAGTGTGACTACATTTAAGAAAACTTTCTGGCATAATGTACATTTCTCCAATTCTTTGCTATTTCTATGGGTCAGACACACATGCACAGAAATACACAGCAAACAGTGTATATCATCTGTACTGTTTGCTGTTTGCTGGGAGGCAAATTGCTGGGAGGCAGAGGCAGATTTTTTCCCCTTGTTTTCCTCCCCCAAAACTAAGGCATCTTATACTCTGAAAAATACGGTATTTCCTAAAATATTTCATTCTTCTAGGAGAGGGGTAGGTGCTAACTTTCTACACAGTTCAAAGTTACCATGGCACTGAAAAAAAATGACCATTGCAGCAGCCCCATGGTCACATGATCCAAATTCGGATGCTTGGCAATTGACTCATACGTATGATGGTTGCAGTGTTCCCAGGGTCATCTTTTGCAACCTTCTGACAAGCCAAGTCGATGAGGAAGTCGGATTCAATGAACAACCGTGTTACTAACTTAGCAACTACAGCGATTCACCTAGCAACGGTGCCAAGAAAGGTTGTAAAATGGGACAAAGCTCGCTTAACAACGGTCTCGCTTAGCCACAGAAATGTTGGGTTCAACTGCGATTGGAAGTCGAGAACCATCTATATCCTTTAGATGCCTGGATGTGCTATGGGAAGACCCGAGGAGACGACTTTATTTATTTATTTTATTTATTTATTTCTTGGTTCTTATATGCCGCCCTACTCCCGAGGGACTCAGGGCAGCGTACAGCAAATATACAAGAACACCAGTAAATAAACATAATTAAAACTAAATACCAAAATTAAAATTAATATTCAAAAACATCCATCAACCAAACATACCTGGGGGAGAGACAGATAGATTAGTCTCTACCCCCTGCCTGCAGGAAAAGCCATGTCTTGACGGCTTTTCGGAGGGCCAGCAGGGTGGGGATGGTTCGGGTCTCTGGGGGAAGTTGGTTCCAGAGCGCGGGGCCCCCCACAGAGAAGGCCCTCCCCCTGGGGCCCGCCAGTCGGCATTGCTTGGCTGACGGGACCTGGAGGAGGCCGACTCTGTGGGCCCTAACTGGTCGAAGGGAAGTGTGAGGCAGAATGCGGTCCCGGAGATAGCCTGGTCCTAAGCCATGAAGGGCTTTAAAGATGATGATCAACACCTTGAATTGTACCCGGAGACCGATGGGCAACCAATGCAGCTGGCAGAGTATCGGTGTCACGTGGGTGTACCTTGGCACACCCACCACAGCATGCGCAGCCGCATTTTGCACCACCTGAAGTCTCCGGATACTCCTCAAGGGTAGCCCCATGTAGAGCGCGTTGCAATAGTCCAAACGGGAGGTGACAAGGGCATGAGTGACCGTGAGTCACTTTCAAAAGAGGAGGAGAGAATCAGCCACTCAAGTGAATAGTTTTATCAGCAAGCACACATCTGAACACAGACAGCCATTTGGGATGAAGGGGAAGAAATCCCATTTATCAACATTTGAATTTAGTTGTTTATTTGCTGGATCTCTCTGGACAAACAGATCCTACTGCTGCCAGATGCAACCTTTCTGTTTTGATAAGCTGAGCTAACAAAGACTCACACTTTTCAATTATCTACAGATCTAAGTTGGGAATTTGGCCCCTCCTTTCTTAAAATTAGCTCTGTAAGGTTCGAAAAGTCACATATCCAAATATACTCTAACGGTACATTCACTAAGGCCATAATCAAATTAGGCACAGGGAATTTATTTTCATCAAATTGAAGCAGCAAGCATTTTTTCTCTATCCTAGTCAGTTGTTGGTTGGTATCATGCTTTTTTTCAGTGGATCTCTAGTAGAGCAGGTGCCAAATGCGAAACAAACCAGGAATTCTACTTTGAACCTGAAAGTAGACTTACTGGCGGCAAAGAAGAATTAGAATTAGAATTAGAATTAGAATTAGAAGAAGAAGAAGAAGAAGAAGAAGAAGAAGAAGAAGAAGAAGAAGAAGAAGAAGAAGAAGAAGAAGAAGAAGAAGAAGAAGAAGAAGAAGAAGAAGAAGAAGAAGAAGAAGACGACAACTGGGCTTTCTCCTACTTCTACTATTTAGACAATCCTACATACACATTGGTGCTGGAGAAGACTCCTGCGAGTCCCTTGGACTGCAAGGTGATCAAACCAGTCAGTCCTAGAGGAGATCAACCCTGACTGCTCTTTAGAAGGCCAGATCCTGAAGATGAAACTCAAATATTTTGGCCACCTAATGAGAAGGAAGGACTCACTGGAGAAGAGCCTAATGCTGGGAATGATTGAGGGCAAAAGAAGAAGGGGACGACAGAGAATGTGGTGGCTGGATAGAGTCACTGAAGCAGTTGGCATGATCTTAAATGGACTCCAGAGGATGGTAGAGAACAGGAAGGCCTGGAGGAACGTTGTCCATGGGTTTGCGATGGGTCAGACACAACTTCACAACTAACAACAACAAGATTGGCAACTGGCAAGCGCTTTGCTTGAATACAAAAAGAATTCTCAGTTGTGTGAGGAGTTATGATACAAAACAACACAGATAGAAAAAAAAGCACTATTTTTTCTCTGAGAGATAAATTACATACAGTACATGGGAGGCTATGTGCAATCATGTATGTACAGAATCGAATAGAATAACAGAGTTGGAAGGGATCTTGGAGGTCTTCTAATCCAACCCCATGTCTACATCTCTATCTCAGCATCTATAAAAATCTGTAGCACTCTCTGTACTGTAGCACTGCTTTTCAACAATAGTTTGGTCCAAGTTTTAACATGCACTACTTAAAATTTCATGTAGTCATAAAAGTTTAATATTGTTCTGGCAGTGGTGATTCATAACCTTTAAGAAATTAACACATCCCTCCATGAGGAAGAAAGGGGGAAATTAAAAAGAAGAAGAAGGCAGGTGAGAAGATCTAAATCATCAACAATGTGAATACCACCTTGATGTGGGCCCAAGGCTGACGGCAGATTCACTCATATGCTATTTATCTTTACATCAGTTTTCCCCCCAAATACATGGTTCGCCAGGAAAAAGAAAAGCAGCAAGAGCTATATGTGTGAAACTAATTTTCATCTAAGATTTAATCTCACTAAATGCATTATAACTTACTTCCAAGTAGACATGGATGGATTAGAGTTAAATGTTACAAGAATGTTACCAAGCGCTTTTTTTGGAATGAGAGATCTATCAATAGCATAATTTGAAAATCATGGATCACGTTTCATTACAAATAAGGAAATGTTTCCTTCAGGACATCTGGTGATTTCATCAACATGGTTCATATAGTTTTCTTGGCATTAGTATCAAAATAGTTTGTCTTTTTCTGAGATTCTGTTTCTTTTTCCTCAACATTCCATTTATTCTTAACTTTTGGCATTGCCTGGAGGTTCCCATCTGAGTACTAACCAGGCCTCTTTCAAGTGCAAGAAACCAGGAACCAAAGCAGTTCAAATAAATACAGATTTATTGCATGCTAATAATTCTGAGTGTCAGGAGACTGTGAGTTTGATCCTAGGTAGAGGCAGATATTTCTCTCTCTGGGCGGAATGAGAATATATCTGCTGCAAACTCCGCATTGGTGACAGGAAGGGCATCTGGCCAGTAAACACTCAGCTACATTCAGTTGCCCAGACTCCACCCCGATGCAAGAGATTATGGGGTCATTAAAATAAAATAAATAAATAAATCAAATTGCATGCTAACATTCTCTACAAGAATCTGAACTACTAATGGCCAAGGCAAATTGACAGTAGATAAGGGTCAATGGAATCCAAGGGAGGCTGGACTTTGATCTCTGGTGGGCATAAAGGGAATCAGGACTGATCCCTCCCTTGACATGACCTTTTCCTTTGAAGACATTTCACTTCTCATCCAAGAAGTTTCTTCAGCTCTTCTTCAGCGAAACATCTTCAAAGAAATACCAGAAAGTCCAGTTGCCTCTTGAAAAAGCACTTTTGGGACAACCATGACCTGGATGATTGAGAATCTCCATAGACAGCCTCAGTAGAGAAATCAGGTGAGAATCCAGTCTGTTTTTCAAAGAAATTCTAACATTTCAAAAGAGTTTGAGATTTGGGGGGGAGGGGGAAACCGATTATGACAGAAAGAGAGTTTTGAGCACTTAGTTTCCAAAAGTTTGGGACGAATGGTTTTATATTGTATCATTTTTCACTTTCTAATTAGGTTTCAAATTATTTTGGTGACAGATTCTTCAGTTTTAATATATCTTGGATGTCCCCAGAAAATATGGTTATTTCCCTCCTGCAAATAGTTGCATGCATTAGAAATGAACCGTACAGATGAGATTTTAAAATAAAATAACTTAAAATAAACATTTTCCAATGTTTGCATGGAATGAAAAAAAAAACGGCATAAAAAAATATTCAATTCCCACTTTTGAAAATCTTTCATGTTAAAACACTATCCCTCAAAATTCTTCAATTATCTTCTCCCAACTTTGGCAGGAAGTAGATGACACATTCTCTGGTAACAACCACGAAGATCACACAGATGAATGCCTCTATTGTTGTGGAATCTCAATTAGACTTTAAAAAGTCTCCTTGATATCCATCAAGTTTTCTGATGGAATTTCATGGCAGCAATATATAAAAATGATTTTCTACTATCTTCTTCCAGGATGAGGATGGAGGGATAAATAATGTTTATTTTAGTCCAGGACCAGAGATGTAGAAGCAAAGCATTCCGAACACAGCACCAAACAACAAAATTTGTTTTAGAAAATTATTAGCATTGAAAATACAGAAGTTGGACTTCAATCTGTGAACCAGCCTTTGTACCACTTGCAATGCTACTTGTTTTCTAGTAAGCGTGGCTCCAGAAATGTGGATAAGCTATAAGGAATTGGGTATGACTTGATTGCAAAAAATTTGACTTCAACAACAGAGTGGTCAATGCCTGGAACACTTTACCAGACTCAGTAGTTTCTTCCCCAAACCCCAAAAACTTCAACCTCAGATTATCTACCATCGACCTCACCCCATTCCTAAGAGGTCAGTAAGGGGAGTGCATAAGCGCACAATCATGCCTATCGTTCCTGTCCTAATGTACACATATATTCTTACCTCTTTTACTCTTATTCATGCTTGTACTATTACATATATATTCAATCATGTTTTACTGTTTATACTTTGCTTATAATCATATATGCTTGACAAATAAACAAATACAAATACAAATGTGTAGTTTAATGAAAAGAAGGACTAGGGGAGACATGATAGCAGTGTTCCAATATCTCAGGGGTTGCCACAAAGAAGAGGGAGTCAAACTATTCTCCAAAGCTCCTGAGGGTAGAACAAGAAGCAATGGGTGGAAACTAATCAAGGAGAGAAGCAACTTAGAAGTAAGGAGAAATTTCCTGACAGTTAGAACAATTAATCAGTGCAACATTTGCCTCCAGAAGTTGTGAATGCTCCAACACTGGAAGCTTTTAAAGAAGAGACTGGACAACCATTTGTCTGAAATGATATAAGGTTTCCTGCCTGAGTAGGGGGTTGGACTAGAAGACCTCCAAGGTCCTTTCCAACTTATTCTATTCTATTCTATTCTATTCTATTCTATTCTATTCTATTCTATTCTATTCTATTCTATTCTATTCTATTCTTCATTCCAATATTCTATTCTATTCTATTCTATTCTATTCTATTCTATTCTATTCTATTCTATTCTATTCTATTCTATTCCATTCTATTCTATTCTATTCTATTCTGTTCATATCTGGATTTGAATCACATACAAGGATTTGAAATATCTGGATTTGAATCACATATGTTGTGCTTGATCTACCCAGACATAAAAGTTATATTAGTGGATGATTTGATTTATCATAAAATGAATAATACAATGTCATGTGAGTACTAACTAGTTAAAGCCAGAAACACAGGGGGGTGGGGGGGATAGCCATTCTGAATTGGAGGCAACTACAAACTGTGTTTGAAAAAGAAGAAGACAATTTTCTAGGCTAGGAAAATACACAGTAGTACCTTGAAGAAAGTCACTGGAAATGTAATAAAATAGGGTGCAGGTTCTAGAACATTGAATAATATGGTTGAAAGGGACCTTGGAGGTCTTCTAGTCCAACTCCTTGCTCAAGTAGGAGACTCTATTTATAGTCAGTCACCTAGGCTAAGATTATTTATAGTGAAAGAGATAGAGTTATTTCTTGTGTTTCTTAGTGAACTTCTAAGGGAACTAATGGACCATGGCAGACTCTTCGTGCTTTGCTTTTGCTTGTCCATCATTTCTCTGGCGTTCAAAGTATCTGTATATTAATCGGGAGCAGTAGGAAATGAATCCAACAGTGAGTTTAGGGAATTACCTTAGAAAATTTCATGGACAAGGATCAGCACACTGGAAAATAAAGGCGTGCCACTTCAGAGCATGAAAACAAGTAGCTGTACGACATGAGTTCAAGTGGGGGAAATATATACTCCGTATTTTTCGGAGTATAAGACACACTTTTTTTCCTTCCTAAAGGAGGCTGAAAATTTGGGTGCGTCTTATACTCCGAATGTAGCCCTCCCCCACCCACTGGCCCCTACCCTTCGGCCTCTGCGCGTCCTCTTCCTGGCTGCAGAAATTGCCACCGACAATGGCTTGTGTTTTTGGGCTCTGCGCGTTGCATTAGAGAGCCGAGGTGGCGCAGCGGTTAGAGGCAGGTACTGCAGGCCACTTTAGCTGACACTGATCCGCAGGTCAGTGGTTCAAATCTCACCGGCTCAAGGTTGACTCAGCCTTCCATCCTTCCGAGGTAGGTAAAATGAGGACCCAGATTGTTGGGGGCAATGTAAATATATACATTGCTTACTGGTGTAAACCGCTTAGAGAGTGCTTGCACTGTGAGGCGGTATATAAATCTCACTAAATAAATAAATAAATAAATAAATAAATAAATTTTCAGCCTCCAAACACTCGACATGCGATGCCCAAAATGGCTACCCAGAACAGCTACTGCCTTCTCTTACCCTTTCCCCGCTTTGCCTGCTTTAGTCACTGGAGCTCCCTCCGACAATCAGCTGTGCTTTTGAAGCTGTTTTTCAGCCCCAACACCAGCTAAGCGATCTTCAGTGCATTGCCTGCTTTTCTAATTGCTGCTCCCTCCGACAATCAGCTGCGCTTTAGAAGCAGAGCCCCAACCAGCCCCAACCTCAAAACCAGCGAGCGAACTAATGTGCTGAAGCTAACCAGGCTAAGGACTAGCCAGATGAATAACTGATAGACCGAATTCCACCCCCTCCCTATTTTTCTCCCCAGAAACTAAAGTGTGTCTTATACTCTGGTGCGTCTTATACTCCGAAAAATATGGTATATCCTGTTCTCTGTAATATCTGAACACTCAGTTAATGTGTTTTAATCTCTGCTCTCCAAGCATGTTCAGTTCAAGAGTCCTTAAAAGCTAAGAAAACGCCGTCCCTTTGTGTGTCTGCAGATGTATCTAGAGGTGCTTTCAGACAAAATCCAGCGACCTCTCTGGGGCCATGTTCTTTGCTTGGACCTAAGCATGCAAGAAACATGCCCTGGCATCACCTTTCTTTTCCCCTGCTGTGGAAGAGAACAACAAAATAAGAGAAACAGAGCTGTTGCTCATCAGACAAACACAGAGCCTGTAAAAATTCCACAGCAGCCGGAAGGTTTCTGAATCTTTTGATCTCCTCTCCAAGGGAGAGGCAGAAGATTGCAAGCTCACAACAAGAGATGCTTCTAGGTGTGATGTTGATTAACCTAAATTTAACCTGAATTATCTGCTTTCAAAGCCTTCAAGTGCCATCTCCAAATGGAACTGTAATACACATTTACATTGGTATAGGGAAATATTTGACAGTATCTGCCTGGTGATTGATATTATGGACATAAGCTTACGATAAATGGGAATCAGATATTTTAATGTTGTTTGCTATTTGCTAGAAAGGACTTTTGATGTCATCTGGATTGCATGAAGGACGTTCTAAGAAGATATGAGTTTCCATTATCTTTCGTTTTACTTGACTACAATTTCATACTTGCATCCCATTAGTAGAACTGTTACACATTGATTTGTCTCTCAACCTAATAAATTACATTGAGGCACTCAAAAGCTACTATTCTGCACTTCTTCATCCACTGTTTTTTTCTATTCTTCTTCTATGGTGCAGTGGAAGATCTACAAGAAATGCTATTTGCCTACAAGCAAAAACTGGTGGGACCACAAAATAGACAAAGTTATATTTTAAAAAAGGGAAAGCAAAAGTGCTCTGGGACTTTAGAATTCAAACAGACAGGCATCTGCCACATAACACCCCAAACTTAACAGCTATCAATAAGAAAGACCAAAAAAAATTTCTGAATTGAGTACCTGAAGACAGCAGATGTAGGAGTAAGAATAGGAGAAAATCACAAAATACGAATATCGGCAACTAGAAGTAGAATGACTGTGGCTAAAGAAAGCAAGGATTATACCAATAGTAATAGGTCTATCAGACAACTACAAAAGGCAGATTTACTTGGAACAGCTTACATCCTGCAACAATACCTTTAACATTATCGAACAGCACCTGCCTATTCCATGTTCTTGATTCTACTTTATCCTCACGTATTCCTGCAGGTTCAGGATCCACTTTTCGGATTATTAAACACCACTTTGTACAGTCAGCTGTGTCACCAGGGCGCAGGCAAGTGGCTTGCATATCTTTGTTGATGGTGTCTTGCCCTCTCTGTTTTGGACGTCCGCAAGGTCACCAGCCATTGACTTCTAGTTGGTAGGCAGTCTTGGGCACAGTGGAAAGTGCTGCTCTCTGAACATGTCCATACCAGCGGACTTGGACTGTCGAATGGTGCCATTTGCGATATGGTCAGGAAGGGAGATGCCCGATATCCAGCAGAGCATTTGCATTTCCATGGCATGGAGATAGCTTTCGGTCCCTGTTGTTGCTGCCCAGCATTCAGGGCCATAGAGTGCAACAGGGCGGTCCTTTCCATTCATTCCAGGTCCTTGATTGGTGGATTAAAATTTCAAATCCAGTCTAAACTTCTGACTATGCGACCAATCGTAACAACAGTAAGCTTGTTAAAATAATACAACAGTAGGGTTTATATTTTGTTTATACTATTGGTTGGAATAAATGTATTTTATTGCCTTTGGGATTGATGATTTATGTAGATTACTGAAGGAGATTAGAATTAACATTAACATTGTAAACTACCTGGCTTTACATGTTTCCTGAAATATTTCAGAATATGTGATTCAAATATACAGTATGAGTGGTGCGGTGCGGTGGTCTAGAGGTAGAGCTCTCGCCTCACAATCAGGAGGCTGTGAGTTGGATCCTAGATAGAGGTATTTATTTAATAGATTTGTATGCCACCCAACTCCCAAAGGGACTGTGGGTGGCTAACAGCATCAAATACAAAATCTAAAAAACAGTTAAAAATTTAACAGTTAAAAATGAGAATATATCTGCTGAATATAACTCCGCATTGGCAACGGGAAGGGCATCTGGCCAGTAAATACTCAGCTCCATTCAGTTGCCCAGACTCCACCCTGCAAGGGATTAATAGGTCATTAAAAGGTGGTGATGATGATGATGATGATGATGATGATGATGATGATGATGATGATGATGACGATGATATGATGATGTGATTTAAATATATCCAAATGGATAGACGCAAGTACATAAAACTCAATGGTTAAAACTCCAAACAGGTCTATGGAGTACGATTAACATGATTAAAATGAAAGTTACATTGAGTTGATGCATGTTCTAGGAGGAATTCAAAACATAATTCCTATCAGACTTTTTACCAAAAAGGATTTGGCCTTGAGAATGAAGAAAATATGAGGTAGAAACTAAGTAATATTTTACCATGATTTTGTTTGATATAAATTTCGTATAATTCCAATAATCTCTTGAATTTTATAATTTGGAAAAGCTGCTGCATTTCGTAAACATTTGCGGAAAAGTTTCTCTGCTGAGATTAGCATGAGAAAAGTTTTACTTTCCCTCTAAACAGCCATGTCAGGTCATGAATTATTCAAGGCAGTTCGGAGCAGAGTCCTAATCACTAGACTATCCTGGTAATTATTAAATCTGGGCTGATTGCTCATTAGGAATCTGGTTTCTTTTGTTCTGCCTCCAGCCCCAACTTGGAAGAAGGGGAGAAGAAGAATCACCAACATGGGGATCCAACTTCATTACAAAGAGTAATGTTGTCTTCACCAAACCCCATGATGAAGGTGGTCCAGCAGCAAATCGTGATACCCAAGCTAGACATGGAGAACTTTTCTTTCTTTCTTTCTTTCTTTCTTTCTTTCTTTCTTTCTTTCTTTCTTTCTTTCTTTCTTTCTTTCTTTCTTTCTTTCTTTCTTTCTTTCTTTCTTTCTTTCTTTTCTTTTCTTTTCTTTTCTTTTTTCTTTCTTTTCCTTTCCTTTCCTTTTCTTAATAAATTTGATTAATTTTCTATTAATTACATTCTTTTTTATATTTTTTTTATTTTTTCACCAAACGTACACAAACATCCATGCATATACCATATTATCAAAACTTCCATAGTTACATATTTCTGTTCAAAATATCATGAACATATATTCTTAGTTTGCTCCTTTTATACTGTTATCTCCAGTCTGCTTTCCTTCTATATTTCATACTACTCCCCTCCCTCTATCTCCCTCTCTCTCCTCTACCTTCTTTCTCCCTCTCTGCCTCTTCCCTACTTCCCTCCTCTATCTCTTCCCTTCCTTTCTACTTCCTCTTTCTCCCTCTTATCCTTCCCTCAGTACATCTTAGGAGCCGAGGTGGTGCAGTGGTTAAAAGCAGCACTGCAACCTTCAGCTGATTGCTAGTTCAGCAGTTCAGCTGTTCAAATCTCACCAGGCTCAAGGTTGACTCAGCCTTCCATCCTTCCGAGGAGGGTAAAATGAGGACCCAGATTGTTGGGGGCAATATGCTGAACTCTGTAAACCGCTTAGAGAGGGCTGTAAAGCACTATGAAGCGGTATATAAGTCTAAGTACTATTGCTATTGCTACATCTAACCATAATCCATTTTATGGTTAGTAGACTAGCAATTCAGAAACCCTAACTTCATTCCAACATCGGAGCTATTTCTTAAACTTATATATTTCCCTTTATCTATATTTATATATTTAATATGTTCTTCCTGGTATATCTACTATTGTTCTAATGCTGCCTCCTTCCTCCTATTTTTGTCGCCTGGGTCTACCACCTCTAATTTTCAACTTTCTTCCAAATTAATCGCTATAGCTTAACTTCCAAGAATATTCATTATCACTTATACTTTCATTCCTTAATGCTTAATAAACATCGTGTTGTCTGGGTATTTAATTTGCTTAACAATATAAATGCCATTCTTACTCTCCACCCCATCACCCCAACCACTGGTAAAATAAATTCCAAGTTTGATAATATTCCTGTGTCTTCTTTCTGTTTGATTTTCAATGTAAGTCCGTCCATTTCTGCACAGTCTAATATCTTCTTAATTATCTCTTCATCTTGAGGTGTTTCTTCGTCTTTTCAATATTGTGCGAAGATAATCTCGCTGCTGTTAAAACATGTAATACTAAGTACATACTTCACTTATCAAATTTCACGAAGAACTTTCAAAGCCAGATGTTATCCTAATTCCTAAGTAAATTATGATGAGAGCAAGATGGTTAGAGGCTAAGTTTTTTACATGAAACCGTTGGGTGAGATCATCCGACGACACGGGGTGAGGTATCAGCAGTATGCTGATGATACCCAGTTGTACATCTCCACTCCGTGTCAGTTCAGTGAAGCAGTTAATGTAATGTGCCGCTGCCTGGACGATGTAAGGGTCTGGATGGGAGTGAATAGACTCAGGCTCAACCCAGACAAGACTGAGTGGCTTTGGATATTGCCTCCCAAGGATTATGTCGACTGTCCCTCCTTGGTTCTTGGGGGAGAAAAATTGACTCCCTCAGAACGGGTCCGCAATTTGGGTGTCCTCCTAGATCCACAGCTTAAATTGGAGCAACATCTTTCAGCTGTGGCTAGGGGGACCTTTGCACAGGTGCGTCTTGTGCACCAATTGCGACCCTACTTAGAGAGGGAGGCTTTGCTCACAGTCACTCATGCCCTTGTCACCTCACGGCTTGACTACTGTAATGGGCTCTACATGGGGCTACCCTCGAAGAGCATCCGGAGACTACAATTGGTACAGAATGCAGCTGCGCGAGCTGTGGTGGGTGTACCGAGATACACCCACGTAACACCCATCCTCCGCCAGCTGCATTGGCTACCCATTGGTCTCCGGTCACAATTCAAGGTGTTGGTTTTGACCTTTAAAGCCCTACATGGCTCAGGGCCAGGTTATCTTCGGGACCGCATCCTGCCACATTCCTCCCTACGACCAGTGAGGTCCCACAGAGAGGGCCTCCTCCAGGTCCCGTCTGCCAAACAATGTCGGCTGGCGGGCCCACGGGGGAGGGCCTTCTCTGTGGGAGCCCCATCTCTCTGGAACCAACTCCCGCCAGAGATCCGGACTATCCCCACCCTACTGGCCTTCCGCAAGGCAGTAAAAACGTGGCTCTTCCGGCAGGCGGGGTGAAGAGATGATTCCCCCAAGGATGAATGGCTTTTTATATCGTAATATGATGTTTTTAAATGCCTTTTTTAATCTGTAGTTCTAATCTCTGCTGTAAGCCGCCCTGAGTCCCAAGGGATTGGGCGGCCTATAAGAACTCTTATAGAATAGAATAGAAGAGGAAACAATGAGAGGAAAAGAAGACAAAGATCTTTGTGTGTTTTGAGCCTGGAGAAGGTATCCATATCTAACAGGAGCCTAGTGGAAAAATACAAATCATAGAGAAGGAGGTGAATGGCTCATTAGGGCATCAGGTAGATGAAGTCAAGCATATTGAAGTTCCATCAACTTCAACTAAAGTTAAGATTAGCCACTCAGTGACAAGAGTCATGGTTACACAGTGGTTAGAATGCAGTATTGCAGGTTGATCTGCCCAGTGCCTTGAGTTCGATCCTGACCGGCTCAAGTTAACTCAGTCTTCCATTCTTTTGAGGTCCTGTCAAATAAGTATCCAGATTGTTGAGGGCAATAGGCTGACTCTGCAATAGCAATAGAGCTTAGACTTATAGACCACTTCATAGTGCTTTACAGCCCTCTCTAAGTGATTTACAGAGTCTTTAAGAGATGTGGTGGCACAGTGGTTAGAATGCAGTAATGCAGGATAAGTGCCCACTTCCAGGAGTTCAATCTGACTAGATCAAGGTTGACTCAGTATTCCATACTTCCTTTTCAAATAAGTATCCAGATTGTTGAGGGCAATATGCTGACTCTGTAATAGCAATAGAACTTAGACTTATATACCGCTTCTTTGTTCACAATGAAGAACTTCATTCAAACAAAAAACCTGGAACAATCATTAACATTTGTGATTATGTTTAGCAATAGCACTTAGACTTATATACTGCTTCATAGTGCTTTACAGCACTCTCTAAGCAATTATATAGTGTCATCATATTGTCCCCAACAATCAGGGTCCTCGTTTTACCGACCTCGGAAGGATGGAATATAGAGTCAACCTTGAGCTGGTCAGGATCAAACTCCTGGCAGTGGGCAGAATTAGCCTGCAATACTGCATTCTTACCACTGTGCCACCACATCTCTTAAAGACTCTGTAAATCCCTTAGAGAGGGCTGCAAAGCACTATGGGGCAGTATATAAGTCTAAGTGCTATAGTTATTTATAGGATTTAGATATACTTGTTTATAGCTGTCTCATCCCTTTGGAAAACATAACTGAAAGAAGCATGAGGATTGCATCTAATTAATTACAATATGGTCTTATCACATCAGGCCAAAAAGATTAATCCATGTCTTCCAAAGCTCCTGGATTGTAATGTAGAGTTTGCATTTTTCTGCCTTTAAAAACCAAAACACTTTTTTTGGGGTAGTTGGGCGGCATAGAAATTTTAATAAATTCAAATTCAATTTTTTTTAAAAAATAAAAAATTAAAAAATAAGAGAAGGAAATAGAATGAGTGCTAACCAACCAAACAAGCAAATAAACCTAACCCCCCCCCTCTTTTGACCCGCAGGAGTTAATTAGCCATTGATTCAGATTAACTTCAGACAGATTTTTGTTTTTCATTATTTTGAGCATCATCCTTTGGGGATTGAGTATAAAAATGTAATTGACAGAGAGAAGGGGTGGGATTAGAACCAAACAAACACTGGACTGTAAAGTAAACATTGGCTTAGGGAAGGTTGAGAGGCAATTGTTGTTTGCGCCACTTAGTTTGGAAACTTAACATTTCAAAACTTTATTTTCCCATGATAATACAGAAGATAAGGCAAGACAAGGCAAATCAAAACAAGAACAAGTGAAGAAGGAAGCCCGAATAGCATCTAATGTTATCGAGGCTCACTAAATGCCAAGTGGCATGAATTTATAGTGCAATTTATCATATGATACAGATAAGGAACCCGAATGGGTAAACTGACAGGTTTAACTGATGACACTAAGTAAAAATACAAGCGGTGTTTTTGTTTTTTGTTTTTTAAAGCATTCTGGGATAAGGATATGCATGCCTTTCCTTTCTTTCTACCCCCTCCTTTTTTATTATAAGGGATTACAGGAACAGAAGAAGTTAAAACAAATCTGCAGCTGCCACAATGTATATCACCACAAACAAGGAAAGTTTGTTGTTTTAGAAGTTCATTGCTAGGAGTCTTATCTGCTTGCTCTCAGAGCCTGCTACCGATGTGCAGAAAAGCCACTTTTAAATGCCGTGTCCTACTGTAGTATGACAGCAAAAGAGATCCAGGATGAAATACACAAATAAGATTTGGTTCTGGATGGCTAAGAGGCCATTAAGCAGACGTTCTCACCCCACTGATATGGTCAACGCATCCCTCCCCCACGGGCTTGTTCCTTACGGGTGAACGATTTGCCAGGCAAGCAAATGAAACTGCAAAGGTTTGCAAGAAAACCTCAGCCCTAGGCAACATAAATAGGTGAAAGGTTTGATCAACAATACGGAGATTTTGCTTTGTAGATGGAAGCGAAGGGACGACACAAATTACTCCTAGTTGCATGATGGGTCCATCAGAGCAAAGGCAGTGAAAAAAAAAGCCACACGATGTTGCGGCGATGTTTCAAACCGAGCCGTGCGATTAATGAAGTGGCCTCTTGTTTACATCAAAAGTTTGTGCCACAATTAATGCCTTCATTTATAAGATGTCACAGTGTGTTTTGCTACTTAGGGCTAACTAATTAACAGAAGTGCACTTGTGTCTCATGCACAATCATCACAATGTGCGTGTGTGTGTGTGTGTTGCACAGGCTTTCCTAAGAAGGAGACAACGTTGTGCTTGTGGAGACAAAAGAGACAGCGTTCTGCAGTTGCTACAGAGTCACAGAATATTGTTATGTACAGCAATATTTCTAGCAATGGCACTTAGACTTATATACCGCTTCACAGGGCTTGTACAGCCCTCTCTAAGCGGTTTACAGAGTCAGCATATTGCCCCCAACAATCTGGGTCCTCATTTTACTGGCTTCAGAAAGATGGAAGGCTGAATCAACCTTCAGCTAGTCAGGATCGAATGCATGGCAGTGGGCAGAGTCAGCCTACAATACTGTATTCTGACAGAGACTCAACACTCAAGGCAAAAGGCAGAACTGAACTTTTTTTTGGGGGGGGAGAAGTAATTCCTTCCTTCCTTCCGTCCTTCCTTCCTTCCTTCTCTCTTTTCCTTCTTTCCATCTATCCATCTGTCCGTCTAATTTTATCCATATTTTATTGGGGTTATTGTGGTTCACCTCTGCTAAAATTTCAAGAGCCAGAGCAATAACAGCATATGATTTCCAATATTAAATGGTGGCCTATGGTGATTTCCACCATCGTCTCTGTTCAACATGACTTCAGTTTGCTCTGGAAACTCATTACGAGAACCCAAAGAATTACACAGCCTAAGAAAAATTTTGCCCATTTAAATTACTTGTTCTGGTGGCAAAACTGAGCTTCATTATGGAGAATAGTTATTCCCTTGGTGCAGCATTAAGTTATTTAGTTCCTAGCAGAGCGACTTCGTTTCTTATTTATTTACAATGTTTGTATATAATCCCCATAACAACGTTCCCTGGATGTCTTACAATAAACCAGCATAAAAACAATTTAAATACAAAATAGAACATAAAAACCATAGAATCAAAAGCAACATAAAGCATGACAACGGCATCCACAGTACGTACAAATTATGCACACAGTTAAAAAGCAAGACCCAGACAATGAATTATTTAGAAGGTCTGGATTCAGAGGAAGGTTTTCATCCTGAAAAAAAGACTACGTAAGTGGCCTCAATTGGCTTCAAGTGAACATTTCTACAAAGACTGTTTTATGTGTCACACACGCCCGCCCCCCACAAAAAAAATACATAGGCCCTGAGGTGCTTCTTCACTCAGTAGTCACATTGGGTCACTGGAAAACATTTTCCATATACAATTTAGTCAATCCTCAAGAAATGTATTTACAAATCACAGGAGGATTTGAAGATCAAAATTTCTGCTTGAATTATGTAGACCTGGAGCAGTGGTGGGTTCCTACCAGTGCGGTCCACTCTATAGCACCGGTAGCGGCCCGCTGGTGACGTCACAGTACCGGTGCGGTCGGTTGCCAGTGCCTGGGCGCCGCCATTAAAAATTTTTTTTTAATTTTTTTTTAAAAAATTTCTTCTGCGCATGCCCAGAAGCTGAGCTTCCGGCACTGCGCATGCGCTGCCTTCCTATCCCACAGTGAGTCCAAGCAGGGGAGGATGGCTGAGGGAGCGTGTGAGACGCTGAAAGAACGGGCGGCAGGAGCTATCTCCATTCCCCTCCCTTCAGCAGTCCGAGAAGCCACGAACGCGCGGTGATAATCCTAGGCATTTTTGCACGTTTGAGGCTTCTCAAGCTGCTGAGGGGAGAGGGAATGGGCGGCAGGACCTATCTCAGTTCCCCTCCCTTCAGCAGCCCAAGAAGCCACGCCCACCCGGTCACATGGCTGGCAAGCCACACCCACAAAATAAGCCACACCCACAGAGTGGTAGTAAAAAAATTAGGAACCCGCCCCTGACCTGGAGGCATATTGGAAAACATCGTATTTTGAGGATGATGTCAGATATCTAGGTTCCACGTAGGAACATAGACTTGGGACCAGTTGCTATGTCAAATCAACTTAGGCAAGAACAGTGTACAATATAGAATAGAATAGAATAGAATTCTTTATTGGCCAAGTGTGATCAGACACAGAAGGAATTTGTCTTTGGTGCATATGCTCTCAGAGTACATAAAAAATACATTTCATCAAGAATCATAAGATACAACACTTATTGATAGTCATAGGATACTAAATAAGCAATCAAATCATACTAGGAAAGTAAATAAAACAATATAAATCATAAAGATTACAAGCAACAATGTTATAGTCATAAGTGGGAGGAGATAGGTAATAGGAAGGACGAGGAGAAAAATAGTAATACAGTCTTATCATCCACCAAAGTGATACCTATTTATCTACTTGCACTTGCATGCTTTCGAACTGCTAGATGGGCAGAAGCTGGGACAAGTAATGGAAGCTCACACAATGCTTGGGTCTCATACCTGGGCTGTCAGCTTTCCAGATGACGAGCTCTGCATCTTTAACTGCCCAAGCCATCGTGCCCCTATTCTGTGAGATATTACAAACCACCATAAACCTGTGAGATGCCCACCAAGATTTCATTGGTGAGAAGTAGGACGTGTGCTCCTTCTACTTCTTCTTTTTTTCTGGCCACTTTGTAAATGTTCCACAGTAAACATTTTGTTAAATTAAGAATGGAGACATAAACATTTTATTAAAAAGTCTTTACTACTTTTGTAGGCCCTGGACCAGGGGTGGGTTCTAATTTACCTCACTGCTGGTTTGCTTCCTCCCATGCTGCAGTGCCGAAAAAATAAATAAAAAATTCTTCCCCCCAAAAAAGATGAAAACAAGATGGCGACTCATGCGCAGTGCCGGAAATTCAACTTCTGCGCATGCTCAGAAGAAAAAAAAACAGGGGAAAATCCCCCCCCCAAATAAAAAAAATTCAACAAAAAGATGGCAGCGTCTACGGACCGGCACCGACTGGACTGGTTCCGTGACATCATCGTGACGTTACCAGCGGGTTGCTATCGGTTCGGGTGAACCGGTCCGAACCGAGAGGAACCCACTTCTGCCCTGGACGGTTATTTTGCATTGAAATTCTACTAAACTCTGTCTTTTTCCTCCCTTCTCCAATAAACCAGATGCAATCATTCCTATTAGAATCAGCAAAATCTTGATCAAAGGGAGTGGGTGGATTTAATTTTGATATAGCAATTCTGCATGCTTCTTCTTCTTATGCAGATCTTTTTTTCTAGATGCAACTTGAGAACCACAACTGCAATTCTATCAGTGGCAACAATGTTGATCTCCAGAAATCTCCTCTTGTTCTTAAACGCTTAAAGCAAAGTAATCTCTCCTTTGAGTCAAGTTTGATTTCTGGCAACTTCACAGGCATGTCAAGAACATTTGGCAATGTCACTTCTGGTAGTTTATCCAATTGTTCTGGGGATTTGCAGTGGTGTCCCAAGCAAGCATCCATCTGGTTTACTCAATTTGGCTGTTTTTAAGGTCAGTCACAGTTGGCAAAGTATTACCTTAGGTTGGACTTAGGCCAAAATAAAATATGTTGGTATTTTATATATGCTGCATTTTCCCGATCAATGCATTGCATTACTTTTTTTTTTTAGAAAATTATAAGCATATGTATGTTTTGTGTGTGTTTGTGTATTTGTGGATGCATTAATGTGTATATATGTACACACATGTAGCTTCTATGTGTATGTGTGTGTGTGTGTGTGCGCGCGCACATGTATATATGTGTGTGTCTATATATGTAAGTATCACTAGATTGCAGTGACATTGCAATACATTATTCTTATATATCTCTGGTATAATAAACTGTAATAAACTGATTGATTGATATTCTTATATATTAGTGTTCAAAATAAGGTGTGGTTTTTTTGTCATTTATCTCCATCTTTGCTTAGTTAGCAATTTATGCTACTTAGGAATTATTCTATGTATGTGAACTAGCTTATAATGGAAGATTCAACTCTATATTGTTCTTTTTTCTCCCCTTACAAATAATATCCTGAACTGACACTTTCAAGTTTGAATTTTAAAAATAGGTTGATGGATTTTCTCTAAATCAAAATGATAAGCAATCTATACTCAATTTGACATGCGGGGAGAAAATTCTTGGCTTATATTACACAGACAGATTTCATTAAAAGGCTAAATATCACATTGTTTGCATTTAAACTCTAGGTTAGCTTTGCTATATTTCTCTCCACGGGGCTTCATTTCCCCTTCCCAGATTCAGTTATATTTGTCTTTATTGCATTTAAATGAACAATCAAGCAACAGTTTCCTCATTACTGACTGATCCAGCTGCCCAGTTAATATTTACAAACGTTTTAATATTTCAAAATCATTTCAAGCTTTGACCAAGTTACTGGAGAAACCTGTCAGCTACCCATCTTCTCAAATATTATTATTATTATATCAACTCTACTGTAAAATAGACTGTGAGATATAGGCTGCCTCCTAGCATCTGCTGCAGATTTATGTCCAAAGCTTTAATGAAATGCAACAGAATGAAACAATGGTAAATTTGAGACAACCCCAAAAACATTGAAGGAACATCTGTTGCAAATATATCTATCACAGGAAGTGCTTCTTGCAAACTAGTAATAAGAGGATAAAAATGATCAGGTTATGCTAATTTTGAGCTGGGAAGTCAGTGTGAAGTACAGCATAGCATAAAATTGTGCTCCGATCACATGTTGTGAGAATTGTGCATCCAACTAAATACGGAACTTTCTTCTTAGAACTTTCAGTGAATAACACTAACCCAGCAATGATCACCGTCCTTCCTATAATTACCACAATTCAGAGAAACGAGAGTCAAATAGCTATCATGAAATGAAGTTCATGTTTAAAATTACAATATTATTGTCCAGCTGCTCTTTTTTAAGATATGTTATGTATATATATTATGCAATGTATCTAACCAGTTATGACAGCCTCAAAAAACAAGAGATTGACTTGGTACTTGTATGGTGAAAATAACACGGATGATCCTAAAATGGCTAATTCCTCCCCCCAAATTCTACCCCATTTTGTTTTAATTGATGTGGACCAGTGGTGGGTTGCTCCAGGTTCAGCCCAGTTCTAAGAACCGGTAGCACCGGCAGCGGGAGGCTCCGCCCACCTACCCGGGACACGCGCAGAAGCTTTTGCGCATATGCAGTAGTGTCGCACGAACCAATAGTAAAGGTTTTTAGAACCCACTACTGATGTCGACACTTTTAAGCAGTTTGCATTATCTCCACTTTGGCTAAGAGTTGAATGGAAAGTAATGCCTTCGATGTTATAATTCGCCAACAGGTGTCAGGGCTGATGTACTACAAACTCTAGCATTCCTGTTTCATTTTAGTTGTCAGAAAACTGCTGTAAGAAGAGGTTGTACATTATTCTTTTCTTCTCTTTTATTTTATTTTATTTTATTTTATTATTTTATTTTATTTTATTTTACATTTTATTTTATTTTATTATTTTATTATTTTATTATTTTATTATTTTATTTTATTTTATTTTGTTATTTTGTTTTATTTATACACAAAAGCATAACATAACATACAAACATGTAATATTAGGAATCTTAGTTCCGATCTTAAATAGAGTTGAAGATCAGTTCATCAAATTTCATAACATATACTATAAATATTTATCTTCTTTTCTATATCCGTAGTTACTATATGCTCTTCTATATATACACATTTGTTTTCTGTTCTATTTTATTTATTTATTTATTTATTATTAGTTGCATTTGTATGCCGCCCACTCCACAGAGATTCTGGGCGGCTCACAACCATAAAAATTCATAACCAACAACAAATATTTAAAAAACCCATTAAAAACAGTAAATATTAAAACATTTTAAAACATTAAAAACCACAATTTAAAAACCCATCCAATAAATCATTCATGGGGCCAAGAATAATCGATAGTGTATTAAAATCATTGGCCCCAGGCCTGTCGACATTATTTACATCTGTATAAAGTTAATAATTGGTATTTACACATTCTATACTCTATTACCCCTGTTCTTTAACCATTCATAAAATCTATTCCATGTTAAATAATATTCTGATTCTTCCTTATCTTATAGTTCTTTCGTCATCTTATCCATCTCGGCGCAGTCAAAAAGATTTCTTATAATTTCCTCTTCATTTGGTATGTCATTATGTTTCCATTTTGTTGCATATACTATTCTAGTAGCTGTCACTATATGTATTATTAAATAATATATTTCTTTCACATAATTACCCGATATAATTCCCAATAAAAAGATTTATGGCTTCCAATCAATGTGATCTTTTATTATTTCTTCTATTATTTTTCTAATTTTAACCATTTTTTTTTTGCTTTTTTGCATGTCCACCACAGACGTTAATATGTGTCGTATGTCTTTTCACATTTCCAACATAGAGGTGATATTTTATTTGATATTTTCGCAAGTCTTGCTGGTGTTAGGTGCCATCTGTAAAACATCTTGCACTGATTTTCTCTAAATGCAGTTGTACATTATTCTTAATAAAATGGAAGCTTAGGCGAGTTTTCATCAGTATGCTTCAAGGAACGTACTGTAGCTGAATTTTTGACAGCCTAAAAAGTTCTCCAATTGAAATATACCACCAAATGCAAGTTGTTTATACCAATGAGTGTGTTGACATGAGTGCTGTGCATCACTGGGTCAAAACATATCAATACAATGTCCCAGGCATAGCTGATTTGTGCAAACAAGAACAAAATGAATGACCTGTGACAGCAACCTGGCAAGTTTCTAGGAGAAAGTTTGATGAACTCATTAAGGACAATCAGCAGATCACTCAAAACTGAAATTGCGACCAAGCAGTGGCTTTTCACAGGAATTATGTGGGTTATGTTCTTCAATGTCAAAAGATTGCGTAAGTTGGGTTCCTTGCATGCTGATGCCAGAGATGAACGCTTCAAGAGTTGAAATTTGCTAGCAATCGTTGTCAGGCTACAACAATGAAGGTGAAGAATTTGTTCACAGGATCATGACAGCTGACAAAACATGGGCTCAAAAGCTTCAACATTAAGCTTCTATATGTCTCTAGACTTCCATCATTCCATTGAAGGATTTGACTTCGTACACTTGGCTGTAAAACCTCTTTTTCTCCCTGCTTTGGCCAAATGTGATGTCCTAGGTTCAAAGCAGCAGTGAAATCTACTTATCTTCTCTACCGGTTTGGAAGCGCAAGCTTTTTTACCCTCCACGCATGCGCAGAATGCTTTGCACATGTGCAGAGGTTGAAAACAAGAAAATGGCGACGTCCGGGTGAGTGAGCAGAGCCTCGCACTGCTGCCGCTGCCGGTTCTACGAACCACCGGCGGCCACCGCTACTGGTATTTTATTTATTTTATTTAGACGCTCTTATAGGCCGCCCAATCCCGTGGGACTCAGGGCGGCGTACAACATGAGTAAGAAGCGTACATTTAAAAACAATAATCATAATTAAAATATAGTTAAAAAGAAAAACATTATAAACACAACATTCAGGGGGAATCTGATTATCCTATTCACCCCATCTGCCGGAAGAGCCATGTTTTTAAGGCTTTACGGAAGGCCAGAAGGGTGGGGATAGTCCGGATCTCTGGTGGAAGTTGGTTCCAGAGGGACGGGGCTCCCACAGAGAAGGCCCTCCCCCGTGGCCCCGCCAGTCGGCATTGTTTAGCCGACGGGACCCGGAGAAGGCCCTCTCTGTGGGACCTAACCGGTCTTAGGGAGGTATGTGGTAGGATGCGGTCCCGCAGGTAACCTGGCCCTGAGCCATGTAGGGCTTTAAAGGTAACGACCAACACCTTAAATTGCAACCGGAGACTAATTGGTAGCCAATGCAGCTGGCGAAGGAGAGGTGTTACGTGGGTGTATCTTGGTACACCCACTACAGCTCGCGCAGCTGCATTCTGTACCAACTGGAGTCTCCGGATGCTCTTCGAGGGTAGCCCCATGTAGAGCGCGTTACAGTAGTCTAGCCGTGAGGTGACAAGGGCATGAGTGACTGTGAGCAAGGCCTCCCTCTCCAAGTAAGGTCGCAATTGGTGCACAAGACGGATCTGTGCAAAGGTCCCCCTAGCCACAGCTGAAAGATGTTGATCCAATTTTAGCTGTGGGTCTAGGAGGACACCCAAATTGCGAACCTGTTCTGAGGGAGCCAATTTTTCTCCCCCAAGAACCAAGGAGGGACAGTCGACATAGTCCTTGGGAGGCAATATCCAGAGCCACTCAGTCTTGTCTGGGTTGAGCCTGAGTCTGTTCACTCCCATCCAGACCCTCACATCGTCCAGGCAGCGGCACATTACATCAACTGCTTCACTGAATTGACACGGGGTGGAGATGTACAACTGGGTATCATCAGCATATTGCTGATACCTCACCCCATGTCGTCGGATGATCTCACCCAGCGGTTTCATGTAAATGTTAAACAGGATGGGCGAGAGGACCGAGCCCTGTGGCACCCCGCAAACCAGGGGCCTAGGGGCCGACCTCTGTCCTCCTGTCAACACCGACTGCGTCCTGTCAGAGAGGTAGGAGGAGAACCACTGTAAAACAGTGCCTCCCACTCCCACCTCCCCAAGACGACGCAGAAGGATACCATGGTCAATGGTATCGAAAGCCGCTGAGAGGTCAAGTAACACCAGGATGGAGGAATAACCCCCATCCCGGGCTCGCCAGAGATCATCCATCAGCGCGACCAAAGCAGTCTCCGTACTGTAGCCGCGCCTGAAACCCGATTGAAAGGGATCCAGATAATCAGTATCCTCCAAAAGCCGCAGGAGTTGGAGTGACACCACCTTCTCAACAACTTTACCCAAAAAGGGTAAGTTGGAGACTGGACGGAAGTTTTTTAAATCCGCTGGGTCCAGGGAAGGCTTCTTGAGGAGGGGCCTCACCACCGCAGCTTTTAAAGGCTGTGGGATGGATCCCTCTCTCAAAGAAGCGATCACAACCGCCTGGAGCCAGCCGCGTGACACCTCCCTGCTGGCTGAGACCAGCCAGGAGGGGCACGGGTCCAATAAACAGGTGGAGGCGCTCATCGCTCCTATGGCCTTGGTATTCCCAAACTGGGCTGAACTGGTAAGCATTTCACCCTTAGTTCAAAGCCACGCTCAACCATGGAAACATGGAAACTCTAAACCATGGAACGTGTCTTTGGATCAGTTCTTCTTTGTTGGCCCTACCTAACTTACAAATATTTTTGTGGGAATTAAATGAAGAGAGATACTCATATGAGACAATTTTAGGTCTTGGAGACAGGGTACAACCTAAATCCATCTATAACAACGATATAAGCTATTCATCTGCCTTTTAACCCTTTGGTCTCCAAGACATTTGAAATCTTGCAGATTCTGTTAGTCTAATTAAAACATTGCCTCTGGAATCCTCCTCCTCAAATCCAGCACAAATACTATTTACATTGTACAGAATAGTTGCTGTTATTATGCAGCCTTCAGATTTATAAAAAAGCATTCAAAAGAATGTATTCTCATGGTCACATTCCATTATTTAGTACCAATGGATCAAAAAAGCTACTGTTTGCCAGTATGTGTTATCATAATTGCACTTGAATGGCTCCCAAGTCGTTCCTCTGCGTCAGTTTCAAACTGGGTCAAAATGTCAAGCTATTTGTGCCTGGTAGCTGATATTTTTACAAGAGAATCAGTTTGAAGAAAGGTAATCTTTGAAGGTTCCTCTTTCCTCAGTATGGTTCTGGGCATAAATAGCTTGACATTTGGGGACAATTTAGGGGGACAAGGCAGTAATTGTTCTGCTTGATTTAAACAGGAAATGTCCAAATCATTTATTCAAGATTGGTGGTTGGGTTTTTGGAATCTGAGGTCAACACTTCCAGCATGCGGAAGGCTGCTGCAGAAACTAGAACCAGGAGCCAATTCTAATAAGAAAGATGGTTTGAGCTAATGAAAAGTACAGAATCCTTTCCTAAAACAATTTTCTTGCCTTTATACCTTTTCTAATAAGAAGAGAAACCTTGCTGGGCAAAAAAAAAATAAATAAATAAAGAAGAATGAAGGAGAGCAAATGGGAGAGAGACACTATTAGATAGAAAGTCAAGGAAAAGTCTGAAATATGCCTCTTTACTCTTATAAGAAGCTCACTCCCTGTTATTTCTTTCATGATAGGAACTTCCTTGTAAAAGTCCTAGAGGTGTCATATCTAATGTGGCCTGAGGTTAGCTACAATGGGTCAGCCAGCCTACACACAAAAGGACATCAAATACAAGTTTTGAATTATTTCTCCGAAGGAGATATGTGATCATTTTTCATTGCTATCTTGATTATGATGATGGTGGTATCAACGTTAACTTTCTTTGGGCCAGAAATAACCAGTAACCTCCAACCTTGGATGATATAACAGAAGCTAAGCAAGGTCAAACCTACCTGGATATGAAACCATTAGGTAATCATAACCATCAGCTTATGATTACCTGATGGTTTCATATCCAGGTAGGTTTGACCCTGCTTAGCTTCTGTTATATCAGCCAAGGTTGGAAGTTACTGATTATTTCTGTACCAAAGAAAGTTAAACGTTGCTTAGCTTCTGTTATTGGAAAGTTGAAAAGGATGTCCTGCAAGAAAACAATGGTAAACAACCTGTGTCAAGATAATAATGTGTAATATGTCCATGAAGTCATCAGAAGGAACTGATAACAATCATCTCAAATGAGCCAAACCAAGCCCTCTACTCTAGCCTTCCCTTATCTTCCCTTCATCAATTGAGAAGACCTCTCCCAACATTTTATTAGTACCCAAACAAAACAATAAACTGCATCTTCTTAAAGGTGCTTTTTGTTCTGTGCCTCTCTAATGCAGGAAGAAAACACCTGTAAAAACTTGAGAAGGTATGTTTAAGCAAATTTTCAACTGATAATTGTTTAATGTTTGCATGGATGATTTATTGAAAAGGTGTAAGATTTATATTTTAAAAAACCCACTAATGTTGTTGGCCCTCCTCTTCTGAATGCCTATTAAAGCTGAAACAATCAAAGAGAACTTTGAATTGCTTGTTCAGTCAAATATTCGCAAACATTTCTATGTTTGTTAAGAAGACAAGAGGCCAGTAGCAATGCTATCAGAGGTGGGTTCCTGCCGGAGCTGCCCAGTGTGCAGCTCCAGTAGGGGGCGGCAGATTGCACAACTGCTCCAGAGCCCTCTCTGCCGGTCCACCGCCGCGCGTCACCATTTTTCCCGGTGATTTCGGGTTAATTTTGCTTCTGTGCATGCGCGGAAGCAAAATCACGCCAAAATCTCGCGAGGGAACGCACATGTGCATGAGATTTCGGCGAGATTTTGCCTCTGCGCATGCGCGGAAGCAAAATCACGTGAGGGGGCGTGCGCGCGTAGCTAGCAACCCCCCCGAAGCGTGGAGATGCGCGTGCATGGCTCCGGTAGCGAGGTAAGTGAGCAACCCGCCCCTGAATATTATCTGCTCACATAGACAACTTCCAGGCCACTACTTCATAATAGAGAGAGAAAAACAAAGCAGGAAGAAAAAGTTAAAACTCATTAAGGTTACATGGGCATTTAGCACTTCCATTACTCCATACTTCTATCCCAGACAATTAGGTGGTTTCTAAAATTACCCAACAGCACAAGCTTGTTCATCTTCCTTCATAAGAAAGTTTAATTCCTTTCAGCAGAGCTTCCTACCAGACTCTATAACTATGTTTTGATGGAATTAAATCCAATTTAATAGAACGGGACTTAGATTCCAATAATCATAGTGATAATCAAATATTTTAGCTTTGTTGATGAGATTAGGAAGTCTATAGACTCACAGCTAATGGGATTACTCAGTGTTCTTTAGTGTATTAAAAAAATATTTTGAGACACAGAAAGACATTGTGATAAGATATTGCTTTTTCAGGCAATTGCTGTTACCCACTAATTAATTATATTTTACAGTAACAAGTTTGAGGGTTAGTCAAAATAGAAGCATAATTCGTAGTTCAAAATGTCCCCCATTCTAGATTATTTTTTTACTAAGACAATAGAAAACATTTGTGTTTTTTCTTTTAGCCTATGGTTGTTGGAGTCAATTACGACTCTAAAATCTGATCTCCTTCATATCTTTAGTCAACATATACTGTACTGAATCTAAAATGAAAAGCAATTCAGCTGTGGGCTATTGCAACACAATTTTAGATGTACCTTTGGCTGTTGATATAACAAAGCTACTGAATTTCTTTCTTTCCTTCGTGCATTTACTACACCACCAAACAAAAGTAATAAATAACTTAAGATGACATTTCTTCACCTCTCTTACTGAAGACCCTTCAACTATGTTTATATGCGCTGAGGTTTGCCCTGAACCCATATACAATTATGTACAATATATAAAAATATCCTACATTTCCAGCTTTCTCTTACAAGTGTAGAATTTTGTCACGAAGCATTAGAATAAAAGAAAAGGCAAGCCTTTGAAAGTGTTGCTAAATTATTAAAGATTATAGCAGCACTATATGATATTTTGAATCCATAAAGTTCTCTTGAATCACTCGCATTTTGTAGGAACTGGTGCTATCAATTTACTAATATACTTAACAGCAAAATAAGCATTTATGGCTGATTACAGTTGCTTTATCTGCTTTGTCAATATACTCTATTGCATACTTTCAAACAACTATGCTCCATTTTATTTACTCCACCTAATATGTGCAATGTTATTGCTAAATGCTACTTCATCTTAATGTCCTAACTCATTTCTACCCACCAGCCAAGAGTGAAAATATTAACAAACAAACAAAAAAAGAATGGAAGACAAACATAAAGAATGCATTTTAATTGTCTAATTTTCTTCTATAAATACATGATGTATTTAAATAATGTTGTATAGTATCATTACAGTGTCAAGTATTATTTATACTTTGGTCTCTTAATGCAAGTTATGTGTGTGTGAGAGAAGGGGGTAGGGGGAAGGAGAAAGAGAAAGAGAAGGGGAAAGAAAGAGGAAGATAAAGAGGAGGAGGAGGAGAAGAAGAAGAAAGGAGGAGGAGAAGGAAGAGGAGGAAGAAGACACATCGAAGTGAATTTTCAGGTCCACTTTTGGGGTAAAGACTGTGTAAATGTCTATCTTTTACTGTACTTTTCATTCATTTGTCAGAAAAAATATGGGTGAATTATTCTGCTCCCGCCCCCCTGCATACAAAAAAATAGAAAGAAGACAATTTTTTGTACTATGCCTGTTCTCCATGCCTTGGTTTTCTTATGCTACAGTGCATTTCATTCCTACATCACCCTAAAGCACTCTGAGAAATGATGGTGATTATTATGGTAACATAATAATTTTCTCCATCTCCAAAAACAAAATCCGATGAATTGGGAGACTAACTTCTCAGTTTGCACTGAGTTTGGCATTTTTGCTTGTTTCTTTGGATTTTTTTTTTATCAATTGTTTACAAAGCTCTATGAGAACCTCTCTGCAGGTGGCTGACCCTGTCTGGACTGGAGGAAGGATAGATTTTTTTTTCTTTTCTTTTCTTTTCTTCTTTTCTTGTTCATATCCGTCATCAGATGTTGGCGATCATGTTGGCGAACCTATTTTTATCAACAGCCGCACAAAAAAGTATTGCTGAGTTTTGCCCAAACCAGTCCCTGCCTGGACCTCATTTGCCTTCAATCTTTCCCTGGAAGATTAAGTGAAGTATGGCGTATGTTTCCGGATGTCGCATCACATGTCCAAAATATTATAACTTTCACTTTTTAATGGTTTTGATAATTTCTCTTTGCTTTCCCAGACGGCTTATCACCTCCTCCTTTCTGATTTTGTCAACCCAATTTATACATAACAGCCGTCTGTAAATCCACATTTCAAATGCTTCTAGTCTCTTCAAGTTTCTTCTTTTAAGGACCCTGTAATCTCTTGCATTAGAGTGGAGTCAGGACGACTGGATGAAATTGAGCATTTACTGGCCAGATGCCCTTCCTGATGCCTACGCAGAGTTTGCAGCAGACAATTACTTATTTGGCCCAAACAGAGAAATATGTACTGCTAGTTAGGATCGAACTCATAGGCTCCTGATTGTGAGGTGAAGGCTCCACCTCTAGACTACTATACCACTTGGAGGAAGGATAGAATATACACAGGAAATGTAGGGAGATACACCAGGCTTGGAGATCAAACCTCTAGCAAATACAACAACTTCTGAATTACTGCCAGAAATTACACAAAACTATGTCCATAAAGACTCTAAGGGTCTAATAAGCCCCAGTTAAGATCATCAGCCAGCCAGACACATTTTAGTACCGTATTTCCCTGAAAAGAAGACCTAATGCAGGGTTGTCAAACTGGCGGCCTTCGGGCCAGATGCATCACACGTAGGCCATGCCCATCCCAGCTCTGCAAAGGGAAAAAATGCCACAAAACCAGGGGTGAAATGCTACTGGTTCGGCCCGGTCCGAGCGTACTGGTAGTGGCGTCCGCCGGTGGTTTGGAGAACCGGTAGCGGCGGCAGAGCGAGGCTCCACCCACCCACCCAGACATTGCCATTTTATTGTTTTCAATCCTCTGCACATATGCAAAGCGTTCTGAGCATGCATAGGGGGTAAAAAAGTGCATACTTCCAAACTAGAAGATAAGTAGGCCCACCCGCCCGGACGTCACCATTTTCTTGTTTTTAACCCTCTGCGCATGCGCAAAGCCTTCTGCGCATGCACAGAGGGTGAAAAAGCATGTGTGATGGTGGCATGTGCACAAGCAGACCGAGCGAGCAAGCGCAAAGTGCACACTTCCGAACTGGTAGGGAAGGTAAGTAGATTTCACCGCTGCACAAAACATCATGTGACAGCAATGTGACACAGCGAGTTTGACACTCGTTCCCTAATGCATCTTTTGGAGCAAAAAGAAAGACCCTTATTTTCAGGGAAACATAGTAGGAGATGGGACCTGTAGTTCCATAGTAACTGGGAAAACCCAGGTTCTGTATTCAACTAAGTAGAGCTTGAAAAACTAGGTTATCTCCTTGCTATTTCTTAACCTTTTCATAAAACAAAAAATCTCTCAATTCTTTTTCCTCTCCACCAACCTTTCTTAAGTAAAGACATTTTTCTCCATTGGTGAACTTTGGTGTTAAGATTCCAGTTTATATATATACACAGTAAATGCCTCAGTGAAAAAAATATTGATGCTTTCTCTATAGCATTTGAAGCTGACTGTCCCAGTTTTGGAGCATTTATTTCCAAAAGAATGATTCCTCCTCTGTCTGGGTCAATGGAAAGTATTCTGGTTCAACTATCAATTTTGTCATTTAGCTGTTCAAACTCATCAGCATGAACTGTGCTCTTCTTACGGCAAGGGAGATTAAAGAGAAAAGAGGAGGAACAATGTACTTTTGAAGTTTTGATGGTCCAGGACTGGAATTAAAAATCCGCTTCGTAAACTATGAACAATGTTGAATGAATCTGGACTTCAGGAACTGTGCTGCCCCACACACTCACACTTACACGTCAATGTGGTTTATGGATGGTTTTATTGGTCTTCCCCCCAGCAGGCTTTAGAACTGTCCCAACCGAAGCCAGCCATGAGCAAGCCCAGCTTAATCCCCCAGGCAATGGCCCATTAGTCCATCACACAAATAGCAAGCTGCTCAACCAATAAGTCCAATAAATGAACTGAAAGTCCCCAGGCAAAACTTAAAGTACATCCACATTAGCTCACAGGTTATAGAAATTCAGAGTCCCTGGAAACACGAATGAGCACACAGCCATGACCCATACACGCTCCTTCCAGCAATGCTTCCCTCTGCCTGCCATGCTAAATAGGCACCACCAGTCAGAGGTGGTATTCACTTACTTTCCCTACTCGCTTCACTCACATGCGCCACTTTTGTGCACGCGCACAACCTTCTATGCACACGATTTGTGCATGCCTGTGACTTGCATGCATGCGCCCCTTCTGTGCATGTGCACGGCCTTCTATGCACGCGCTTTGTGCATGCACATGACTTGTACACATGCGCGCAGCTTCAAAATGTGCCTAAATAGGACGGCATAGCGCCAGGGTGGGTGGACAGGCCCATCCACAGGTTGCTACTACCGGTTCGCCTAAACCGGTCCAAATCGGCTGAATATCACCTCTGCTCCGGGTGCAACCCATCAAGAGGGATGGGCCCATTTCCTGAGCAATCTGGCAGACCTCTGTTTCTCTGCCCTGCATGCTCTGAGATCCACTATGGAAGGCAGGTCCTCCCCCTCTTCTTCACTGGCCTGCAAGCTGTCCCCAGCCAAAGCTTCTTCTGCCGGCAGTCCAGGGTCAGCAATTTCCAATGTGCCAGGAATTATCTCATTCTCCCTCGAGCCAGCCTCTGAGGAAGCATCAAAGGAGTGGTCCAAAGGAAACATCCCAGGAGATGACCATTTTATAAGTACTTGTAAGAAAATAATCTTTGCCCCTTTGGTGTCTTATTTCATTCCACTTTAACTGTTACAAAATTGTAAATCTCTCTTGTGCTTTTGCATTCATATATTGGTATTTGATCATTTTGCCATCTTCCTTATTTCTTCTATCCCTTTTCAGATCTTCTCTGCCTCTTTTATTACCTTTCTTCAGTTTATACAATATACTTTTATCTTAGAATTGTACATTCTCCATGCAAGGGAAGACTATAACTCTGGTTACTAATCTCGTTATGATTGTATGCTATAAAAGATGGCCCATCAGAAATGTTTTATTTTAAAAAAGAAGTCTTTGAATTACAGTGCTGGAAAAAATGGTTCAGCAAGAGAAAGAACAAATAATTAATATCAAAACTATGCTCACTAGAAACATCAATAATAAAGATAAGCTTTAATATTTTGGACACATCACCAAAGACCAAAATCATTGGAGAAGATCCTCATGTTTGAAAAAAAAATGAAAGTTTTCAACAAAGCCTAGTAGAAGTCAAGATGTCTGCATCATCTCCCGATAATTCATATGTGAGTTTATAGGAAATGAAACATATGATCACCAATTATCAGTCTTGAGGAAATAGCAATAGCACTTAGACTTATATACCGCTTCACAGTGGCTTTACAGCCTCTCTAAGCGGTTTACAGAGTCAGCATATTGCCTCCCAACAATCTGGGTCCTCATTTTACCCACGTCGGAAGGATGGAAGGCTGAGTCAACCTTGAGCCAGAATTGAACTGTTGAACTGCTGACAGTCAGCAGAAGTAGCCTGCAGTACTGCACTCTAACCACTGCGCTACCTTGGCTCATGATGTGCTTTGAAATTCAAAGAAATGATGTCCTTTGAATCACCAAGAATCACCAACTACACATGTTGTTCAGATGAGCCGAGATTAACCTAAGATTAACACTTGACCAACAATCAAGAAGTAAACAACATCCCAATCAAGGAGCTACCAAGAATATTCCCAACAATTATGACAGGGAAAGCCATTAGTATAGAAAAAGAAGCACTCCCTACTAGCACTAATGATGCTACCTAGTTGGGTAATGAAACATCTGCAAGAAAATTACCAAGCTCAGAGAGCACCAAGGACCCACATTAAGAGGTTGAAAGTGGAAGTGCACTTCTATCTCTTTCCCTATCTTTGCATGGTTGTAAAGTTTGTTTATGATTACTTTTTTTAAAAAAAATGTAATGGAATCAGCATCTATCCAAAATTGTTTTATTGGTCAGGGATGTGCATATGGGAGGAGACATACCCTTTCCTGCTTTATTTCAGATAATGGATGGAAATTTATCAAGGAGAGATTCAACCTAGAAATAAGGAGAAATTTTCTGACAGTGAGAACAATTAACCAATGGAACAGAAGTTGCCTTCAGAAGTTGTGGGAGCTTCATCACTGGAGGCTTTCAGGAAGAGATTGGACTGCCATTTGTCAGAAATGGTGTAGGGTCTCCTGCTTGGGCAGGGGATTGGACTAGATGACCTCCAAGGTCCGTTCCAACTCTGTTAATCTGTCAATCTGTTAAATAAAATCTGTTAGATCTCAGGCCAGGCTGTAGTATTGAGAGATGGAAGGATGTCTTTTGTCATTTAAATGCTTACTATTGCATATAAATACCAGCAAACGGGAAAGGTACTAAATTGTCCTTGGATAATTATCTCAGAATCTCTTATTATAACAGAACCTTGGCAAACCCAGCATTGACAGAAAAAACTGAGATGCAAATGATTTTGTTTGACCCCATAGATGTTTCTTTAGGTACGCAGTTAGACCTTAGGGAAAATTCAAAATTGTTAGTTTTGATACATACATTCATTTTGCAAGGCTATGTAAAATAAGTATTTTCTTGTCTCAGTTTTTGAGATAGAAGACTCTGATTTAATCTGCTTGTTCTTATTCTGATTCATTTTGCATGAAATTTAGTGCTGGTAAAAAACAAAAAAAAAACCTTCAGCAGGTTGAAACACATCTGGTAAATGTGCCTTGCCTTATTTTTGCATAAATATTTATTCTGATTTGCAATCGCTAATTTGATCCGGAGAGAGTTCTACATTGATGGTATGAACTACATAAACTTGCAATTGACAATTTATTCTTCAACAAGCAGAATTGTGTGTTACAATCTTTAATTTGACCCAATGGGAATTCTGTGCTGATGATTTTGTCTCTATTAACTTCCAATTGTCTATGTCCTTCCATGAACAAGGAAATCAACAATGGGTAAATTTACATTTGACCTAGTTGCAGCCATGGATAATATCTAGACTATTTTGTTTAGATGTTTTGTTGAATTTCAATACAATTTAAAGTAATGAGCCTGCCATTTCACCAGCCGGATACAGACAGCTATGGGTACAAAATCAAAGAACAGTGTTGAACCCAATTATGCTTTGCCTAAAATTAGGATGCTTCAAAGGAAAACAGAATTAAACAAAAACATTTCACCTTTTATGAGATCAAATTTATGAGCAATGCCTCCCTTACCCCTCCCCCCCAAATCCAAGTTCTACACTGTGGACAGTGTTCAACTTTATAAAGTCTAATATCATCTATCCTTCTCAAGATTACTAGCCTATCTTTTCCCCCAAAAATCTAATTTAAACAGAGATGCACCAAAATTGTAATGGGATATGTAGGTCCCTTGGGGGATGAATGGAAGAGATGTTACTTAGGAAACAATCAGATAAGAGAGGGAGGAGCCTCCAGTGGCTTAATGGTCATAGAAAGAATCTTAGAAAGGGCCCACCTTCATTGCTCAGGCAGTTAAAAGTTGTGGCGAGAAGTTTGCACCTCGAGGCTTGCAAGATTTCATTAATGTACAGTAGCCTGACAAAGAAGCAGAATTTGGTCATCTATTCATGTTTCCTGTGTGAAATTTCTGAAAGACGCCCTAATTAATTCAGGAACTTAAGTCCAAAAGAAATGCAAAAATTTATTAAAAGTGACATCTCGGCAATACTCCGGTGTAGCCAGAACTGAATTCGACCTGGCTGCACGTCATCTTGATCCTGTTCCCCCCTTCTCATTGGCCATGTCATAAATCACATTGTCCAATTAATCACATTGACAGGTTGTGACCCCCACACACCCCTCCTGACTCCTGTAGCCTAGGACACAATCAGTAAAAGAAACATTTGTGGAATGCATTTTCAGTTAGGGAAACAGCCTTCCTACAGCTTTCCCCCCTCCTTTTCATGGCAGCTTGAAACCTTTGCAAGTTGACATCCTTTCTGGTTTACTTGGACTGACTGGTATCAATCTTACAACCTTGCACCATTTGATCCAAATCGAATATATGTTTCAAGCTGCATGCAAAAACAAGGAATTCATCAAAAGATTGTTTACCTGGCAAATGTAGGTTTCAATCCCTTTTGTTACATATGCAGGAAAATTATGAGTAAAATGTAGAGTAAAAATTGAGCATTTATCTTAAAAAAAAACACATGAGGATTTGGGAAATAACGTTAAAATATATCCTTCTCTTCCTCCTTCTTTTAAAGATTGAAATTCCACTCTTCTAATGGATTGAGTGAAATGGCTTTAGACCAGTTTTCATATTCCCAAAGCTAGACAATTTGTCATCTAGAGCGTTGACCATCTGTTCAGGTAAATGGAAGAAGGAGAGACTACTTCACCATTATTCCAAATAAATGATCTTGGCTACTGACAACAGCTCTTATCAGACTTGAATATAAGTCACATTAATTACAAGGGATCTTGCTAAACCTGATGTCCTCAAGTCCCAAAGATCTCTAGCTTCTATAGAGTCCCTGCAGATGTAAGTTAGAATGATGGATGGTAGCAAACATAAGGGACAGAGTGCTTTGCTTTGTAGCCATCTGTTGAAAGTAATGGAGAGAAGTCAGATGGTTTTTAATAATAAAACTCCTAAAAAGCTAATATAATGTGCTGCCCTGCACACACACACACACACACACACACACACACACACACACACACACACACACACACACCTGTGGTTTAGTGAGCTTATGTTCCCCAGCAATTCCCTTCACCAAGACTCAGAACTGATCCAATTAAATCCAGTCACAAGCAGGTCAAGATTAGCCCACAGAGCAATTGCCTAATAGTCCATAAAGCAATTGAAAGTTGCTCAAACAAATAAGTCCACCAAAGAAACTTAAATCCACCAGGCCAAACTTAAACGAGAGCTCACTGAAAAGTTCAGAATCTCCAAGACACAATTCCAAACACCGTGTCAATCCAGGGTGAAGCAGGAATCATGATGATCAAACAAACAGCTAGAAAACCAACACATTGTTCCCAACAATGCCTACATCTATCTACTGTGGCAAATAGCCAGCTTTCCAGTGCAGCCCATCAAGATGGGTGGGGCCTTCTCCTCTCAAGTAGTCTGGTTGACTGCCATTGCTCCTGCCTTCTCTCTGTCCTGTATGTTTTACATCATGTGAAGAAGACAGTTCCTCCTCCTCTTCGCCAGCCATCTGCCACTGCAAGCTTTCCCCAACTGAAGCCTCCTCCAATTCTCTTTCAGCTGGCCATTCAGAGCCATTAATCAACTCAATTCCTGATGTGTCAGGAATGGGATCATCCTCCCTTGAGCTGCCCTCTGAGGAGGAATCTGTGGAGTCGTCCAAGGGAGACATCACATATAGATTATAAAGCATATCTTCATCAGTTTGTCTTCTACTAAGCCACTGCTTGTAATGTTTTAAGTTTAGTACACTCAAGTTGCAAATATTGTGGATGGCAGTTAAAAGATAGAGAAAACTCTAGTCCAGGGGTGTCAAACTCAAGGCCCCCAGGCCAGATCCGGCACCCGGGGTGCTTAAATCTGGCCCGTGGGCTGGCCTGGAAATAGCAAAAGACTGGCCTTCGGGGCCTCTGGCAGCCAAAACGGGGCATTGGGGGGCATGTGCAGTCCCTCAGATCCTGGACATAAATTGTTTCAACTTCTACGCTCAAAAAGATGCTATAGAGCACTGCACACCAGAACAACAAGACACAAGGACAGTTTTTCCCCGAATGCCATCACTCTGCTTAACAGCTAATTCCCACAACACTGTCAAACAATTTGCTAAGACTGTATTACTATTATCTTCTCTTCCTTACTAGTATCTATCTCTTTCCACTTATTACTATAACCATATTGCTTGTATCTTTCAATTTATATTGTTTTTACTTGTTTCCTAGTACGATTTGATAGCTTATTAGTAACCTTGACTGTCACTAAGTGTTGTATCTTTTTATTCTTGATGATTGTATTTTATTCTCTTTATGTACACTGAGAGCATATACACCAAAGACAAATTCCTTGTGTGTCCAATCACACTTGGCCTATAAAGAATTCTGTTCTGTTCTGTTCTGTTCTGTTCTGTTCTGTTCTGTTCTGTTCTGTTCTGTTCTGTTCTGTTCTATTCTAGTCTAGTCTAGTCTAGTCTAGTCTAGTCTAGTCTAGTCTAGTCTAGTCTAGTCTATAATGTTGAAGGCTGGGATGATAAATGACTTCCAACACCTTCAGAAGAAAACAGCTATGCCTAGGTTGGTTTCTCCCTCACAAATATGTTCTCGGTCTTGAAGAACAGAATATATGGATGTCAGAATCTCCACAATAGTAAAGCCTTTATGGATAACCTGGCACATTTACCACCCTCAAAAGAAGCATTATCTGGAAAAACAAAACAAAACAAAAATGTGTAGAAGGATAGTTCTTTAAAACAGCATCTCCTAAAGAGGTGTCTTCCAAGATATTACTTGGTTAAAATTCCCTCCATCCCCAGCCAGTGTTACGAAAGGTCAAACCTACTAAATATTATAGTTTGAAGTACCTAGGAGCATTTCTTTAGGGAAGGTTGTTAAGAATTACCTTTCTTATATCTCAGAAATGTATCTGTGACCTTTATTATATTATGATTTAAACATTTCCTTTTTTTAAAAAAATAAGATTTAGTTCAGAGATATCTGTGAGATAACTGTGTATCCTATTAGAAGTACTGATATGTTTTCCAGAGGCGGAAATATGTACAAAGTTAGGGGGGTAAGTCTTGAAATATTCATAGGAAATCTACAAGAAACAACAGGGTCCAAAAATTAAGCTGAGAAGATCAGCATAGAAAACAGATTTATTATAGAATCACAGAATCAAAGATTGGGAAAAAAAAATTTGAAAATCAAAGGTGCAGTTTCCTGATCAATAAAAAATCTTTTTTTTTCTTTTTTCTTTTTTCTTTTTTTTCTTTTTTTCTTTTTTCTTTTTTTTTCTTTTTGACTAGTGACCACCAGAGAAGGGGCATGGTTAAGTCACCCTTGTCTCCTAAAATATTTCTAATGTCAGTCCCTGCTGTCCATTCAATGCCAGCTCCAAATCAATGGGTGATATGACAAAAAAAATATTACGCACCTTGAATCCTGGAATAGAGGAAAAAATATTCTATACGGAAGAAATACTACTTTTGAAATTACATAATTGATTTAAAAAATTAAAGCTATTGATTCTCATGAGTTGGGTCAAATAAGAGCCTCATAGGAAGCAAGAATTAAAAGAAACCTATGGCCACAGTTAAACTATGGCTAAATGTTGCTATTATTTTGTGGGACAATGTAACTCCGTAGAATTCTGAGGATCAGGTGGCAGGACAAGGTGCCAGACACAGAAGTCCTCTCGAGAGCAGGCCTGCCATCAGTTCACACCCTGCTGATGAAAGCCCAGACATGCTGGGCAGGCCATGTTGCAAGGATGCCAGACCATCGCATCCCCAAACAGCTCCTCTATGGTGAGCTGTCTCAAGGAAAGTGATCGCATGGGGGACAAAGGAAGTGATACAAAGACACGTTGAAAGCCTCCTTCAAGTCCCTGGATATCGACACTACCTCCTGGGAAACCCTGGCACAAGATCGATCAACATGGCGCACGCTGAGCCACCAAGGCTGCCAGGCATCTGAGGACAGAAGAAGAACCATAGCACAAGACAAGCGACAACTCTGCAAAGCCAGAAGCTGCAAATGCTGCAACAATGGTGCCCACACATGTCTGCCCAACATGTGGCAGAACATTTCGTGCCCGTATAGACCTTACCAGCCACCTGCGGACACATCGTGGACAGCCCACAACCTGTTAGATGTCAAGGTCCTCTTCGAACACGATGGACGAACATCATCTTTTTGTGGGACAGTAGCTCACTTATCCTGTGAACATTGAAATGACTTCATAAGGGATATAGTTTTAATTAACGTACTTCTCTTGAGCAGTGGTAGGTTTCCAAAGAATCCTGTGACAAGAATGGTTGTTTAAATCAGTTTCACAAGACCTCTTGTTCAAACCCAGACAGATTCTAACAAATTATATGCCAGAGTTGATAGGCTCCAGTGCTTACTATCTCTTAAGAGACAGGTTGTTCTATTTCTTTTCCTTATTATTTTTCACACATTTGTTCTTTGGGAATCTTTTGAGAAAGATTATTTCACAAATGTGTCCAAGTTAAGTTTCTAGTCATGAGGCTCTATCCATATCTCTTGGTGGACCAAGTATGGTAGATTTTAAAGTTGTCTGAAAATGGTTACTGAAGGACGGCCTTCTCTGAACTAAGAATATAGGTTGTGATAATTCAGACTGGAATGTTGACTTAGTGCTTATGCTTTGTAATTTAGTTCACCGTAATCAAATCAAATTATTTTGCAGTCTGGGTAGTGCTTGACATTTGAATCATTAATTTTGTTTTAATTAAACCCTTGTAAATAATATTCAACATATATAACGTCGACGCCGTCTGCAGATGGCCGAAATGTAATGGGAAAATGCTGGTATTTGCCAATGTTTACAGTATGATGCCAAAATATGGATTACTCATGAATCATCAGTAGACTGTGGAACGGCTTACTGTCTAGCAATTAGAAGAAAACAGCAAGAGACCAACCGTTTATGGAATCATAGGCAAAAAAATTTGATTCATTAAAGAAAAGAAAAAGATTTAGAAGACACTGGTGGTTTTATTAAGAATCTTAACCCAGAAATCGCTAGTTCTGATAGTAAAAACATGGTGACTATATAGGATGATTGGTTACTACTGAGAACTATTTTAAATATTATTATTATTATCTCTTTTATTCATTAAACATGAGACTCAGTCAACTGAACATTTAAAAATGTATCACAAATACCATTGACTGGTGCTGATGGTTGATACAGGTTGCTGCCAGCATCCTAGGTATCGACCAAGTATCTTCTTAAAATATATGTTGTTCCAAGTAGCACAGGTTTTTTTTTGCAGTTCTGCTGGTGTTATTGCAGGAAGCTGCAATTTCTTGATGTGTTTTGTAAAATTCTTGGACATGATGCCAAGTGCCCTGATGACAATGGGTATCACTGTCACATGTTTCATCCATAATCGTATAGTTTCGATAGCGAGGTCATGATATTTCATGATATTTCCAGTTCTTTTTCTTTGACTACTACTACTACTACTACTACTACTACTACTACTAGTAGTAGTAGTAGTAGTAGTAGTAGTAGTAGTAGTAGTAGTATTTCAGTGAGTTAGCTGTTATGACAGTTATATATTTTGGAATGCAATTATGCTTAGAAATCATCTGTTATCTCAGTAGTAGATGGCACGCTTAAATGTTACTTGAGCGATCAAATTAATTTTTCTCGTTTGTAACATACACCCATTCACACATACAGCACATTTATGAAATGTTTACCATATCGCTAAACAACACAATAAAATGGTTAAAAAGAGAAAAGCAGTTCAGAAAACAAAATAAATTACTATTCTCTTAGTATTCCTCCCACACACAAACATATTCATCTGGCATAAAGCAATTATGGTTTCCTTAAATAACATAAGATATAACCTTAGACTGTATACTTGAGAAGGTTTTAAGTTCAGCTTGACCAGAAAGCTGTTGAAAATTAATTCACATGACAATAACGAGTGGGAATAGCTTCTTTTTTCTCCACAACTATTCCAACAAAAATGAATGTTAGTTTATAAGAAGTCATACACAACCTATGGAATAATTTACCGTATTTTTCGGAGTATAAGACGCACCTTAGTTTTGGGAAGGAAAACAAGGAAAAAAGGCCTCTGCCTCCAAGCAATTTGCAAGCACAGATGATATACACTGTTTGCTGTGTATTTCTGGGCATGTGTGCTTGACCCATAGAAATAGCAAAGAATTGGAGAAATGTACATTAGGCCAGAAAGTTTTCTTAAATGTAGTCACACTAACTCCTCCCAATTATTTTAATTGATCTACTCCAAGGTAACTAAACTCTAATACTAAACAGGATACTGTTACATTTCAGACTATACTTGTACAGAGCTGTTAAAATTAATTAAAATTTCTGGAAGTATACATTATTCTCTTATTTAAAAGAAGATACAATAGCACTGGGCCTCTTCAGAGCAAGCATTTATTTTAAAAAGCTTCTTTATTTTGTTAAGTTGTCTAGAACAGGGGTCTCCAGCCTTGGCAACTTTAAGACTTGTGGACTTCAACTCCCAGAATTCCACAGCCAGCAAAGCTAACAAAGCTGGCTGTGGAATTCTGGGAGTTGAAGTCCACAAGTCTTAAAATTGCCAAGGTTGGAGACCCCTGGCTCTAGAACAATAATAAAGCAGTCTTTAAAAAATAAGTCTAATAATTTGAACATTCTACAGACATTTATAGTTATTCACTTACCCCCTTCCATCCAGTTCAGTAGAAAATAAAAATCTGTGTGTCTCTCCCAGCTATTTGCCTCTGCAGCTAGTTTCACTTTCATTTTAGCACATGACAAATCAGCTGTAGGTCGGGAAGCTGCTAGTGACTTGCTTGGCTTTACAGGCTCTTCGCTCTTTGCTGCAAACAGGTAAATTGCTGGAAGACAGAGGCCAAAGGGTGGGGGTGGGTGGGTGGGTGGGGGTGGGTGGGTGGGTGGGGCTACATTCGGTGTATAAGACGCACCCAAGTTTTCACCCTCTTTTTGGGAGTAAAAAGGTGCGTCTTATACTCTGAAAAATATGATAATAGTTTTTTCTTTAATTTGGACTGAGGGCGATGATGCCGATTTTCATACTTTAATCCAGTTTCAGTTCTTAAAACCTCTTGTTGGAAATCTTATTTCCCCAAGCAATTTTCAAACCAATTAAAGGCTGGTATGTTTGTTTCTTTTCTGTGAAATTATATAATTTAGAGTTGACTGCTTTAGATGAATCCAAGAGATTTGATGCTTCTAAGGTGGTGAAAGGTCTGTTTACCTGAGCTTTTATTTCTATATTAAGAAGAAAAGATCCAAGTTGTGAACAGAGAAATCAAGCACATTTTGAAGATGTTAACTCATTAATTATCAACTCTAAATTAATAGGATTGTTGGAATGATAGAAACCCTTCGATCTGTATAATTTCCAATTGATCTTTGGTTTATAAAACATAGCAGCAGATGCAGCGTGATAAAAATAGAAATAAAAGGAGAACAAGGGAGGGTTTTTAGCCATTTCATCCAGATTTTAAAATTAGCACTCTAAAAAGGATTGTTGATGGCTTTAAAGGTTTTATCTTTTAATAGTGTCTGGTAGGAATATGGAGCTTTTAATATCCCAGCATTATCCCACTGGGGCCTCAACCCAGATTTTGATTTCGCCTTTGTTAACAACCCTACCATATTTCTTAAATGGAAATAACAGAATAGAATAAAAGAATGATGGAGTTGGAAGCGACCTCGGAGATCTTCTATTTCACTTCTGTATCATTTCAGACAAATGGTTGTGCAATCTCTTCATAAAAACCTCCAGCGATGGAGCACCCATAATTCATAATAAACAGATAAATTTGGAAGTCCAAATCCGCCCTGAGTTATTTTTAAATACAATGTTATTTTTACAATTCCTCGATCTTTTTCAAGCAGATATACTGTGTGTGTGTGTGTGTGTGTGTGTGTGTGTGTACACGGTGTGTGTATGTATATGTATGTATGTATGTATGTATATTTTCATTTTCATTATCAGCAAAAAATGTGTTTTACACACACACACACACACACACACACACACACACACACACACACACATTATATCAGTGCTTCTCAATTATTTTCTGTTACGCCCCCCCTAGGAAGAAGTAAACATTTTGCGCGCCCCCCAACTCTACACTGGGACGATTGCTTGCAATATTCGGCACGTTTCCGCTGAAAAAACTCAAGTGGCTTATCAGTGTTTAAGTGACACCTTAATTTATTTGGTTTCATGCTGTCCGCTGCCAACATTTTTAGACACAGTAAACATACCGGTCTTTCCTCGTCTCCCACCATAGTCACAGTGAAGCCAAGCGCTACATACACTTTGTCATATTTCCTCGTCTTAGCTTTCAGGAGACTTACATTTGTCTCATTATCTCCGTCTCTCTCCTCCTTTCTTTTCATCCCTGTTAAATATTTTTCCATGGTGTCTCTTAAGGGTTTGTTATCTGCACTTCATATCTCCTACTCTGTGCTGTGTGCTATTGTTCGGTGCAAAAAACCCCTACTCCCTGCGGCAAAAAGAAGCACGTTCCCTGGGGGTCACGCGCCCCCCTGGTATTGCTCCGTGCCCCCCCAGGGGGGCCCACCCCACTATTTGAGAAGCACTGCATTATATAGATAATGTATGAAGACACCAACTCAGGTTGTTACTTATCTGCACCCCCAGATACTGAATACTGTTGACCACCTCCACAGCTGCAGCCTTGATACTTCTAAGGATTATGCCACCAGTTTTGTCAGCTACTCTAAATCCTTCTTTTCTGAGGGTGAAGTTGCCTCAGCTGATTTTATATTAATATAATGCAAAAAGAGCTAGCATGTTGCAAAAGCAAGCGCCAATCTGCAGCATAATCTTTATTGCTAAAGATGTTTGAGTTCTATCACAGGAAGATATTGAGGGAAAACATTGGAATGTTGGAGTTACGTTCACGGAAACCTGATCTGTGAATTCATGGAAACTAAATCTGTGTCCGAAGGTAGCTTACTCTGCTGCTCTACTGGTCAACAAAAGCTAAGATCACAAGCAGGAAGAAAGAGGAAGGGATGGATAGCTGGTCATAGGTTTATTTATTTATTTTTAAATTTATTTGCCACCTATCTCACCAAGGGACCACTGTAAGCAGCTTCGCTTCTACATTCTCCAAGGACTATTTTATAAGGGTGTTGGAACATGGTCTCTATATTTCAAATATGGCTGAAAGAACATGGCGTCTCTTAACTCTATAGACCACATTTAATGGTTTGAATTGTACCCAAGTGCCTCTCAGTGTAAAGAGTCACTTTTCATGGCTTGACTTTCTGAAAAGACAGATCAAAATATCTATATGGAAGCAGTAGTGGGTTCTAAAACCCATTGCTACCAGTTCGTGCATGTGCTCATGCGCACGTGCAACGCTTCTGCGCATGTGCGGAAGCGTCCTGGGAGGGTAGGCGGAGCCTCCCGCTGCCTCTGCTATTGGTTTGCAGAACCGGACCAAACCGGGAGCAACCCACCGCTGTATGGAAGTGTTTTATAATAATATCCTGTCAGTAAGTAAAGGTCAAATATCTTGGGACCGGGAAAATACTATCTTCATTAACTTTTTAAAAAGTTATCTTAATCTTATGAGATTCTAATGTTTAATAGTCTTCGTGTTGATTCTTAACATTAATTGGTAAAGTTTCACAAGGTATAATAACAATATCTTATATAAAGAATTGCAAGCATTAGACATCTAGCTGGTAACCAAATCATGGGCTGCAAAGTGTCCTTAAAATAATTTTCTCTAAATGCAACAACATTAAATACAAAGAGACAATTAGAAATGGTAGATAATATTTGCTTAGTCTTATTTTTTTAAAATAATAGGAGTAATCTGAATAAAATAGAAATGTTGTAGCACTATTTCAAGAGAAGTACAGCAGCCCGCTGATTTCCTAGGAGAGCAATTATATGCACCTCTACAGACTTTCTCCACATATATTTTTTTAAAAAGGTAAACACAATAAACAGATTTCACTAACAAAATAACTTTAGGCAATAAATGAAATTATCATACACACTGGAAATAGAAAACAGCTTTTTTCCCCAGAAGGTACATCTGTTACTGGGAACATGCCTTTGGCTCCACATTGCCTAAAAAGTATAATTTTATGCTAGGGAGGGATCGAAAATATATCTTCAAGTTGTAAATATTTGACCTATGGTGGGTGTATTAAAGCTGTTGCTGGAAATGAGATCTTAAAGTACAGGACTTAAAATACAGAACGAAGAGAGGTCAATGAAGAGAAGATTCTTCTCTTTGCTCATTGGAACATAACCAGGGGTGGGTTCCTAATATTTTTACTACCACTCTGTGGGCGTGGCTTATTTTGTGGGTGTGGCTTGCCAGTCATGTGACCGGGTGAACGTTCCCCCTTCCCTCAGCAGCTTGAGAAGCCTCGAACGTGCGAAAATGCCTAGGATCATCACCGCGCATTCATGGCTTCTCAGACTGCTGAAGGGAGGGGAATGGAGATAGCTCCTGCCGCCTGTTTTTTCAGCGTCTCACACGCTCCCTCAGCCATCCTCCCCTGCTTGGACTCACTGTGGGGTAGGAAGGCAGCGCATGTGCAGTGCCGGAAGCTCGGCTTCTGGGCATGTGCAGAAGAATTTTTTTTAAAAAAATAATTTTTTTTAATGGCACCCAGGCACCAGCAACTGACCGCACCGGTACTGTGATGTCACCAGCAGGCCGCTACCGGTGCTATAGAGTGGACCGCACCTGTAGGAACCCACCACTGAACATAACCAACCAGATCAGATTTGGCTCATAGATTGGTTGCCTCAGTACAGAGGTCTTCAAACTTGACAACTTTAAGACTTGTGGACTTCAACTCCCAGACTGTCCACGGTTGACCTCACCCGATTCCTAAGAGGTCAGTAAGGGGCATGCATAAGTGTACCAGCGTGCCTACCGTCCCTGTCCTAATGTTCTCTCTTATCAGTACCCATCTTATGTATATAAACAATGTTATATCTATGTATATTACCAATACATACTTGACAAAATAAATAAATAAAATAAATAAATAAAATAAAGGGATATGCGAGAACAGGTGGAAACAGATCTTCTTTAAAGTGTTCTGTGGTTCAAAGTGAAAGCTTTAATCTTACTGTGATCTATTCTTCCTCTGTTTGGATCAAGTATTGCACTGGATGTGCTGTTCTTGTCTCTCTCGTCATAGAAAATATGCCCTCCGTTTCCCACTTCCTCTTTCTGCTTTCCTTTCACTTTGTTACCTCTCTGGGATTCTAGCGTTTGAAGCAATGATGGGTCACATTAACTAGAATAAATGGGGTCAACTTGATTCCGCACCAACACTTTTCAAGAATAACTATGATTCACATCCAAGTATGTATTTTTTTTGTCCAGATAGAAAAAATGAACATATAGATTTAAAACCATAAATATTTCTGTTGGGTATCATACCAGAAAAATATAATAAAGGGACTATGTATCTAATATTATGTGAGTTAACCAGGGCCGTCTTAACAGAATTATGGCCCCCAGGCAAAGCAGTGTACTGGGGCCCCTATGACAACTACTCACAGGAATAAAAATGTATAAATAAATAAGAATAAAAAAGAATGACGAGCCCGCACAGAATAATGTGTGGGCTCGTCTCATCATCTACCCAAAAAAATCAGTGTTAATTTATATTAATGCATGTTAGTATTAATAAAAAATGCAGTAAAATGTAATAAATATGTTGCTGTATTTATATGATACAAGGTGCATTGAAAGGTTAACATACACAGATTAGTATGGGGCCCCTATGCTCGTGGGGCCCAGTTGCAAGTGCCCATCAGGTCTATGCCTTAAGACAGGTGTTAAGAGTGGCCAAAATTGAATTTGCACAACCTTGGAAAGGTGTGGAGATCCCTACAGAAGAGAAGATAATTTTTAAAAAACCTACTAGAACGTGAAGAAATGGATAGATTAACACTTGAAATTAAAGAGAAGGAAGATACGGAATATTTTGAAACATGGGATTCATTTTATCAATGGTTAAATAACAGAAACAGAAGTTGAAATATAACAATAACAGAGTTGGAAGGGACCTTGGAGGTCTTCTAGTCCAACCCTCCGCTCAAGCAAGAGACTCTACTCCATTCCAGACAAAAGGTTGTCTGGTCTCTTCTTGAAAATGACTGGACATCCACAACTTCTAAAAACAAGTTGTTTTACTAATTGTTCTCACTGTCAGGAAATTTCTCCTTAATTCTCGGTTGGATCTCTTTTTAATGAACTTCCACTGATTACTTCTTATCCTGTCCTCAGATGCTTTGGAGAATAAGTCAATTCCCTCTTCTATGTGACAGCCCCTCAAGTACTGGAAGATTGCTATCATATCTTCCCTAGTCCTTCTGTTCAGTTCAGTTCTGTTCCCTAGTCCTTCTGTTAGACTAGACAGATCCAGTTCCTGCGACTGTTTATCATATAATTTAGCCACCAGTCCCCCTAATCATTTCTTCTCTGCACTCTTACTAGTGTCTCAACGTCTTTTTTTTTTTTTTTTGTATCATGGTTACTAATACTGGATGCTGTATTCCAAGCGTGGTCTCCCCAGTGCAAAATAAAGTGGTACTAACACTTGTCAGGAGTCAAGATGATCTGAAGTCAGGTAGGTAGGTAGGTAGATTTCAGATCAACTCGAACCTGCTGCATTGAGGGGTTGCCTTTAATACAGATAGAAACCGTGCAAATCCATGATTCAAGATTCAGAAAAATACTCCCATCAATAAATGTCTATGGAGATTTTTAGTCATGGTTGTCTCAAAGGTGCATTTTCAACAGGCAACTAGAGCAGTGTTTCTCAACCTTGGCAGTTTGAAGATGTGTGGACTTCAACTCCCAGAATTTCCAATGCTGGCTGGGGAATTCTGGGAGTTGAAGTCCACACATCTTCAAACTGCCAAGGTTGAGAAACACTGAACTAGAGCTTATCCAGAGCTGAAGAAGCTTCTTGGATGAGAAGCAAAACATCTTCAAAGAAAAATCAGAAAGTCCAGTTGCCTCTTGAAAAAAACACAAAATTATTGGTACTCCCATCAATAATTACATTCTCTTTTATCTGCTGACCAGACAGGTGAAGACTGTGGGTTCTAGTATGAAATGAGAAAAAAAGAAGACTGTCCAAATCAGTGGTCCCCAACCTTTTTATTGCCGTGGACCGGTCAACGTTTGATAATTTTTCCGCGGCCCACTTGGGGGGGGGGTTGCGGCATCGCGTTGATTATTAAATCAAAACAATCTCAAATATAAACAATTTTAATTTAATTGTATTTAAACATGGCATCAAAATAAAATACAGTTACAACAAAATTAATACTGATGAGCCGCGCACAGAAGCCCCGCCCCCATGCTGATCAGCTGGGCCGGGGCAGGTCGGCAGACGCAGGAGTCCCGTCCCTGCGCTTATTATCGGGACTTGCAGGACTCGCAAAAGTCGCAGGACCCGCCGCCGCCGCTAGACAGAAGACGCAGTAGCAGGGCGGCCCGGTATCATTTGTTCTGCGGCCCGGTACCGGGCCGTGGACCGGGGGTTGGGTACCACTGGTCTAAATGACCTCTAATTTTCAAATTACCCTGGATTACCCACACCCCTGCATAATTCATAGGACATTTCCCAATCAGGACAGCCTTCGGATGTCTGAATTTCAACTCCACTGATTCTTAGCAATGAACATCTGGGTACTGAACTAATTAAGGCTACCGCAGTGGCATCAGTGAAACTGCATTTCCTGTATTTCTTGAACCTTTAATTCTCCATTCCACAACAGCACAGTAGCAAAGAATCCTTAAGTATTCAAGAATATGCATGTTGGAAACTCCTTTATTGAGATTCAGGAGATTAAAAACCCTGCAAGGGACATGAATTTCAGGGTGAATTCTGGACAAGTTGTAGCAGCCCGGTGAAGTTATGTTGTGGAAGAGTAATAATGAGCTTTGGGCCGCTGCAACAAAATGGCCCTTAAGCTGTAATACCCACACCCCACTCCGCCAAATGCATTCACATGCACAGTTACGTCAATCTCATTGTAAGTTATTCTTAGGGAAATGTGTTTAAGATTGTGGCCTGAATCTACTTTTACACATCATTTATTCAACCTGGTGCATAAAGTCCAAATTGCATGTAACACCCACTGAGATGCAAAATAAGTCCCCCCACCCACCCATCCGCCCCCCATCCCCATCAACCTCAGCAGTTAAAAGAAATTAACAGCTCTCTGATTGCTAATTAAAAGCACTTTGCTTTCTCTCTACACATCTCATACATCTGCTTCTCAACCTCTTCGAGAAAAGGGAGCACATAAATTCAGCAACAATATTGTGAGCCGCACCTGGCACTCACTGAACCTGCTGCGATGAGACGATATTTCATCGTGCTGGTGAATGTACGTTCCTCGGCAGTGAAGACAATCTCCATTTTTCCTCCCCTCTCATGTTCCCCGAACAGCAGCGTTGTTTCCCTATTTGATACTTTACACATCACAGTCTCATTTCTTTCACGGGAGGTTCTTGCACCTGCCTCCCACTGTAGACAACTTGTTTCAGTTTGGGAGGAAAAAAAATTCCCAAGGCTCCTACCTTCAAGCAAACTCTCAGAACTACAGCTTAATATCGTGTCCCCCAGGTAGTTCCTAAGAAAATTTCAGCTTGTTTCTGGATTTGTAAACGAGGTTTGCATCCTACGGCCTATGAGCCGAGGTGGTGCAATGGTTAAATGTAGCACTGCAGGCTATTGCTAATTCAGCAGTTCAGCTGTTCAAATCTCACCAGGCTCAAGGTTGACTCAGCCTTCCATCCTTCCGAGGTGGGTAAAATGAGGACCCAGATTGTTGGGGGCAATATGCTGAACTCTGTAAACCACTTAGAGAGGGCTGTAAAGCACTATGAAGCGGTATATAAGTCTAAGTGCTATTGCTATGTGCCGAGGTGGCGAGCTGAGGTGGCGCAGCGGTTAGAGGCAGGTACTGCAGGCCACATTAGCTGACACTGATCTGCAGGTCAGCGGTTCAAATCTCACCGGCTCAAGGTTGACTCAGCCTTCCATCCTTCCGAGGTAGGTAAAATGAGGACCCAGATTGTTGGGGGCAATGTAAAATATATACATTGCTTAATGGTGTAAATCGCTTAGAGAGTGCTTGCACTATGAGGCGGTATACAAATGTCAATAATAAATAAATAATAAATAAGTGCTATTACTGAAACGTAGAAATGTTCTGCTAGAGCAGGGGTGTCATTGAGGACCGCATCAAGGTTGTTGGACCTTGGGGGACTGGGAGATGGGTGTTGCCGGGGTGGGCGTGGTGGGTGTGGGCATGGCCAATTTGACATCACTCGAGGCTCCAATTTTGGCTGTGACAGCCTCCTTCAACCCTCTGCCAGCGAAAACAGAGCTTGGGGAGGGCACACTCCATTTTTCGTGGCAGAGGTCTGCAGGCCGTCACGGCCAAAAATGGAGCCCGGGAGGGCCGTGTGCAGCCCTCCTGAGCTCTGTTTTTGCTGGCAGAGGCACCGCGGGCTGGTCCTTTGCTGTTTCCAGGATGGCCCCGCGGGCCAGATCTAAGCACCCTGTGGGCCGCATCCAGCCCATTGACCAGAGGTGGGTTCCTGCTGGAGCTGCCCGGTCCACAGCTCCGGTAGGGAGCGGCCGATTGCGCAATTTGCGTGCAACTGCTCCAGAGCCCTCTCTGCTGATCTACCACACGAGTCACCATTTTTTTCGTGAATTTTTGGGCGATTTTGCTTCTGCGCATGCGCATGCGTGGAAGCAAAATTGCGCCAAAATCTCACGAGGGAACGAGCACGCACACAAGATTTTTGTGAGATTTTGCTTCTGTGCATGCGCAGAAGCAAAATTGCGTGAGGGGGTGCACGCACATAGCAAGTGCATGCACCTGAAGCATGGAGATGCGCATGCAGCGCACCGGCACCAGTAAGGGAACAACCCGCCGCTGCCATGGACCTTGAGTTTGACACCCCTGTCCTAGAGTCTAAACAACTGGACAGATTTTCAGAAGTCTTATAGATCATTTGCAAGGCTCAGAGGTAGCAGCGTGTTACCATGTGTTCACAAATTATTGATCGTGCATATTTATAGAAAGAGAAGAGATCAGTGTCAGAATGAATTAAATGAAAGAAAAAGGGAAGACTCTGATTAAACTGCTCAAATTTCTCAGACCTGGTCTACATCTTTCTACTGTTAGCCATCAATCTACAAAAAGGACTGTTAACTTTTCAATGCATGAGAATCAGAAACCACCATTTACGTTGAAAACCATATCTTAACCTTAGAAAGGACCATGGTTACTAATTTCAGCTGTACCTGGACAGAATCACTGGTGCATGGGACAGGCATGTGGTTTTGTATATAAATGGTACTTGCCATTTATCAAGACGTTATAATTTATATTTCACATCTAGCAGACTCCATTGAGAATCCTGCGGAAGGTCAACGTGATTCTATATATATTTCCCAAATTCTATTCTTTTCAAAGGGTAGCAAGCTGATATTTCACATTCTTTCAAGAGAAAACATAACCTTCCAACCCTTACTAGCAAACGTTTCATGAGCTATTATAATAGCATACAACATTTGTAGCAGAACGGGGCCATAAATTGTTTAATCAAACATTAATACGTAGCTAAAAAGCGGTTTTTAAATTGTGCTGTTGTTTGTTTTTGTTCTGTAGTTCTTGCTGAGAGATTTTGATGAAGGCAACAGAACAATTGCTTTACACCATGCTGGGAGAAATCAAATACTATTGGTACGGGAGAGCAAAGTTTGTATATAATTAGGGTCCAGCACGGTTAGCAGCTCCAGAAGCCATTCTCAAACACCACAGCTCTCTGCAGCAATGGGTGGTTTTCAAAGATGGCTGAATTATAATGTTAACAAATTTCTCTGTAATTCAGTTGGCACGGCGGTTGATAGAAAACATCATTTGAAAGCAAAATTAGTAGTGATTTGGTTTGGGGTCTGTGTCAGACTCCAGTCTGCGTCAAAAAGATTGACGTATTGAAGTAACTTCCAATTTTGTTCAAAATCGCTTCCAGAATAACAAAAGGAATTGGAAAAATCCACAACTAGTTCAGATAATGCCAGCACCTAAGCAACTTTCCATATCTCAGAAGTAAATGCAGGTTGGCCTTAGTAGCTGCTCAGAAGAGAAAGCTGTCTAGAGATTTTTTTCTGTAGTAAGAGGATAAAGCAATAGCAAACATTCTATTGAATGTTTGAACGCTGTCATAAAAACTCTGTCCCCAAGTTTCTCTCCCATGTTATGATTTTGCAGACCTTCATATATTCTTCAAGGGTGGCTTCTGGTCCTGGGACAGACTTGTAAGTAAGCATGTCCACCACAATGTGCCTACAGTCAAACATGCCCAAAGGCACCGAGTGTGTGAGAATCCTGGAGACAAATTTGTCATGCTCACTGCCCAAAAGCCGAGGCTGACTCTTGGCAAAAAGAACAAAAAAACACCTTTCATGCTCATTGCTTTGCTCTACAATGGCATGAAAGCCTGAAATGTAAAATTTCCCAACTCCTTTGTGGAATGCAAGCTACGACTTCCGGGCTGCGTAGAGTCCATTAAGTCACTGCACATGAAATACAGTGACTCGCTGAACAGAACCAGCCAGGTCCTGTTGATGTACAGTCGGGTTGCTGGTAGGAAGATTAAAAACCCAAAGAAATAAGAAAGCCTAAAATTTGTGGCTGTAGATGATCAGGCTGTAGGTGAAGTAGTAGGGTAGCACCAAGCGATAAAGAGGAAAAAGGTACAATACCAGAATATGTGGCAAATGAACGGGGAAGTGATTGAAGTCTGCGAAGAGAGTGGAATCGGGGTTCTTAAAAAGGGTTGCAGAAAAATCCACTGATGTGTTTGATGAAGATTGGCTCCCGGATGGACTTTGTAAAATGGAAATCGACACCAGTGTGAAGCCGGTTAAGTTACTGGCTTTATTACGGCATTTGAAAGCATACAAAGACAGGGAATTGTGCTGTCACTTCAGACAATCACTGCCTGCTTTTGGGGTAATTAGAAAACCCTCAGGGAAACTTAGTATATGTATAGGACCAAAGCTTTTTAAACAGCATGCTGAAAAGAAGTCATTTCCCCCTGCCAACTATAGAAGCGATCTTTCTACATCGGATACATCAAAGGCAAGATGCTTCTTGGTCTGCAATGTCAAAAAATAATTGTAGCTTATGGCAGCAAGAAGCCAACTATTTGATCAACCTGCCACAACCTCTGAGAGATGCAACTGTCTAAGTATCCGTGCAGGAGCCAAAGGTTTAAAAAAATAAGGCGATGGAAACTTTGAAGAGACTCGAAGTGGGTTATAATCAGAAGCTTAAGGGGCCATTTGCAAAGTACTTTGCTAGCTAGCAGAATCATATCACGTTTTAATAAATGACCGATCTCACATATTTATATAAAGAGAAGGGATCAGTGGCAGAACGAACAGGTAGGAGCCTGAATGAAAGAAAACTGGGGGAAACCCTGATAAAACTATTTTTATTTTTTATTTTTTTATTTTTGTCAAGTACATGTTAGTAATATATATAGATATAACATTGTTTATATACATAAGATGGGTACTGATAAGAGGGAACATTAGGACAGGGATGGTAGGCACACTGGTGCACTTATGCACGCCCCTTACTGACCTCTTAGGAATCGGGTGAGGTCAACAGTGGACAGTCTGAGGGTAAAGTTTTGGGGGTTTGGTGACGAAACCACAGAGTCAGGTAGTGAGTTCCAGGCATTTACCACTCTGTTGCTAAAGTTGTATTTTCTACAGTCAAGTTTGGAGCGGTTCACTTTCAGTTTGTATCTGTTGTGTGCTCGTGTATTGTTGTGGTTGGAGCTGAAGTAGTCGTTGACAGGAAGGATGTTGTAGCAGATAATTTTATCAGCTATGCTTAGGTCGTGCCGAAGGTCATGTAGTTCTAAGCTTGATTTTTTTTCTACTCAATTTTTTCCCCACTCTCTTCCAGTTGGGCATCAATCCACAGAAAGCAACTGTTACTGTATATTTTAAAGGCATGGCTCCAGAGGTGGAATTCAACAGGTTCTGACCAGTTCTGGAGAACTGGTAGCGGAAATTTTGAGTAGTTCGGAGAACCGGTAAATACCACCTCTGACTGGCCGCTCCCCTATCTATTCTCTGCCTCCGGAGTCCCAGCTGATCAGGAGGAAATGGGGATTTTGCAGTAACCTTCCCCTAGAGTGGGATGGGAATGGAGATTTTACAATATCCTTCCCCTGCCACGCCCACCAAGCCATGGCCACCAAGCCACGGCCACAGAACCAGTAGTAAAAAAAAAATTGAATCCCACCACTGCATGGCTCAGCAGTTAAGTCACTTAAGACAATGTTAAGAAAAACAAAAGTTCCATACATAGCCTTACTAGATTACTAGAGTACTCCAAACTGGAGTGGCACATTCATTAATGCGTAGAGGAACTACAACACTCCTACCAATTGGTGGGAACCTGTTAAAGCTAAGGTTCACTGAAGCGTTGGGAAAACAGCAACAACACAGTTATGTTTTGTACTGCAAACCATAATTAGCCATGTTCCTAGCCAATTAACCACTCATTGTGAAAGTACCCCATCTAATAAACCAGGAAACAATATGGAACAGTTTTAAAACTAGGAAGCCAAGGCTCATGTAAGGTGCACAAAAACATAAAAGAAATTAAGTTGGGAAAACAACAAAGAGGCAACTAAACTAGTTTGCCATCCCTACTGATGGTTAAAATATTCCTTTCAATCTTCTGATTGATCCTTTACTGCATATCCCAAAGATGCTTTTTCAAGGGACAACTGGACTTTCTGGTTTTTCTTTGAAGACTTTTCGCTCCTCAACCAAGAAGCTTCTTCAGCTCTGACTGGATGGTGGAGAATGGATGGATTTATATTCCTTGCAGACAGCTGGTCATTTGCATTCTTTTAGAGTGTCATTGAGGCCACTTGGAGGTTTATCTTTTTATCAGGATCACCTGAGTAGTGCAAATTACACCGCCCTGAATCCTACGGGAGTTGGGCGGCATATAAAAATGACCAAATAAATAATAAATAAATGCATGGGTGTGGAGCCTTCTTAGAACTGCTAAATTCTTCCATTCCCCACCATCCAGTCAGAACTGAAGAAGCTTCTTGGATGAGAAGTGAAATGTCTTCAAAGAAAAACAAGAAAGTTCAGTTGCCTCTTGAAAAAGCACCTTTGGGACAACCATGACCTGGATGACTGAGAATCTACATAGATTTTACTGTATTACTGTGTCATACAGTATATCTTTCTGTATACTGACCACATGCTATTAATGCATGCAATTCTTTACGTTGTTCACATTGATAACAACCTAACAGAATCAACTGTCAACCCATTTTATTTTCTACTTTGCTTGAGGTGGTCTCTGAATGAGCTTAAAAGACTTAATTGGAAGAGGAAGAAATATTTATAATCAAATTACACATGTTCCTTTTTATCGTAGATTTAAATCACACTCATAAAAACTAATACTGTGCAAAATAAACTCAGGGAATGAAAGAAAAGAGAAAAAAGAAAAAAGTGCAAGGAAACCAAAAGCAAAAAAGGAGAAATAAATAGGAAAGAGTGAAAGAAAGAAAACGAAAAGAATGTATATATAGAAGTTACTTCTAATCTTCATCACAGTTAGTATAAAGAAGTTATACAGTTATCCACATTCCTGATGAAATTTACACCCAGAAATATGCAGTTGTTTAAAGGGCCACCTAATTCCCTGTCATATACTAAGATCCTCAGAGGAAAGGGGTAAATGCTATTTTGAGAAAGTCTACTACAACAAAGTACATCAGGCAAAATCATAAGACTACAACTGATTTACTTTGGCCATGTTATGCATGTGAATTCATTGGAGAAGGCAATGATGCTCGGAATGGGTAGTGGAACAAGAAGAAGGAGCAAGCGAAGAACATGCTGGTTTGATGCCATCAAATCTGACACAAGGTTGAACATCCAACAATTGAAAGAAGCTGTGCTTGACAGGGTAGCATGGAGATATAAAGTTTAGATTAGATTAGATTAGATTAGATTAGATTAGATTAGATTAGATTAGATTAGATTAGATTAGATTAGATTAGATTAGATTAGATTAGATTAGATTAGATTAACAGAGTTGGAAGGGACATTGTAGATCATCTAGTCCAACCCACCTTCCCAAGCAGGAGACTCTACACCATTTCCGACAAATGGCAGTCCAATCTCTTCTTGGAAGCCTCCAGTGATGAAGCTCCCACAACTTCCGAAGGCAATTTCTGTTCCATTGGTTGATTGTTCTCACTGTCAGGAAATTTCTCCTTATTTCTAGGTTGAATCTCTCCTTGTTCAGTTTCCATCCATTATTCCTTGTCTGGCCTTCGGGTGCTTTGGAGAATAGCTTGACTCCCTCCTCTCCGTGGCAGCCCCTCAAATATTGGAACACTGCTATCATGTGTTTCCTGGTCCTTCTCTTCACTAGACTAGCCATGCCCAGTTCCTGCAACTGTTCTTTATATGTTTTAGCCTCCAGTCCCCTAATCATCCTGGTTGCTCTTCTCTGCACTTTTTCTAGAGTCTCAACATCTTTTTTATAATGTGGTGACCAAAACTGGATGCAGTATTCTAGGTGTGGTCTTACTAAGGCTTTATAGAGTGGTATTAGTACCTCACCTGATCTTGATTGTATCCTTCTGTTATGCCGAGGTGGCGCAGTGGTTAAAAGCAGCACTGCAAACTACTTCAGCTGACTGCTAGTTCAGCAGTTCAGCTGTTCAAATCTCACTGGCTCAAGGTTGACTCAGCCTTCCATCCTTCTGAGGTCGGTAAAATGAGGACCCTGATTATTGGGGGAATATGCTGAACTCTGTAAACCGCTTAGAGAGGGCTGTAAAACACTATGAAGCAGTATATAAGTCTAAGTGCTATTGCTTTTGCTATGCAATTTAGGATTGCATTGGCTTTTTTGGCTGTCGCCGCACACTGCTGGCTCATATTTAACTGGTTGTCCACTAGGACTCCAAGATCCCTCTCACAGTTACTGCTATTAAGCCTGGTTTCACCCAGTCTATATGTGTATTTTTGGTTTTTCTTGCCTTAGTGTAAGACTTTACTTTTCTCTATGTTGAATTTCATTTTGTTAGATAGGGTCCCATGTGTTCAAGTCTGGCAAGTGTTGAACATGACTAAAACCAAACAAACAACTAGAGCATTGCCTTTCTTATTCCACAATTCATCTTTCTAAATAGTAGTGGCAATTTAGCCCAAAATTCAATATTCCCTGCTACCCAATTTCATTTGGAAACTCATGAAAGACCTGGGAACCAAGGACAGAGGTAACCGTGAAACACACTGAAGCTGACCATCATGGTCTAAAGTTTTCCTTCTCAGCCAATTAACAATACATACACCATGAATCTCTGTCAATTTTCACCCAATGGTTTTCTATTAATTATCTTATAGTAAAGCTGTACTAATAAGAGGCTGCAAATAAACTTTAATGAAGACGAGACTGACTTTTAGATCCTGAGTATTAAAACTACTTCTCTAATTCTTGTAAGGTCTTGCTACAACACTATGCATTTCAGCACATCTGTGAACTCTTAATTCTTTGGCACTGATTAAAGCAAGAGGAAAAAATTAAGAAGTCGGAGGCTGTCTGTGATCAAAAATACTTCAGTTGCACAGAAGTTACTTTAATTACTATTATACATATTCCTGATTAAATTACACACAACAGCATGCTGCTATTTATAGGACCACATGTCTCCTAATCATGTATTACGATCTTTAGTGGAGGTAAAGTTACAGTGTTCTCTGTGGTCTTTCGTAAGTTCTTTGGAGAAAGTCAGAAGTCAGTGCTTTCTGTCCAAAACAGCTTTCAAAAAGCATGAAGAACATACCCAGGAAGAGAAGTTTTCCTGCTATCAAAGTCCTCACAGCCACATAATTTCTCCCTTATGAAATTAATTAACCCTTGAACTGGTAAATATATACCAGGCCATCTGTCCGAAATGGTGTAGGGACTCCTGCTTGAGCAGGGGGTTGGACTAGATGACCTGCAAGGTCCCTTCCAACTCTAATAATAATCTAATCTGAGGTTCCTCTATGATGCTTTCTAATAATCATCTTATGGTAAAACGGTAAAGATAAGCTGCCACAAATTATTTTAATCAGCTCTATAGTGAGTTGCACAGTTATATAAACTGATTAAAATAAATAATAAATAGGAGATATAGATAGATGATAGATAGATAGATAGATAGATAGATAGATAGATAGATAGATAGATAGATGATAGATAGATAGATAGATAGATAGATAGATAGATAGATAGATAGATAGATAGATAGATAGATAGATAGATAAATAGATAGATAGATAGATACAGTAGATAATGATAGATTTTCAAAGTTCATTTTATTTTACAATTTTTACAGCATTAGATTAAAAACAGTACAAACTGAAAGTAAGAAAAAGTGACAGTGAAAGTAAAATACGAAAAAAGAAGAAAGGAGAGAAAGGAAAGGAAAGGAAAATGAAAAAAGAGGCGACTTTCATTCCCTTTACAGCAGTTATAAATATATTTATATTTTATCTTTTCTCTCTACAGTTATAGCATGATTCTGTTCTTCCTATATTCTACCAATTCTAATCATCAAACCTGTAAGTCACAACTTCACTTCCCATTGGTGCAGTGTGCCTGAGAGCCAGTTTAGTCTAATTATCAAGGCACTAGGCAAGATCATGAGTTCAGATCTCACCTTAACCATGAAAGCCACCTGGGTGACCATGAGCCAGTCAGTCTCTCTTAACCCAAACCACATCACAGGATGGTTATTGTGGGGGAAAATAGGAAAAGCAAGGTGTGTTGGATATGTTCAACACCTTGAGTTATTTGTAAAAATAATACAAGCGGGCTACAAATTTCATTAATTAATCAGTCCCAAATTAGTCAGTATGTGTGTCTTTCTGTGTTTGTGTGTTTTGCATGGATTGAATAACTAACCATGTATGTATGAAGTAATCAGCTCCAGAAAATACTGGGCACTGATTAATTAGACTTCGAGGAAACATTTTCTGGCTATTTATTTATTTATTTATTTTATTTCTTGGTTCTTATATGCCGCCCTACTCCCTTATATGCCGCCCTACTCCCTACTTCTTTGCAAATTGTGAGTCTTTTATAGCTTCAATTCGAATGCCCTTTTCCTTACTCTGCCCAAATTCTATACCTATTGTCCAGCAAGGCCCGCAGTGGTGAAATCCAATTTTTTTAAACTACCGGTTCTGTGGGCGTGGCTTGATGGGCGTGGCAGGGGAAGGATACTGCAAAATCCCCATTCCCTCCCCACTCCTGGGGGAAGGATATTACAAAAATCTCCATTCCCTCCCCACTCTGGGGCCAGCCAGAGAGGCTATTTGCCAGTTCTCTGAACTACTCAAAATGTCCGCTACCGGTTCTCCAGAACCTGTCAGAACCTGCTGGATTTCACCCCTGAGCAACGGTATAGTTTCTTAGTCTTGAATCTGTTGCCAACGACTGTAGCTTCACTCGTGGACAACTTGTGTCCTCTTAATATCTCTGGGACACTGAATTATGGGTTTAATTCTTAACTCGACAAAGGAAAGTCAGGTCATGGGTTGCCCCCATGAGTATAAAGGAGAAGTTGATGTTTATCAAATCCCTTTCTGCTTAAATCTCTTTCCCTTTCTACCAGCTTCTCTGTGGGCCAGAAAAATCTCTGCAAAAAGGAAGGTGTGGAATAGAGGAGAAAAATAGCTAAGAGTTTCTTTTCTGTTGCTTCTTGCAGGAGTTCCGGATACAGAAAAAATAATAATCAAGCATTCACAAATGACTTCTTTACAAAAACTCCTGGGAGGGCTGTCCTCCCCCATTTTTTATTTTTTATTATTTTTTTGGGAGTAATCACTCTGTAAGACCTTTATCTGAAAGAATAATATAGTAGGAGGAAGTCTGACAAATGGGGAATTTCCTGCAGATAAATCCATGGCTGTCCAAGTAAACAAAGTTTTATCTCTTGTGGAAATTTGCACTGGAGAAGGAAGATGAGAAAAAGTACACTTTATGTATCTCAGTTGCTTAAAACTGCGGTTTGATCTCTAGAGATTTGGCAAGTAGGTCAATAAAGGCATTTGCAGGAGTGGGCAAACTTGGGGTCTCAAGCATGACACGACCCTTTTAAAAAAAAGGTTGGGTTTAAGGAAAATATATAGAGCACGTGAGTTCTGCAGTGAACCATGATGGTTAGGATCACTGCACTGCCAGAACAAAGGATGCAATCCTGAGTAACATTTTTTAAAAAAAAAATATCTTTTTTTTCCAAAAGCTTAAAGCGTAAATCCACAATCACGAAGAACTATTGGACATGTTCAGCAAAGAACCTATTGCATTAAATGGGAGAAAAGTGAGCATGTGCTGTATGGAACAAGATATTTTGCAGTTTTCACAATATGTAGGGGAAATGAGATCAGTCTTTGCCTACTGGCTCAAATTTCAACTTGAAATTAGATGCTTCATGTCCCACAGGTGCTTTTTCAAGAGGCAACTGGACTTTCTTATTTTTCTTTGAAGATGTTTTGGTCCTCAGTCAAAAAGCGTCTTCAGCTCTGACTGGATGGTGGGGAATGGAAGGATTTATATGTCTGGCAGACAGCTGGTCATTTGCATTCTTTTAGAGGGTCGCTGAGGCCACTTTGAGGTTTGTCTGTGTCCTCTGGGTCAGGGGTAGGCAAACTACAGCTCTTTGAGGACCTGTGGACTTCAACTCCCAGAATTCCTGAGCCAGCCATGCATGCATGGCTGGCTCAGGAATTCTGGGAGTTGAAGTCCACAGGTCCTCAAAGAGCTGTAGTTTGCCTACCCCTGCTCTGGGTCATCTGAGTAGCATCTTTGGGACAACCATGACCTGGATGACTGAGAATCTCCATAGACACTTAGCAATGCACTTTAGGATGAACACCCTTCGAATGGTATGGAAGTATGAACAGATTTCCAGAAAAATTGCAGACTACAAGAACTATTTGAATTTCAGTTTGGAATGCAGACAACACAGATTCTTCCCCAACAGCCTGCGCCTGTGTTCAAAGCTGAAGGGACACAGGGCAGAAAACATCCTGCAGAAGGCTCTACACCCATTTGCACAACTCAGATGACTCAGAGGACACAGATAAACCTCCAAGTGGCCTCAACGACTCTCTAAAACAGTGGTTCTCAACCTTCCTTATGCCGTGACCCCTTAATACCCCTCATGTTGTGGTGACCCCCAACCATAAAATAATAAAATTATTATGAAACTCAGGGGTGAGTTCTAACTTACCTCGCTGCAGTTCGCTTCCTCTTGCGCTACGTGGCCGGCCTCATGGGCGTGCATACACTTTGCACGCACACGCATGTGCAGTGCTGAATTTTTTTAAAAAATAGCAAAAAAGAAGCCAAAAACAAGATGGCGATGCATGTGCAGTGCCGGAAATTCAGCTTCTGCGCATGCTCAGAAGTTCCCATGGTACAGATATTTTTTTTTGCAGTAGTCTATTTGCATGTGGGTGGACCCACCTGGAGACGGATAGAGGAGCGGTGTCTCGGTTCCTAAGACCATCAGAAATATGTGTTTTCCGATGGTCTTAGGCGATCCCTGTGAAAGGGTCGTTTGACCCACAAAGGGGTCGCGACCCACAGGTTGAGAACAGCTCTCTAAAAGAATGCAAATAACCAGCTGTCTGCAAGGAATCTAAATCCTTCCATTCCCCACCATTCAGTCAGAGCTGAAGAAGCTTCTTGGATGAGAAGCAAAATATCTTCAAAGGAAAACCAGATAGTCCAGTGGCCCCTTGAAAAAGCACTTTTGGGACAACCATGACCTGGATGACTGAGAATCTCCATAGACATTTAGATGCTTGATGAAAAAATGTTTTCCTTGGGAAAAAATATATTTTGTAGATGCTTCTACTTTTGCTTCAGTTGAACGCCCTCATTTCTCCTGGCAGCTGCTACTGTTCCTGTGTGTCCCAGCTGGTGCCTATTTCTCCTGGTTATCACCTAACCAGAAACATAAATAATTAACTCTATTATTACTTAATAGTGAGTTCTGATGATGTGCTGTTGCTGATGAATGCAACTGGGAGAAAATGAAGGGATATCCAAATCATACAATGCCTTCTTATTGCAAAGAAAACCCAAAATTGTCCATTTCAAATAGCAACAGTAATAGCACTTAGACTTATATACGGCTTCACAGTCCTTTACAGCCCTCTCTAAGCAGTTTACAGAGTCAGCCTATTGCCCCCAACAACCTGGGTCCTCATTTTACCAACCTCAGAAGGATGGAAGGCTGAGTCAACCTTCTTGTTCCAATGTAAAACATTGTAAAATATTTTCCATTGGAAGTTTAGATTCCAGCTTCGCAATTCTATCTCATTTTTTAATGAATTTTGAAACTGAACCCATTGGGGTTGGGTCTTGGGAGAATCTGGGGCTTAAACTCACCAAGACCCACCCCCTCTATAATAAACCGAAGACTCCATGCAGGAGAATTGGCTAGCCTGAATGAAAAAGCAAAGTAGCTAAGAAAAGGGTTAAAACTGCCGCAGAGCGATTAGAAATTGGTGGCACAGGGTATTGTATTGCAATTAATTAACTTGAGGAATGAATATAAGAAACAATCATAAAGATAAGAAATTTGCCCACTAAGAACATTTATGGCTTTGTTCAGATCACGCTTTGACATTTAAAGTCAGTGCTACTTCCTAAGATTTAATCAGCAAAGGTACGAGGGTCTAAAATATTTTTATGCTAATCCACCATATAACTTGGCTATATTTTATGCTAATATGTCTTGGCTGGTGAGTGACATATCTCTGACATTTTTATTACACTTTTCCGGTGTTCCAGACTCCGAAGACCCTTTATTGTAATATAACTTTCCTCAACCTGCTATCTTTGAAATGGGATAAGATTGCAGCTTCTGGCATCTTTAACCAGCTTGGCAAAATTTGGCTGGGAATTCTAGTCGATTGCACACCTGACCTGGCACAATAAAGCACAACGCAATAAGCATCCCATTGAGAGCCCCACTGTGATGCGTTTGTCTTGCTTAATCTATAGTTGCCTGGTACAGAATCCTGTAATGCCAAGTTTTTATTTGTAAACCAGCCTCAGGATTAAAAAATGGAAATCTGGTGGAAATGGTCAAGAACAGTTGAAACAGAACGATCATCATCATCATCATTTAATAACCCCATAATCCCTTGGTGGCAAACCTATGGCACGCGTGCCACAGGTGGCACGTGGAGCCATAGCGGCCGGCACGCGAGGGTTTCCCACCGGCAAACCGGAAGTGCGGAAAAAACGCACTTCCGGTTTGCCGGTGAGCTGTTTTTTGCACTCCGGAGGGTTCAGGGAAGCTCCCTGAAGCTCCGGAATGCAAAAAACTACAAAACGGACAAAGCGGAAGTGCATTTTTCCGCACTTCCGGTTTGTCCGTTTTGTAGTTTTTTGCATTCCGGGGCTTCAGGGAGCTTCCCTGAACCCTCTGGAGTGCAAAAAAACAGCTCACCAGCAAACCGGAAGTGCGTTTTTTCCGCACTTCCGGTTTGCCCGTGTGGTCGTCCCAGGCTCCGGTAAGGCCTTTGCGCGGGGGTGGGTGTGTGTGCGCATGCGCAGGGGGCAGCATGGGGGGGTGTTGTGCGCATGCGTGGGGGGGGAATGGGTGTGGGCATGCGAGCGCGCGCGAGCGCGCCCCCCCCTTTTTGGCACGCGAGCCTAAAAAGGTTCGCCACCACTGCCATAATCCCTTGCCGGTTGGAGTTGGGGCAACTGAATGGAGCTAGCTGAGTGTTTACTGGCCGGATGCCCTTCCTGTCACCAATTCAGAGCTTCGTTCAGCAGATATATTCTCATTGTGCCCAGAGAGAGAAATATCTGCCTCTACATAGGATCGAAATACAGCCTCCTGATTGTGAGGCGAGAGCGCCACCTCTAGGCCACCGCACCACTCTTGAAACGATATCAGGAGTAAATAAACTATTCAGTTTCCATTAGCTTGGGGTATGGGTCATATTTTCTTGATGGAATTGTAAGGACCTGCCCCAGCTGGTCCCTCAGGAAAGCATGACTCTTGACTCCATGGAACTGAATCAAAAGAAATTTTACTGAGAGAAAGTGGTTACAGGAAAGTCAGGTGGCTCTCAAGATCCTGTGCAAAGCACAAAGCAATTCTTCTATTTCCCCAAAACCCACCCATCCCCCAACCAGTTCACTAGCAGCTAATGTGATGCTGCAAGGATATTTTGAGAATGCTGAGTTGCTAGGCAGCTAACAGGTCACTCTCAGGGCATGACAGCCTTGGAACCAGGTTTGAACCTTCTGGGAGAGAGTCTGCTCTATCTTCAAAGACAATCCCACTCCCAAATTCCCAAGCAGTTACAGCAGTAGTGGGTTCCTACCGGTGCGCTCTTGGCTGTTCGTTGCCGCCAAGCCGAAGAAGCTGGCGGCATTCGCGGCGCGGGGCTTCCCCTGCCTGCTTTCCCGGGATGCTGGGATGCCGCCATTTGCGTTCTTGTGCCCTCTGCGCAAGCGCTACTTGCGCAGAGGGCAGAAGAACGCAAATGGCGGTATCCCGGCATCCTGGGAAAGCAGGCAGGGGAAGCCCCGCGCCACGAACGCCGCAAGCTTCTTCGGCTCGGCAGCGACGAAAAGCCAAGAGCGCACCGGTAGGAACCCACTACTGAGTTACAGCAAAATCAAAAGCATGCAAAAAATGCCAGCAAGCCTTCCCCCACCCCCTTCAACAGAATGGTGGACCTGACAGGAATATAATTTCCTATATACTAAAATTGAATGGAAACGCTAAAGTAATGGTCAAATCCATTTTCTGAATAAATACAGATTAACAGAGTTTCTGGCAAATCCCAGAGCAAAGTGATGATACACATACACACCACAAGCAGCTTCTGGCTGCAAATAGTCTAACCCAACTCTGTGAGCACCATAGCTGCAAAGCAAGAAATCCAGCAGGGCAAGTTGAGGAGTCCAGGAATCAAAAGAGCAAGTATCCAGAAATTCAGAAAGAATGCAAGGAATTCAGGAAAGTTCAAACGATGGCATTCAACACTCCATGAATTCAGTATTTGTCCCTGACAAATGCCCCTCTCCACAGCATCTCCTTAAGTCTCAGTCCTCAGGTGTGCCTTGTGAAGAGGGACAGGGTACTCTCCTCCCGAGTAGCCAGGTCAGTCTGCACTGTTCTTGCCTTCTCTCCACTCTCCATGCTCGAGGATCAGGAGGAGTGAGTTAAGCTGTTGTTTAGCTCAGCTGAGGCGTGGCTATCCACTCTGCCACACAAATCAGCTGAGCTAAAAAAATAAGGGAATATAGGACAGGGAATGGTGGGGGTGGGAGGGTGGGGCACCCAGAAGTGGTATTTGCCCGTTCTCCGAACTACTCAAAATTTCTGCTTCTGGTTCGCCCAAACCGGTCTGAACCAGCTGAATACCACCTCTGGATATGAGAGGAGGAAACTGAGAGGAAGACATTTTTTGCAACCTTTCTGGCAAATTATTACTGGTGCTCGAGGATCAGGAGGGGGTGGTCCTTGCTAATCACCTGAGCTCTGTCTCTCATGTTCACTGCTTAGCCTTTCTTGGTCATCCTGCCCCCGTTTCTCCCTGCCTACAAGCTGTCCCAATCCTGAGGGGCCTGTTCTGCCTCAGCTACAGACCAGAAAAAATGTAGCACACATGCAGTTTGTTCAAACCTATGTTTACTCAATTAACGACTACTAATAAGCTTGCTTAGTAGTTGACACACACAAACATAAGTTAAAGCAGTCTTTTCTTGGAAAAACCAGCTGTTAATTAAACGGCATTAACAGCTAGCATAAGTCCATAAAGTCATAAATTAAGTCTAAGCAATTAGTCCTGGATATCTCAAGAAGCTTACAAGGGTTGGCAAAATGCCTAGAAGCAGTCCGCAGGAAGAATGCCAAAACAGATAAGCTGAACACGAAGGCACATGAACGAACAAACATTTTTTCCTGCAGAGTTTTTGCTGTCGTCATCATCCCTTAAGTAGGCTAGAAGAGTGGCCAATTAGCCCCAAGCCTTACTCCCAAGAAACTATTCCTGCCTTTTGGCAGCTCTGCGTGCCCGTGCATTAAGAAGAGGAGCAGCCTCTTCTTCCTCATCACTGATGTGAGGTTCTGGAGGTTCTGAAGGCCCTGGCTGAATCTCTGCCTCTGGCACCGAGTCCTCGCCAGCCTCCTCACTGTCTGACTCGGGTGCTTATAACTTATAACTCACTCATATCCTTTCCCCAAATGCACCTAAGATAAAATAGATGATTCCTTAGGACGATGTGCTCTCTTTTATCTGGTTCAAATAATATGGATGCAAACAATGGCTGCAAATGCATACTTTTTTAAAAAAAATCTGTACCTATTCTGAATAATGGCATCCCAAGTTGATAGTCCATTTATAATAACACAACCGATCTATAATTAACCCTACAAGGAAGTTGGGTTTTTTAAAAAGTTAATGAGGTGGCCCCTAGCTTAATTTGGGTTCAGCGTGAAATTGGTAGCTCAGGTTTTATATATATATATATATATATATATATATATATATATATATATATATATATATATATATATATATATATATATATATATATATATATATATATATATATATATATATATATATATATATATATATATGACAAATGGCACAGGATGAGGTCTTTTAATGAAGTACCATGAACTCCTTGGAGCATAATCAATTCCCCTTTGAATGATTCTGTAGCAACTGCAAGCAACGTGTAGATCATTGTGGGAAATAACAGGAGTCAATAGTGCTGCATTTAGACAAGTCAAGGTGTGCTATTAGGCAACGGAGAAATAGATACAGATAATGTTACTCTTGCTAGCTGGACCTGTCTTACCTGCTGTTGGTTTTTTTTTTTTTTTTTTTTTTACCAATCTGATCATGCTTCCCTTGGGAAGCTTTTCAGAGAAAGAAGGTGACAACCATCATTTTAATAGGCAATTCATTTCCAAAAATAATGAGCAAATACTTCTCCGAAGCCAGCCTTTTAAAACCTCTGTTAAGATATTCATGAACTGGGAGAGCCAATGGTAACAAGGTCAGCCAATGAATAGGCATAGCAACTGAATCAGCCAATAGGAGCTAACCACTTCTGAGTCTGTGCAGAGAATCGAAACTGAATACTTAAGCTTAAGGCTGGGTGTGGCTCCAGTCTCCATTCTCTGCTCTCTGTTTCACTCTGAACTCTGCTGAAATGAAACTAACTGTTCTCTGCTATCTGTAACTGCTTGAAGAAGAATTCTGCTTAATGGTATTGTAAATATATATATATATATATATATATATATATATATATATATATATATATATATATATATATATATATATATATATATATATATATATATATATATATATATATATATATATATTTATGTTTATAAAGAAGTTTATGAATCCAGCTGAACCAGTCATCTGTGTGTGCTTCTGGTTTTGATTTTGTAACAAATTTTAATAACCTCTCCATCTAAACTAGCTGCTCTTCCTCTCCAATATTTCATCAGTTACTCAGTGAAAATCAGTAGAGTGCCTACTGCTGTTGTTTCAGATTGAAGGGGATACGAGCAGTGGTGGGATTCCAAATCTTTTCCTACCGGTTCTATGAGAGCGTGCTTGGCACTCAAAGACCGCCCTCAATGTCAGTGCTGGTGAGTTGAGCTGTTGTTTAGCTCAGCTGAAGCGTGGCTATCCACTCTGCCGCACAAATCAACTGAGCTAAAAAATAAGGGAATATAAGACAGGGAACGGCAGGGGTGGGAGGATGGGGCCAGCCAGAAGTGGTATTTGCTAGTTCTCCAAACTACTCAAAATTGCCGCTACTGGTTCGCCCAAACCGGTCCGAACCGGCTGAATACCACTTCTGGATACGAGAGGAGGAAACTGAGAGGAAGATATTTTTTGCAGCCTTTCTGGCAAATTATTACTGGTTTGGAAAAAAGGAAGCCATCACCCTAGAACCCCAGCAACTCTTGTGTCTCCTAAACAAGCCCTAGAAACAGTAACTGGAAGTTCTTGTCTATCTTCTCGCCCTGCTTTGACTTCCATCTGTCCTTGGTTAGCCAGCTGTCAGACTTGCTATCCTGTTGTTTTTATGGATTGTGTGACTTCTTCTGTAACCTTCCCCTTTCCTGGCGAAAACTCTAATATGGAGATGGCATTGTGATACCTGTTCCCCCACCAAGGTAACCCATCAACCCTATTCCCCACAACCCAACTGGTTTGGTCATCTGTTCCTCTGCCCTACTGATCCTACTGAGTCAATAGTGCATCATGAAGTATCTGGTGATCATCAGGAAGGGAAGGAAGAATTAAAAATGCCAATATTTCACAATCAGAATCATGACCGCTATGAACAGGACAGCAGGCTTTATTCACCCTATCCAAAACTTTTATTTAACCCTTCCTCCATTCACAAAGACACCATCCTTGCAGTCTCTTGTCTTAGGCACAGATGGATGTTACATTATCACTCCTCTAATGCAGCTAATTTTGGAGGGAGAGATTCTGTTTAACCCTAGACAATCTAACTGAGCTTAAAATCAAACTCTCTCTGAGTTAATTAGATGGGTCAAATTATCTGGAGAGTTTACAGAATCCATTATGTACTCAACCAAAACATGAAAATAAGACCAATCAGTGTGGATGTCTTCAGGGGAAGTCTGTGCATGCATAACTAGGTGTCTGGAGCAGAGGTAGGTGTCACATAGTGTAACAACCAGTTTGCCCAGCACCGAAAATGTGAGTATGCGCCTTCCGCGCATGCGTGTGGCATAAAAAAACATGATTATATAGGACTGGATAGCGCCAGGGTGGGTGGGAGGGCCCAACCACTGGTTGGAATTACCAGAACTGGTCTGAATCAGCAGCAGCCCAACCTATGGTCTGGAGGCAATTATGTAATGAATTCTAGAACAAGTTGTTGGTGCCTTTTTGCATCCTAAATATCTGATTGGAAATAGGAGTGATGACCCTCTGCCATTCCTATTTTTTTTTTCATATTACACTGTGGTGCCCACATACATGTACTGAATGTAAAAGAGTTAAGTTGTTGTATAAAGTTAAAGTGTGGTTAAAAGGAATTGTATACACAAGTAAGTATGGAGTGAAACAGCTTTTAAATGTATGGTAAGTAGAAAGGGGGAGGTGTTTATCCCAATTCTCCAGAAGGGAGGGGGGATAGATTACATCATAAGGAGCCAGCCAATCAGATCATAGATAGCAGGGCCAGGAACTATAAAAGGCCTAGGTGGAAGAGCTGAGGAGAGCTCTGTTTGTGGTAACTTCCAAGAGGGAAGGTTTATAGTGATTCTCTGCCTGAGTTTAACTGTCCAAGAGGGAAGTTAACAGGAGAGAAAATAGGCTCTAGGCAGTTCTGTGGGAAGCAGGTGCCAGGGTCAGGGAACTTTATTGATTGATACATAGTGTTATTTGTAGATAGAGATAAACGGTGAAACGTGCTCTAATCTATAGGCCTTAATCCAAAGAAGAACTGGGTTTTCTTAGATTTAGTCAGGAAAGCTAGGAAAGTTCTCTGAGGGGAAGAAAGGTGTAAAGGAATTGAATAGCTGGTTGTGGCTGTAAGAAATTTACTTGACATTTACTGAGAAGTTTGTATTCAAATAAACTGTTTTCTTGTTTGTACAAGAAACGTGTCAAAATCTTTCTATTTCTCACATAAAGTATATCTTAAGCAATTCTGCAGAGCATAGGGATATTGTAACAGTAAAATCAAACCTCTAAGGAGAGAGAGAAGTGAAACAGAGGGTGTTACCCTTGGTCAGGGAGATATAAAAAAGAAAATTAAACATAAATATATTCTGAGCACTATTTTACGCTACCAAGACATATAAAACAATAAACCTGACTGGAAGGGGATAGGTGACCCTCGCATACACTTCCCCAAATTACTAGCAAATGAGACATTAAATAGACGTAAATACATTTGAGCTTCATTCTCTATAGACACTCATCCAATCGGGTTGCAAGCATACCTTCCTCAGAAAAAATAACTTGCATCAAGATGTCTGTGGAGATTCTCAGTCATCCAGGTCATGGTTGTCCCAAAGATGTTTTTTCAAGAAGCAACTGGACTTTCTGGTTTTTCTTTGAAGACGTTTCGCTTCTCATACAAGAAGCTTCTTCAGCTCTGACTGGATGGTGGAGAATGAAAGGATTTAGCAGTTCCAAGAAGGCTCCACACCCATTTGCACTACTCAGGCAACCCTGATGACACAGATAAACCTCCAAGTGGCCTCAACGACTCTCTAAAAGAATGCAAATGACCAGCTGTCTGCAAGGAGTATAAATCCTCCCATTCCTCACCATCCAGTCAGAGCTGAAGAAGCTTCATAGATAAGAAGCAAAACATCTTCAAAGAAAAAACAGAAACTCCAGTTGCCTTTTGAAAATTGCATCAAGGTCTGCATTTGTCTTTCAGAAGAACTAAGAGCTTAGCTGGAGGCTTAAATTCTGGATTTAGAGGAGTTATTTCTGATGGCAAAGAATGACCTGAAAAGAAAAGGTATGGCAAGTCCAAGATGTGGAGTTTGGATTCTCAGTGTAATAAGTACCGTATTTATTGTCGTTCTGAAACTGGAGTTTGTCAACAAAAGCACTTCAGGTGAGGATGGGGTTAGTTTTATCTCAGAGGAAAAACTTTGGCAATTAAAAGAGAGACGTGCAGCTTCAGAGATAGACTAGTAATTAAATATTGATTGCTTTATCTGGTACATGCGTATAATTCTAAACAAATGCAAAATCGCTTTGTAAACTTCTTACGCGTGGGTTTTATTTGCTCATTTATTTGTGGCAAACACAGACATGCAAACAAGACTGCAAGGGCATTCATTTTCCGGATTACAAAAAAATATGACAGGTGGCTTCTACCACCAATCTCCCTCAAATTCGATCAATACTCTCTAGGATAGACAGTCCATTCTGAGAATGAGAAGATCAGGAAAAGCTCGGATTTGTTAGCAGGGAAGAGTTAGCAGGGAAGAGCACCAAAATATGACTGGAGTAATTGATCAATGATGTGGCATATTGGATAAAGACAATTCAAGAAAGCCCGCTGGGTTACTTTGGGCCGGTCATTCTCTTTCTTAACTCAACCCATCTCAGAGTTGAAAAGTCAGAGAGATCACCTCATTTTCCCTGCAAAGCAATAGAGATGATTTGAGATGATAGAAGTATGTTTTACTGCTCCTCACCCTTAAAACAAGGGAAACCTATTTGCCATCCTGAACATTATCACCCCTCTCTTCTTCATTTTAATTTCAGGGGAAAGAAGTAGCTTTTAAAAAGAAAGAAAGAAAGAAAGAAAGAAAGAAAGAAAGAAAGAAAGAAAGAAAGAAAGAAAGAAAGAAAGAAAGAAAGAAAGAAAGAAAGAAAGAAAGAAAGAAAGAACAAACAAACAAACAGGTGAAGTGATTAAAGAAACTTAATAAACAGAACCTCATAGAACTTGCACATGATAATATGCAACTATTTATTGTTCAAAGCATTTTAGTTAAACATATATCTTTCCCTCCTGTATAGTTTGTCTCTGAGTTATATTGCTAACATTCAAATAAAAACATTTATATATATTCTGAGCATTGCAACGGAACATTTTTGTTGTTCAGAATATAATAAGAGTCTCTCTCTCTCTCTCTCTCTCTCTCTCTCTCTCTCTCTCTCTCTCTCTCTCTCTCTCTCTCTCTCTCTCTCTCTCTCTCTATATATATATATATATATATATATATATATATATATCCGAGATCCGTAATACCCCCACCTTACTGGCCTTCCAGAAGCCCCTTAAGACCTGGCTTTTTCGGCAGGTCTGGGGCTAATGAGATCACCCCATGTATGTGTTACGATGTAACTATTTGTGAAAGGTTTGTTTGAACTGTGTTTTAATTGTCTTTTTATCTTATAATTGTCTTTTTATTGTTGTAAGCCGCCCAGAGTCCCTTTGGGAGTTGGGCGGCATATAAATTTTATTAAAATAAAATAAAAAATATCTCTATCTCTATCTCTATCTCTATCTCTATCTCTATCTCTATCTCTATCTATATCTATATCTATATCTATATCTCTATCTCTATCTATATCTATATCTATATCTATATCTATATCTATCCATCCATCCATCCATACACACACACACACACACACACACACACACACACATATACACACACACTTATTATATTCGGGACAATAAAAAAGTTACGTTGCAATACTCAGAATTTCCTAAAATTACACCCATGTACACAATTCCCTGAGACAGCTTACATCCCATCAAGGTGCAGAATTGACATGTTGATAAGTAACCCTCTTGGGCAGAATTACATATGCCAACTTAAGGTCAGGTATAAAAACAAGGGGATTGGGAAATGACATGTAAGGGTGCATTTTTTTTTGTCTGTGTTCTTTCCATCTGTAATATTTGTGCAAAAGTGTCACCCAGTCCGCACTGGCATTTTGTCATAATCCCCAAGGAGTAATAATGTTGCCTGAGGATGAGACTGAATCACTGGTGATCTTCCTGCTGCCAGTGACCTATAGATGACATTTGGTACCCAATTAATTAGACATACTTCTTTTGAAGGAAATGACATACCATGCATAATTAGAATAGGCATCGAAGTTAGAATCATTGTCTCATTATTCCAATGAAACTACCCTGTGGCACTTAACGATGGTTTTGTAATATCCCCCACAATGATTCTACTCTCACTGTGATTAAGAAAGGATGCCTGTCTAAGTTTCAGACTGATTCACTGCAGAAGGAAGGAAATTTGACACCTAGAAGCAAAACTTGGAATGTGAAGAAGGATATTGCAAAGCTAACACAGATGCCCAGCAGTTACCTTATATAGACCATACAATCTTCTGGCCTGGGATGGGCAGTAAATGTGTCAAACTTACAAATGAATAATTAAGTAAATATAGACTCAGGTTTTTGAGATTCCTCACCACAGTAGAAAAGTCATGTATATTTGAGACACACAGAGAGAAAATTGTGTTACTCCCTCTTTTATTAAATACCAATAGTGCTTAGAATGGAATGGAATAGAATAGAATAGAATAGAATAGAATAGAATAGAATAGAATAGAATAGAATAGAATAGAATAGAATAGAATAACAGAGTTGGAAGGGACCTTGGAGGTCTTCTAGTCCAACCCCCTGCTTAGGCAGGAAACCCTACACCGCTTCAGACAAATGGTTATCCAACATCTTCTTTAAAACTTTCAGTGTTGCATTCACAATTTCTGGAGGCAACTTGTTCCACTGATTAATTGTTCTAACTGTCAGAAGATTTCTCCTTAGTTCTAAGTTGCTTATCTCCTTGATTAGTTTCCACCCATTGCTTCTTGTTCTACCCTCAGGTGCTTTGGGGAACAGCCTGACTCCCTTTGAAATATTGGAACACTGTTATCATGTCTCCCCTAGTCCTTCTTTTCATCAAACTAGAAATACCCAGTTCCTGCAACTGTTCTTCATATGTTTTAGCCTCCAGTCCCCTAATCATATTTGTTGCTCTTCTCTGCACTCTTTCTAGAGTCTCAACTTACCAGTAGATTTATATACTGCTTTACAGCCCTCTCTAGCTGTTTACAGTATCAGCACATTGCCCCCAACAATCTGGGTCCTCATTTTACTGACCTTGGAAGGATGGAAAGCTGAGTCAAACCTTGAGCTCTATCTGTCAGGACCAAACTCCAGGCTGTGGGCAGAGTTTATGCCATCCATTTGTAGATCTGTTCCATCTAGATCCACGTGGTACAAAGTAGTATGGCTTGGCAAATAAATGGACAATTTCAGCTCCTATAAACCAAAACATCCAACTTCTCTCTGCATGAGTCTATGTCTCTTTATAATTAGGAAATGGACTTCCAGCCTTGAAATGTAGGAGGAAATGAGAGCTGCATAAGCAATGGACAACCAACTAAATATGAGCCAGCAATGTGCAGTGGCAGCCAAAAAAGCCAATGCAATCCTAAATTGCATTAATAGAGGGATACAATCTAGGACTAGGGAGGTACTAATACCATTCTATAAAGCCTTAGTTAGACCACACCTAGAGTATTGCATCCAGTTTTGGTCACCACACTACAAGAAAGACATTGAAACTTTATAGAAGGTGCAGAGGAGAGCAACCAGTATGATTAGGGGATTGGAAACTATAACATACAAAGAACGGTTGCAGGAACTGGGCATGGCCAGTCTGGCAAAGAGAAGGACCAGGGGAGACATGATAGCAGTGTTCCAATATTTGAAGGGCTGCCACAGAGAGGAGTGGGTCAGGCTGTTTTCCAAGACACCAGAAGGCCACACAAGGAATAACGGATGGAAACTGACCAAGGAGAGATTCAACCTGGAAATAAGGAGAAACTTTCTGACGGTGAGAGCGATCAACCAGTGGAACAGCTTGCCAGCGGAGGTTGTGAGAGCTCCAACACTTGATACTTTCAAAGGGAGATTAGACTGCCATTTGTTTAAAATGGTGTAGGGACTCCTGCTTGAGCAGGGGGTTGGACTACATGACCTACAAGGTCCCTTCCAACTCTAATTATCTGTAATCTGTAATCTGTAATGGTTTCACGGAGGGAGTATGTTGAGAAAACATATTTGTAGATGATGTCCACCCAATATGACTGTCTGAGGACTGGTGGATTCTTGTTTCCAGTTTAAACAGGGGCTGAACCTGCTGAGATGCTGTAGCAGTGTTGATCATGCTTAATATAGGGATGGAGACCCACCTCAGAAGCTGATTCCACTGACAAGTGAATAAATAATTAAAGGGGGGGATCCTTATATAAATCCAGGAAATCACCAGGAATCTATCCCGGCTCAAAGATTTCACATAAGCAATTTGTATAAGGAGGAGCTCATCTAGCAAAATTTAACCAATACATAAAAATAAAATAAATAAGAATCTATAAGATAGATACAATAATAAATAAAAGAAAACCAACCGACAAAAAAACTCCATCAATTTTCTATGTATTTACTCTATATTCCTCTGTCCTTGGTTGAGTTGGCTGGTTCTCTAATTTAAAAAAAAAATCTGCTGTGAAGGATTCCAGAATATAGCTCTTTTTTCATTTCAAGAAAAAGAATCAGGGTTCTCTAACGGTTTCAGTCCTCACGTGTATAATTGATAAGGGAATGGAAAGAACGGAACCTGATTTCTTTAGCATTCTTCTGCTTTACTCATCATAAGAAGAATTTCTGAAAAGGAACAGGTGCTTTTAGCTTTTACTTTCAATCCCTTCTGTTCCTTTACCTCCTCTCAAGCTGCTGTATTACTGATGCACAGGTGTTTATTAAGAAACAATTGAAAACACATTTTAAGATGTGCTGGATAAAGTCTCTCTCTCTCTCTCTCTCTCTCTCTCTCTCTCTCTCTCTCTCTCTCTCCTCTCTCTCTCTCTCTCTCTCTCCCTCCCTCCCTCCCTCCCTCCCTCTCCCTCTCCCTCTCCCTCTCCCTGTCCTCTCCTTCTCTCTCTCTCCTCTCCTCTCCTTCTCTCTCCTTCTCTCTCCTTCTCTCTCTCTTCTCTCTCCTTCTCTCTCTCTCTCCTCTCCCTCTCCTCTCCTCTCCTCTCCTCTCCTTCTCCTCTCCTTCTCTCTCTCTCTCCCTCCCTCTCTCCCTCTCCCTCTCCCTCTCCTCTCCTTCTCCTCTCCTTCTCTCTCTCTCTCCCCTCTCCTCTCCTCTCCTTCTCTCTCTCTCCTCTCCTTTCCTCTCCTTCTCTCTCTCTTCTCTTTCTTTCTTCTCTCTCTCCTCTCTCCTTCTCCTCTCTCTCTCTCTCTTCTCTCTCTCCCTCTCTCTCCCTAAAGACACACTTTGATTTAAAGTTCCACTGCTGTACAAATATACTCCCAGAAATTGAGAAAAAAAAATCATTCTGCAAAATGAAAATTAACACCCAGGCATGTCAGATAGTGCCAACTACATGAAAATTGTCATTAAACAATTGGATGGTTGGATGAGAGAAACTTCGAAAATTACAAGAGAAAGATTAATTTTATTATGAGGGTTGTTCACTGTAACTTATTAATTTTGATCAGTATTAATAATGAATATGTATTAATATTATGAGAGAAAAGTGCTGTTATTATGAGATTACTATTGGAGAATGCTATTATTGTTACTATGATGAATGTTACTCAAAAGAATTGTAACCAGACAACACACTGTTTATATGGATTTTGAACATGTTGCTCTTTTTATCTATATTAACAAAAAAAAATTAAAAGAAAGAAAGAAAATTGTCATTAAAAAAAGAAAGAACCAAAAACAAGCGAATAAGAAATACATTCAGTTTTGTGGTCAATCAATTTACTTGCAGATTTCAAACGTTAATTCTTTATTTCCTTGGGCTATTTTTTTTTTCATAGAACCAGAGGGTCCACAGGAATTACTTTCAAATTATTTCTGCTGCTTTCAAAAATGAAAAGATATGGAAAATGTAGGGTGCTAATATATGGAAGTCCCTGAAAATAACGAAGAGCAGCTAAACGTGTACTGTTCTTAAGAACATGACAATGACTGCCATGGGGGTAAAAGATGAAAAAGAGCAAAGGAAAACAAAAAAGGAAGAAAACAATACAAGAAACTTTCCTTTCATCATCAGCATACAGTGGTGGGTTCCTACCGGTGTGGTCCACTCTATAGCACCGGTAGCGGCCCGCTGGTGATGTCACAGTACCGGTGTGGTCGGTTGCCGGTGCCTGGGCACTGCCATTTTTTAAAAAAAAAAATTAATTTTTTTAAAAAAATTTCTTCTGCGCATGCCCAGAAGCCGAGCTTCCGGCACTGCGCATGCGCTGCCTTCCTACCCCACAGTGAGTCCAAGCAGGGGGAGGATGGCTGAGGAGCGCGTGAGATGCTGAAAGAATGGGCAGCAGGAGCTATCTCCATTCCCCTCCTTCAGCAGTCCGAGAAGCCACGAATGTGCGGTGATGATCCTAGGCATTTTCGTACTTTTGAGGCTTCTCGAGCTGCTGAGGGGAGGGGGGAATGGCGGCAGGACCTATCTCAGTTCCCCTCCCTTCAGCAGTCCGAGAAGCCACGACCACCCAGGTCACATGGCTGGCAAGCCACGCCCACCGCGTCACATGGCTGGCAAGCCACACCCACAAAATAAGCCATACCACAGAGTAAAGAAATTAGGAACCTGCCCCTGATCAGCAAGTATAATCAACGCCAACAATTTATCAATGTTCTTCAAAATACAATCAAGTGCATCTTCATTCTATGCCTCACCTTTTTTAGCCCATTGCTAAATCTTCAGCTCTCTTTATTAATCAGCAGAAGTCTTAATTGTTTGATTGGGAAATACCCTGATTTGGTTGAAAGATGGGCGGCTATATAAATGATAGGTAGGGAAGTAGGTAGTAGACAGACAGACAGACAGACAGACAGACAGATGATAGAGATAGAGATAGATGGAGAGATAGAGAGATTAGATAGATAGATAGATAGATAGATAGATAGATAGATAGATAGATAGATAGATAGATAGATAGATAGATAGATAGATAGATAGATACAGAGAGAGAGAGAGATGTAGATGTAGATGTGGATGTGGATGGAGAGAGAGAGGGGGGGGAGGGAGGGAGGGAGAGAGGAAGAGAGGAAGAGAGAGGAGAGAATAATAATTGTTGCTTGCCAACTTAAGCCTTTGAAGAGAAGACCCAGGCAGCACAGAATATTTCAGCTAGGTATCATTGGTCACCTCTAATTGTCTACACTATTTAAATGAGGGACTCAAAATAACAATAAGTATGAGTGCTACTATAGATTCCTGACCATGCTCCATGGTTAGCTTACAATAAGAATGTTTGAAATTTCCATGCCGGTGAAAAGAACAGCAGTGAAAATTAATGCACATCCACAAACATAACTTATCAGTTTTACAGGTGCTTTTCAAAATTATATCCAAATTACACCTTTATTTTTAGTTGTGCCACTGATGTAATGTCACCTGCAACTTAATTGACTAAACTTGTGCTTGGGAGAAATATGTGATCAGAATTTTCACAGAACCTACAAAACCATTAATATGGACTTTTCCAGCAGTTATTATTTGAATAACATCTGATTGAATAAGTATATAGGTAATCTTGTCTTGTGCATTGATCAGTCATACTTCCAAAGAGATTAAAAAGTAACTTTGCAACCAATCCTTCTATTTATAACCTTTGCAGTTCTGCAAAGGAAAGGAAAGGAAAGGAAAGGAAGTGACCTAGTGGTTAAGATGCTTGGTTTGTCAACCAAAAGGTTGGCAGTTTGAGACCCAAATACTATGTGACAGGGTGAGTTCCTGCTCTTGCCCCGGCTCCTGCCAACCTAGCAGTTCAAAAATATACAAATGCAAGTAGACAAATAGGTACCACTTCGATGGAGAGGTAACAGTGTTCCGTACACTTCAACATATAGTCATGCTGGCTACTTGACCATGGAAGCATCTTCAGACAATGTTGGCTCCCTTGACCAGAATATGGAAATGAGCACTATAGAGTTGGACATGACTGGTCAGGAGGAATATTTACCTTTTTTTTTACCTTATTAAAGCAAGGAAAGATGAAGTCAGTTGTGGCTTTACTTAGAAACCACTTTGGTTAACTACCAAGTTGCCAGTCCCAACTGTGGTTACCCAAAGAAGGACTGCCTGTATCTTGACTTTCCCATCTTGGATTTTGCCTACCTCTTTGAAAACTCTTGCTTTTGATCAACTAATCACTGATAGGCAGTTCCTCAAATTGGAAATTTCCTATTTTAAGCAGGAAGAAGGCTGGGTGGTTTTCACGCCGCCATACTTGAAAACAGCCTCATGGCTAGTTTCTGAAGAAAGTATGGAAATTTCCTCCAAGTTCTGGAGACTTCTGATTTGGAAGGTGACAGGCCTTGAGTGGATTCATCACGAGAGATGAGTACAATATGCAGTCTGCTGTATAATAAAATACCCTGATTTGCCTTTTGTTCTAAAAATGCTTTTTCTGCTGTGACATCAATTGCACCTTACACGCATGGATGAATTTTCGACCGATAATGTCATTATATGCGCAAAGAGATAAGCAGGACAGAAACAGAGTTTAACCCTAGGAGGAAAACTCACATACACAGGCATTCCTACCTATAGACAAAAGAATATACTTTCCTTTTCCATTTTTTCCCCATCCTTTTTTTTTTCAGAACAGAAATCATCTACAAAGTGTAACACATTGCTGCAATGAATTTATCCATCAATTTTAGATAACGCAATTCCTTCATGTTAACTACAATTTCATTTATAACACATAATGGTAATGGCTTGAGGGGGGGTGTCCCTTATATATTGGCAAAGGTATTATCTAATTTGCTTTGTTACAAGAGATCTGTATGCTCCTAAAGAGAGACAGATCTTATCCGAAAGGCTGGATGGTCAAATAATAGGTACAATAGGTAGCACATTATAAATGTTTTGGATTTTAATTAATCGGTTTTCTAAAAAGTGATTAAGGTAAAGGTGTCCCTGCAGATTTTACTCCCCTAGTCATTGCCAACTATAATGGGTGGTTCTCATCTGTTTCAAGGCCATTGAGCCAGCGCTGTCTGAAGACATTTCCATGGTCATGTGGCTAGCATGACATCATGGAGTGTTGTTACCTTCCCACCAAAGTGGTACCTATTTATCTACTCACATTTGTCTGCTTTTGAACTGCTAGGTTGGCAGGAGCTGGGGTGAGGATGGGAGCTCACTCCATCACATGGCACTGGGGTCTTGAACCTAGGCTGCCGGCTTTCCAGCCAACAAGCCCAGCATCTTAACCGTTGAGCCTCTGGGCCATTCCCCTCTAAGATGATACCAGTAGTTGAAGAAAAATATCAAGAGAAGATGCTTTATTTTATTTCTTCCACCACAAAGAAGAGGGAGTCAAACTATTCTCCAAAGCACCTGAGGGTAGAACAAGAAGCAATGGGTGGAAACTAAACAAGGAGAGAAGCAACCTAGAACTAAGGAGAAATTTCCTGACAGTTAGAACAATTAATCAGTGGAACAACTTGCCTCCAGAAGTTGTGAATTCTCCAACACTGAAAGTTTTTAAAAAGAGATTGGATAACCATTTGTCTGAAGTGGTGTAGGGTTTCCTGCCTAAGCAGGGGGTTGGACCAGAAGATCTCCAAGGTCCCTTCCAACTCTGTTATTCTATTCTATTCTATTCTATTCTATTCTATTCTATTCTATTCTATTCTATTCTATTCTATTCTATTCTATTCTATTCTATTTATTTCTGAATACTGATTGTTTGTTTGTTTGATTGTTCGACAGACAGACAGACAGACAGACAGACAGACAGACAGACAGACAGACAGACAGATATAGCTACCCAACACACACAAATGAGTCTGGGCTTACAATAAAATTGTTAAAAAAAACAATAGCACACATAATATAAAACAAAATATACCAGTGAGGCTTCATAAATAACTGCCAGCAAAAGCTAGATAGGAGCTTGGTCACATCTCTGGGCCACCAAACAAGGTTAGGGCAGGAAATGAACACTTTAATCTATGCAAACCTACATGGAACTTAAAACTCACATGTCCATATGTATTTTCAAAGTTTGTAAACTAAATTTATGGATCACAAAGTAATTGGAAATTATCTGAATCAAACTTTATATTTGATTAAATATATAAATCAAGTGGGGGGAAATGGCTACGATATTTTCACCCTGAGCCTTTGAATCTACGTTCTCAAAATCTGATTTTGAGATATAATAATAAAATAAAAGCAGTGGCCAGAGATAAAAAAGTTGCTTTGTACTCTAGTATGTGTATGTAAACATGGGGGAAAAAAACCTTTATATCCCCAATGGTTCTCCAGTTACGCACTAACAATTATAATGATAATTGATGTTTTTTTATAAAGAGACTATCTTCAAATATTCAGGAAAGCACAAATATAGCAATATATATTTGTACTTAGACTTATATACCGCTTCATAGTGCTTTACAGCCCTCTCTAAGCGGTTTACAGAGTTCAGCATATTGCCTCCAACAATCTCATTTTACCGACCTCAGAAGGATGGAAGGCTGAGTCAACCTTGAGCCGGTGAGATTTGAACAGCTGAACTGCTGAACTAGCAGTCAGCTGATGTAGCCTGCAGTGCTGCACTTTAACCACTGCGCCACCTCAGCTCTTCCCTATATAGTCTGAAATGAAGCTTATCTTCATTTCAGATCTAAAATTTCATTCTGATTTAGGTGGCTTTTTAATGAGAAAGTGACTCCACATTCTTCGATGCTCATTGTGAACAATTACATCTCTCTCTCTCTCTCTCTCTCTCTCTCCCCCTCCCTCCCTCCCTCCCTCCCTCCCTCCCTCTCTCTCTCTCTCTCTCTCTCTCTCTCTCTCTCTCTCTCTCTCTCTCTCTCTCTCTCTCTCTCTCTCTCTCTGTGTGTGTGTGTGTGTGTGTGTGTAGGAGGAAAGCACAGTGGTATTCAGCATCTTAAAGTGCTTTCAGAAAGAAGTGTATAATTTATTTTAGCAGTTTACTGAATGCAACTCCTACTAATATAACTGGAGGTGATTAAAGTAGGCGTTGGGTTCATTGTAAATACATGGTGGGAAATTCTGAAACCTGTAACAAATAATGTGCTTTAATTTAATGCTGAATCTTTCATAATCAGCAAAACCAGCTAGTAAAATGATCCAGCAAATGGCAAGGACATATTAAAATAATGGAAATGAAGAGGAAACAAAACTTGGCTCACAAGGCAACTTGAACCAATATTAAAAGCAAGCAAAAGCAAGATGACAGTAATTGAATTAACCCTTTCTTAATGCATTCTTATTATTATTCATAATTTCATTTCTTTTGAGCATTTTATTGACGCTTTTGCAACTTGTTCAATTAATTTTTAACAGTTAATTTCTGCTGCTAAAATATTGGATCTAAATATTGGTCTTCTCTCAACATGTATTTCTTATACGTACAACAGTCACAGTGATGGGCCATTGTTTAAAATATAATAAAAGGCTGCCTCTTAATATTTGTCTATTGATATCATAGCATCCAATGCATTCTCTGAACACAATTTGTCCTGGGGACAAAAATCTATCTCATCTATATTTTATTGTATCTGTGCTTCTTCACAATATTTTATAATCCAATAAGTGCTATAAGTAAATTTATTTATTTATTTGTATTGGGAATACAACTAATTATATTATAGTATATGCACCAACTAGACAGAACTGCTTTGTCTAAGAATTTGACAAATTGAATAGTATTCCTCAAGTAACATGTTAACTAGTCTCACCTTTACCCTCTGGCTTTCAGGAGAAAAAGAATGAAGGGTACTTAAAAAGTCTGGAATCGAGATATAAAATTCGATTAGAAATTTCACCACCACTAAGACTGAAAATTATGCCTCATTCTACCAATTTCATGCATAAATAGAGTAGACATTTTCATTATTTCAGTCCATGTAACTTGACTAATATATGATGTGGTCTGATTTAAACCATAATTTAATTTAGATGTTTTAATCAAATTAATTCAGATTGCCAAATTAGATCAACGAATTAAGTTGATCTGTGCAAAAACGTTGATCTGATCTGGAACAACCATTATTCATCAAGTTGATGAATTGGTTCAAGAGCATCACAACTGTTTCAAAGTTGGATTTGAAATAGTGATCCAGTCCGAACGTTAATTTGATTCAGAAATACTACTGAATTACTTTCAAATCAACTCTCCAGATGAAGCCGTTTATACATGTTAATGTCAGTAAAATAGAAACACTATGTGTAAGTAAAACAAGATTATATCACCCTTATTTTGCCAAAAATAAATTGTGTATAAGATCTTAATAAGTACTGTGGTTTTGTTCTTTGCAATTGCTGAATCATCATAGATTTTTCCCTACTCAAAAAGGAATGTTGATCCTACAATCACTTTTGGTCTTCTGTGGCACTACCATTTCTATTAATTATTAAATTTTGGTCCGATTATAAATTATTTCTTTTTGTTCTTTCTGAATCAACCTAGCTGTTGCTTACTCCTATAAGATTTCTTCCTGTAATAAATGACATGCTGTCACAACTTTGTATTTCATGTGATGAAAACAGGCATCTAACCAAAATTATATCTATTACATCTGAACATGTCATAAAAAGCAATGGAAAACAGACTGAAATGATAACAATTTCTCCATACGAGCAATGCTAACAACTGACAGTAGGACTTGAAAATTATGGTGGAGTTATTCTGTCTTTTCTTTTTTTAACAATAATATCTGGTAAATACAATTTCACCCTGATGCACATATGCACACACCAGAGAGAGAGAGGGAGGGAGGGAGGGAGGGAGAGAGGGAGAGACTTTCAGTATGACTTCACTGCACAAGGCTGCCATTTTGGGAAGTCCCCATTGTCTTCCATAATATCTAGTTCAACAATCACCCACACAGGCACACAAAATTCCTCTTTTTCAGTTGCTTATAATGTTTCCAATCAAGAAAGTCCAGCTTCATTAGCAGACAATATGGTAATCATCATGTAAATTGGGCAGGAGGGAAATGTTATCACAAAAGAGAAAGAGATTGATTTTATTCCACAGCAAATTCTCTTGAGTTTTCTTTTTGGGTTTTTCTTTTTTTCTACATGAGCTGAGCGTAAGGTTAGCTAGTCTCATAACTTTTAAGAAACAAGCCCACATACTGTGTCATCAATTATGTCATAAAATACCATAAAATATACATGAAACTGCAATAAGGATATGTTGAAAATTGTGGCAATTGCTATTATAAATCATTATTTCTTTTTGCACTTATTCTGAGAAAATGTTCTGCTATGGAGCGTCATGCAAATACTGTTGAAGTTAGGGAAAAAGAAGTTCATATTTCAGACCAACATATGTAGGTGTAGAGTTCAAACTAGCTACTTTATTGATGTGTGCCTATTTCACAGGAATCTTCCCAGACTGGCAGTTTGCTCCTGGAAAGATTAGACAAGGTTCAATGGACTTCAAAGAGGGGGGTCAAGACCTTGCCTTCTTCTGTCTACATAATGATTCCAGACTGATCCCATATAAATAAAAATGTAAGTGTTCGTTTGGGAATGATCTAAGATCTCCGAAAGTACTTCACCGATTGCTTTGAAATTTTGACAGAACGTTGCATTTGAATATGAGACCATTTTTATATACCTATATTATATAGATGTAACACCTGTAACAGGTACACACATGATTTCCTTGAAAAACCAGTAAAAAAAACCTGTAACAACATGATTTTGTTGAAAACCAGCACCCTCTGCTGGACACATGCTCCACAAGCTGAGGGAAACAAGGGAATAGAATAGCAGAGGCTTTTATGGGGAAACCATCACATGCCTGCTGAGAGGAGGCTGACCACCACCACCCCATCATGTGACCCTGGAAAGTACCTCAGAGAAATACAGGGATAAGATAGCAGAGTTTTAAACACAAATTTAAACCTCCAAAAATAAAGGGGGGAAATTTGACATCAATGTTTACCATAATTCTGAGATGTTAATTAAACATATTAGAAATGTGCGCTTTCTCTTTTCTTTCTTTCCCATTTAAGCAGACTGACCCACAGTAACGCGTGGCCGGGTACGCTAGTATATATATATATATATATATATATATATATATATATATATATATATATATATATATATATATATATATATATATATATATATATATATATATATATATATATATATATATATATATATATATATATATATATATATATATATATATATATATATATATATATATACTAGCGTAAAAAAGCAAAAAAGCAAAAAAGCAAAAAACTCTCATGGAGAATCATGAAAACTCCAGAACAGAAAAGCCTACAAACTTGAAATTTGGCATGGATGTTCCTCTTGACTTCTAGGTGCTCGCTAAGAAAGGATTTTTCAAAATGACCATCAGAGCATTAGTATTTCGTATATTATTATTAACACGCTCTGATGCTAATTAGTTAGACATTCTACTCCCCCTCCCAACCTGAAAATAACTCTGAAGAGAAGGGGATAGGATAGGGGAGGATTCTGTAGGGCAATCCTGAGGGAGAGAAGGGGGTAAGATAGGGGAGGCTTCTGTGGGGCAAGGCTGAGGGAGAGAAGGGGAATAGGATAGGATAGGATAGGATAGGATAGGATAGGATAGGATAGGATAGGATAGGATAGGATAGGATAGGATAGGATAGGATAGGATAGGATAGGATAGGATAGGATAGGATAGGATAGGATAGGCTTCTGTGGGGCAAGGCTGAGGGAGAGAAGGGGAGAAGAGAGGCCGATCATAACTACTCATTAATTTTCAAGCTGTAAGTATTGATTTATCAAGCCCAATCACATAGTTTCATAGCGGAGCATGGGTATTCAGCTAGTAATCTATATTCCTCACCTAGTCCCCCCCCCAAAAAAAATATCTGCTATTGATTTTAAGTCAGGAAAATCCATTAGTAAGCAAGGGAGTAGCTATCAATTTTTAGTCAGGAAAATCCAGTAGTAAGCAATGAGGTTACTACTAGATAGTAACTACTATCCAGGAGGTCTTTTTTCTTCTTCTTAGGTGCTTAATTTGATGGGGACACAATTTGTTTTGGAAATCCTTTCAAACCATGACTGGAGTGATATGTTATAGCAGATATTTATCGATGCAACCTCAACAGACAATGGGTGCACGAGGCTATGCCATTTTGATTGTGCAGTCTACTTATTGTACTAGTCTTCAAGCTCCTGGGTTTCCAAGGTTTCAACTAAACCCCAAGGAAAGGCATTGGGAGGAATCTCCTACTTTCCAAAATGGAGTGGTTCTGCTCTCACTTCTCAATTGGAAGTCTTATGCTCAAAACATTTTGGGAAGGATTTCTTTTAAAGCAAAAGATCCAATTTTTTCCATCTATACCTTTTTTTTTGGAGTATAGGACGCACCTTTTTACTCCCAAAAAGGGGGTCAAAAAGTGGGTGCGTCTTATACACCGAATGCAGCCCCCAACCCCCCCCAGCCCCCACCCTTCAGAGGTTTTCCCCGCTGCCGCCGCCACCGCCGCTTGCCCCCCCGCTGCTTGCCCCCGCTGTCCCCGCTGTTGCTTGCCGCCGCCACCCATTCCTGAGCTAGCATGAAATCTAGCACCCCAGTCCTTTCGAGGTACCACCGCTCCGCTTCGATCCCCACCGCTGCCCGCTTGCGAGCGAGCGGGCGTGCGAGCAGGCGAAGCGCGGCGGCAGGCAGGTGTCTTGGAAGCGCCGAGGGCAGCACGTGCGTCCGGGATGCCCCTTTCTGTGCTTTCCGCTTAGCGGGCAGCAGCGGGCGCAGCGAGTCCCATCCTCATGCGCGTCCCCAGCGCTTGCTGTGGCGACGCTGTTTTCTCCGAGACCTTTGTCTACTGCTCCTTCTCCGAGACAAAGGTCTCGGAGAAAACAGCGTCGCTACAGCAAGCGCCGGGGACGCGCGTGAGGACGGGAC
>JALIGW010000021.1:9811840-9889340 GCA_023053685.1 Diadophis punctatus similis
TAGCTTTGACAAAGTGGTGCAAGGTAGATGAAACACCGTCACTAGGTTATGAGCAAGGATTAATACCACAAGGAAGCCCTGCTAGAAATATTGCAACTGCCAATAACGCTCTTACATCCCTGTCTGACTTTGCCAATAGCCTTAGCAGTAGATTACTGTCACAAATTTGTTGGGTGGAGGGTGTAACATCACCTCAGGTTAAAAGCAAGTTCCAATAATAGAAACACTGATTTGACAGGAAGAGTTGGGAAACAAAGTTTAAGAAAATCAGTCAAAAGCTTTCGAGACACCGGTACAGATGATTTTTCGAACACATTTTTTAACTTGCGGTGAAAGTCAAGCCTCTCCTTGAGGTGCACAGATGGGTCTCTGAGCCATATGGCACGATAACCTATTTGCTAGAAGATTGATATGTCAATTCTTTCTTTTCAACTGAAAAGCACTGTGGATGAATCGCCTCCTTCTACCATTCTGCTAAGAGAATTCCGTTAGCGTTGGGAAAAGTGCATAGTCCAAGAAATAAATAAAGATTGGTCCTATTTTTCAAGGAGTTCTTCCGCACTATGGAAGAAAATTAAAATATTCCGGATACTTTGCATTGCGTGTGATAGAAGCAGCTGACATTGAGTTCATGAATGAATAACCAGTAGCACATCTGGCTGAAAATATTCACTTCCTGATGTGTTCAACTTCAGTCGCTCCTCATACATTGTTATTACCTTGTCTTAGAGGGGGGGAAAAGATTGGAGATGAATCTTCCAATTCAAATTTTTAGCCCTTCAATTACTTAGTGGGAGTTTCTCAGCTTTAAAAGCCAATATAGCAAGGAATGTTTATTACGCCATACAGTATACTGTATTCTGAGTTTTTACTCTTTATACTTAGCATTTTGACATAGCTATACCTATTCAGCTTTTTTACTTCACAGACTATTTGCAGAGAGCAAACTTCAGATGAAGGAGTTCTCGGAAAACCCTTTAAACTTCATCCTCCCCAGTTGAAAATGAAACATCACATAAATCTGGTAGACACAGGGGTGGGATTCAGCTGATTCGGACTGGTTCAGATGAACCGATTGTTAATTTTACATCTGGTTCGCTGAACTGGCAGTTGCAAGGACTGGCTGACCAGCCCACCTCACCCAGTCCCTCCACGCGGCCTCTTTTGGATGCAGAGTAAGTGCAGGGCCCACACGGAGGCTCTGGGAGGGCGAAAAATGGGCCTACTGGAAGTACAGGAAGTCCAGAAACGGGCCCGTTTCTGGCCTCCGGAGGGCCTCCGGAGCCTGGAGGAGGCTGTTTTCGCCCTCCCAGAGGCTCAAGGAAAGCCTCCGGAGCCTGGGGAGGGCAAAAAATGGGCCTACCAGGAGTCTGGAAACAGGCCCGTTTCCGGCCTCCGGAGGGCCTCCGGAGCCCGGGGAGGCCATTTTTGCCCTCCGGGAGGCTCAATAAAAGCCTCCAGCGCCTGGGGAGGGCAAAAACACCCCCCCACGATGGTGCAGGAGGCTGAGTAGGCCACATCAACCCAGCAACCGGGCAGAGAACCCACCTATCCTCCAATAAAACAGACCATGTACGTAGATCTGAATGCTTTATTGAAAGAACAGGATATGGTGAAACTGGAGAAAATAGGGATACATACAATGAGAACCAAATACAAGATAGGCAGTATTGAGTTACTGCTGAACACAACAATTAATAAATACAAGTAATATAAATCTCATCAGCAATGCTCTGTGTGTAGGATATGGGTTTGTCCTTGGATGACCATGTGCCACAGATTAAGATGGATTCTTCTTTGTGTTTCTCCCTTTTCCAAAAGCTAAAGGAAATGGAGTCTGGCTTCCCAGCGTTCACTTGTTTTGAGAGTGCGGGCTGATGGGTAAATGGGTGGGGTCTGTTTCAAACAATATACTTGGTATTTGTTTCTCCGGCCACTAGATGGGGCTAGAGAGCAACAACAGTATATAAAAGTTATATGCTGGGACATGACATTCACCATAATCTGCAAAAAAGATTCATGGACCTTCATTGATGCTAGCGAAGAGTCTGTCAATTCACACCCAATACTAATATAGGTTTTATCAGTCTCGAGGATCAGATATTATTAAACTGTTTTTTTTCCAAATAGGGAGAAATATGCAAGACAGATACTTTTTCATTATGTAAATGAAATTAATAGTTACTTATCTTCGGATTATAAAACTGAATACTCACAATAAAGTGTTGTTTTTTATCAGTGCAATCACAAGTACATGACTTCATGTGTTTGTGCATTGGAATCTGGTAGTAATGAAGTGTAGTACATGAACTGTCCATGGTTCTGAGTTTTATGCAATTAGTTCTGTTATCTGGCAGTCATTCTTACAATTACATATATTTAGCTCTATGTGAACACGAGCTCAAAAGAAACAGTTTCATTGATCACATTCACTAGATTTAACATTTTACTACAAGGAGAAAACCAGTGGGAATGAATCAAAGATCTAGCATCTTGTTTCCAACAAGAGTGATAACTTAGAACTAAGCTTACTTAGAACTAAGGAGAAATTTCCTGACAGTTAGAACAATTAATCAGTGGAACAACTTGTCTCCAGAAGTTGTGAATGCTCCAACACTGGAAGTTTTTAAGAAGAGGTTGGATAACCATTTGTCTGAAGTGGTGTAGGGTTTCCTGGGGTTGGACTAGAAGACCTCCAAGGTCCCTTCCAACTCTGTTGTTATATTATATATTATATGAAATACCCCGTACCTATTGTGTGGTTTCTTGAAATTACCAATAAAGGGTATATAACTTTTGATAGGGGAAGCCTATTTAGCTCTTGTGTTAAATCTATTAGCAAGTATAAATATGCCAATCTGTAATGATATTTGCTCCTTCTTACTAATAGTGTCCCTCTACAACCCATGAAGATATATCTCTGCAAATGTAGGTTTCCTGTAATCTCTTCCTGTCCCCCCGTGCGCATTAAAGCTAATTTCAGCAATATATCACTTGGATGTATTTTGGCGTAACTCTACTCTAATATCTATTTTGACATAACTAGACTCTAATGAACCAAACATTTTCCTTCTAATTAGTTGGAAGGGATGTTTCTGGGGCATCTTGTCTCATTCTGTGAAGGGTCATGTTGACCTCTGTAATGAATCCATCTGTTCCTACAGCAAAATCTTTGCAATCTGTTCGGCTTAAGAGGGCTGCTTCAAAAAGAAGGGCGGGGGGGGGGAAGTACACAAACTTGAAAAATGCCTGGAAACAGGATTCATTTGCTGCAGATGCTTTAGTCTGCCTCATGGATTGCTGATCAAACTCTCTTGAGCATATTCGGGAGGACTAATAAAAAGGTGAAGGTCCTTGGGTGGTTATAAGGTTTCTGGAATGGCAAAAAGCCCTCAACAACCCCAGAAGCATCTAAGTAAGGAGCAGAAGACGATCAAAGGATTAACTATGGAAACTAGTAGAGAACATGAAACATGAAAATGTTCAGGATGTTTTTAGTCCAACCCAATAGACATTAGGCTGCATAAAAGGAGGAATAGAATCAAGATCACGTGAAGTGTTAATACCACTTTACAATGCATTGGTAAGGCTACACTTGGAATACTGCGATCAGTTTTGGTCACCAGGATGTAAAAAAGATGTTGAAACTCTAGAAAGTGCAGAGAAGAGCAACAAAGATGATTAGGGGACTGGAGGTTAAAACATATAAAGAACGATTGCTGGAACTGGGTATGTCTAGTTTAATGAAAAGAAGGACTAGGGGAGACATGATAGCAGTGTTCCAATAAGCAACTTAGAACTAAGGAGAAACTTCCTGGCAGTGAGAACAATTAATCAGTGGAACAACCTGCCTCCAGAAGTTGTGAATGCTCCAACACTGGAAGTTTTAAAGAAGAGATTGGATAACCATTCGTCTGAAACGGTGTAGGGTTCCCTGCCTAAGCAGAGGGTTGGATTAGAGGACCTCCAAGGCCCCTTCCAACTCTGATATTCTATTCTATTCTATTCTATTCTATTCTATTCTATTCTATTCTATTCTATTCTATTCTACAAATAAATACCTTTGATTACTTACATACAAACTATCTAAGCAAAGTTATGGATTACAAGCATAAAATATTTTTCTTGTTAGCTAGATTTGAGATCTAACCTGGAACATTGTCTGAAGAATGCCTTTAAATGCTTTGATAAACCAGAATGATTCTGCCCTTGTTTGAATGACAAACAAAATCAGTGGAGGTTGACTTTATACATGCTTGTCTGTGTGTCATAAAAAGTATTGACTCTTTCCTTCAGGGTGAGAGATCATTGAACATCTCAATCTCCCCCTTGGTATGAATGGTGTTTGTTGGCGTCTTTTCCTATTTTTAAAAATTGTTTTTTATGACCGTATTTTTAATTATATTATTGCTGTTCTTGGATATGCTGTACGAGTAGGAGTAAGGCGGCATATAAGGCTCTGGGAGTAGGGCGGCATATAAGAATTGCAAAATAAATAAATAAATAAATAAGTGTCCAAGAAGGGCATCTAGTTCACTGTAACGATTTTACAATGGTCTCCAATAATTTCCAAATAAAAGTCTTGTGATTTAGATTTGGTCTTAAGAATGATTCACATTGAATTTTTTTTTACCAATGTATAAATAGGATTGATTTCTTTTTTCAGAAGTGATATTCTAATTTTATTCCAATTTTACAGATTTGTTTTCATTCATAATTCCTATATGATTAATCATTTGTTTTTGCTCATTTTGGAAGGAGGTCAACACTCCACACACAAAAAGACATTTTCCAGCCGATTATGGAAGCAAATATTTCATTATTTATCTCTTGCAAGATGGATGGATGGATGGATGGATGGATGGATGGATGGATGGATGGATGGATGGATGGATAGACAGACAGACAGACAGATAGATGATAGATAGATGATAGACAGATGGATAGATAGATAGATAGATAGATAGATAGATAGATAGATAGATAGATAGACAGACAGACAGACAGACAGACAGATAAATAGACAGAGTGTATCGTAGATAGTGTCTACACACAAATGCAGACCCTTTTCTGTGTTTTAACCTTTCTAATTTAAAGCCAGTCATGCAGTCATTTATCAATATGGCAGCTGAAAAGATGATTTGCAAGGGCATAAGGTATGGTGAAGTGTTGTGAATGTTGGTGGTTTAAATGACATGAATTACATTCTCTTTTTTAACATTTTCTTTTCTTATTGTTTCATGGGGTTTTTTTGGGTGTCTGCATAACATCGCTTATCCCCCCTCCCCCCCAAAAAAGAATAGTGTGTAGGAATAATATGAATCTTCTTGTTCTCAATACAGTATAATTTATTCAGAAGGGGGAAGAGGAAATCATGTCTGTGTTCTTGTTTCTTTTTATAGATTCACATGGGGGGGGTTTCCATATTTAGAGTGACAACTTCCTGTCCAAGGAAGAAACCCTTTTCCACTCCTCATGGTTTATAAAAGAGAGCCAAACAAAGAGGCCCACTTATGTTTTAAGAGTGTTAGGATTTAAGAGGGTTAAGAGCTAACGTCTTTCAAATGGCTTTGAGGAAATTCTTCATACCAGATTTGAGCACCATTGCTATATCTAAGCTTTCACTGGATTCTCCAGGATGGCATCTGCAAAAGTTACTGTTCAGCTGCCTAAAATTCCTGTATTTCCTTCTGTTGACTCCATTCCATTCATGCTGGAGGTATGGAGTGAAAATTGACTTGCTACCTCTGTTCATGTCCCACATGTATTTATAGTTGAGTTGCCTCGAAATGCAAGGTGGGTGGCAAATGAATTTAATAAATAAACAAACAAACGTGGATCCTCCTTCCAGGTGTAGATTGCTTGGCATGGCTACATGCTTTCTCCCTCCACTCAGAATACACCACCAAATCCGTTATCTGCATCCAGGTGCTATGTTACAACTTAATTTGTTCTCACTCATCTGAGAGAGATGCTCAACTGATGGAATTAAACAGCCATTTGGGGAACTGAACTGAACAAGATCAACAGTCAAACCAATAGAGCCAGAGCACTTCTCAAGAAGGATCTATGAAGAGTAGGACCACGAAAACAGAACAACAAAACTTTACGGTCAACTCGCTATGGGACAATTAAACAATTTAATTATTTAAAATAATTTTTTTTAAAAAAATTAATTTTTGTCATCCACATTTCATTTTGTGCCTCCTTTTGCATCCTTTCTTTAATGATTCTATTCCACCATTTCTTTGATATTAGTGTAATTCTTGTACCTCGGCAAGTTGTCTCACAGTGAGTGAGTTGGCTGTGGCGAGTCGTGCCGCGTTGAGTTGGCCGTGTCAAGTTGGCAATGGTAAGTTGGCTATGGTGTGTTGGCCATGGTGTGTTGGCTGTGGTGACTTGACTGTGGTGACTTTCCCATGGCAAATTGTCATAGACATGCCAAATACAATGAGATTTTGACACATTACATTCATTAATCTGGTAATTGGTAACATGTAACACATGTAACCTTTATCTGCATTATCAAGATACCTCCTTCTCCTTTTCTCCCCTCATCCCATCTCAATTTAAACCCTGCATCTGCAAAAACCCTGAATTTTCTTACTTATTATTCCATCTTTCCTGATCTTCAAAGTAGTCTCATTTAGCTCACCCTCTTCCTGCCTTTAACAAGATATCAGGGTGTTTGTTCTAAAGTTACGTTTCTTCAACTAATTCATTAGATCAAAGTGCAACTGAAAAATCTTAGCCTTCCATTATCAATGGCCATGATGAGATCAGAGGGGCAAGTAATATTTCCAGACACTGCCTGACTTCATGAACTTGACTGCTTAGTAGACTTATTTCTACCTCAGGGCTATTAAAATATTACAAGACTGCCTGGAGTTTCAGATTTCTTTTTCTTAAAGCTTTGCTGACATCTCCTGGTATTTAGGAAAACATCTCACAAATTGTGAAAGGATTAAATATATATTTTAATAACAGTGATGTATCAATCCCGTTGTTGTTGTTTTCTTCCTTTCCGCATTAGTATAAGTGGCACCTTCTGTAACCCCAATGTTATTCGTTTAATTAACTCTCCACTAGAACTTGAGTTGTACTGAAAAGCAAATTTTAATAGAAGAGATTGAGCATATGTTTAGCTTTGAAATAGATGGTTGAAGAAGGATGGGATAGTATTCCTCAACTATATAAAAGTGTGCCATTCAGAAGAAGGAGAAAAATCTATTTTGTATCATCTTAGAGTCCAGGGCTCTTATTAATAGTCTTTGGTTGCAAGTCGGTTAAATGTTAAATAAAAACTTCCTAATAGTTAAAATGTATCAAATATTTGAGCTAAAATAACAAGCGAGAGAAGTGTGAGGGCTATTTTGAAATGGATTCCTACGCTGAGAAGGAATGCAATTCAAATGTCATGATGATGATATCATCATCAACAACAACAACAACAACAACATCAACAACAACATCATCAACATCACCACCATCACCACAATCTCCAAAATATTCACTGAAACAATTCCTAAACAATAGTCAACACAAAATGTTAGATAATATGCATATTACCTTCATTGATGAATTATACCAGCCCAGAAAATCTCTGTATTTTTCCTCTTATGATTTATTTTAGTAGTTTTATTGTGACAGTTATAGTGTAGTTGATTTTTTTTTCCTGTTTCTAGAATGATGCCAGTCAGTTAAATTCTTATTTTAAATCAGATATGAAAGGAAATTCCACCCCCACCAAAAAAATCATAAGGATAAAACAAGCCCTAAGAACAAAGCAAGGGTCAGGAATTATACTTGATAACTTGAATGAAACTGTTCCCCATTACAATATTATGGTACCTTACACCACATTAACTAAATTAAGTTACTTGCAACCATAATGCAACAATTACAATACAGAAACATTGCCTCGTGGGAGGTATATTGGGTCAAAGATAACTTAATTTTATCCCTACTTAGGTTGCACATTGCAACAGCTGGAAAATGAATCCCACTTAAAGACCTAAATGGGAAAGTGGTTTTAACAAAAAAAAAACTACCAGCTTCTTAGCCAAGATCTGAAATGAAGCATTTGATTGAACAGATTGCTCTGCTGACACAAGAGACAACTCAAACCACTGTGCAAGTCAAAGGAAGTTTAAAATGATTGACTTGTACCTGAAGAAATATTAACACAAGGAAGCTAATGGGAGGAAATTTTTTCAACTTACAGTATTTTCCTCCTACAAGCAGTCCTGAACAATGAGAGATGGATCGGTTGGAAATTGGCCCTCATTGGCCTTAGGTTTTCACATGTATTAATTCAAGACAACAGAAAACATGCGTGGACGAGGCATGAAGGCAACACAGCCAGCTGATAGTTCAAAATCCCCTTTATTGCTCCAACTTTCCCCCAAATGGTCCCACGTTTATGGCAAGTCCTGGAGCAAAGTGATAAGAGAGAGAGAGAGAGAGAGAGGGAGGGAGGGAGGGAGGGAGGGAGGGAGGGAGGGAGAGAGACAGAGAGAGAGAGAGAGAGAGAGAGAGAGAGAGAGAGAGAGAGAGAGAGAGAGAGAGAGAGAGAGAGAGAGAGAGAGAGAGAGAGAGAGAGAGAGAGAGAGAGAGAGAGAGCAGCCTCTGGCTGCGAATAGTCCAGCAAAATGCGGTTAGCACAATGGCTTCAAAGCAAGAAGTCCAGCGAGGCAAGGGAACAAAGTAATGAGTCCACAAAGCAAGAAATAAAGCAATGAGTCCACAAAGCAAGGAACAAGGTAAGAAGTCCTGCAAACTCCAGACGTTGGCAATGGCACACAAAACTCAATGAATTCAGCATTTGTTCCCGACAAGCCCCCCCCCACAGCATCTCCTTAAGTCTCAGTCCCCAGGTGTGCCTTGTGTAGAGGGGCGGGGCGCTCTCCTCCTAAGTTGTCGGGTCAGCCTGCGCTGTTCCTGCCTCCTCTCCATTCTCCGTGCTCAGGGATCAGAAGGGGGCAATCCTTGCTCATCCCTTGAGCTCCATCATTCCTCATCTCCACTGACTGCCCTCTCTTCCCCCTCTCTCAGTTGTCCTGCCCCCATTCCTTCCTGCTGGCAAGCCGTACCAAGCCCAGGGGACCTGGGGCTGCCTCCTCGACCTCCATTGCCCAAGATCTGGCTCGTCCTCCTCTGCAGACTCAGGCTCAGACGGGGCCATGACAACATGTTTCCTGCTTTCTTTTCTTCAAACATCTGAACCTCCTTCATATTTTTAAGAGGACCTAAGGACTTATGGAGAGGTTATGCTTCTTGTTGTTGTTTGGTGCTAATGGTAGGAAATCAGTTTTATTTCATGGACTTCCTTAGAGTAAGATTCAAGTCATTAGAACAAGCTGATAGAATGTATTGATTATTCCACAGTTCCATACTTAGGCCTTTCTCCACGTCTTAGCCCTCTCAGGCAAAAATCAGTTTTTGCCACCATCCAACAACAGTCATATAGTTAATCCACAAAACATACACAGTGATAAAGAGGATTTAATTTTGTGAGAACAATTTTCTTGAGATGATTTGATGCCCAGCCTTACATTCTCAGATTTCTAAGAACCAAAAGAAGAGTAAAAACCAAAAGTGAATTCTCTCAGAAGGAGCACCAACTTCTGTGGGAAATACTGAATATTTTGTAGCCGGAAGCAAGGCCAAATGTAGAGAGACATATCAACAGGGGTGGGCTGCTGGGGGTTCGCAGGGGTTTGGAAGAACCTCTAGCTAAGATTCTGTACAGTTCGGAGAACCCCCAAATCTCACTCCTGGCTGGCCTCGCCCCGCCCACCCTGCCCCTCCCAGAAGTCCCCACGAGGCCCATTTTGGATGCAGGTAAATGCAGGGCCCACGCGGAGGCTCGGGGGATGGTGAAAAATGGGCCTACTGGAAGTTCAGGAAAGCCAGAAACGGGCCCGTTTCTGGCCACCAAAGGGCCTCCGGAGCCTGGGGAGGACGTTTTCACCGTCCCAGAGGCTTGGGAAAAACCACCAGAGCCTGGGGAGGGCAAAAATGCTCCCCCAATTGTGGATCAGGAGGCCGACTACGCCATGCCCACCATAGTCATGCCCACCCAGCAACCGGGCAGAGAACCCCTTGCTAAAATTTTTGAAGCCCACCCCTGCATATCAACCCCATAAGAGTTGATGGACATTTTCATGGGACTGACCTCTTTGGCATTGGAATTGGGTTCTATAGGAGCATCAAATGGGAGTCAGGAGAAGATTTAGATCTTCATGATGTGGCCCCTTAAATGAAATAAATAAATAAGTATCTGTGTCAGATTCAGAGCTGGAACATAGAATATTCCTCCATTTATACCTAGAGGAATGGAAATAATAAGTCAATGCAGGAGTGACAATGAAAAAGTAATTCTGCCACCTTGGGAATACTGATGGGATTATTATCTCCACCTTTATATTTCTACCAGCTTGTTTTATGTGCAAAACTGGTCAAATTAATACAATAAACACTCAAATAAAAAACAACAACCAAAGAATGCAGAAAGATAAGCGATAAAGAATAAACATAAGAGGCAGAATAATAGTCATCTCTGAATTATCAATTTGAGTTGAGAAATGCGTACTCGAACCAGCTGGTCTATCTCAGTTTAATATGTGACATTATCCACAATTGTTTTTAAATTAAATTGAATGTTATTACAGATTGAATTAAGACCCAAATGCTCATTCAAATGCTCAGGCAGTGGCATGAAGGCACTAAACCACAATGTTTCCAATTAATAAGATGGTTGACATCTCAATTTATTACGTTTCTATGCCATGACTTTCACAGCGCTCAGAAACTTCCAGTGGATTAAGTGTTTTTCCACAAAGAGGGAGAAGGCTCGGAAACTCCCCCCACCAAACTAGGGATCTAGTGATATTTCCTCACTTCTTGTTTTACCCTTCATGTCATCATCTTCTTTTAATGACCCCATAATCCCTTGCGGGGTGGGAAGTCTGGGCAACTGAATGGAGCTGGCCAGATGCCCTTCCTGTTGCCAATGCAGAGTTATATTCAGCAGATATATTCTCAATGTGCCCAGAGAGAGAAATATCTGCCTCTACCTAGGATTGAACTCACAGCCTCCTGATTGTGAGGCGAGAGCTCCACCTCTAGGTCACCGCACCACTCTTGTTTTACCCTTCATGTGATGGAACAAAACTGCATTCAGCATCTTACATGGGTGAAAGTTAACAGAGGCAGCAGAAGATGGTTTTGAATCATGGACAACTCACGACACATTAACAGGAGAAATGAAAAGGAGTGTAGGATTGTTAACATTGGAAGAACAAGCTCATGAATGGCTTTGGCAAAACCTGAATTTTCACCTACCGTAGCTCTTCCTCACTGATCAATACAATTTATTGTTATTCTTTTCTGCCTTTGCCAGTCATACCGTGTTTCAAATTAGTCAACATTTGCCCGAGTTTTGTTTTAATTTTTAATGATCCACAGCAAAAAAATTGGCTGCCAGCAGATTGGCAGTTCCTTCAAAAGAAACCTGAGCTCTTCTAAAAGCTTTGATGTCCAACTGACAAATGAAACACAGCGTAAAATAATCAATAATTAAAATATTGTTTTAATTCTCAGTTCCTGTTGACTTACATGGGTAGGTCCATGAAATTGCCTTGGGAAAGTAGGCATGAGAGAACAAAGTGGGGTTTTTTTGACATTTTTGTCTGAGATGTCTAATTTATAGCCCTAGACTCCTCAGATGGTTTCTCATCCCAGTATTAACTAGGATTCATCATAGTTAGCTTTTTAGATTACTTCAGGTCAGGTCATATACAACCATGTAGCCCAGGTTCTACTTATCTTCACTACCAGTTTGCATCATGTCAGAAGAGCGCGTTTTGCCTCGTCACGTTGCGCAAATGACCCTCTGTGCATGCGCAGAGGATTCTTTACAAGCCGCTTTCAAGGACCGGCAATCGGAGAACTGGTTCAGGGGCGTGGCCAGCCGGCCATTGCTGCCAGTTCGGTGAGTGAGGGCAAATTTCCACCACCGGTACGGGAGAACTGGTCCGAACCAGCAGCAACCCACCACTGATGTAGCTGGGCCAGCAAAAGATGGTGTTCAATCTTGATACTTACTCTAGGATTATCATGGCTAAAGACTGCAACAAATAAAATCAATTGGTACTCTAAAATTAGAGGGAAAATTACTGAAATGCAGATCTGGACATTTTACACATGACATGTTACTTGAACTTTCATTTGCTATCTTTTTTTTTTAATGTAATTGTTCTAAAAAATTATATGGATCCACTCCAAGGATTGGTCAATCAATAGAAGGTGCAAATGCTGTGATTTAACTGTCATTAAAATTGATCCAATTAACTTAAAGATGGATAGTCTAAAACCCCAGGAGATCAGTAATCTACAATCCCATTTTTAAGACGCTGTAACATCCTTTCATTATAATCAAACTGGCAAACCCCCATTAAATCTGTAGTACAAGCCCCTCAGAACAATTAGCCTTTTTAAAAAAGTCACAAACATTTGTCCCTTTCTTGAGGGTGGAGGGAGTTAATCCTATGTATGTGAGATTATCTTTCCCCATCATTCCTTCTCTTGTCTTCCCAAAAATATTAGGTGAGATCATAGGTGACAGGTGCAAAAAATCAGGACTATTCATGTAGATCACAGGCGTCAAACTCGTGGCATCACATTGCCATCACCTGACGTATCACAATGTTTTCCCCTTTGTGGAGCTGGGGTGGGCGTGGCCTGTGTGTGATGTATCCGGCCCATGGGCCGCCAGTTTGACACCCCTGATGTAGATTGTAACTGTCATGCCCCAGCATATAATTTGTATATATACTGTTGTCATTCTCTGGCCCCATCTAGTGGCCGGGGGCCAAATATCAATCTGTATTGTTTGGAATACCCGGCCCTTTAAGGGTCATCTACCCATCAACCCTCACTCCCAAAACAAGTGTGTCCTGGGAAGCCAGACTCCATTTCCTTCAGCATTCAGAAGAAAACAAAAGCACCAGGAAGAATCCAACCTAATCCAATGCACACGTTCATCTGCGGATAAAAATCCACATTCTATACCCGTGATGGCAAACCTATGGCACCCGTGCCAGAAGTGGTACACAGAGCCATCTCTCTGGGCACTCGAGCTGTTGCCCATTGCTTTTCCAGGTTCCGGTGTACCAGCCAGCTAGTCTTCATGCGCGCAAGAGTGCCTGAAACTGGAAGACCAGGTGGCTGGTGCTCATGTGTGCGCCGGAAACTGAAAGATCATCTTCCTAGCACATGCATGCACACTGGGTGGCTGTTCTTCTGGTTTCCGCCATGTGTACACCCCCCGTTTCAGCAGTCAGTGTCAAAAAGGTTCACCAACACTGTTATATACACACAGCATCACTGGTGAGATTTAGATTTATCTGTATTTGTTCATTGTTATGCTCACCAGCAACTCAACACTGCTTATTTTGTATTTGGGTTCTTATTGTATGTATTTTTTTGTTTCCCAGTTTCACCCATCCTGTTCCTTTAATAAAGCATCCAGATCTATGCACACGGTCCATTTTATCGGAGGATTATGGGTTTAACTGCATGTCAAGATGCACACAGAGTAACATGTAGTGAGGACAGAACAGTAGCATAAATGATTTATTGAGGCTTGCACACAAGATTGTGATCAACTGTGGTCAGCACTAAAGTGGGGATGGACCTGGGTCACTTGTGGCAATGCATCTAAACTGATGACAGATTTTACTATGCTCTACAGTTCTGCCTGCTCTTCTCCTATACTAGGACATCCAAATTCAGGATTATTCTGGCCAACGCTTTTTCATTCCTTCTCTGGTCCCAATATCTAGGGCTACTGGTGGATATGTACATTTCCATCTTCACAAAGCAGGAGAGGTAGTTTGTCTCATTTAGCCGAGACACCACAAAACCTCCTCCCATTGCGCCAATGGAATCCATGTTGCCTGCTTCTTTGTTATCAACCACCAACCACAAGCAAACCATGATGCAGTACTCCTCTGACTCTGGAGCAAGCTCTCACTAGGTGTCTCTACTCTCTGGGCCCATAAGCTGTCAGAGTGTGCAAATGTCTATCATGTGTATCAACCCAGAAGCAAGTACAGTCAACAGTGGTTTGTATCAAATAGTGGTTTTTATCTACAGTAGGACTATAGGAATACTATACATATAAGTGTTACAAGCAGTATCTAAACAAACAGCAATTACAGCAGGGAAGAAACTCGATGAACCAACAAACACGTCAGCAAGGCCTCCTCTTATTACACAGGCTCTTAAAGGGATAACAACCAAAGACCCTGCTGACTCATTTCCCTTGTTGTATCAGTTGGTCAGCTCTTAAATTATCACCTTGACATATTGTCTTCCTGTGATTTAACACAATCACTAGATGGACTTTGCTTCCAGAGTCTTAAACAATCCTCATCTCTTTCCTGAACAGAACTGTTTCTATTTTGTTGAGGGAGAGTGGAGGATGGAGAGTTTAATCAATAGTCCTGTAGAAGTTTTATCCCTTTGTGGGGTTGCTGTTCAGCAACTTTATGAAGGCTTTGCTAATGACCTTAATCTCACAGATTGTTTCTTATTGACATCGTTCAACAGGAATTTGATTTCAAATTGTGGGAGAGTCAAACATTATGAATTTGATATTTTCAAAATGAGTTTGTATCTTGTCTAAGAACATGTTGCTTATGTTGGTTGACAGTATCTCTGCTGGGATTTTTATCTTGGACATATCTAATGACTGGCAATTTTCTTTGGATCGTGAAGTAATATGGAAGAGGGTAGAAAATCAATTATAATAATAAAGAATAAATCAGAACATGGTTGTAATGCTCCCTCGTTAAGGCAGACATGATAAAAAACCAAGGTACCTGAAACAAACAAAACTCTAATGCTGACATGACTTATATAGAATTCTTAAAAAGACAGCCAAGTGTAAGAGAAAAATAGCAAAACACAGAGCACAATATTAACAGTTGATAGTCGAATCTCAAAGTGAGTGGAGGAAATTATGTTCATAAATCTTGAAAACTGTCACTCCAGTATTTCAAAGCCGAGCTACCTCATTCTTATTTTGCAGAGGAGAAGTCATTTAACTAATGAACTATCATTATTTGCCTTTATATTTAAAACTGTTTTATAGATTCCCTTCCTGCTCACTCACTCTCTAGGTAAATAGTAAATGTTATTGATTAAAAGAAAGGGCTAACAGATTGTTATGCCTCTCCCCAATGACAGCATTGTCAAGAATCATAACAAAAGGCCACGCCTTTCACACCGCAATAGGGGAAGCCAGAAAGCCAAATAAAATATAACTTTGTTATACAGAACAGGCCAGAGACAGATCAACCAAGTGATTCAGAGCTCTGTTTTTACAAGTGGCCTATGAGACACTTACAGATGTACCCAATGCCAAATGTTAATCTCAAACATCTGATTCTATGGGACATATTGCTGAGGAGCTTGGCGGGTTCCATTAACCTTCACGCATATCACATTAATGCTCTCTGACATATCCAAATGTCATGCAACAGAGAATATGCAAGTTAATTGTGCATCGCATAGTGGCATTTTTTGGCCATGACAGGAAGTGAAAGCAAAGATGTCCCAAGTGTGCATATCAATTAATAAAGAAGTAAAGGTAGACTTGGGTTTGACTTCTGATGACTGTCTCCATAACTCCAAGGCCGAGTTATGGAATTAATCCATCATTGCTTTCCTCTTGGGTGTTCCCCCCTCTGCAAACTTCCTGGTGGTACAGTAGGCTCCCATAACACAGCCACCAAAAGAAGGAACCAGATCTTTCATCAAAGAAAAAGAAAGAAAGAAAGAAAGAAAGAAAGAAAGAAAGAAAGAAAGAAAGAAAGAAAGAAAGAAAGAAAGAAAGAAAGAAAGAAAGAAAGAAAGAAAGAAAGAAAGAAAGAAAGAAAGAAAGAAAGACAGTTTGGTCTTCTGATTAAGGCACCAGACTACACACTGGGAAACTGTGAGTTCTAGTTCTGCCTTAGCCACAAAAGCCAGCCATCTTGGGCCAGGAGGGCCATGTGCGGTTCCCCAAGCTCCGTTTTTGCTGGCAGAGGCACTGCGGGGGAGGGAAGAAAAAAGAAGAAAAGGAAGGAAGGAAGGAAGGAAGGAAGGAAGGAAGGAAGGAAGGAAGGAAGGAAGGAAGGAAGGAAGGAAGGACAAAGTTGGAAGGGACCTTGGAGGTCTTCTAGTCCAACCCCCTGCTCAGGCAGGAGACCCGATACCATTTCAGGAAGGAAGGAAGGAAGGAAGGAAGGAAGGAAGGAAGGAAGGAAGGAAGGAAGGAAGGAAGGAAGGAAGGAAGGAAGGAAGGAAGGAGATTATAATAAGAGTAAGGGAGGGTCTGAGGGAAGTCCTGCCTTAGCACTTGGCCACCACAAGTGCCCCCCGACACGAGTGACGTTGAGCTGGCCACGCCCACCCTGGCCATGCCTACCCTGGCCACGCCCACCCCGGCTCCCCAAAGTCAAACACAACCCTAATGTGGCCCTCAATGAAATCGAATTTGACACCCCTGTCACAGATTATCTTCACTTCTTTGGATTCTCAAAAAACTGAGGGTAGAAAGAGATCACCATAAGCCAAGGCTCTTGAAATTACCAAAAATCCCCAGGTCCTCTGTTTTATATAAAACTGAGGTAAAACAAATTTATTTATTTATTTATTTATTTTGTTATTCTTATATGCCGCCCAACTCCCAAGGGACTCAGGGCGGCGTACAACAGGGAAAAATACAAGAATAATCAAAATACATGTAATTAAAAAGAAACAAATACAAATTTTTAAAAAAGCAATATTAAAACAACAACATCCATTCAACATCATACATACTTGGGGGGTAATCTCAGGTGGATTAAGCTGTCCCCCCCACCTGCAGGAAAAGCCATGTTTTGACGGCTTTTCGGAAGGCCAGCAGAGTGGGGATGGTCCGGGTCTCTGGGGGTAGTTGGTTCCAGAGCACGGGGCCGGCCACAGAGAAGGCTCTCCCCCTAGGGCCCGCCAGCCGGCATTGCTTGGCCGACGGGACCTGGAGGAGGCCAACTCTGTGGGCCCTAACCGGTCGGAGGGAAGTATGAGGCAGAATGCGGTCCCGAAGATATCCTGGTCCTAAGCCATGAAGGGCTTTAAAGATGGTGATCAACACCTTGAATTGGACCCGGAGACCGATGGGCAACCAATGCAGCTGGCGGAGTATTGGTGTCACGTGGGTGTACCTTGGCACACCCACCACAGCACGCGCAGCCGCATTTTGCACCAGCTGAAGTCTCCGGATACTCTTCAAGGGTAGCCCCATGTAGAGCGCATTGCAGTAGTCCAAGCGCGAGGTGACAAGGGCATGAGTGACCGTGAGTAGAGCCTCCTTCTCCAAATATGGCCGCAACTGGTGCACCAGGCGGACCTGTGCAAAGGCCCCCCTAGCCACAGCAGAAAGATGGTGGTCCAATTTTAGCTGTGGATCTAGGAGGACCCCCAAGTTGCGGACCAGGTCTGAGGGAGTCAGTTTCGCACCCTCAAAGACCAAGGAGGGGTAGTTGTCATGATCCTTAGGAGGCAATATCCACAGCCACTCAGTCTTGTCGGGATTGAGTCTGAGTCTGTTCCTCCCCATCCAGATCTTAACGTCGTCCAGGCAACGGCACATTACATCAACTGCCTGCCTGAAGTCAGACGGGGTGGTGATGTACAGCTGGGTGTCATCAGCGTACTGATGGAAACACACCCCATGTCTGCGAATGATCTCACCCAACGGTTTCATGTAGATATTAAACAGGATGGGCGAGAGAACCGACCCCTGAGGCACCCCACATGATAGGGGCCTAGGGGACGATCTCTGCCCTCCTGCCAACACCGACTGCATCCGATCGGCAAGATAAGAGGAGAACCACAGTAAAACGGTGCCTCCCACTCCCAACTCGCCGAGCCGATGCAGAAGGATACCATGGTCGATGGTATCGAAAGCTGCTGAGAGGTCAAGTAGCACCAGGATGGAGGAGTTTCCTCCATCCCGGGCCCGCCAGAGATCATCCATCAGGGCGACCAAGGCAGTTTCTGTACTGTAGCCGCGCCTGAAGCCCGACTGGTAAGGATCTAGATGGTCTGTTTCATCCAGGAGCTGCAGAAGCTGAGTCACCACCACCTTCTCCACAACTTTCCCTAAAAAAGGTAAGTTGGAGACTGGACGATAGTTCTTCAAATCAGCTGGATCCAGGGAAGGCTTCTTCAGGAGGGGTCGCAGCACCGCAGCTTTTAACGACTGCGGTACGGATCCCTCCCTCAAAGAAGCGGTGATCACCGCCTGGATCCAGCCGCGTGCCACCGACCTGCTGGCCGAGACCAGCCAGGAGGGGCATGGGTCCAATAAACAGGTGGAGGTACCCATCGCTCCCATAGCCCTGTCCACATCCTCGGGAGAAACAGGCCCAAACTCTTCCCATAATGATGGACTAAGACTAGCCCCCGTCAACTCTATGGACTCTGCCCTGCCAGAGTCCAAGTTTGACCGAATCTGAGCGACTTTATCCGACAGAAACTCAGCAAATTCCTCAGCTCTGCCTTGTAAGTGTTCCTCGCTCCCCCCTTTTCCAAGGAGGGAGCGAGTCACCCTAAACAAGGCGGCTGGACGAGAATCTGCGGACACAATAAGAGCGGAAAGATAGGAACGTCTTGCCGCCCTTATCGCCACTAAATAAGATCTGATGTAAATTCTTAATAGTGTTCGGTCAGATTCGGCCCTCTTGGTCCTCCAGCGGCGCTCCAGACGTCTCTTTTGGCGTTTCATCTCCCGGAGCTCCTCGGTGAACCAGGGAGCTTTCCGGGATCCACTGCCACGGAGAGGTCGCTTAGGCGCAATTCGGTCTGTTGATCTGCCATCCACATATTCAGTACACGGATGCATTAGTCTATTTCCCAGAAATTCTGAATAGTTGCTGAGAGGGAGAGCTGCATAGAGACCGATCCACCTCTTCTGCCCTGCAATTATGGTTTCTCTGAAAAGGAAAGTGATGCTTTCAGGATTGCTATTCTAATACAGAAAATTCTTAAAAGTGAACATAAAGATAATATTCTGTAAACTTCCTGGTGGTATAGTAGACTCTCAAAACATAGCCACCAAAAGGAGGAACTAGATCTTTCATCAAAGAAAGAAAGAAAGAAAGAAAGGAAGGAAGGAAGGAAGGAAGGAAGGAAGGAAGGAAGGAAGGAAGGAAGGAAGGAAGGAAGGAAGAAAGAAAGAAAGAAAGAAAGAAAGAAAGAAAGAAAGAAAGAAAGAAAGAAAGAAAGAAAGAAAGAAAGAAAGACAGTTATTTTGGTCTTCTGATTAAGGCGCCAGACTATAAACTGGGAAACTGTGAGTTCTAGTTCTGCCTTAGTCACAAAAGCCAGCTGAGTGATCTTGGGCCAGTCCCTCACTCTCAGCCCAATTCACCTCACAGGTTTGTTAATGTGGGGAAAACAGGAGGAAAGAAGGAGCGTTAGATATGTTTGCTGCCTAGATTTGTATATAAAAATAAATAAAGACAGGATACAAATAAAACACAAATAAATCACTTCTTTGTCAAAATAAAGAGAAGATCATGCACCAATTGGCTTGCCTTGCAAAGATTTCCTGTTCTAAGATAGAATTGATATATACTGAGGTAGTACATTAGTCTGGATAAAAGCATTGGGCAGCAACATTAGCCAGAATGAAAAAGCCGTCTGAAATGTGGACAAACCAGTTTTAAATGTCATTTTCTGATAAAACCAACCAGGATTTGATAGGATGTTATGACATAGAGTGGCTTAATTAAAAGTGATCTCAAAACCACCCCTTATTCTACACCTCTTCTCTCACTAGGAAGACCATCATTGAAGCATCAGTGGGAATATATATATAAAACGTGCAAAACTTTGAACTAATCACTACTCTGAGGACACAGATAAACCTCCAAGTGGCCCCTATGACGCTCTAAAAGAATGCAAATGACCAGCTTTGGGCAAGGAGTATACATCTTTCCATTCCCCACCATCCAATGAGAGCTGAAGAAGCTTCTAGGATGAGAAGCGAAACGTCTTCAAAGAAAAAACAGAAAGTCCAGTGGCCTCTTGAAAAAGCACCTTTGGGACAACCATGACCTGGATGACTGAGAATCTCCATAGACACCAAGAGAGAATGTCCATCATAACAAGATAGGCAGATTGTAGAAGTGGAAGTTAATTTTCATTATGTCTCCTCATGCCCCGACTTATAATATTCTCTCACTAGCATCGTGCACATGGTGAATATAGAAAGCTCCACTACTAAGGAACTCAAGTGGCATGGCTATCGAAATCTATAAACTATTGCAGTAAACAGTAATGAGATAACTGATTTCATTTCATTCATTCATTTCCAAGTCAGAAACTGCAGATAATACTTTTTTAAAAAAAGACTGTTCCTCGGGAAAAGTCAACAGTTGCTTTAGACTCCATGGATAGTAATGAAAAACAAAATAAAAAGAAAATGAGTTAAAGAAATCCATCAGCTTCAGGCTATGTTTAAACTCAATGAGCAGAGAAAGTATTCAGAGCCTCATTTTGGGGTGTTGTATGCTTGTAAGTCTAATCTTCCATCTTTCTCCTCCCTAAGGCAGGATTGTTAATAGAAGGAAGTTTAAAGAGGAAGTGGGGGGAAACAGCCTGCAGAGCATTTTGTAGTGCTACTAAATACAAATAGGACCACAGAAATGTTAAAGTAGATGTATCTTTCAGACATGTATTAGAAAAACATATTGAGGGTTCTTTTCCTAGTGATCTGCCTGGTTAAAAAGGAAGATAGAGATAGATAGATAGATTATAGATAGATATGAGAGAGAGAGAGAGAGAGAGAGAGAGAGAGAGAGAGAGAGAGAGAGAGAGAGAGAGAGAGAGAGAGAGAGAGAGAGAGAGAGGGAGGGAGGGAGGGAGGGAGGGAGGCACGGCCACGAGGCACGGCCACGAGGCATGGCCACACGGCACGGGAGGAAGCGAACTGGCAGCGAGGTAAGTTAGAACCCACCCCTGATGTCAGGCACAAAGAATCAGGGCCATACATTAAGTTGCAGTTCAGAAGATTTATTGCCCAAGTCTGTACATAAGTATCTAGTCAACTAAAGTTCAATACTAAATTGGTGCCAGATAAGGGTCAACAGAATTCAAGAGGGATTGAACTTAGACCATTTATGGGAAGTAATGACTCTAGGCTGATGACTGACTTAACTCCACCTCCCAGCTCTGCCTGCACTTCTATAATTTAGTGCAGAAATATAAAGTTTAAAAAAAGGATCATATATATATATATATATATATATATATATATATATATATATATATATATATATATATATATATATATATATATATATATATATATATATATATATATATATATATATATATATATATATATATATATATATATATCAATGGTGGCCTGCCCTTGCTAAATGATTACTTAATTCTGCACATCTACTTAGTGTCCATACCATGTTTCCCGAAAATATGACCTACTCAGAAAGTAAGTCCTAGCTTAATTTTTACATGTGCGCCCAATATAAGCCCTACGTGCAAAATAAGGCCGAATTAAGACCCTGCCCACTCCAGGGTCCACAGGTAAAAATTAAGCTAGGGTGGGGATGGGGGGTGGAGCTGCCTACTACTTACCTTCCGACAGTTGCAGCCAGGCCTTGCACACCTCGTCCCATTTTTTCTGCAGGCAGCAAGGCTTTCCTGAAGGCCTCTGTAGCTGATAACAGAGCTCTGGATCGATCTGTAGCTCTGTTATCGGCTGCAGAGGCCTTCAGGAAAGCCTTGCTGGCCTTGCTGGACAGCTCTGATAGCGAAAAAGAGGCCAGGGGCGATGCACACAAATGAGGTGAGTCAGTGGATGACATCCCCCGCCCCTAAAATAAGACCTGGTGCCTTTTTTGGTGGCAAAAAGATATAAGACAGGGTCTTATTTTCGGGGAAACACGTTATGTACATAAGGCATGGGATATGCACATCTATCTCTAGTTTACACCCTGAAATCTCACTCAACCCCCCTTCTCTTCTTTGTCTTTCAGTGGAATTTCTTAACTTGCTTCAGGAAATGAATGCTTCCCAATTGGATATGGATGGAAAGCAACTAATAACCGTCCCCACTCTATTTAACATTGCAATTTAGCATCGTTGGCTTATTTTATAGATTTGGGATGGAATCCATAAGATCAAGAAGTTAAATTGCTTGGCATAAAAGGGGGATAAGCTTTGCCTGTCATTGGATAGTGAGAAAGCATGTAATATTCCCTTTCTAAGTTGAGCTGTTCCCAGTGCAATTGAAGCTGGGGTATAATTATAATCAGAGCTGTGGATTCACCACATTAGTGTAATAAAATTCTCCCAGTGGAAATGTTAACTGTGTAGTAATTATGAAATGAAAGGCCTTCGCAGGAAAACAGCTGTGATAGCAGAACACAGAAGTGGTACAGAGCAAAAGATAGTGCTTAGACACAAAATTCTTATGTGAAGAAGTCTTGTTTTTAACACACACGTGCACACACTCGCAAACATTTCCTGGCCCTTATTATATCTTGCCTATAAGGACTTCTAATGCTACCCTAATTATGTGAACCCAGAAATAAAACCTCTGGAATTTAAGAGGTAAGTAGTAAACATGAGAAAAGCTCAACTGTTCACCCCAATCTAAACACATCCATGTTGTTTTCTTGGAAACATGATGGAAGTGGTTTTTCATTGCCTTCTCATTGCCTTTCTATTTGTTGTCTTCTCAGTCTGACCTAAAAATCTGATATTTCCTGGTTTCATGCCATCCGAACACTATCTACAGTAGGTTCAACTCTGTTAAGCTCCTCCAGGTCAGCATCAGTGCACTTAATTGAGGAATAAGAATAACCACAAAAACAACCAAAGAGTATAAACAGTAATCAAAGTGAAGATGTTACGTCCTACTTTACTCTTCCAAACTCTTCACATTTTTCAGTCTAGCAGGATTTGGGGATAGAGCAAATGTGATCAGAGAACTGATAACAGAGACTATATGTTCCATGGTATGAGGTGTGGCTCCTTGTATTGGGTCCATATTGATTTTCAGGTAAATAAAATCTACTGAGTGGAGACGATGTTGACATCACCCATTAGAGCCATGGTGGCACAGTAGTTAGAGTGCAGTACTGCAGGCTACTTCTGCTGACTGCTGATTGCCAGCAGTTTGGCAGTTCAAGTCCCACCGGCTCAAGGTTGACTCAGCCTTCCATCTTTCCGAGGTGGGTAAAATGAGGACCCAGATTGTTGGGGGCAATAGGCTGACTCTGCAAGCCACTTAGAGAGAGCTGTAAAGCACTGTGAAGCGATATATAAGTCTAAGTGCTAGTGCTATTGCTAAAACAAAGAAAAGTTGGTCAACCTTCTTGGCCAAATTTCCAACATATTTTTGGCAATAGAAATGTTCCATCACAGACTATTCTGACAATCTATAGCAAGCAGAGAGAAGGCATTTCAACAGGATAATTATGATGCTAATGACATGCCTGATGTTTTTTCAATATATTAAAGTTTCTATAGCTCCAAGTAATCTGGGAGCAAATCCTGTTGAATTCATTGGGATTCCTAACTTTTTATAAGAATGTTATCACTGTCAGACTTGATTCATACATAAAACAGAGACGGGGAATTGAATTCTTTTGATCATATATTCGCTTGGATCTTTAGTAGGGTATTACAGATGGAATTCATTCTGGTGCCAAGGTCTACAGATCATATTCTAATTATATAGGTTTTCATAAAAACCGGAAAAACAGCAAATAATTAAATCCCAATTGGATTTAGACAATGCGTGAGTGAATCCTCCTTGTTTGTCTCACAGCTGAAATGTCTCCATATGTCTACAAAATGTAACAGGAAAAAGTTGGAGAAAAGAATAAATCAATCAATAAAAGAAAGGATGGACATCAGCACTGTGTCAAAAAGGAGTGGAACAATCAAAAGCTGGTTGAAGTTCTCCGGAACTCACAGGGACGTTCCATAAGGCAGGCGTAAGAACAGAGAAGACACATCTTTTGGGTTCTATTTAATAGAGGGGACCTGGAGTGTGTCCACCCCATTGGAACTGATAGCAGGGCCAGAAATCTGGGAAAGTAATCCCAGACGTTGCCTCCAGGGGTGGTATTCAGCAGGTTCAGACAGGTTCTGGCGAACTGGTAGCGGCGACTGCCTACCCGCCCAGATGTAATGCCGTCCTATTTAGCCACATTTTCGAGGCTGGGCGCTTGCGCGGAAGGCACACGCGCGAGTAAAGCACATGTATGGGAGGCTGTGCGCATGTACCGAGGTGCGCTCACATTTGCGAACCGGTAGGGAAGGTAAGTGAATACCACCCCTGGTTCCCTCTGATCCAGGGGTGAAATCCAGCAGGTTCTGACAGGTTCTGGAGAACCGGTAGCGGAAATTTTGAGTAGTTCGGAGAACCGGCAAATACCACCTCTGGCTGACCCTAGAGTGGGGTGGGAATGGGGATTTTGCAATATCCTTCCCCCTGGAGTGGGGAGGGAATGGGGATTTTGCAGTATCCTTCCCCTGCCATGCCCACTAAGCCACGCCCAAAGAACCGGTAGGGAAAAATTTTGAATTTCGCCCCTGCTCTGACCTGAAAAAATTATGAAATCTGTGCTACAATTGACATTTCCTTTGAATTACGACTATCTGAATAACTAATTTTCATAGCCTTTTTTAAATGCAAGCTTTCTTGTAATAACAAGAACAGAGATAAGAGAACTGTGTAAAACTGCATGATAAAATCTCAATAACCACAATACAAATGAATTGGCTCCACTTCATTATATGTTATCAGATCTGTGTAATCTAGCAATTAAAAGTGTAGATACAACTTCCTTTCTTCCTCTCTGTTCCCAGTTTTATAACATAGAGTGAAAACGAAGTTGGAACTTCTCGATAGCCATGGAATTAAGGAGAAGGAAGACTATAAAAATAACATTGGCCTTAGATAACATAGTCCTCTACTTATGACTGGATGCTTAGCAAGTATTCGAGGCTACAATGGACCTATCTGGGTGCTGCCTATGGTCTGGATTTGAAATTTTAGTGATAACCCCTCAGTTACATGATCAAACATCAGGTGAACCGAATCACATTTATTGCCAGCAAACCACATGTGATCATGTTTTATGATGGTTGTCATACCCCCAGATATTTTGTTTATATTCTGTTGTTGTTCTCTGGCCCCATCTAGTGGCCGGGGCCCAAATACCAGTCTGTATTCTTTGGAAGCTGATCTGGCCCTTTAAGGGTTGTCTACCCGTCAACCCTCACTGCTAAAACAAGTCCATCCTGGGAAGCCATCCATTTCCTTTAGCATTCGGAAGGAAACAGAAGCGCCAGGAAAAATCCAGCCTAATCCGTGGCACACAGTCATCTGAGGACCAAAATCCACAGCTCATACAGACAGCATCGCTGGTGAGATTTAGATATATCTGTATTTGTTAATTGTTATGCTCCCTAGCAACTCAACAGTGCTTATTTTGGGTTCTTATTGTATGTTTTTCTATTTTCCCCAGATTCACCATATCCTGTTCTTTCAATAAAGCATTCAGATCTACACACGCGGTCTGTTTTATTGGAGGAGAGGTAGGCTTAGCTGCATGTTGAGCTGCATACAGAGTAATGTGTAGCGAGGACAGAACAATGGTTTTGCTGCTTAAAAACCTTATGCAGAAAAAGGTCATAAAAAACTACCGTATTTTTCGGAGTATAAGATGCACCTTTTCCCCCCCTAAAAGAGGCTGAAAATTTGGGTGTGTCTTATACTCCGAATGTAGCTTTTTTGAAGCTTTGCCTTTTGAAAAAAGAAGCTTTTTTTTCAGCCCTAACGAGGTCCCAGCTCTTCCCGGCTTGTTTTCATTTGTATTCCCCCCGAAAATAGCCCTAACAAGGTGCTAACGATCTTCCCTGCTTGCAGGATTTTTTCATTGCTACTCCCTCCGAAGAAGTTTTTTTCCAGCCCTGAGTCTTTGCAGGCTTGTTTTCATTGCTACTCCCTCCGAAGAAGATTTTTTTCAGCCCTAACCAGGGGATAAAATAATGTGCTGAAGCTGACCAGACTAAGGACGTTAGCCAGAGAATACCTGGTAGGTAGATTTCCCCCCCTATTTTCCTCTCCAAATACTAAGGTGCATCTTATACTCTGAAAAATATGGTACTTGTGACCATGATGGGTAGGTCAGAAATTGAGGACCACTGTAGAAAGTTTTTCTCTCACATTGATAGAGGTTGGGATCCATTGAAGTTCAGTGTAGTGAGATGCAACACTGAAGAATGGAAATACTTTTCCTCCCCTAGCACAGGGGTTTCAAACTCAAGGCCCAGGGGCTGGATCCATCCCATGGAATGCTTAGATCTGGCCCATGGGGATGTCTTGGAAACAGCGAAGGACCGGCCTCCATTTTTGCTGGCAGAGGTTTGCAAGATGCTGTCGCAGCTGAAAATGGTGCTCGCAAGGGGCCACGTGTGGCTCCCCCAAGCTCCGTTTTTACTGGCAGAGAGTTGCAGGAGGCCGTCGCAGCCGAAAATTGAGCTTGGGAGCCTGTTTTTGCTGGTGGAGCACTCAGGCCGCTACAGGCGCCCTTGACACAAGTGACGTCGAGCTGGCCAATGAAATTGAGTTTGACAGCATTGCCCTAGCACGTAGTTACATTGCTGGAATATGCTGCCAACTGTTTTTAGAATGGAAGCCAATTGGGTTGGGTTTAAAAGGAGACCAGATGAACAGGCTCTCAGTGACTGCTAATATTGATGGTTATTTACTACTCCTGATTTTTTAAACAGTATATCTTTTATTTTATTTTTATGTATTTATTTATTTTGTCAACACGTGTACAAGATAACAGGTATGATATAAACATAAACAAAAGCAAAGTATATATAGGTAAAAATTAGACAATAGGACAGAAGGACAGGGACGGTAGGCACGATGGTGCTCTTATGCACGCCCCTTACAGACCTCTTAGGAATGGGGTGAGGTCAACTGTAGACAGTCTAAGGTTAAAGTTTTTGGGGTTTGGGGAAGAAACCACAGAATCAGGTAGTGCATTCCAGGCACTGATTATTCTGTTGCTGAAGTCATATTTTCTGCAGTCGAGTTTCGAGCGGTTTACATTGAGTTTGAATCTATTGTGTGCTCTTGTATTGTTGCGGTTGAAGCTGAAGTATTCATTGACAGGTAGGACATTGTGGCAGATGATTTTATGAACTACATTTTATGAACTACATTATCTAAAGGGAAGGGAGCTGTTGACATCTAATCTGGCATGTGAACTCCCCAAATGCATCATTGGTCAACTGTAAAATGGGCTTGCACACCCATATAGATGGCAGCAAAAAAAAAGTTAGTGCTTCGTTTGTCCTTCTATTGCCTCTTTATTACAAATGAGTGCAAATTATATATGTATAAATTATGAATGGCCTTTTATTGTATTACACAGCATTGCATTATCTTATGGCCTTGCATGCATTTGTCTTCACTCTTTGAATTAAGTTTGCTGCTGAATGCCTTTCAAGTTTTGATGCCTCAGTAAGAGTCCTTCAAATCATTGACATAAGGTATTAAAAAGAAGGGATTGGGGAAAGAATTAACAAGTAATCGTGTGTGGAGAAGATATGACGATCACGCTGTAGCTAATACCATAATACGATAAAGATACTATATCTTGCAGCTGCAAATGTGTGCTCTGCTCACCCTTTGCCCAAGGAAGCCTCTGCCTGTTGGTCTTGCTGCTAATTGAAGGACTCAATCAATGAGGATGAATCTTAAATGAAGCTGCAAACTTGTTCAGGGTTGTACCATCTTAAGGAGTGGGGATTAGGCAGCTTGATTAGCTCGGCTTCCGCTGATTCCACTAAGTCCATTCTAGCCATCTCCAAATGCAATGATCCCTAAGCACTAGTAATAAAAGCCAAAAAGCACAGTAAAAAATAGATTAAGTATAAAGAAGACCAAAGTACCAAGAATAAGTACAGCCAGCAACCTTGTATCAGGTAATAAAGACTTATTAGAAAGTTAGCACCCACCCCTCTCCTAGAAGAACGAAATGTTTTGGGAAATGCTAAAAAGGCAGATTATTATATTTCCCAAGGGGAGAAATGGAGAAACATGCAACCCCCACCTTCCTTAATAGCCCACAGCAGATGTCAGCACTTAAGAGATAAAGAGCTTATTGAAAGAAGTATCTAGATAGCTCTATTCATAAGCAAATAGCCATCAGTCAAGATCCAACACAGGAAAAGCCATTAAGCTACAATAGGAATTGCACAACACCCTTTCAGGACACAAGCCCCGTCATTGCATCACCCTCAGAAATTTCAACCAAACTTAGCTCAGAAAAACACCTAGGATTTGTACTTTGCCTATAGAGCCAGCTATGACCTCTACATAACCCCTACATGGCCCCATGGGAATCTGACAACAGCCAATAGAATACATGTTCTTGCACAAGAACAGGAAGCTCAAGTGCAAAGCCCAAAAGAAGGTATAACCCCCCCACTCTCAACTCCATTTTGTTCAGCTGCCCACAATCACATGTGGTTCTGCTTCATCATTAAACCTTTCTTTCCAATCAGCCTCCATGTTTCCAGTGTCTTTCTCCCGGTTTGGAACTGAACCAGGTGGATATTTCTTCCCACGGACTAAACTGGTGAATGGTGGTTGCTCTTTGGGATTATTATTATTATTATTATTATTATTATTATTATTATTATTATTATTATTATTATTATTATTATTATTATTATTATTATTATTATTATTATTATTATTATTATTATTATTATTATTATTATTATTATTATTATTATTATTTCTATAGCCGCACAGCTCAAGAATTGACTCTGGCTGACGTATCTCATGAAGCAGAGCAATTAAAACAGTGCAAAATAAACAAACAGCACAATGTATACATGGCTCTAAAGCTCTTACTATGCATGACAACACAACCAGGAAATGCATAGTACACTCAGAACCCAGGGCTGGGCACACAACCCAGTCTTCACAGTTTTAGGAAAAAGCCAACAGGGTTGGGGTATCCTGGGTAACTGAAAGGGGAACATTGCAGAGACCAGAGAAGTCACATCTTCTGGTTCATATCAGTCAACATTCCTTGATTGATGGGACCCACAAATGCCCAACCTGCTTGACCAAACTGGATGGATTGAAACGATCAAGAGAAGACGGTCGCTTAGGTAGCCTGGCCCCAAGCCAGGAAGGGCTTTGATAGTGATAACCAGCATCTTGAATTGCACCTGGAAACCCACACGCAACCAATGCAGCTCACAAAGCATTGGTGTTACATGTGTTGAACGCACAACACTCTTTATTGCCCCATATTTTGCATCCGTTGAAGCTTCCAAATGCACCCATTTGGTCAGACTAAAGAAATATCAGTCAAGAAATATCCTGCACAGTAAGATAGCAATGGAGGCTTTGGAAAAGATATTGAGATGCAGTGATGATAGATACATCAGTCTGGTCATCATAAAGATTGAAAAGGGAGATTACGACCATAAGGTTCAGATTCAAAAAAAAAAATCTTTACCAAAAATGAAAAATAGAAAATCCATGCCAACGAGGTCTGAATGAGCTGAAGACTGAACTGGAGAGTGACTTTCTCAAAGGATACAAAGAAACTTATCCCAAAGGCTATCTGAACTTTTGCGTGCACAATATTCTGTCACGGTTCCAAATAGCATCCAAAATTAAATCAGAATCTGAGTCAAAGTATTCCTCAAAGTCCCAATTTATTAATAGAGCCATGTTGGCACATCTGGGTGAAATCCGAATCTTCACCATCATACTGACTCCTTAATTAAAACATGTTCTCTGTAGTGCTGCTTTGCTTTAATCCAAGGGTGCCAAACTCGTGGCGTAACATTGTCATCACGTGATGTATCGTGACTTTTCTCCCCTTCACTAAAACGGGGGTGGGGGTGGCCAGCACGTGATGCATCCAGCCCGCGGGCCGCGAGTTTGACACCCCTGCTCTAATCTGTTTGCAAAATATCCTGCTTGGCTGGTTGGAAAGGAAGAGAAGACAATACTTACAAAATGTTAGGTCTAATCAACAGGATCGCACAAAAGAGCTGAGTTTACTTAAGCCCCTTGTTAGTGATCAGCAAGAAAGCTGCTTGCAAGGCTCAGCTCTGTTCTGTACTATCAGTTGAGCAAAACTGATAATTAGCCTAAGAACTGCTTTGGTTGTGTTTGTTATGTTGCAGAAAGGATGGGAGGGAGGAAAGGGAGGGAGGGAGGAAAGGAAGGAAAGAAGGGAGGGAGGAAAGGAAGGAAAGAAGGAAGAAAGGGAGGGAGGGAGGAAGCAAAGGGAGGGAGGGAGGAAGAAGGAAAGTATTGTTTCACAGCTTATAATAGACAAAAACTTTCAATTTCCTTAAAACATAACATTTAAATCCCTTTTAGGGAGACATTTTAGAATGTTGAGGTGCTCAACATGAGGAGGGAGGGAGGAAAGGGAGGGAGGAAGGAAAGGAAGAGAGGGAAGGATGGAGGGAGGAAAGGGAGGGAGGGAGGGAGGGAGGAAGATATAATTGTTTCACATCTTATAATAGACAAAAACTTTCAATTTCTTTAAAAAATAACTTTTTAATCCCTTTTAGGGAGACATTTTAGAATGTTGAGGTGCACACAAGAAAAATGAACTTATTAGCCTAATTTCTCCACTGATGACCTCCAGACATTAAAATCCATAATCAAAAATGCCATTCCTTCTCAACAAACTGTCTCTCATCTATGTGCATTTCAAAATGTGTTGCGTGTTGTAATTTCTGACAGAACTGAACACAAGATGGCGACAGAGCCCCTTAAAAAGAAAGGGTTTTTTTTTAGTGTTTTCTTTTTTTTCAAAACAAATATTCAAATTTGGCTTCAGAGATATATACAAGTCACATATTTTATCTATGAATTAAAACATTTTTAACAGCCCACCCAGTTGTTCCTGCTAATTATTTGATAACAAGGTAGTTTAATCAAAGAAAAATTAAATGCATTAATTAGCTATATTCCTGTTTGATACATTCTTATCTCTTCTTGCAGACTTTAAAATAATTCCATATTATCTTGGTTGATTAAATAGAAACCATCTGCTATTGTTATCAGTACTAATACTTTACTTCCACATAGGTTAAAGATTTGCTCTTCAAGGAGGAGGAAAAGGAGGAGGAGGACCAAGTTTAAAAAAATAATTGATTTTTGGATTCCAAACTATGACATGCAAGATGGCAGCATCCAACCAACCATGTCTGATCTTAAGAAAACAAAACTGTCTGTCTGTCTCTCACCCATTCACATACACAAAGACTATTTGATGTCCAACACTGGTGGTTTTCAAAAATACATTGGACAACCATTTGACCGGGATGGCATAAGGTCTCCTTATGCCATCCCGGTGTTATGCCATCCCGGTAAGGTGTTCAACTAGAAGACCTCCAAGGTGCCTTTCAGCCCTATGACGCAGGGGTGAAATTCAGTAGGTTCTGACAGGTTCTGGAGAACCAGTAGCAGAAATTTTGAGTAGTTCGGAGAACCGGCAAATACCACCTCTGGCTGACCCCAGAATAGGGTGGGAATGGAGATTTTGCAATATCCTTCTCCCAGGAGTGGGGAGGGAATGGGGATTTTGCAGTATCCTTCCGCTGCCACGCCCACCAAGCCAAGCCACACCCACCAAGCCATGTCACGCCCACCAAGCCACTCCCAGTGAACCAGTAGGGAATTTTTTTTTTAATTTCACCCCTGCCTATGAGTCTATGTTTTGATGATAAACAACGAGGAAGTCAACCAGTGACATCTGAAGGGTCACTTTATTTATTTATTTATTTATTTATTTATTTATTTATTTATTTATTTATTTATTTATTTATTTATTTATCTATCTATCTATCTATCTATCTATCTATCTATCTATCTATCTATCTATCTATCTATCTATCTATCTATCTATCTATCTATCTATCTATCATCTAACATCCATCATCCATCATCTATCTATCTATCTATCTATCTATCTATCTATCTATCTATCTATCTATCTATCTATCTATCTATCTATCTATCTATCTATCTATCTATCTATCTATCCAAACATGTACAGGATAGTAGTTGTTTTGTATAAACATAACATAAGTAAAAAAAAGTTCTGATAAAAGAGGACAATAGGACAGTAGGACAGGGACGGTAGGCACAATGGTGCACCAATTCTCAGTTTTGGTGATGCAATACTGCAATACACTTGACCTCTAATCAAACTTTTTGAACAAACAGAGCCAAGGATCATTTGCATTCAGAGGTTAAGGTTGTAGCCAGTCTGACAGTGTGTTAAAAGATGTTCCAGCTTAGAAACCATCTGGTAGAAGAAATGTTTGAGACCAAGCCCTTAGTGTAGGAGATGAGGCCAAGGGCTCTGCTCCCACAAAAGACCTAAGTCCACCCCACCCCCCCATTTTGAATTCCATTGACTCTTATGTAGCACCAATTTGCCTTAGTACAGCGGTCAGCAACCTGCGGCTCTGGAGCCACATGTGGCTCTTTCATCCCTCTGCTGCAGCTCCCTGTCGCCGGTCAGCACCACAATTTTGAGAGAACCTTCTGGTTTGGGGGTGGGAAGCAGGGCGTGCCAGGAAGAGACTCTATGGCAAGGGCTGGGTTTTCGGCCAGCTCCACAATTGATAGAGCTTTCTGTTAGGACTGGTAGAGGAAAAAGTATGCCGCGCTGGGAGGAGACTCTAGGGTTAGAGTTAGGGTTAGGGTTAGGGTTAGGGTTAGGGTTAGGGTTAGGGTGGGGAAACTGGACTTCCGATCGGCTCCAGAATTGAACAGGGGGCTTCCGGTTAGGACCTCTGTGACTCTTTGAGGGTTTATGGTTGCTGACCCCTGCCTTAATAGATCAGATTCTTGTGTACAGTTAGCATGTACTAAACTTGAAGTGCTTTGAACTAAACTCCTGTTCTTGGTTACTTGCACCTGACACTTAGGTCTATATCTGGTTTCCTCAAGGGAAGATAGTCTGGAGAGATTCTTGTAAACAGGGGATCAACAACAACCTATCTGACCCATTCTCAGAGCTGTTCCGGTTGCTTGGCCTGACGGTTGTAGCCCCCAAACACTGGAAGGTTATCACATTCCTAATCCTGACCCTCCTCTGTCAAAGGTCGTGCGATTGTTGTGGATTTTTTTTAACCGCTGCTCTTTTTTAATCACCCGTTCTGAATGCTCTTCGGTTGGAAACCCTATAGAAAAATTTAGCTTAATGAGAAATTTCAGCACATGCTCTTTGTTGTGGAGCTGAAAGGGAGGCCCTGACTGAACAGATTGCAAACGGTGCCCTTTTATGTCATGTTTTCCTCCGCTTTATCTTTTTCAGGGCAAGTACTTTGCTAGGAGAAAGTGATACCGTGGCTCAGAATATCAGTTTTGCCTAATTAGTTGCAATCAGATTCTCTCTCGTACCATTAATCAGGATTAACTCATGATATATTAATGCGACTGGTTATATCCTTTAAAAGGCTGTTGGAAATGAATTGTATCTTTGCTTCTATTCAGAGCAGCTGCCTGCTGAAAAGATGGAAAGAAAAAATAATAATGCACCTAATCTTAATTCAGGTACAGAATTGGGAAGAAACAATATGCCCAGGCGAAAGGCACAAGAGAATTCCTTTCCCTTCCCTTTTTCTCCCTTCCCTTCCCTTCCCTTCCCTTCCCTCCCTCCCTCCCTTCCTTTCTATTTTATCATCATGGCTATTATAGATTATTTGCACAATTAATGATGCGGTTCCCTGATTGCTTAAGATAAGTGGGTTTACATTGTATATAAATGAGAAAATACGTTTATGTATTTTGTTTTACTAACACCCAACAACTAATCTCCCTTTACACATTTATATAAAAATGTAAAGAAAAAATAATAATGTGCCTAATCTTAATTCAGGTCCAGAATTGGGGAGAAACAATATGCCCAGGCAAAAGTCACAAGAGAATTCTCCTTCCTTCCTTCCTTCCTTCCTTCCTTCCTTCCTTCCTTCCTTCCTTCCTCCCTTCCTTCCTTCCTTCCTTCCTTCCTTCCTATCATCATGGCTATTATACATTATTTGCACAATTAAGGATGCGGTTCCCTGATTGCTTAAGATAAGTAGGTTTACATTGCATATAAATGAGAAAATACACTTATGTATTTTGTTTTACTAACACCCAACAACTAATATCCCTTCACACATTTATATATATATATATATATATATATATATATATATATATATATATATATATATATATATATATGTATATGTATATGTATATGTATATGTATATGTATATGTATATGTATATGTATATGTATATGTACATGTACATATACATATACATATACATATATATATATATACGTATATATATAAATAGATCTATAATAGTCTCCCTTTATTTTCATTTATCAGCAAAAAATCCTACATATATATATATATATATATATATATATATATATATATATATATATATATATATATATATATATATATATATATATATATATATATATATATATATATATATAAATGTGTGCAAGGCATACATGATCCTGTAAAATGGGAAAACGCAAATTTACCCTTGGAAATGGTGTTACCTGCCCCTGCTGGAATTCTGTCAGAATGCAAAGGCATTCAGTAAACAAATAATAATTAAATCTTGGTATTTTAGCCTACTTCACGTAGATCTTTCCAAAGTAAGTAAAGTTTGTACTTCCAACCAGTATATATTAACCAGTTGGAATGGCTTGCCTTCAGAAGTTGTGGGTGTTCCTTCACTGGAAGCTTTTAGCAATAGCACTTAGACCAGAGGTGCTATTCACTTACCTTCTCTACCGGTTTGCAAATGTGTGTGCGCATCCACGCATGAGCACGTCCTTCCGCGCATGCGCTTTGCTCATGCGTGCACCTTCCGTGCATGTGCCGGGCCTAAAAAACATGCCTAAATAGGATGAAATAGAGCTGGGGAGTAAACAGGCCCACCCACGATTACCACTACTGGTTCGGGCAAACCGGTCCAAACCGGCTGAATACTACCTCTGACTTAGACTTATATACCGCTTCATAGTGCTTTGCAACCCTCTCTAAGCAGTTTATAGAGTCAGCATATTGCCCCCAACAATCCGGGTCTCATTTTACTGACCTCGGAAGGATGGAAGGCTGAGTCAACCTTTTAAGAAGAGAGTGGACAGCCACTTGTTGAAAATGGTATAGGGCCGTGATGGAGAACCTATGGCACACGTGCCACAGGTGGCATGCGGAGCCATATCTGAGGGCACATGAGGCGTTGCCCTATGTCAGCTCCAGTGTGCATGTGCACGCTGGCCAGCTGATTTTCGGCCTTAGGGAAGGCCGTTTTTGCCCTCCCCAGGCTTCAGGCAGCTTCCCTGAAACCTCCAGAGTGCGAAAAACGGTCCAACGGGCAAACTGAAAGTTCAGAAAAATGGAGGGAGGGAAGTTCATTTTTCCGAGCTTCTGGTTTGTCCTTTGGGCCGTTTTTCGCACTCCGGAAGTTTCAGGGAAGCCTGAGAGTGAAAAACGGCCCAATGGGGGGGTGCATGTGGAGGGATGCACGCATGTGCAGTGTGGCGCTCATGGGGGTGTTGTGTGGTGGCATGTGCACGCGCCAGCACACACACACTCTTTTATTTTTGGCACACAAGAAGAAAAAGGTTTGCCATCACTGGTCTAGGGTCTCCTGCTTGAGCAGAGTGTTGCTCTAAAAGACCTCCAAGGTCACTTCCAATTCTCTATTTCTGTTCTGTTAAAAAAAACTATTGACAATATTCTCCTACCTATACATTCATCAGCACTGTTACTATATTATTTCTTGAAGACAACCTTAAAACCAAACTATCTAGATTTAGGATGAGAGGAAACCTACCGTGTCCTGCTGATCTTCTAGGAGGAAGATCCATATCTGGGGATTAAGAGATATCTGCCACTGTGCAACTGTATATATGATGACATTTTCTGTGCTAATGTCTGGTCTGATCAGGAAAATTGTGATGTTGTGTTTTCAAGCAGTTGGGGGGGGGAAGGAAGACCCCAAAGGTAAAATCTTCTTAAATATCCCCTTGAATTTCTGCAAACACCTCCTTTCAGAGTTGTTTCTGTGAGAGACGCTATGACGGACCAGTCCGAGGGATAAATTTTTCTTGGTCCCACAACTTCTGAAGCATGCAAAACTAAAAATTTGCATACTAAAAGTATGCAAAACTCTGTAACAGAATCCAAAGGATCCTGTAATCCAGGGGTTCTCCTACCCTTACTTTTCTTTCGGCTCTGTTTACTGAATTTTAGAACCTCTTGATTATATTACATTCTTGTTCTTTGGCTTGGTCAGCACACTATAAAACAGATGTTGAAACTCTAGAACGAGTGCAGAGAAGAGCAACCAAGATGATTAGGGGACTGGAGGATAAAACATGAACGATTACAGGAACTGGGCATGGCTAGTCTAGTGAAGAGAAGGACCAGGGGAGACCTGATAGCAGTGTTCCAATATTTGAGGGGCTGCCACAGAGAGGAGGGGGGTCAAGCTATTTTCCAAAGCACCTGAATGCCAGACAAGGAACAATGGATGGAAACTGATCAAGGAGAGATTCAACATGGAAATAAGGAGAATTTTTCTGACAGTGAGAACAATCAACCAATGAAATAGAAGTTTCCTTCGGAAGTTGTGGGAGCTTCATCACTGGAAGCTTTCAAGATGATGTCATCTGTCAGAAATGGTATAGGGACTCTTGTTTGGGTGGGGGGTTGGACTAGATGACCTATAAGGTCCCTTTCAACTCTGTTCTTCCATTCTGTTCTTCTAGGTGATTCCACATGTAGATCAGTGGTGGGTTTCAAATTTTTTTTACTGCCGGTTCTGTGGGCATGGCTTGGTGGGCGTGGTGTGGCTTGGTGGGTGTGGCACGGGAAGGATACCATAAAATCTCCATTCCCACCCCACTCCAGGGGAAGGTTACTGCAAAATCCCCATTTCCTCCTGATCAGCTGGGACTCGGGAGGCAGAAAATAGATGGGGGCGGGGCCAGTCAGAGGTGGTATTTACTGGTTCTCCGAACTACTCAAAATTTCCACTACCGGTTCTCCAGAACTGACAGAACCTGCTGAAACCCACCTCTGATGTAGATGTATCAGCCTTGAAACAACATGGCTCTGAATCGACATGAATTATCTAGCTGGTTATTCTTTCTTGTGCATGATCTCTTCAGAGGTGCCATGATGGGATGAGAGAAATGCATGATGGGAGACTTCTCAACTGGCATCACATATCAGGATGCGAGAGCATAGGCATGTATGTGCTCTGTGATGACGTCACCACGAGTGTGTTGTGTACGTTATTTTTGTATCGCTGCCGCTTGATTCTGCATTTATATTTTACTTCATTGTCTATTTATGACAGCATAAAAAGCCTATACTACATCTCAGGAATAAAAGGGAGAACAGGATAAAACACCCCCATGTTTAAGAATTCAGACAGGAGTTTCAAATACTTAGAATGGTAAGAATGAAAGTATTGCAGGATGTTATATATATTTTTCCCCTCCCTTTTCACTCGGGGGAAACAAAACATGAAAAGAGAATTTTTTTTAGAGCGATATACATAAAGTACTATGGCAAATTGTTGATTCAAGATGATAGCAGGCAGCCATGTATAAACAGTCTGACAAAGAAGGAAGACGCAAAGGAACATCGAAATAAATGCACGAGGCATAAAACTGTCTTTAACTACAACCTTGATTTGGGAGCAATGCGAACTTTGCAAGTATCTTGCGAACTTGGTTTTATATATATATACATCTATACATTTATACACACACACACACACACACACACACACATACACATTACTCAGTAATTCAAAACTTGGGGAACTGGAAGATAAAACATAACAAGACAAGTTGCAGCAATTGGGTATGTCTAGTTTAATGAAAAGAAGGACTAGGGGTGACATGAAAGCAGTGTTCCAATATCTCAGGGGCTCCCACAAAGAAGAGGGAGTCAAACTATTCTCCAAAGCACCTGAGGACAGGACAAGAAGCAATGGGTGGAAACTAATCAAGCAGAGAAGCAACCTAGAACTAAGGAGAAATTTCCTGACAGTTAGAACAATTAATCAATGGAACAACTTGCCTCCAGAAGTTGTAAATGCTCCAACACTAGATGTTTCTAAGAAGAGATTGGACAACCATTTGTCTGAAATAGTATAGAGTTTCCTGCCTGGGCGGGGGGTTGGATTAGAAGACCTCCAAGGTCCCTTCCAACTCTGTTATTCTGTTACTCGCATAATATTTGATTCCCTACAAATAATTATCTGAACATCAAGAATTGTTTTTTCCTTCACTAATAAATTTAGAAACCATCTATCTGGGAATAAAATTAATCATTTGACTGTAAGGATGAGTAACAAGCAGAGCAGGAGTGGTATTCACTTATTTTCCCTACCAGTTCGCAAATGTGAGTGTGCAAGTGCGCATGCTCGCTTTGGTCGCGTGCGCGGCTTCAAAATGTGCCTAAATAGGACAGCATAGCTGAATACTATCTCTGAAGCTGAGGTAGAAACAATTTTCTCTAGATCCGCCAACCTCTGTTGATTATTAATTAACTGGCTTTAAAATATATATACTGTATATAGAAATTGCCACCCAGAATCATTTCTTTTTGTGATCAGTGCTATCATATATATCCATTAAATACAAGAAATAATGTCATAACAAGGAAATTATGAAACACTATTAGTTAGATGTTAGCTCTCAATGAGCAAACTATGAGGAGAGACAAAAGGAAGGAGCTAATTGATGAGAATTAAATGCAAGCTCTGTACCAGAATGCAGTGCCAGCATGAAACCAACATGAAACCATGAATAAAAGCTACCTCAGGGCTTTTGAAACAGATTAAGGTGTCACAATGGTGTGTCACACTTTGTGGTGGCCATCTTCTCTTTTTTTTAACCACACCCTCCAGAAATCCCTGATGCATTAAGAACAATTGGAGATATATATTTTTACATATTAAAAGTAATTTTTAGACATTTTGTAATTGATTGATGGAAATTTTGTTGATGTACAGATTTTCCAAGAGTTTTTGATATGGCACCCAGTGTGCTGATAACCACTGGGAACACAGTCACCAGTTTATGCCATAATCTGTCGATTTTGATTTTCAAGTCTTGATACTTTGTGTTCCTCTCCAATTCTTTGTCTTTTACTACATTCTGGTATTGCCACATCCATTGTTCACACTTTCTTCTTTTCTGGTGTGTTATGAGCCAAGCCTTAATCCGTTTGTATTCTGAAATCCCTCACTTATTATGATTATTATTAGTGATGTGAAGCCATTTGCTCAGTGATAGGAACATTGCCTTGGCATGCAGGGAGATTTCAAATGTAATTGACAAAATATCTTAGTTTCAGGCCCCTGGTTTACAACTCAAAATCCAATTGCAATATTCTACCCTCTAAATCCTGGTGTGACTGCCATTTGAAGGCACAGACTCTTGTCTGGTTTCTGTTTTTAACATAGAATGTAGAATAATAGGGTTGGGAGGGTCTTCTTGAGGTCTTCTAGTCCAACCTCCTGTTCAAGCAGGAGATCCTATACTATTCCAGACAAATGATTGTCCAATCTCCTCTTGAGAACCTCCAGAGATGGAGCGCCCACAACTTCTGAAGGCAAGCTGTTCCACTGATTAATTGCCAGGAAATTTCTCCTTAGTTCTTGGTTGGTTCTCTCTCCTTGATGAGTTCCCATCCACTACTTCTTGTTCTGCCCTCAGGTGTTTTGGAGAACAGGTCAACTCATTCTTCTCTGTGTACTTCCTGAAGTATTCCACAGAAAAAGAAGATAAGAGCTATATGATCGCAGTCTTCCAAGCAGTGGTGGGTTTCAATTTTTTTTACTGCTGGTTCTGTGGGCGTGGCTTGGTGGGCGTGGCTTGGTGGGCATGGCAGGGGAAGGATACTGTAAAATCTCCTTTCCCACCCCACTCCAGGGGAAGGTTATTGCAAAATCCCCATTTCGTTCCGATCAGCAGGAGGCAGAGAATAGATGGGGGCGGGGCCAGTCAGAGGTGGTATTAACCGGTTCTCTGAACTACTCAAAATTTCTTCTACCGGTTATCCAGAACTGGTCAGAACCTGCTGAAACCCACCTCTGCTTCCAAGTACTGGAAGGCTGCAATCATATCAGTCCTGGGCCTTCTTTTTTTGTGATTCCAGTTCAAGATTGAAGTACTCAAATCAATAGCCTTTCAAATAAGTCCTGTACAGGTGCCCCTTACCACATCTGCCATGCAGTTTCTTCAGAATCTTCTCTCCCTATAGGCTTGTTACAAGTTATGAGTAGCAGCATACAACTGCGGTTTCCTTTCTACTCTTTTAAGACTTCTTTGAGAGAAGAAAAAAAGAAGTACAGACATTTTTTTTCATATTTGCCTATCTTATTTGTTAGTCCTAGTCTTCTTGAGCAGATCGCTCCTCTTCAGTTAGGCTATGTTATTTCAAAGAAATTTACGTTCCCTGAAAAAAATAAAGCCTTCTAACATATGTAATTCTATTTCAAAGAATCCAAATGCTTTGTTTTCTTCCTCTGTAAGCCCATGCATGCTATCTTTTAAGTATAATTCTCAGTACTTAACAAGCAACTTCTTGCTCACAGTAGCATTCTAAATTTCCCTGTAAATAATTGGCAGTGAGAAGATGCACAGTGCAGTTCAGCGCAAGGTGTCTTTCTACGTTGCTATGGGGGAAAAGAAAAACCAGCCCAAAGGAAGTCAGAGACTGAGTTTCCCTTCATGCAAATTGCTTCAGGGACAAAGTAGAAGAAAAAGGTTGCCAACTAAATTATGCATTTTATGTAGCACATATCACTCAATGACATGTCATGTGCTACTCTTAAAAGACTACTGGGAGACACAGCACACAGAGAAAAATTACATAACAGGCTCAAGTCATTGAGTCTTGCTCCCTTGGAACCTGTTCGCAAAATAAGGTTAATTAAAAAGTTTCCAAGAGATTCATCCTGTTTCTGAAATGTACATACCGATGGATTGAATCTTCAAAATTTCGAACACAATTAACAGCATCATCTGTTGATCTATTTGCTCAGTATACAAATTGCAGGGGGGGGGTCTAACAGTGGATCCGTGATGGTTTTCAAGTGGGACAGCACTAGCCTTTCAAATGTTTTCATAACTACAGATGTTAGAGCAACTGGTCTGTAGTCATTCAGTTCCTTGATGGTGGGCTTCTTCGGAACATAGCACATCTCTAGCGATTTATTGAAGATTCGGGGTGACGACGGGGGCCAATTTGTCAGCACAGACTTTTAAGCAAGAAGGAGTTATCTTGTCTGGGCCTGGAGCTTTTCCTGGCTTTTGTCTGTGAAATAGGTCTTGCACTTCCTTTTCTGTGATCACTAGGAAGACATATAAATGATCCCACAAAAAAGCTGCCACACTTTGAACTACCATGTTAGCAGTGGACAATCCTGAATAGGAGCCGCACCTCAAAGAACATTTGCTGGGACTGTCTGTATAAATGGGGCATAGTATCCTCCCCTCAGTTTGACTGAGGGATTCCCACATCAAGTGTAGATTGCATTGTGGCTTGATGTAAGCTGAGAGCATATACCAGTCCAGTGTCTGATTTTTTAAATATAAATGATGCTGTGCTTTGGTGGTTAGATGCCCTGGATGTTGATATTCGAACATATATCTTTTTAACATTTATATTTTATTGGCTTCTACTAATCTAGATGAAATGTTAATATATCTTGCTAGTCCATGTATGATATGCCATGCGCTAAATAAATAACGTTCAACACATCCATCAAAAACCTTGGGCTTGGCACAAAGCAAATTGAAACAGATTCTATTTCATCTTCTTGGCCGCATCAAGTGTCAGCAATCATGCCATCTTCTTTCCCAAAAGCGGTGGTGGCAGGAGCTTCATTTCTTTAATAACACCATTGGAAGCATCCAAACAACAAGATTGGTCCATTTAGAACACAGGAGCCAAGAGAAAAAACCAAACCAATTAGTATATTCGGCAAAACACTCTTCGTTTCCTCATCAACGATCAGTATGAGCCTCTGTTTAATCCTCTTCAAAATGGCAAAGTAAGAATTGGGTCAGGGAGCAAGATATTCCCCAGCCTAATATGGATCTGCCCACAGAGCCTGTGTGCAGTTCACAAAAGTTTCCACAGCACAACCAAGAGATTTCTGGTTAGTGAGCTCTGATGATATTAGCTCTGATGAATCTTTAACATCAAGCAGTGCACATATGCAGACAAAAACGTGGCCGTACTACTCTATCGCTCCCACGATCTTCTCTTTGGACTAAATGAACCAGGTTCATGGTGTTCTCTCTACAAGCCTAATGTCATGTACTGATCACAAGAGACCCTTTCACAATAGACTATTAGCTGGCTACAAATCTGTAGCTGAGCCAGTTCCAGGGGTGAAATGCTACCGGTTCGGCCCGGTCTGGATGTACCGGTAGCAGAGGCAGCCGGTGGTTCGGAAAACCGGTAGCGGCGACAGCGCAAGGCTCCGCCCACCTGCCTGGACGTTGCCATTTTCTTTTTTTAACCCTCTGAGCATGCACAAAGCATTCTGCGCATGCGCAGAGGGTGAAAAAGTGCACTCGAGAGCGGAGCGAGGGTGAAAAAGCATGTGTGCGCATGCGAAACGTGCACTTCCAAACTGTTAGGGAAGGTAAGTAGATTTCACTGCTGGCCAGTCCCTTGTATGAAGGTTCTACCTTAAGTGCTATTTAGCAGGTGTAAATACGTCTTTACCTTGCTTCGCAGTTCTGATGCTTAAGAGAAATCATAAGAAAGATTAAAATTTACTCAGGCCCATGACCATTCTTATGCTTAACTTTACCAACTTTTGTTAGCTGATCCATTTGTTCATGGCAGTCCTAATTTTCATCATCGTTTGAGCATAGCAATGTTTATCTAAGCACCAATCAAGGCTGAAAGCACAATGCACCATGCCCAAAAAGCCAAGGAAAATTCACTCCCCCACGCACTAATGAAATATTAGGAAGAAGAAAAGCCAACTCAAAGAACACCACCAAGAACCCAGCAGTTCATTCTTATTAATTCAACAATGGCATTTTTCATGATTTGGTCCACCTCACCATGGAGAACTCTGGAAAGGCCAGGATTATGTTTCCGTGGTCCCAAAAGTTACCTATTTCATGGAAAGAATTCACGTTGGATTTGGTGGCATTTCTTGTAGTACAAACTTATTTAGCACAAATGCATATGGGAAAAAAAACAGTATAAATACTGTATAGTTGCCATCAGATTCAAATTCCTAAACATACTTCCAAAAGAAATTCAGAACATGACAAAGATAGTTGCATGCAGAAGATCCAGTCTTTTTATCTCCCTTTCAGACAGAGTTTCATGTCTATCATGCTCTACCATACTCTCAGCTCCTACTGAGAAAGGAAATTATCTCATTCTTGGGCTGAGCTAGATAAAATCCGTATTTTATAGATCCCTTTTTATGACCCTACAATATTTTAATTCAGGGTAGAGTCAGGATGACTTGATGGAACTGAGCATTACTAGCCGGATGCCCTTCCCAATGCCTATGGGGAACTCACAGCAGATTTTTTTTTCTTTAAACCTTAGGAGAGAAACATCTGTTGCTACCTAGGATTGAATTCTCAAACTTCCAAATGGGAGGCTAGAATCTTCATCATTAGGCCACCGTGCTGGTCAAACAAGGGATGCAATAGCCATTTATTTTGGTCCTTTACATCTCAATGATTACAACAGGGATTTGATATCTCAGGAAAGAAGCATCCTTGACGACATCCGTTGCTAATCACCACTGCACTGCTTCTAAAAACAATATGGCTACATCTATGTGGTGATCATAAGTCCAACTCTGCTAAGGGTATTTTAACATTTTTATAATTTGGCAGCTTGCATCTTTTTTCATAGTATTAAAGGTGGCCATCAAAAAGAGCAAGCATCAGAGGTGGGTTCCTACCAGATCTAACTGGTTCTTTAGAACCGTTAGTAAATCGGTGGTGACATCACGGAGCCGGTTCTGTTGGTGCTGTTCCGTGGGCGCCGCCATCTTATTTTTGGCTTCTGCGCAGAAGCTAATTTTTGCTTCTGCGCATGCGCAGAAGCTGAGTTTTCAGCACTGCACATGCACACACACGCCTGCGTGGCATGGCCAGGTGGCGAGCATGCGTGAGCAGCCACGCGGCGCAGGAGGAAGAGAACTGGCGGCGAGGTAAGTTAGAACCCACCCCTGGCAAACATGAATAGAATAGAATAGAATAGAATAGAATAGAATAGAATAGAATAGAATAGAATAGAATAGAATAGAATAGAATAGCTTCACTGTCACTTTAAATGTACGCTAATCGGCATACATTAAAATGAAATTTTGTTGCATACAGCTCTCAAAAGGTCACAAGCTCCAATATACAGTACATAAACATGACAAAAATATAAATAAATAAATAAAAATTATGCATATACCCACATGCCCACATGTAGTATATGACACAGAGCAAGCATGGCTGGAATGAATAGATATACTGTATCTAACCCTTCGTTTAAACCAACTGCCAATAGACCTATGAAAGAGGTGAACAGCCCCAACCCTTGCGACCTTCAAGGAGAGACTGTCTCAAATGGTGTAGGAACTCCTGCTTGAGCAGGGGGTTGGACTAGATGACCTACAAGGTCCCTTCCAACTCTAATAATAAATCTAAATCTAAATCTAAACATTTTGGCTACTGATTGATTTGGAAGGTTAGTCCAGTTTGAATGCAGATGGCTGTGCCCCAGTCTGCAACCTTTCAACGTAAGCTTTATTCTGACTTTCAAATGAACAGTGAGGTTTCTAGAACAATTTTCCTCACCTGAAGTTATATATTAGTGGCCAGAAACGCTCCTTTTAACACTAAACAGTTTGTTTAATTAAAGCATTTGCTTTTTTAAAAAAAAAACCAACACAGCTTCTATGTAGGTGCCATATGTTAGGTACAGCATCAATCATATTTGTTGGGCAGTGTTTGAGAACAAGCAAACAGCTGATGAAGCATTTGGCAGAACAAAATTTGCATCCATCAATCTTTTTGTGACTCGTGAACTATGCGTTGTTGTTGTTGTTGTTTTTACACAGATTAAAGTGTGGGTAAGAGAAAGGTGGTTTTGTTCATCATAGCCATCCATTTCAAAGTCACACTTCCCAGCACCAATATTTAGACAGGAGCCAAGCATTCATCCTGGAATTACTGATGCCAGTAGCCTTGCCCCCATTGTTAATGGCTTTTTGTCCTTTTTTATTTTATTTTATTTGTGGATTGTTGTTGGGTTTTTTTACCCAAAAAAATTTGTCCCATAATTTCCTCTAAATGCTGATAAGTGATCCCTGTGTGGCCTATTTTTATTATCGTCCATTCTTGGCAATTTTATTTTTAGATTATGAAACCTACATCAGAGGTAAACAGCTTGTTGACCAGATTTCAATATCTGCGTGGCAAGGTCATAGAATGATGGAAGCTGTAGTCCGCAATTTCTGAAGGGCACTTGATTGTCTTCAGCTGTGTTGTATTCAAAATTAGAGGAAATTGATTTTTTAAAAGATGTGAAAACACACACACACACACACACTGAAGAACCTTCTTGGATGAGAAGCGAAACGTCTTCAAAGAAAAAACCAGAAAGTCCAGTTGCCTCTTGAAAAAGCACCTTTGGGACAACCATGAGCTGGATGACAGGAGAGAGAGAGAGAGAGAGAGAGAGAGAGAGAGAGAGAGAGAGAGAGAGAGAGAGAGGGAGGGAGGGAGGGAGGGAGGGAGGGAGGGAGGGAGAGAGAGAGAGAGAGAGAGAGAGAGAGAGAGAGAGAGAGAGAGAGAGAGAGAGAGAGAGAGAGAGAGAGAGAGAGAATTTTACCCAACTCTGTGAAAAATCTGTCTAAAACAACGTCAGATGTTTTTACACAAATGCTTGCTTTCTCGTCTTTGTTCAAGCAATCTTACGCCTAAGTATAATTGCTCTTTGCTTGATGAAATTAAATAAAAGCTAATCAGTATTAATCACATTTTCCAGTTTACATTTTAGGTAAATAGCAATTAGCACATTAGTCAGGAAGGAAAAAAAAATCAACGTGCCATATTTATGGCATACACTATTTTATCGCTTAGACCTGGGTGATACATGTAGAATAACAATCAGCTGTTTTTACGTAATGACCAATTCTGATATTCCTTGAAATAATCTGGGAAAATGGGAATAGATATGAAGAATTTACTCCATTGTTCAAATGGTTTAGTGTCTGGGATCTCAAAAAAATAAAATGCATTACAGAATTTTCACTGAAATGCATTCATTCAATGATAGAAAACTAGATTGGAACTCTAAGGTGGATTGAGAAGGATCCAATGTCAATATGTGCTCGTGCACTGGAATCTTAGAGCTGGAACCATCATAATTAATAATGTAGTCATATGGAAGTTTCTATATATGATATATGATATAATACACATATATGATATATGATATAATACAAAAAAAGCAATGTTTTGCTTAATATTTCATTAGAAACTTGAAAAGTGGTAGGATTTCTTTCAGTTGTGTCCGACCCATTGCAACCCCATGGACAACATTCCTCCAGGCCTTATTCTCCTCTACCATCCCCCAGAGTCAGCGGTGGGTTGCCACCGGTTCAGACCAGTTCTTAGAACCGGTAGTGCCAGAGGCGTGAGGCTCCACCCACCCACCCAGGACACTTCTGCGGATGCGCAGAAGCTTCTGCGTATGCACTAAAGTGCTGCGTGCACACGAACTGGTAGCAAAATCATTTGCAACCCACCACTGCCTGGAGTCCATTTAAGCTCACACTGACTGTTTCAGCGACTCCATCCAGCCACCTCATTCTCTGTCGTCCCCTTCTTCTTTTGCCCTAAACTGTTCCCAGCATTAGGCTCTTCTCCAGTGAGTCAGTTCTCCAGTCAGTTGTGTTAGGGACCTTTGTTGGAATATTCATGACTGGGAGAGCCATGTGATTGAGTCAGCCAATCAGGCTGAAGTGTTTTTTGAGCATGTCCAGAAACTTAGCAAGAAGAAGGGTGTGGTTTACTCTGTCCACCATTATACTCCAGTATGAAAACATCTCAACATGTGATCTGAAACAAAGTGTGGTATTGTTAATGTTTTATTCTACTTATAAAGAAGTTATTTGAATCAGCAAAATGCAGTTATCTTCTGAAGCTTCTGATTTATTGCGTAACTCTGACAGGTTATGGGCCCAGGAATCGCTCAAGAAGTAAAGTTAAAACTGCATTGTAATTTAAAGCTGATAAGAAGCTGTCTGTGTTGTTAAAGGAACAGGCAGAGAAGAAAAATAAAGCAGGATGGCTGCTGCTATGGAATTTAAAGACAGTCCAATACCTAAATTGGGGAAGAAAAATTATTTAATTTGGGCTGCAAAAATGGAATGTTTTTTGAAAGCAAAAGAATTATGGGACATCGTAGCAGACCCCCCACAAGTGCTTGGAGCAGCAGATCAAAAGGCTCATGACAAAGCTATGGCTTATCTTCTTTTAAGTCTGGGGGATGATCAATTCTTAAATGTAGCTGAATTAAAGTCTGCAAAAGAAATATGGCAGAAATTGAAAGCAGTACATGTCAATGTTTCTGCGTGTAATGTGGTCCAACTTTCGAGAAAGCTTTTCAGAGCTATTATGCAGACAGGAGATTCTATGGAAGATCATTTAATGAAAATGCAGTCTAATTTTCTAGAATTGGAGCAACGTGGAGTAAAGTTTCCAGAGTCCCAGAAAGTTTTATTAGTGTTAAATAGTTTGGATCAGAGCTGGGAGACTGTATCAGCTATTTTTGAAAGTAAGCCAGAAGCAGATTTGAATTTGGAGGCTTTGAAATCGTGTTTATTGAATGAATATGAGAAAAGGCTTTTCAGCCATGCTGATGGAAAATTCCACAGGCGGGGGCCCAACAAGGAGTACAGTGGAAACTTACAGCAAGTCTCCAGCAAAATTTTCCACAGGCTGCCTATCTCTAGCAACAGCCGAGGTGTCTGCAGACAAGAGGAAAGCAGAGGCAGGAGAGATCAAGTTACACAGCAACAATTCTGCAAGCAAGATAAGAAAGCGTGTTTCATTTGTGGAGAAACCAATCATCTGCAGAAAAGCTGTGCACAGAGAAGAAATATGCAAGACAAGAGACATTATTTGCAAGGACAGATTGCAGTTGCAAAAGTTTGTTATAATAACAATAGAGACAAATGGTTGATTGACAGTGGGGCTAGTCAAACAATTGTTAATAATTCTGACTTATTTTCCAGATTTTCCCCAGGAAACCATGAAGAAGTGGCCTTAGCCAATGGTCAAAAGGCTAAAATCATTGGAAGTGGCGATGTGCAAATTCCATATTTGGAATCCAGGTTTACTGATGTGTTATGTGTACCTGAAATGGAGCATAATTTGTTAAGTGTGTCTAGTTTAGACAAGCAAGGTTATGAAACCACATTTGTTAATGGGAAGTGTCTCATCCAAAGAAATGGGAATGTTTGTGCACAGGGCATAAAAGAGGATAATCTTTATGTATTGCAGGGACAAAAGGTCCCACATTGTTCCCAGATATTTAAAAATGTAGCAGAACATAATTCGTGTGTTCATCTTCTGCACAGACGACTTGGTCATGCTAATTTTAAGGTTGTTCAACAAATGAAAGAATTTGCAGAAGGATTAGATTTGAAGGGATGTAAGGCATATTTGGATTGTGCAGTATGCAAAGCATCGAAATCCAAAGCATTCCCAGTGAGCAAGTTTAGCACAAGGCAAACCACAAGAGCTCTAGAACTGGTGCATGCTGATTTAATTGGGCCTATGCAAGCCAGTTTGGGAGGAGCAAAGTATGCGCTGGTCATTGTGGATGACTACAGCAGGTTTGGGTTTTGCTACTTACTTAAGAGTAAAACAGAGGTGCTACAGCAATTTAAGCAATGGTTAAGCTTTGTAGAGAGAAGGTACAAACAACAGGTATGTCAGTTGCAAACTGACAGAGGTTCTGAGTTTATGTCAACAAATTTTCAACAATGGTTGAGACAATTGGGAATAAGACACAGGCGCACAAATCCTTACACACCGGGGGAGAACGGAGTGGCTGAAAAGAGGAATGGTGTTTTGCAAACAATGAAAGACTCATTACTGGAGGATTCTGGTTTGAGCAGGTCATATTGGGGTGAAGCCATACTGACTGCCAATTATTTAGTAAATAGGTTGTGGAGTTCATCCATCAATAATACTCCATATGCAATGCTATATGGGAGAAAGCCTTCTTTAGCACATTTAAAAATATTTGGTAGTACTGCATGGGTACATATTCCAAAGGCAATCAGAAGAAAGGGACAACAAAAGGCTAGAAAGCTCAGATTTGTGGGCTATGAGCCAGGCTCAAAAGGGTATCGCTTTAGTGATGGAAGTAAAAGGATAGTGATTTCAAGGTCTGCTAGTTTTGCAGAACAAAATTGGAACAGAATTGATGCAAATTCTGAAAATGTCTCACTTAGTGACGGTGATCCGCTTAGCGACGGTGATCCACTTAGTGACAATAACTCATGTAATGATGGTGAATCATTTACTGAAGGTGTCTATGTTCAGGGAGGAGAGTCTGAACAAGATATGAAGCCAGAAAAGCTTGAAACACAAGTACAGGCAATGCCACGTAGGTCAGAGCGTAGGAACAGAGGGGTTCCGCCAGACAGGTATTCTGCCAGTAAAGTTAAAGTGTGTAATGTGTGGTATGAGCCAAGAAACTATAAGGAAGTATTGGCATTACCAAAAGTTGAACAAGAAAAGTGGAAGGAAGCCATGGATAAAGAGATGAAATCCATGGGAGATCATGAAGTGTTCACATCTGTGACTTTGCCACAGGGTACGAAAGCTGTAGGATGTAAGTGGGTATATAAGAAAAAGGTATTACCCAATAATGAAGTACAGTATAAGGCAAGATTGGTGGCACAAGGTTTTTCTCAATTAAAGAATGTGCACTATGATGAGGTGTTCGCGCCAACTGTAAAAGGTGAGAGCATAAGACTAGCACTGGCATTAGCATCAGCATACAGGCATAGAATTTGGCAATTTGATATAACCACTGCATTCCTCAATGCTGAATTAGAGGAAGAAATTTATATGGTTCAAGCGCCAGGGTATGAAAGTAAAAAACCTAACATGGTGTATAAATTGAACAAGGCCATTTATGGGCTGAAGCAGTCAGCCAGAAATTGGAATATCTGTTTAGATACTGCATTGAAAGGTCTTGGGTTCAAGAGCTGCAAAGCTGATGGTTGCATATACACTGGAAAGTTACAAGGTGGGAATTGTCTACTATTAGCATTTGTGGATGATCTTTGTTTCATTGCAAAGGATGCATCACAAGTTAAAGAATTTGCTAATAAGTTAGAAAAGAAATTTGAATTAAAGAATTTGGGAGAAATAAAGAATTATCTCGGTGTAGAGATACAAAAAACTGAAAAGGGTTATATTCTCAGTCAAAGGAGAAAAATTGAACAATTATTAGAGAAGTATAACATGAAAGATTGTAATATTGCTCCTACACCTATGAGCACAGATTTTTACAATAGTTTGGGTGAGGACAAAAGTGAAGCCTGTGATCAGGAGATATATCACTCTGCAATAGGGAGTCTGTTATATCTGTCACAGTGGTCCAGACCAGACATAGCTTGTGCAGTGAGCATCTTAAGTCGCTTTACTGCTACACCTACAAAGTTGCATTGGATGGGTGTGAAAAGAATTCTCAGGTATTTGAAGGGAACTGTGAATTTGGGTCTTCAAATAAAAGTCACTGAAGAATTAAAATTGAAATGTTATGTTGATAGTGATTATGCAAATGATGTAAAAACCAGAAAGTCTAATTCTGGAATTGTAATAATGTTTGGAGGGGCTTTAATTGGTTGGAAGTCCAGAAAACAAACAACGGTTGCTATTTCAACTGCTGAAGCAGAGTTTATTGCATTGTCTGAGTTATGTTCTGAAGTAGTTTGGTATGTACAGTTGTTACAAGATTTAAATGTAAATGTAAATGAAGCTGTAACTGTTTATGAAGATAATGCTGCTTGTATAAAAATGGCAACAGGTGACAGAGTGAAGAACAGAAGTAAACATGTGGACATTAAGTATTGTAATGTCAGGGAAGCTGTAAAAGAAAAATTAATAAGTTTACATCATTGTTCTTCAGAGGATAATTTAGCAGACATGATGACCAAACCATTGGGTGGTGTCCATTATAGGAAATGTTTAAATCCAATAGGTTTGATGTCTCTCCCAGTAATGAAGGGAGGAGTGTTGGAATATTCATGACTGGGAGAGCCATGTGATTGAGTCAGCCAATCAGGCTGAAGTGTTTTTTGAGCATGTCCAGAAACTTAGCAAGAAGAAGGGTGTGGTTTACTCTGTCCACCATTATACTCCAGTATGAAAACATCTCAACATGTGATCTGAAACAAAGTGTGGTATTGTTAATGTTTTATTCTACTTATAAAGAAGTTATCTGAATCAGCAAAATGCAGTTATCTTCTGAAGCTTCTGATTTATTGCGTAACTCTGACAACCTTTATTAACATAGAGCACTGCACTGTTTGTTCTCCAGTCATATAAAAACATCCTTTTTCACAACCTGTAATCCCTTAATTTGGGATAGAGTCAGGGCAACTGGATGGAATTGAGCATTTACTGATGCCACGTGGAGTTCACAGCAGATTTTTTTTTCTTTCTGCGCTGTTCTTTAATCATGTAGTTAAGAAAAAGAAACTAGCTGTGTTCTGTCCTCACTACACTTTAGTCTGTGTGCAGCTTGACATGCAGCTAAACCCACCTATCCTCCAATAAAACAGACCGTGTGCATAGATCTGAATGCTTTATTGAAAGAACAGGATATGGTGAATCTGGGGAAAATAGGGATACATACAATGAAAACCAAATACAAGAAGATAGTATTAAGTTACTGCTGAACATAACAATTAATAAATACAAGCAATTTAAATCTCACCAGCGATGCTCTGTATGTGGGATGTGGGTTTGTCCTTGGATGACCATGTGCCACAAATTAAGATGGATTCTTCTTTGTGCTTCTGCCTTCTCCAAATGCTAAAGGAAATGGAGTCTGGCTTCCCAGCATGCACTTGTTTTGAGAGTGTGGGCTGATGGGTAATGAGGTGGGGTCAGCTTCAAACAATATACTTGGTATTTGTCCCTCTAGCCCCTAGATGGGGCTAGAGAGCAACAACAGTATATAAATGTTATATGCTGTGGCATGACAGGCTGCCTTTCATGACCACCTCAAGTTGTTTGTGAAGGCTGGCAGATTGGAAGGCATGAGTTTATTGGTCAGCATTTCTAGAACATGAAAAAATATGAAAATGACAACTTTGTCCAAATAACTACAGGAGCAGAGTCATTTTCTCTCTGAAACCAGACACCAGAGTGGGAAATCTGCATGCCAATCTGGCTTCCATGTTGGTCTGTGTCTAATATTTTCAGTCTCATAACCCATCCGGACAGGGTTGTGAAGAAATCAAAAGATGCAAAAGATACTCATCTACCCTGTCCCTCTGCTACCCTCAAGAGAGATGCTTAGACAGATTGGTCAAACGTTTATCTTCTATTAACATCGAAGATGAAGCTAGAAAGATGATGGGTGGATTCCTCCATCTTTAGCGCCATCCTGCCAAGTTGCAGCTCGCAGGATACTTGGGTATGCTGGACCTCTCTGGCACCAGAATTTTCCAGATTCTTCACGGTGGTGCAGTGGTTAGAATGCAGTATTGCAGCAAACTCTGCCCCCTGCCAGGAGTTCAATCCTGACTGGCTCAAGGTTGACTCAGCCTTCCATCCTTCCGAGGTCAGTAAAATGAGGACCCAGATTGTTGGGGAGCAATATGCTGACTCTGTAAACTACTCAGGGAAGACTCTGAAGCACTATAAAGCAGTGTATACAGTAAGTTTAAGTGTTATCGCTAATTATCTGTCAGAAAAAAATATAGTTTAAAACTATTTCCTCTAGTGTAGGGATGGGAAAACCCCTGGACATTTCTAAAATGTCATTCAAGATTTTATTGGCAATAACCAAATTTGAAGCATCAGTCCTGCAGTATAAACATAATTAGACACAAAGGGACATCCTTGTCCAGATCACTTTTGATTCAAATTCTGCTGAATTACTCTGGAAGTCTTTCTCAACTGTTCAAAAAACCTACTTATGAGACCAAAGGTCTCTACAACACTCAGTGATGGTGAAAGAAATCACTTTTTCTGTTTCTTTGTTCCATTTCCATGTTCAACACATTCTGTTTACTCTTAAGAGATAGAAAGGAATATTAATACTAAGATGCCCAACATAATAATAATAATAATAATAATAATAATAATAATAATAATAATAATAATAATAATAATAATAATAATAATAATAATAATAATAATAATAATAATAATAATAATAATAATAATAATAATAATAATAATAATAATAATAATAATAATAAAAAAAAAAAAAAAATGAGCTTCCTGCCATCAAAACACATTTTCCTTAATGGAAATAAAGTGCACGTCACAATATGACCTCCAAAGATATTATTAAAATATTATTATTTTTCTCCCTGGAGTGGGAAAAATATTTTCTGATCAATTGACTATTAATAACTTTTAAGCAGAAAAAATATACTTTTTCTTTGCAAAAGGAAGCAAATAAATGCTGACACTAACAGCTTGAAGAAAACAGACCTACACATCAGATTGAAATAGGTCAATAAGAAGTTGATAAGAACGTTATAGAAAAACCCTCTAATTATGCAAAATGGAAGACCAAAAGAGACCCCCCAACCCTCTGTTGAGAACAAAATAAATATTCTCATTTATTTATTGTTGTCTAGAGTGCAGAGGAAATATTCTTAGAATGAGAACATGGTAAGGGAAAGATGTATATAATACAATATATATTTTATATATAAGTTAATTCAATCCTTGCTTGTATAAATAGAGGCATAGAATCAAAATCATGTGACGCATTAGTACCGCTTGATAAAGCCTTAGTTAAGGCCACACCTGGAATCCTGCATCCAGTTTTGGTCACCACATTACAAAAAGATGTTGAAAAAGTGAAAAGAAGAGCAACTAAGATGATTAAGAGGCCTGGAGACAAAAAACACATGAAAAACAGTTGCAGAATATGGGCTTGGATAGTCTAGAGAAAAGAAGGACTGGAGGAAGGAGGGACATGATAGCAGTATTCCATTATTTGAGAGGCTGCCACAAAGAGGAAGGGGTCAACTTATTTTTCAAAGCACCAGAGGGCAGGACAAGGAACAATGGATGGAAACTAATTAAGGAGAGAAGCAACCTGGAATTAAGGAGAAACTTCCTTAAGTTTTAGGGGACTGGAGACTAAAACATATGAAGAACGGTTACAGGAACTGGCCATGGCTAGTCTAGTGAAGAGAAGGACCAGGGGAGACATGATAGCAGTGTTCCAATATTTGAGGAACTTCCACAGAGAGGAGGGGGTCAGGCTATTCACCAAAGAATCTGAAGGCCAGACAAGGTATAATGGATAGAAACTGATGAAGGAGAGATTCAACCTAGAAAAATGGAGACATTTTCTGACAGTGAGAACAATCAACCAACGGAACAGAAGTTGCCTTTGGAAGTTGTGGGAGCTTCATCACTGGAGGCTTTCAAGAAGAGATTGGACTGCCATTTGTCAGGAATGGTGTAGGGTCTCCTGCTTGGGCGGGGGGTTGGACTAGATGACCTCCAAAGTCGCTTCCAGCTCTATTCTGATTGCTTGTATCTTTGACACATACAGTTGGGTGGCCTTTATTAGGCAAAACAGTCTAAGCCAGTGTTGGCAAACCTTTTTGGCAACTAGTGCCGAAACGGGAGCATGCGCGCACATGTGCTCACACGTGTGCCTGAAACCAGAAGAGCAGCCACCCAGTACACATGCATGCACCGGGAAGATGATATTCCAGTTTCCGGCGCACGCATGCACACTGGCCACCTGGTCTCCCGGTTTCTGGCACTCATGTGCGCGCGAAGACCAGCTGGCCGGTGTGCATGCTGGAAACTGGAAGATCATCTTCCTGGTGTGCGCATGCGCACCGGGCGGCTGCTCTTCCGGTTTCTGGCACTCCTGTGTGTGTGAAGACCAGATGGCCAGTGCGCCGGAACCTGGAAGAACAACAGGCGAAGGCTCACGTGCCCGGAGAGATGGCTCTGCGTTCCACTTCCAGCACGCATGCCATAGGTTCACCATCACGGGTCTAACCACTCCCCCTGCTTGGTTTTAAAAACAACCCTTCTGACTCCCTGTAAGTTGATAGTTTAATATTGAGGGTGAAACCAGTAGATATTTCTGGACTCAAAATTCCACAGAGATAATGGGCATAGTTTTATTCCAACAGAGTGAGGCGCCTCTTTTTTCAAACAAACAAACAAACAAACAAACAAACAAACAAACAAACAAACACCCCAGCACATACAATGTTGACCACATGGGGCACCAGAGATAAACATCAAACACTCTTCTTTTGATTTTGACTGTCTTACCTGGATATTTCTGTTGATAGCAGTCACATAATGTCTTTGCTTTCAAACAGGCTTGGTCTGATATTCCTTCGACCAGAGGTTTATGTAGCAGCCTCTGATATTCCTTTAGACTTAACGAAGAGCAATGCATCTGAAAAACACAGGAATATTTTCTCTCAAAGTTTGCATCGTCCCACAGAAATACAAGAGAACGAAGAAACAATTCTGGTAACAAACCAGTGGTGGGTTGCTACCGGTTCAGACTGGTTTGCACGAGATGGTGGCAGAAATTTGGCCCCGTTCGCTGAACCGGTAGTTATGGCTGGCTTGCCACACCCCCGAACCGGTTCCCCGGTCACCGCTGCTTGAAAGCAGCTGGCAACGAACCCTCTGTGCATGCGCAAAGGCTTTTGCACATGCACAGAGGGTCAGTACCAGGATGTGATGCATGCGCACATGCGAAGCGCGCACTTCCAACGTGACGCACGCACTTCCGAACCGGTAGGGAAGGTAAGAGAAACCCACCACTGTAACAAACGTGTGTGTGTGTGTGTGTGTGTGTGTGTGTGTGTGTGTGTGTGTGTGTGTGTGTGAGAGAGAGAGAGAGAGAGAGAGAGAGAGAGAGAGGGAGGGAGGGAGGGAGGGAGGGAGGGAGGGAGGGATGGAGGGATGGTGGGAGATGGGGAGGGAGAGGGAGAGGGGGAGGGGGAGGGGAAGAGAATATTGTAGAAAATATTGTCATCTGTTTTTCACAGAGCCTAAAATTATTCTTCTCATGCCCATTAAACTAGAAGTAGCTCTGATATAAGCCTATGAAATGCAAGATTCTGTATCTTATTGCCAGTTTCTACAGCTTTGTTAATTTACATCTAACTGGGCAAATTTAACTTTTCAGCAAAACCTACTCCTGAAAGGAGACAAAACTCTGAGAACTTCGGAACAGATTCAGTGGCACAGATCCAAATTCTAAATGTGTTAATAGGAAATATTATGTAAATGGATAGCTATTTTTGGAAGTAGATTACCATACGACTCATTAAAAAAAGTTGTAGGGAAGGCATTGCTACAAGATCGGGAAATGGGCATAGTTGCTAGTTAACCAGCAGCCTAAAACTATGACTGTTTTAGATGCTTAAACAAAATTAATATGCTTTTCATTAAGATTACTTTTTGCTGCCCAGAGTCACTTTCTTCTGAGATAGGTGGCTGTACAAACATGACAAAAATAAACAAAATAAAATAATAAAGTAAAGTAAAACGTCCCACATATTGGTTGAATTTTTTTTTAAAAAAAACCTTGAATTCAAAAGAGAGAGCTAGTTTGAGGCACCAGATTAGAAAGCAGGTAATTGTGAGTTCTAGTTCTGCCTTAGACCTGAAAGCCAACTAGGTCAGTCACTTTCACAAGGTTATTGTAGGAAAAATAGGAGGAGGAAGGAGCATTAGGTATATTCACCACCTTGAGTTATTTGAAAAATAATGAAGGTGGAGTATCTCTGTTACATTCTCAGACTGAAGCACATAGGCTTCAGTCAGGTCCTCCATTCTGGAGGGAAAATACTGACTGCTGATTGGCTAGAGCCAGGGGTGGCCAAACTATGGTTGTTTGAGGACCTGTGGACTTCAACTCCCAGAATTCCTGAGCTAGCCATGCATGCATGGCTGGCTCAGGAATTCTGGGAGTTGTAGTCCACAGATCCTCAAAAAACCATAGTTTGGCCACCCCTGGGCTAGACTGTCTGCCAGCTCCCTATAAAAGGGCTGTCTGTCAGACAGAGCCTTTGCTGGATTGTAAATAGATGCCAAATAAAGAGCTGTTGTTTTGAAGCCAATTCTGTCCGCCTCTTCCATTCTCCCTATCTAACAATCTCCCTCCTTCCCTCCCTCCAACAAAATGCTGCATTTTTCATCTATTTCTTTATCTCCCAAATCAGTCCATCGTCTTTGGCAATTTCCACTCTTTTTTATGCTGTAGAGAAATGGGGAGTATTAACAACAACAAAAAAATAAATAAAACCCCACACACCCCAAAAGTCTACCTCAAAGTGGTCCACCTCAATGGTAGGCCTCAAATGTGACAAGCACCCTTGTTTTTGTGTTTGTGTGAAAGTGGCTCTGGGTGTTTTTCTTCATTTTTCCTCCCAAACTTGGGGTGATGCAAATACAGTAGCTTGGAAAGGGATCCATATCCTTGCTTGGAATTGCTAGTGCTAGTAAACTGGCCAGCTCAGGGGCCACTAGTCTACTTGTCCCATATATTTGTATTTGTTTATTTGTCAAGCATATATGATTATAAGCAAAGTATAAACAGTAAAACATGATTGAATATATATGTAATAGTACAAGCATGAATAAGAGTAAAAGAGGTATGAATATATACATTAGGACAGGAACGGTAGGCACGATTGTGCGCTTATGCACGCCCCTTACCGACCTCTTAGGAATGGGATGAGGTCGATGGTAGATAAACCGAGGTTGAAGTTTTTGGGGTTAGGGGAAGAAACTACTGAATCAGGTAAAGTGTTCCAGGCATTGACCACTCTGTTGTTGAAGTCAATTTTTTTGCAATCAAGTTTGGAACGGTTTACATTAAGTTTGTATCTATTGTGAGCTCGTGTGTTATTGCGGTTGAAGCTGAAGTAGTCGTTAACAGGTAGGACATTGTGGCAGATAATTTTGTGAGCTACACTTAGGTCAGAACGAAGGTGGCATAGTTCTAAATTTTCAAGTCCCAAAATTTAAAGTCTGGTTTCGTAAAGTATTCTGTTGTGAACAGAGGAATGTAATACTCTTCTTGTGAAGTATCGCTGGACATTCTCAATTGTGTTAATGTCTGATATGTAGTGTGGGTTCCAGACAGATGAGCTGTAATCAAGGATAGGTCTAGCAAATGTTTTTTATATATAATACAAAATATATTTTGTATATATAATACATTTGTGCCTCCTTCATTTTGGAAAGAGGCTGATACAAATTTGGGCTTGGTTTTCCTCTTTGAATAATTTCTCTGTGATTCAGAATTGTGGAGTTCTTTTGTTTTAATTCTTCTCTTAAAGTTGTGCTTCCCCCCCCCAGGCTTAGTTTATTACATAATGTGCTCTCATATTGATATAAACCGATTCCAAGCGGCCATTTTTTAAAAACATAAAAACGGGCCTTATAAAACATACAAAAAAAAAAAAGCAGAGGCATAAATAGTTAAGCTGCTGAGGGAGGAAGCTATTATAGCTCATAATCTGTGTTTCAAAGAGCTCCCTATTTCTAGAGATAACGTGTTGTATAGGAACAGTATATTATGTTGGATAGCAAAATTTCTTAGAATTAATCCATATATTATGGTGATGTATTTCCCCCCACCCCCTAAAATGCATAAAATGCATCCCTTACAGAAATAAAAGTTCATTCTTTTTTTAATATTGTGGTTCTTCCTCAGTTTGTGTTAATGTGTGGAAGCATGATCGCTGCCTGACTGGTGTTGACTTTGATGTGCTAAAAGAAGTTGTTATTTGTACAGTTATTTTCATTGTCGCAGAAAATAGTCATTCAACATAACCAACTGTTCTGAATCTGGAGGACTTCCTCTTCCTTTGTGTTTGCTCCTTTGTTCATCCTTTAATGACATCATCATGTTGCCAAGATAAATTGGGCAGGCAACCTTATAGAATTATTTCCAACTAGCTACGATGCTTTCTGTTGTTGTTGTTAGTTGCGAAGTTGTGTCCGACCCATCGTGACCCCATGGACAACGTTCCTCCAGGCCTTCCTGTTCTCTACCATCCTCTGGAGTTCATTTAAGCTCACGCCTCAATGCTTCAATGACTCCATCCAGCCACCTCATTCTCTGTCGTCCCCTTCTTCTTTTGCCCTCAATCATTCCCAGCATTAGGCTCTTCTCCAGTGAGTCCGTCCTTCTCATTAGGTGGCCAAAGTATTTGAGTTTCATCTTCAGGATCTGGCCTTCTAAAGAGCAGTCAGGGTTGATCTCCTCTAGGACTGACCAGTTTGATTGCCTTGCGGTCCAAGGGACTCGCAGGAGTCTTCTCCAGCACCATAGTTCAAAGGCCTCAATTCTTTGGCGCTCAGCCTTTCTTATGGTCCAACTTTCACAGCCATACATTGCAACTGGGAAAACCATAGCCTTGACTATACCCACTTTCGTTGGCAGGGTGATGTCTCTGCTTTTTAGTATGCTGTTTAGATTTGTCATAGCTTTCCTCCCCAGGAGCAAGCATCTTTTAATTTCTTGGCTGCAGAATTTCTTGGCTGCACCGTCTGCGGTGATCTTGGAGCCCAGGAAAATAAAATCGGTCACTACCTCCATTTCTTCCCCATCTATTTGCCAGGAATTGAGAGGGCTGGATGCCATGATCTTAGTTTTCTTAATGTTGAGTTTCAAGCCAACTTTTGCACTCTCCTTCTTTACCCGCATCAAGAGGCTCTTTAGTTCCTCTTTACTTTCTGCCATTAGTATGGTTTTTACGATGCTTTTAGGGGACATTTTTAGGGGACTCAGTGATTAAAGATGCTGAGCTTGTCAGCTAGACAGCAGAGGTTCAAGTCCCGAATGTTATATGACAGGGTGAGTTCTGTTACTCGCCCCAGCTTCTGCCTGCCTAGCAAATTGAAGATGTGCAAATGCAATTAGATAAATAGGCACCATTTTGGTGGGAAAGTAACAGCATTCTGTGTGCCCAGTCATGCTGGCCATATGGCCAGGGAAACTGTCTTTGGACAATGTTGATTCCCTCAGCTAAGAAATAGAGATGAGTACCTCTCGGTATAACTGGACAGGGAAACTTTTATCTTTATCTTTACAATGTTTTTATGGGAATCATGTTTTGGAAAAAAAATAGTAAGAATTTTAGGAAGATAGGGGCTGCAATAATAAAAGCTATTCTCTCTCAGCCCAACTCACCTCACAGCAGAAGTGGGTTCCTCCCGGTTCACACCAGTTCTATAGAACCGGTAGTAGACCAGTGGTGATATCACAGAGCCGGTTCTGTCAATGCCGGTCCGTGGACATCACCATCTTTTTTTTAATTTTTTTTTTAAAAATATTTTTTGGATTTTTTTTTGCTTGTTTTTGCTTCTGCGCATGCACAGAAGCTGACTTTTCGGCACTGTGCATGTGCCCGCGCCCGCGTGGCATGGTCACTTGGCACGGCTACACGATGCACAATGCGCGCACAGCCACGCGGCGCAGGAGGAAGAGAACCGGCGGCGAGGTAAGTTAGAACCCACCCCTGCCTCACAGGGTTGTTATTATGTAGAAAATAGGAAGAGAACCGGCGGTGTTGGATGGAGTTACCAGTAATTGTAAAAATAATATAGGCAGGATACAAATAAATAAATAATATGTTGCACATAAGCTGGATTTGGCAACTCCACTCCATCAAAAAGACATGTTTACAAGGGGAAAATGCTTGACTAAATAAAACCCAAAGCAATTCTTTTAGAAAGACTCTGAATTTGTAATCAGTCAAATGATATATGGTGCTTTATTAGCCTCAAATCAGTGTGTATTCATTTATCCTTGAAGTTTAAGCAAATTTCTATAACTATCCAACAGTTATAATAAGGTTGCAGATTAGAATGAATGCTTATAGATACTCTACCTAGGCATATAAAGCCCACATTGACACTATGACCTCATGGATTTTCGTTGGTTGATAGCTATGCAGGCTGATTGATTATACACATGAATGTTGACATCTATGCTAGATAGCAAACAATTCATAATAAAAGCCAAGTCTCCCTCAAGTTTAACATCTGGTAAATCTATAGTTGTATCCAGATTGTTTTCTTGGCAAGTGGTACAGAAATAGTATGCCCATTAGAGAAAACAGAGTAATGGAGCTGGAAGGGACCTTGGAGGTCTTCTAGTCCAGTCCCCATCTATAGCAAGAAACCCTATACCAGGGGTGGGTTCTACTTACCTTCCCTACCGGTTCGCATCGTGTAGGAAGTGCACGTTTTGTGCGTGCGCATGCGCATCACTTTCAGGAAATGATCCTCTGCACATGTGCAGAAGTCTTTGTGCATGCACAGAGCATTTTTTTTGCAATCCGCAGTGACCGGAGGACCAGTTTAGGAGAGTGGACCGCCAGTCATTGCTACCAGTTCGGCGAGCGGGGCCAAATTTCCGCTACTGGTTCTAAAGAACCAGTCCGAACCAGCAGCAACCCACCACAGCCCTATACCAGTGATAGCGAACCTTTTTGGCACTGAGTGCCCAAACTGAAATGTGCGTGTGCGTGCATGTACACATGCACGTGCGCTGGAGCACCAGACACCCGAAGACCAGCTGGCCGGTGCGCATGTGGGCACCGGAAACCAGAAGAGCAGCTGGCGATGGCGCGCATGTCCACAGAGAGGGCTCTGTGTGCCACCTCTGGCACGTGTGCCAAAGGTTCGCCATCATGGCCTTATACCATTCCAGACAAGTGGCTGCCTAATCTCTTCTTAAAAGCCTCCAATGATGGAGCACCCAAAACTTTTGAAGGCAAGCCATTCCACTAGTTAATTGTTCTCACTGTTAGGAAGTTTTTCTTTAGTTCTAGGTTGATTTTCTCCTTGTTTAGTTTCCATCCATTGCTTCTTGTCCTGCCTTCAGGTGCTTTGGAAAATAGGTTGTCCACCTCTTCTTTGTGGCATCCCCTCAAATATTGGAACACTTCTATCATGTTACCCCCTAGCAGGGGTGAAATTCAAAATTTTCCCCTATTGGTTCTGTGGGCATGGCTTGGTGGGTGTGGCAGGGGAAGGAAACTGGAAAATCCCCATTTCCTCCCCACTCCAGGGGAAGGATATTGCAAAATCCCCATTCCCACCCCACTCTGGGGCCAGCCAGAGGTGTTATTTGCCGGTTCTCCGAACTACTCAAATTTTCCGCTGCCGGTTCTCCAGAACCTGTCAGAACCTGCTGAATTTCACCCCTAGTACTTCTTTCCTCTTTGTTCATACCCCATCCCTCCAACCCTCTAATAATCTTTGTTCCTCTTTTCTGCACTCTTTCCAGACTCTCTACATCTTTTTTTATAATACGGTGACCAAAATGGATGCAGTATTGCAGGTGTGATCTTACCAAGGTTTTGTATAGCAGTACTAACATGTCACGTGATCTTGATTCTATTCCTTTATTTATGCAACCAAGGATTGTATTATCTTCTTATAAGACCTTTCTTTCAACTATGAAGTCTAGTCTTGTTGCAATCTGTTGTACGGTACGCCTATTTGTCAGTGTATTCAATAAGGCTCACTCACAGTTTAGTTCTTTAGCAATGATAAACCTCTTCATTGCTCACCTGCCCACCCTCCTCACCACACTCCAGTTTTCAAACTTCTCAAAATTGAATCCGGAGATTTGGAGATGGAATCACAGATTTACAGGATTCCATAATGGAACATAATCAGGTCCTTTCTGATTCTTGAGGATTACTGAAATGATCTTTTTTTTAAAAAAAACGTAATCAGGATTGATGGCTCAAATGAATGGATAAGGTGCTTATCAAAATAATTTTAGACAAGCAAGGAATACATTCACAGTGACAAATACTGCTTTGGAAATCCCTTTGGAGCTAAAATCATGATATCATTTTCCCACTATAAATTAAGCACATATGGAGATGTTTTAAATATGATTCCCTCCCAGAGCTTAGTTAATCTCTCCTAAAGTAACTGGATTTAGCATGTTTATTTTGAAGAAGCTTACAAGTTCATTGAATAGAACCATGCCACTCTAGTGCAGCATTAGTTCTGCAAAATATATCTTCCTTTCTAACGGGAATATTTATTTTTGTAAAAGTGGGATTGCAGTTTAGTGTTGAAGCTGGCATTACAAATGATGTCGACCAAATGTATACTATCATCACCCACATCAATAGCATGGAAGAGTTTATTTGCAGTGGTCCAATATCTCAGGGGCTGCCACAAAGAAGAGGGGGTCAAGCTATTCTCCAAAGCACCTGAAGGAAGTAAGAAGCAATGGATGGAAACTAATCAAGGAGAGAACCAACCGAGAGCTAAGAAGAATTTCCTGATAGAACAAATAATCAGTGGAACAACTTACTCCAGAAGTTGTGAATGCTCCAACACAGGAAATTTTTAAGAAGAGAATGGACAACCATTTGTCTGAAATGATATAAGGCTTTCTGCTTGAACAGGGGTTTGGATAGAAGACCTCCAAGGTCCCTTCCAACTCTGTTATTCTGTTGTTGTTGTTTTCCAAAATTACGCTTGTGCTGCAATACTTCGTAAAGAAATGCATGTGAGGTTGAAAAGGCAAAAATGAAGAAGGAAATGGGAACATTATCTTTTATACTGCATGGGGAGAAAACTTATGCAATAATTACAAAGGACAATATCGTATAACATTTCATGAACATGATACAAGCAGCAGGTATTCTCTGCATTGAAAAGAGAAAAAAAAGTATGCCCTTTCTCAGATGACTGACCACGAGTGATGGAAAATTGATATATGCAGTTGGTACTGATTTCTATACCCGATTTAGAATTATGAAAATATGCCTATTATAATTTAGTTCCATCATGCAACCATGTAATGCATATAGAGGTCTGGGCTTCTATGAATATTTAAGTACACAGTATATAGATCCAAACACTAAATAAAAAATAAAGCATAGTGTAGAGGGATTGTGGAATGGCCTTGAAAGGACAATGGTCTGATAAGTGGGACTTGAGTCCAGGCCATGAATGTAATGTGAGAAAGTGTCTCAGATAAGTCCCTCCCTATTTCACACAAAGACAAAGGGATAAAGAGAAAGAGAAAAGGTAGAAGCGGAAGAACATCCTTTTTTTTCTTTTTACAACCCTTTAATCCCTTAATTAGAGGTAGAGTTGGGGCAACTGAATGGAGCTGAGTGTTTACTAGCCGGATGCCCTTCCTGATGCCTATGTGGAGTTCGTAGCAGATATCTTCTCTTTGCACCATTAGAGAAACATCTGCTACTGCCCAGGATTGAACTCTCAATCTTCTGAGTGGGAGGCGAGTGTCTTTACCTCTAGGCCACCACGCCACTCATCCAATATCTACAAGATTTTGTTAGTTAATGTAGTTGTTGCAGTAAGTACAATAACTACGATATTCTTGAATTATATAGCACCGATTTCTTAATCTGATCACCTTGCTGAGATGACACATACACACAATTTCAATCATACTTAAAAATGTTACCTCGAACTTCTCTCTAATAATGAAATTGAGTTATACTTGCCTTGCCCAGTACCTGAATCAAATCCATATGTCTGAGAGAAAATGCCCCATTGATCTCAGAAAAAAAATTACTTCAAAGAAATTAATTTAAGATTGTAATTTTTCTAAAAAATAATGGAAATCAATACTGCTCACTGCAGTGCAAGGGGTGTTTCCAGAGAGAGACTCAAAGGAACAAAAAAAAGATGATTTAAGATTTGCACAAAATTAGATTTTGGATTATGCAGTGCAATCACGATTTATAGTCTTCCTTTGAATAGATAAGTTAATTGATTAATTTAAAGAATTTTTGGCATATGGGCTCTTTTTTTTAAAGGAAAGCAACTGTGAGAATGGTTTCATAAACACAATTTGTAGTAACAATATACAACGGAAGTATAAATAATGTTGTTTTAGTACAGATCAATGTTGTTGTCTTCATGCTACCCTGGGAGGGCATATATAAGGGAAAGCTGAAAGATATCTAGATATATGAAGCAGATTGGAATTCTGTTACCTGTAGTCATGAGTGCCAGATATAGACTGCAAGGTGGATAGTAATTAAGAGCTTGTGTTTATGTATTTATTGGATTTGTTAAGGCTACCAAGCATCAAGAAGAGATAAAGATCTTAAGTCTTGACTGCCATCTAATGTTTTTTGCTGTGGTTTGGTTCGGTTTTTGCAACCCAGAATTGGGAACCTTAGTTTGATAAGCTTGTAGAAGGTGGATTTTGTTAGACAAATTCTTGAACAAATATAGCAATAGCAATAGCGCTTAGACTTATATATCGCTTCATAGTGCTTTTACAGCCCTCTCTAAGCGGTTTACAGAATCAGCATATTGCCCCCAACAATCTGGGTCCTCATTTTACCCACCTCGGAAGGATGGAAGACTGAGTCAATCTTGAGCTGGTGAGATTTGAACTGCCAAACTGCAGCTAGCAGTCAGCTGAAGTAGCCTGCAGTGTTGCACTCTAATCACTGCGCCACCTCGGCTCTCTTTGCATACCAAGAGATATGTATACCTCTGTATATCTTTGTATGTCAAAACACATTATCTACAGCATTCTATCCCATCCTGAATAATATCCAAATTTTGAGTTTTAGTACCGAGAGTTCATGGAGGTTGAATTTGTGGCTTTAAGAGTGAATTATCCTTGCAAAGCCTTTGTATACAACCATTGCAAGGGGAAAAAAATCACTCTTTCAGGTTTTTTGTTCCCTGATAGAAAGATACTCAAAACTTATATAACTGAAATCCCAATCAGACCTGAAGAAATAATAATGCAAATGCGTGGAAACCAAATTCAGACTAAGGGAAACATAAATGGCCCAAACAGCAATTATCATCTGTCATCGGTACAGGAGCCTAAAGATCATAATTGGTCGCCAAGATATAAAAAAGATGGTCAGATCCTAGAAAGAGTGGAGAGAAGAGCAACAAAGATGATTAGAGGTGTTTCAATATTTGAGGGGCTTCCACAGAGAAGAAGGGGTCGAGCTATTTTCCAAAGCACCTGAAGGCCAGACAAGGAATAATGGATGGAAACTGAACAAGGAGAGATTCAACCTGGAAATAAGGAGAAATTTTCTGACAGTGAGAACTATCAACCAATGGAACAGTTTGCCCTCAGAAGTTGTGGGAGCTTCATCACCGGAAGCTTTCAAGAAGAGACTGGGCTCCCATCTGTCAAAAATGGTCTAGGATTGGGGGGGGGGGTTGAACTAGATGACCTACAAGGTCCCTTCCAACTCTGTTAATCTGTACAAGGATTGTGCTCTGTACAAACCTATTCTCCAAAGCATTGGAAGGCAGAACAAGAAGCAATGGATGGAAAATAATCAAGGAGAGAACCAAACTAGAAATAAGGAGAAATTTCTTGACAATGGGAACAATTAATCAGTTGACTGCATCTTGCATCCAGAAGTTCTGTGTGGTCCATCACTGGAGGTTTTTAAGAAGAGAGTGGACAACCACGTGTCTGAAATACTATAGGTCTCCTGCTTGAGCAGGGGGTTGGACTAGAAGACCTCCAAGGTCCCTTCTAACTCTGTTATTCTGTATTTCTGCTTTTCTAATCCTTTTGGTTCTCTTTGATAGCTTTTCATTATTCTGGAAGAAATGCATTGAACCACAGACATTAGGGCTATCAGTCCAACATCTGGTCTCTTGGGAGATCCAACACAAAACTCACATTTTTTGCATTTTTGATACTGACCTCTGGAAAGAATGGAATATACTCTCTATCATAACGGTGATGTGTGCCTGGAAGATTGCATCTCAGTCAATTATTTATTTAATACCTTCTGTGTATCGCACCAGGGAGTCGTTTCCCTGTCCAGATTTAAAGCCCTGTCATCCATGCTAACAGAAGGGAAATATAACAATATTCCCACACAAGATTGCTTATGCCCTTTCCCATTGGGGAAAATGGAATCAGCCATGCATGGTTTTACTGTGCTGCCCATATGATGTGGTCGGCAGTCAGTTTTAATAACTCTTTTGTTATTGAAATCCCATGATAGGTGAGATTGGAATGTTTTCTTTTTATGTGCTGAATGGTTGATGATTAGCTTCAGAGCCTTTGCCAAGTTATGCTGTATAGCACTTGTTGTTTGCAAGTTGTAACTATGCTTATGTAATTAATACAAACACATATGCAAGCTAATGCATAGAGATATACCTTTTGTTCATGATAACAATTATTCAAGAAGTGTAATATTGTTTGAAGTCTTTCTTTTGTTCCTGATATTGGGAGTGAGTGGGTCATATGGAATGGCCGAGGAGTTTCTGCTATAAATCCCAAAGGTGCTTTTTCAAAAGGAAACTGGTCTTTCTTGTTTATTTTTTTTCTCTTGAAGACATTTCATTTCTTGTCCAAGAAGCTTCCTGGAGCTTGGTCGCCACGATGTGAAAAAGATGTTGAGACTCTAGAAAGAATGCAGAAAAGAGCAATAAAGATGACTAGGGGACTGGAGGGTAAAACATATAAAGAATGGTTGCTGGAATTGGGTTCATCTAGTTTAATGAAAAGAAGGACTAGGGGTGACATGATAGCAGTGTTCTGCTATCTCGGGGTTGCCACAAAGAAGAGGGAGTCAAGCTATTCTCCAAAGCACCTGAGGGCAGGACAAGAAGCAATGGATGGAAACTAATCAATGATAAAAATAACCTAGAACTAAGAAGACATTTCCTGACAGTTAGAACAATTAATCCGTGGAACAGCTTGCCTCCAGAAGTTGTGAATGCTCCAACACTGGAAATTTTTAAGAAGAGATTAGACAACCATTTGTCTGAAATGTTATAGGGTCGTGATGGCGAACTTATGACACATGTGCCACAGGTGGCACGCAGAGCCTTTTCTGTGGGCACGCAAGCCGTCATCCAGCTCAGCTCCACCACGCATATGCGTGAGCTTCCTGCCAGCCAGCTGATTTTTGAGTATCTGACACGCATGCGCGGAGGGTGGAGCACATTCAGGAGACACTTGCGCATGCACAGGGGTCTGCCCATGCATGCACGGAGGTCGCTCGTGCATGCACAGGGGGTCGCCTTCGCATGCATGGGTGGTCACCTGCGCTTCACGGGGGGTCACCTGCGCATGCACGGGGGGGTCACCCGTGCATGCACAGGGAGCAGGGGGAGCGCAGAGGTGTGTGGCACCCCCTGTGGCCCATTTTTGGTCCCAGGAGGCTGCAGAAAGGCCTGCTAGGCTCAAAATGTGGCAGGGATCACGCGTGCATGCGTGAGAGGGCGGGGGAGCGCAGGGGGTCGTGTGTGCATGCAAGGGGGCATGGGGAGTGCGGGTGGTGCACATGCATGCATGGGGGGTGGGGAGTGCAGGGGTCATGCACGCATGTGCGGTGGGGCATGGGGAACGGAGGGAGTCGTATGCACGGAGCTGGGCACGCAGGGGGTGTCACGCATGCATTGCATTTCGGCACGCAACAAGAAAAAGGTTAGCCATCACTGGTATAGTGTTTCCTCCCTGAGCAGAGTGTTGGGCCAGAAGACCTCCAAGGTCCCTTCCAACTTGGTTATTCTATTCTATTCTATTCTATTCTATTCTATTCTATTCTATTCTATTCTATTCTATTCTATTCTATTCTATTCTATTCTATTCTATTCTATTCTATTCTAATCCTAGATGAAAAGCAGGAGAAAACAAGAAAGTCCAATTGTCTTTTGAAAAAGCACCTTTGGGACAACCATGACCTGGATGACTGAGAATCTCCATAGACACTTTTGGCTATAAAGTTTGCTATGTTATGTGTTATCTTATTCAAGAATTATGCGACTTGTCTTCATCTGGTGAATTTCCAGGCAGCAAAAATTCCAAACAAAAACTATCTAAAAAGAAGAAACAATTTACTGGAACAATCAGAAATAGTCTAATGTGAGTAACTTCATCATTATTCAAGGAGATAAAATGGTTATAGATCAATTTTAAAATTCTTTTCAAACGGAGGGGAGGAGGAACGTAACATGTTAAGAAAATTCTATATAGCATCCAATTTCTAAAGAAAGTACAAATAATCAGTATTTAATGTAGGCAAAAAATCAAAAGTTATTATCTGGAATTTGTCAAATAAATCTTCCAGTCCATCAAGGTATAGGCATTGAACAACAATAATGATGATTGTAACAACAATAATTATATGACTTTGTTCCAGCTGAGATCTATGGAAGAAGTCCGAAAATAGAATAGATATTACAGATAAATGACTGGATGAGTAGATGCGATGAGAAAACATTAATTTTTGGATGTTGGTCTGTGTTGCGTAAGACACTGTTGGGTTATAACTGACAAAGACTAGGGAGAGTGTGAAACCGCATCAGGAATTAAATTGAACCTTATGGAAACTGGAGATGGAAACCCAGAATTTCAGATAAAGATTTGGGTACTGCCACAGACCCATAGGGGACGCGGTGGCTCAGTGGCTAAGACGCTGAGCTTGTCGATCAGAAAGGTCGGCAGTTCGGCGGTTCGAATCCCTAGCGCCACGAAACGGAGTGAGCTCCCGTTACTTGTCCCAGCTTCTGCCAACCTAGCAGTTCGAAAGCACGTAAAAAGGCAAGTAGAAAAATAGGGACCACCTTTGGTGGGAAAGTAACAGTGTTCCGTGCGCCTTCGGCATTTTGTCATTCCGGCCACATGACCACGGAGACGTCTTTGGACAGCGCTGGCTCTTTGGCTTAGAAACGGAGATGAACACCACCCCCTAGAGTCGGGAACAACTAGCATGTATGTGCGAGGGAAACCTTTACCTTTACCTTTTACAGACCCCATATTGAGGCCTATTAAACCACTGAATGAAAGATTATGAATAACACTGGGCTTCTGCTCTTGATATTCTAATGTTTGAAGAATGCCATATGTAAATTAAACAAAATGAGCTTGAACTCTCATTAGAGAAAAACAAATATGATTTAGTGGTTATGAATGAGAATTAGTAGGGTGATATAAACTCATAGTTTAAAGAATACAAAAGGGATGGAACTAATACAGTAGATCAGGGGTGTCAAACTCACATCATCATAGTGGCATCACGTGATGTATCGGGACTTTTTCTCCCTTTGCTAAACCGGGCGGGGCGTGGCCAGCACGTGACGCATCCAGCCCACAGGCCGGGAGTTTGACAGCCCTGCAGTAGATGAAACAAAATTGAGAAGTTGCATTTTAGGACAAAAATATCCAGATCTAGACAGAAATCCTAGAATGGATGTGTTGAGAGTTCTCAGCCAAGGAGCTGGACGAAGGCATAAAAATAGTAGCTAGTTAGTTCCCATTGGTCATCCAACCAAGGAGAAACAATGTGAATTACTGCATGTTATTCACTATCTTCTTTCAGGTCTTGTAGAGAGACATTCAGGGGGGCTGTACCTATAAAGAGGGGCTGTAACTATCTCATCATCTGTTTGGAGACAAATTCTGCCAAGCACAGTCCACCCAGAAATCTCCTAACTTCTCTTCTTGATAACTTTCTCCTCCAGAGAAAGTTAACCCTCGATGAAATCTTGCCTTCCTTCTAAGAAAACTCAACCAGTTTTGACGTCTGCAGTGGAAGGACTTCATCGTCTTGCCATTTTTCAAAATGTTGTGAGAGGACATTAGAACATTTCCAGCATTTTGCTGACGTACCCGGGAACATTTTTGCCAATCGTGCTGGAGGTAGGTGGCATCGGTAAAACATCTTGTACATGTTTTCTTTATATGTCACTGCCATGGTTAATTTGTAATTTACTTCCCAAATTTTATCTCATTCTGCCAAATTAATTGTATATCTGAAATTTTTTGCCCAGGCTATCATAGTCCCCTTAACCGTTTCTTCTTCCATTTTGTATTGTAGTAGAAAGTTGTATATTTTGGATATCATTTTTATTCTGGTCCCAGCAGTATTTTATCCAATCCTTGTTCATTTTGGAATCCAAATTGTGTTATATCTTTTTATGTCTCGATTGAATTTGTAAGTAGTGCCACCAGTCAAGTTCTATTCCTATTGATTTAAGTTCTTGTTTTGATTTGAGGTGTTCTTGTTCATCCAATATTTGCTTGTATGTTACCATCTTTTTTTTTTTATCTAGTAGATTTGGATATATTATTGCTTCAATGGTAGATAACCATTTTGGAATTTTTCTATAATGTTCATTCTTAATTTTTAGCCAAATCTCTAGTAATGCCTCTCGTATTTGATGTCTTTGAAAGTATGCATGTATTTTATGTCATCCCCCCCCCATATAAACGCGTGCCAGCCAATTTGGTGATCATATCCTTCTATTGTTAAAATTCTCTTGTTTTTAAGTATGATCCATTCCCTTAACCAATTTAATGCTGCCGCTTGATAATATGTTTCCCAATCAGGGAGTCCAAAACCACCTTTCTTTCTATTGTCTTGTAATAGTTTCATCTTAATCCGAGCTTTTTTCTTTGACCAAATAAATTTTAAAATCCTCTTGTTTAATTCTGTAAAAAAGTTTTTCCTTAATTTTATTGGGGCTATTTGAAATTAAAAAAAGTATTTTAGATAAGATCTGCAGGGATGGTTTTCAGTTACCTTCCCTACCAGTTCGCAAATGTGAACGTGCCTCTGCACATGCGCACAGCCACCCGTGTATGTGCTTTCCTCGCAAGCGAGCCTTCTGCGCATGTGCCCGGCCTCAAAAACATACACAAATAGGATAGCATAGAGCCGGGGTGGGTGGGTGTGGCCACTCGTGATTTCCACTACAGGTTCGGGCGAACCAGACCGAACCGGCTGAATACCACCTCTGCATTGCTGCCTCCAGTCAATTAGGCTTATACTTCCTTAGTTTTTCTGCTGCTCCCTGAAGTAGACCTTTCAGTTATAACAATCTCCAAAACAACTTATTAAAATATCTTTTATCTTGTTCAATCATTAGATTTCCAGCTCATTTTGCACCTCTTGGTCATCCTGACTGCTTCTACTCAGCCTGCAAGAAGAAAGGGTTCAAAAGTCCTGACCTAGATTCTACAAAATCAGCGATTGCAAGCACTGATGTTGGAATGTTTTGAACAGTTGCTTTATCTTAATGAAGCTTTGATTGAAGTGCCCTTCAAAGCATTTTGATGAAGCTCTCCTGCTCTACCCATCTGCTCTGTATTTATTTATTTATTTTGGTACCTTTGAGTCACTGTTGACTCCTGGAGACTGCTTGGACTAGTATTTGAAGTTTTATTGGTCAGGATTTTTCAGAAGTGGTTTGTCATTGCCTGCATTCCTAGGAATGATTGGCCCAAGGTCACCCAGCTGGCTTCATGCCTAGGATAGCTTGATGGCCAATAAGAACACACAGATGGGGTCACATATCATGGATTACATTACCCAGAGTGCAATTTCCAGCTACATTCCTCTTAAAGAAACAGCTCCTAAACTGAGCTAAACATCCCTCTAGTCCAGTGATGGCGAACCTTCGGGTGCCAAAAGTGCAAGTGCGCGTGCTATTGCGCACATGCACATGCCCACACCCATAATTCAATGCCCCCTGTGCCCCGCTCCCCCGCACATGCATTTCCCGACTTCCGGTAGTCCTGTTTTTCACCCTCCCCAGGCTCCAGAGGCTTTCTTGGAGTCTGGGGAGGGCGAAAATGGCCTCCCCTACTTTCCCCAAGGCCCTCCGGAGGCCAGAAACACCCTCCCAGAGCCTCCGTGCGAGCCAAAAATCAGCTGGGTGCGCACATGCGCGCTGGAGCTGAGCTGAGCTAGGGCAACAGCTCGAGTGCTGGCATTTATGGCTCCGCGTGCCACCTGTGGCATGCGTGCCATAGGTTCGCCATCATGGCTCTAGTCTATCAGCACACTGGAGGTTTTTAAGAAATGACTGGACAACCACTTGTCTGGAATGGTAAGGTTTCTTACCTGAGGTAGGGGTTGAACTAGAAGAACTTCAAGATCCCTTCCAGCTCTATTCTAATTGAAATATAATCAGTTTTTGTCCATATCTTTATTATAAAGAGCTATGCTACAAAATCTGGAGATGTGCCAACTTTGAAGTATAACTACTTCCCTCCACCTAGTCATCTGAATTAAGCCCATTCACATGAGAGTACAAATCAAAGAAAGTTCTTTTGTCATGACTAATGGAAACACAGCAGGAGAAGTTCTGGGCTGACAGGAGACCTAATGGATATATAAGTCTGTCAGCCTACTCTGTTTTCTCACCTTTCCCTAGCTCTGACTCAACCTTTCCTCTTTAGCAAATAATGGAGAATTAAGGGAAAGAAACAGGGAGAACAGCTATTATGTCTGGAAGCTCTTTTCAGCCAGACAAATATATTAACAGCTCGCAGTTTATCATGGTGGACTTAAAACACGCTACATACATACTGCAATTTGTCAAATCAGCTAATGCTTTTATCTGGGGGGGAAAATCACATTCATTTAAAGTATATGCAGGCAGGTAAATGCAAGCAACCGTATAGAAGTGAAAAAAGTGATATAGACCAAACTAATAATAATGAATATAACTATAAACATTGCCTGAAGCATTGTGGATGGGGGAAAAAAGAATTGTTTTCTTCTACAGTTCTCCTGGGCTGAGAAGCTAAATCTTATCTCATTTGTTTTTTTTGTCCAAGTCAAACATGCCTGTTTAAGGGCTATGTTTGTTTAATTTTAGTTTAGGTGGATGTGTACAGTTCTGATTTTGTTGAGTTTTGATTTTTTTTTAAATTGATGTAAGCTCTCTAGAGCAGTGGTTCCCAACCTGTGGTACGTGTACCACTAGTGGTACGCGAGGGCCTTCCAGGTGGTACGCGAACACTTTCGGGGTCATGAACGATTTTTAGTTAGTTATTTTTTACTTCACAAAAATGTTTACTGCCTAACACAAGATAATCTGCCAACGATTTGCAACTGTTGCCACACGCCACCCACCTGGTCCGAGCGGCCCGAGAATCCAGTTGCTGGATGCGCGGGGCCAAAAAAGGAACGGTACAATTATGGAAATAAAGTGATATCTGATCGAATTTAGTTTCTCTGGAATCAGGTGGTACGCGGCGACTGTACGGGACCTCCAAGTGGTACTCGATCACAAAAAGGTTGGGAACCACTGTTCTAGAGTCATACAGTCTGAGTTGGGTGACTTTGTAAATTCTTTAAGCAATTAAGACCAGAAGTGTTTATGCGTGGTTGGTACTACAAATATCAAATGGACGGTTCCTGAAAACTGTAGGCCAAGTAGAAATAATACTTTTCAACCATTTTGCACAAGGATGCTTCTGTACGTGCCTTTAAGGTTTAACCAAGGGGATAAATTGGTGCAAAACTAGTTGTCAGGGTTCCAAGTAATATACCCACAGCAATCAAAGCTCTGAGACAGGTAGATTCCTCAAAGAATAATTTTATTGGATATGTCATATTGGCACAGGCTGGTGAAAACCGACTCTGACTGTTCCCGTGGTTTTCACCTAATTAAAAGTAAAAGTTTTTCAAGTCTGTCAAGGATCTTGACAGACTTGGACCTTGGGCGCTATCAAACAAAATGAAATTCAATGGTGAAAAAAGTAAGGTTCTACATTGAGGCAAGAAAAACCAAATGCACAGGTACAGTATATGTGGTACCTTGCTCAACAGTAGTAACTGTGAGAGGGATCTTGGAGTTCTAGTGGACAACCATTTAAATATGAGCAGCTGCCAAAAAAGCCAACACAGTTCTAGGCTGCATTAACAGGGGGATAGAATCAAGATCACGTGAAGTGTTAATACCACTTTATAATGCCTTGGTAAGGCCACACTTGGAATACTGCATTCAGTTTTGGTCGCTACAATGTAAAAAGGATGTTGAGACTCTAGAAAGAGTGCGGAAAAGAGCAATAAAGATGATTAGGGGACTGGAGGCTAAAACATATGAAGAACGGTTGCAGGAACTGGGTATGTCTAGTTTAATGAAAAGAAGGACCAGGGATGACATGATAGCAGTGTTCCAATATCTCAGGGGCTGCCACAAAGAAGAGGGAGTCTAACTATTCTCCAAGGCACCTGGGGGTAGAACAAGAAGCAATGGGTGGAAACTAAACAAGGAGAGAAGCAACTTAGAAATAAGGAGAAATTTCCTGACAGTTAGAACAATTAATCAGTGGAACAGCTTGCCTCCAGAAGTTGTGAATGCTCCAACACTAGACATTTTTAAGAAGATGTTGGATAACCATTTGTCTGAAGTAGTGTAGGGTTTCCTGCGTAAGCAGGGGGTTGGACTAGAAGACCTCTTCCAACTCTGTTGTTGTTGTTGTTGTTGTTGTTGTTGTTGTTGTTGTTATTATTATTATTATTATTATTATTATTATTATTATTATTATTATTATTATTATTATTATTATTATTATTATTATTATTTTCTCAAAACAATCAGTCACATGGTCCAATCAGGATACTGTCCAGTTGCTAGGTGACTCCAGTCCCCTCCTTCCGAAGCACCCGCAGGAATGTCCTTAGTTCCAAGGAGAAAGGATTTTGTTTTGGCTACAATACCCCAACTATCTCTACCCCCCCCCATCCCTCTTCTCCAGTGTGTCAGTGCGGAAGTCTCAAAATGGCCTCAATCAGGCCAGCTTCTGGGTTGACACTAGTATTGTCTGAGCGGAGTGATGCTTCAGTGGTTAAAGAGGCTGAACTTGTCATCTTGAAAGCGGACAGCCTGGGTTTGAGACCCAACTGCCACGCAATGGGTGAGCTCCCATTACTTACCTCGCCTCCTGTCCACTTAGTAGTTTGAAAGCATGCAAATGCAAGTAGATAAATAGCTACCACTTTGGTAGGAAGGTAACAGAGTTACATGCACCTCAGCATCAGCGGTGGATTGCTCCTGATTCGGCCCGGTTCTAAGAACTGGTAACGCTGGCAGCAGGAGGCTCTGCCCACTCGCCTGGAACGCTTCTGCGCATGCGCAGAAGTGTCGCACACGTGCAAGCATGTGCGCAAATCAGTAGTAAAGGGTTTTAGAACCCACTACTGCTCAGCGTGTAGTCATGCTGGTCCCTTGAACATGAAAATGGGACCACATTCTGTCTCATTCTTCCCTTCGACCGGTCAGGTCCCACAGAGTGGATCTCCTCCAGGTCCCGTCAGCCAAACAGTGCCGACTGGTGGGGCCTAGGAGGAGGGCCTTCTCTGTAGGGGCCCCTGCTCTCTGGAACCAACTTCCCCCAGAGATCCGAATCATCCCCACCCTGCTGGCCTTCCGAAAAGCCATTAAGACATGGCTCTTCCTGCAGGCGGGGTGAGTTTGAGACGACTTTATATCTGATGTCTCCCCCATGTATGTATGTTGTTTATATGTTTTTTAAACTGTTTTTAAAAAATTGTTTTTTTAATGATTTGTTTGGAGTTTTCATAAAATGTTGTACGCCGCCCTGAGTCCTGAGGGAGTAGGGCGGCATAGAAAAAACTGCAAATGAAATGAAATGAAATGAAATGAAAATGGCTTCAGACAATGCTGGCTTCCAGGCTAGGAAATGAATATGAGCACACCTCCCTAGAGTCAGACACAACTGGACAGAAGAAACCTTTATGTTTAGCTTTAGTATAGTCCAGTGTTGGCTAACCTTTTCGGCAACGAGTGCCAAAGTGGGAGTGGGAGCGGGGGGTGGGGGCGCTGGAAACAGAGCAGCTTCCTGGCGCACATGTATGTGCTGGGACCCTCAGCATCTGGTTTCCGGCATGTGCATGCACGCTGGTCACTTGGTCTTCCGGTTTTTGGCTCGCATGCACACGTGAAGACCAGCTGGCCAAAACTCAGCTTTCTGGCATGCCAGGGTGCTGCTCTTCCAGTTTCTGGCACTCCCGCGCACATGAAGACCAGCTGGCCGGCGCACATGTGCGCACTGGAAACTGGAAGCTCAGTTTCCCAGCACGCGCATACAGGGAGCTGCTCTTCGAGTTTCTGGTGCTCCCACCCGTGAGCAGACTAGCTGGTCTTTGCGCATGTGCGGGCTGGAGCCCAGAAGAGCAATGGGCGACGGCTGGTGTTCCTGGAGAGATGGCTCTGCATTCCACTTCCGGCATGTGTGCCATAGGTTC
>JALIGW010000021.1:9891840-10044340 GCA_023053685.1 Diadophis punctatus similis
CTGCTTGAGCAGGAGACTCTATACCAGGGCTCAGCAACCTTAAACACTCAGAGAGGCATTTGGACCCATTTCCCACAGAAAAGAAAACACGGGGAGCCACAAAACTCTTCCTGTGCCTGACTATTTCCTGAGCGGCCACAAAACTAGCATATATAGTTGAATTAAAGATTCTGTTTTCTTCTGAAACTTTTCTTTCCTTGGATTTATCCATGGTTGGCCTATTGGGGTTCGAAAAGCTTAATAAATTGCGCGTCGGTGGGTGTCGCACTTTGGCAGTTGTGACGCATATTTTGAGCGACAGGGAGCTGCAGCAGAGGGATGAAAGAGCCACATGAGGCTCCAGAGCCATGGGTTGCTGACCCCTGCTCTATACCATTTCAGATAAACGCTTGTCAGGTCTCTTTTTGAAAGCCTCCAGTGATGGAGCATCCACAACACCTGAAGACAATTAAGATGCATCCTGTAAGAACCTACTTCGAATCACATCTTGTTCCCTATGACAAACTCATGAAGAATGTCACTTCTAGTTATTATGCAAGTAAACAAGCAGAGGTTTTCATTCTTTATTTACCTGGTGCTCTATCAGAGCTTCCAACCACTTCAGACAAAGCCTACGTTGATTAGAATTAGAGGCACTGAAGTCCAACACAGTTGGAAAGTACAAGATCACAGCAAGCTTTGTGTCATGTGAATTTTGTGAACATTCAATGGAAGACAGAATTTTCCATATTGAATATCCCTTAGCATAGAAGGCTTAAGATATTCTCCTTAAGACAGGAGATCTGTTAACTTTGGTAGAAGTGGCTTAGCTTTCAAGAATTTGTTGAACTTATTCTTTAATAGTGGCCTGATTCATGAATAGCTTATTTCCACCCAAAATTATGCAAGTCTATAGATTATGTCTTCCCATCGGATCTCTAGCAGCAACGGAAAACATTATTATTGGATGTACTCTTCCTTCTGGTATTTATATGACTCCTTTATCTCTTAAGGAAAGATATATAAATTATGTGATCTAACCCAGATTTGGGTTGAAAAACAAGTTTTCATCTAAGAAATGTACTAGATTTGGTCATCCATTATTCATGGCTTGAGAAGTTTCCTAAAGATATCCTAAGGCTATTTTCCCCCCTCTTCTGATGCTTCTATATTAGTCTTAACCTAGAATCTGCTTCAAATATTCACCATGCACTACTGCATATTCAGTATTATGTTGACATCTAGGCCTGTTCCACATTCTTGTCTATCTTTTTAGACCAGAGGTAGGCAGCCTCTATGGCAGTGGTTCCCAACCTTCCTAATGCTGCGACCCCTGGCCCACCCCCGCGCCCCCACTGTGACCCACCCTGCCGCCGCCATTTGGATTCTTTTACCCTCTGCGCATGCGCAAAGCGTACTGCGCATGCGCAGATGGTAAAATAGCCCAAATGGCGGCAGCGGGGTGGAGCGCAGTGGGGGCGTGGGTTGTGGGGCGCAATATGGCCATGCTTGTGGTAGTGGGGGGGGAGCCGAGGATGCCGGGGTGACCCCTGGGAAATGGTCATTCGACCCCCAAAGGGGTCCCGACCCCCAGGTTGGGAACCGCTGCTCTATGGGATGGAGAGCAACACTCAGCCAAACTGAGCCCTTCAGGTGCTGCAGGTGATGATGGACACATACAGTAACCTCTTTGAAAATACACAGACTGAAGCTATCCTGGCAGTTTAGTTGGTTTAAATAAAAGGTTAGCTCATGCGTTTCTCCAACCTAATTAAGGCTGAGGTGCTGTCAGACTAGTAGAGAGGTCTGAGTTCTCTCTTCTTTTTCTGTTCTCTCTTCTTTTTACCATTGTTGCTGCTGTGAGATCACCCTGATTTCTCCAGAGCATATTTCGGCACCAAACTGATGTGCATACTCATAACTGATTAAAAAGAAGCAAACAATTCAAGTTAAAAAAAATGTAGTTATAAAATGGTCAACAGCTGTTGGATGGATGGATCTGTTGAGCCATCTGCTTAAAGTCATAAGAGGCAAACAGAAAGAAGACATTGCAGCTTTGCCATTGAAGCCCATCTAATTATCTTTTTCACCTTCTCATCTTACCTTCTACCGTCTCCTATTGGTATCTTATGATTTATCACTTGTTGTTTGTATCTCATGATTTATGGTCTTTGACTTATTACTTTGTTTTTGTATATACATGGAGAGCTTATGTATCAGAGATAAATCCCCTGTGTGTCCAATTACACTTGGCCAATAAAGAATTCTGTTCTGTTCTGTTCTATTCTATTCTATTCCTATTCCTATTCCTATTCCTATTCACCCTATCCTACCCTACCCTACCTTACCCTACCCCACACCACACCACACCACACCACACCACCTTACCTTACCTTACCTTACCTTAACTTACCTGACCTTATCCTATCCTATCCTATCCTATCCTATCCTATCCTATCCTATCCTATCCTATCCTATCCTATCCTATCCTATCCTATCCTATCCTATCCTATCCTATCCTATCGTTTGTTAGGATGCCAAGTGGATTTTTAGGCTTATCTGATTACCTAAACAGTAAAGAAAAAAAATAAGCTAGTGTGGAGATGCCAAAGGCCAGGAAATGATTGTTCAGGAAATTATTGAAGATCTGGTTGTTATCCTAGGCCTTGGGTAAAGAGTGACTGTGACTTTCTTTTGTTTTGCTTCATTTTGTTTCACTTAGTTTTCATTCTATTTACTTTGTTGTTGCATTTTACTCTTCTGCTTTGTTATATTCTTGGGTTCTTGATGCTCTCTGAGCTTGATTGTTGTCTTGCAGATATTTCATTACCCATCTAGGTAATATCCTCAGAGTACTGATGTTGGAGAATGAAATGTCCGCAAGAAAATAACCAAGCTCAGAGAGCATCAAGGACCCCCGCAGTTCAACCCTGAGCCACAAGCATTGCTATATTCTTTGATATGCTGCTGTTGTAGTTGTAGGCCACCCAGTGTCATTTGGGGGTCAGACAGTCTATACATTAAACAAATACACCTCGTTATGCAACTATCACTCAAGTCAGCTTGCTAAGCTGAGGTAAAATAGAAATGACAACCAGGCTTGCCCTGAACTGTCCTACCATTTTGGTATCCGAGGCAGAAAAATCTCACAAGGGTAGGGCCAAAACAAATTAATTTCTCGTTAATGTTTGTTGCCTTTTTATGACGCTCAAAGTCATAAAAAGGCAGAGGTATTTGTCAGAGGTATTTGTCTTGCTTCATCTAATATGGCAGTAATAAAACTTCTGGTCCACCAGATGTCACTGAACTACAGTTCCCAGAAGCCATTGTCAACAATGGGGTAATCAAAATAGTTTAGCTGCATACTATCAACAGGGAAGACACTTCTAGTAAATGAGTTGAATATTTTCTATCTGTTGATGAGTAATAGTAGTGGCTCTGATCTATAATAGCAAGTCTAATCCAATACAGGAGAAAAAATTTAAGCTTTTTTTAATTTCCTCAAGTTGAAACTAGACAGTTTACTTTACTTTACTTTATTGATTAGCTCAAAGGCCATATCAAAGTGCAGAGTTCCAAACACACATTATTACTAAAATCTAATAAAAACAATTTAAAATGGAATTGGAATAAAATTCAGAATTTGAAAACAACATTTAATATAGCACAGTACTTGAACAAAATGATTCAGTTGAGTTTGGCATATGTGGGACTGATTGGGGTTGACTGTAGGGGTGATACTCTAGAATTTTATCTTATTTTATCTATCTACATCTTAAATTATTGTATTTTATTCCAATTCCATTTTAAATTGTTTTTATTTATTTATTTTATTTAGTGCTCTTATATGCCGCCCTACTCCCTGGGGACTCATCTTATTGGATTTTAGTAAAAAATTGTGTTTGGAACTCTGCACTTTGATATGGACTATGGTCTAATCCATAAACTAAACTCAAGTTGAAATTAGACAGAAATATTTTTAAAATATATATCAACTTGATCTTTATACACTCACACAAACACACACACACACACACGTGTGTGTGTAGCATTTTTTGCTGATAAATGAAAATAAAGGGAGACTATTATAGATCTATTTCGAGCTACTTAGCTCTCGTCAGATAGCCATACCCTTACTGGGATTTGAACCTGGGCTGCCTGCCTTGTAAGGCAGCAGCTTAGCCATTAGGCCACAGGCTCTATTCCCTATATGTGTGTGTGTGTGTGTGTGTGTGTGTGTGTGTGTGTGTGTGTGTAGCATTTTTGCTGATAAATGAAAATAAAGGGAGACTATTATAGATCTATTTCGAGCTACTTAGCTCTCATCAGATAGCCATACCCTTACTAAAAAAAAAGCTCTTGCTTTTATAAGTAGTTTATCAATACATTCTTCTGGAATAGTTTTGTTGACTTTCTAGTCTAGACTATACGAGTTTATGAGTTTCTGGAGTTCCAAGGAAAGAAGTTCTTTTTTTCTGAGCACAGCTAAGGATTACCTTGTGCTATAGTCCATATTTTTTTTAAAAAAACAAAAGATAAAGGAATCCTTGCAGATTTTACTCCACTAGTTGTTGCTGACCATAAGGGGTGATCATCTCTATTTCAAGGCCATTGAGCCAGCATTGTCTGAAGACATTTCCGTGATCATGTGGACAGCATGACATCATGGAGCACTGTTACCTTCCCATCAAAGTGGTACCTAGTTATCTACTTGCATTTGTATGCTTTCGAGCTACTAGGTTGGCAGGAGCCAGGGCGAAGGACATTGTGGCACTCGGGTCTCAAACTTGACAAGCCCAGTGTCTTAACCACTGAGCCACTGCACTGCCCATATGGTCCATATAGCAGGCACTCTAATCATTTCCCAAGTCCTGCTAGCTGTATTTGATCTGCATGGAAGAGCAATAGTGGCGAATTATTTTCCAGCTTTGAAATTAGTCCAAGTTTGAAATGGGTTGTTGTTGTTGTTGTTTTGCTTGTTTATATTCAATCTTATTGGAGAAGAAAGGAAGGGTGAGAGGGAGAGAGGGAGGGAGGGAGGAATTTGATAGGTGGATGAAGACCTTCCCACTGATAAGAGTTAAAGAGGTGAAGGAGAATGGAAATAGTTATGTCACTACTTTTGGTGGTGAGATGAGAGTGATCTGCTTCAAAATTTTTAGCAAGCGGTTCTCTGCCAGGTTGCTGAGTGGGAGTGGCCATGGTGGGCATGGCTTAGTCGGCCTCCTGCACCATGGTGGGGGGCAGTATTTTTGCCCTCCCCAGGCTCCGGGGGTTTTCCTCAAGCCTTCAGGAGAGTGAAAACAGCCTCCCCAGGCTCCGGAGGCCCTCTGGAGGCCGGAAACGGGCCCGTTTCCAGCCTTCCTGAACTCTGGTAGGTCCATTTTTTGGCCTCCCTGAGGCTCTGTGTGCGCCCTGCACTTACCTGCATCCAAAACAGGCCGCATGGTGGCACGGCAAAACAGGCCGGCAGGGTGGGGTGGGGTGGGCAGCCAAGAGTGGGATTTGGGGATTCTCCGAACTGCACATAATTTTAGCTAGAGGTTCTCCCGAACCCTTGCGAACCCCCAGCAGCCCATCGCTGGTGATCTGTATAAGAAGGAGAGGTTAATATATCTAAATGTAGGCTATAAATGTGCCTATAATTAACTTATGAATGATATTAAAGTTAGGAATTACAATATTTGGTATTCAAAATTCCATCTCTTCACAAAGTAAGATAGCTATATCCATATTTTTATAAGAATAAGAGCAAAGTTACACAGGACATCAGAGTTAGCCCTAATATTTTAAAAGCGGGGCTTAATTTAATTTTGTTTTTCTTATATATATAAAACAATCTTTTCTTATATATATATATATATATATATATATATATATATATATATATATATATATATATATATATATATATATATATATATATATATATATATATATATATATATATATATATATATATATATATATATATATATATATATATATATATATATATATATAAATTCAGGTAAAGGAACAATGGAACTCTCTTAACCCAACCTCCATTCTTGATCCCTAGAGAGATTTAGCAACTGTACTGTGCTATTTCTTGAATTCAAGCTTTCAACATGATATGTACTTTACCAATTAGAGTAGATAGCAGTTTTATTCTAGTGGAGGGGAAAAAAGAATATTATGTTAAAGAAATATATCTCTGCATTGCAGCAAAGTTAAGCCTGTCATGAGGTTTAAGACATTAAATTACTTGGTAAGCCTCTCTTAAAATACTTTCCATATAAGAAAAATCATTTCTTGTACTATGGAAAATTAACAGATTCCACAACTGTGCAATTAATAATGGAAGTCTTTGGATTCAGTGAATCATGAAGCACCATCTCTAGATGTGAAACCATGGTGAAGAAGTACATATTGATAAGCACATTATTTTCCCTTAACATCCTAACACGCAACAGATGCTCCTGCTAAGTAGAATCACTTTTAATTGAATGCAGGATTGCCGTCTTTCTCTGATTGTGTCACAACAGTCAGAAGTACACACACCATCTTACATTAGGCTGTTATCAAAGCCATACATGCGTGGAAACTGTAGACTAAAAAAGAATAACTTTCAGCCCATTATGTAAATTGCTTTGGATAAAAAGATGCAAGAAACTTAAACATGAATCATATATCGAATCATACTCCATAGACGCTCAGCAATTGATGGAACTTTGTCATCCTGGCTTCTTAGCTTTTCTGTAATAAATTACTTTATAGAAGTTCCTGAAATTTTGTGTACATGTTTACTCACTTTTAAGAAGCATCTGACAGATGCTTAATTGCAGGTAAAGCTGTGAACAAAATCACTTGGGAGCAAATATGTTTGTGTGTGTGTGTGTGTGTTTGTATGTATATGTATATGTATATGTACAGTATATGTATCTCTATCTCTTATCTCTTATCTCTTATCTCTCTTTCTCTCTCTCTCTCTCTCTCTCTCTCTCTCTCTCTCTCTCTCTCTCTCTCTCTCTCTCTCTCTCTCTCTCTATATATATATATATATATATATATATATATACCTATACCTATACCTATACCTATACCTATACCTATACCTATACCTATACCTATACCTATACCTATACCTATACCTATCTATCTATCTATCTATCTATCTATCTATCTATCTATCTATCTATCTATCTATCTATCTATCTATCTATCTATCTATCTATCTATCTATCTATCGATATAGATAGATAGATAGATAGATAGATAGATAGATAGATAGATAGATAGATAGATAGATAGATAGATAGATATAGATATAGATATAGATATAGATATAGATATAGATATAGATATAGATATAGATATATAAAGATCATTCAAAGTATGTCAAGAACCCCGAAGATGCATCTTGCATGCACATCATAACTATCAGCCTAAAAAGTTGTTCCCACACTGCAGGGGGATGGTACACAGGGCTATTCTCATTAGAAAAAATAGAATAACAGAGTTGGAAGGGACCTTGGAGGTCTTCTAGTCCAACCCCCTACTCAGGCAGGAAACCCTAAGCATTCACAACTTCTGGAGGCAAGTTGTTCCACTGATTAATTGTTCTCACTGTCAGGAAATTTATTCTTAGTTTTAGGTTGTTTCTCTCCTTGATTAGTTACATCCATTGCTTCTTGTCTTGCCTTCAGGTGCTTTGGAGAATTTCTTTCCTTCCTGTAGTTCTCACATTCTTTCTGAATTACGCGAAACAAACAGAACTGCCTCGCAAAAGGTGATAATTTTCTCATTACAGTGATATAGGCAGTTCAAGAACAAGAGATAGGAAAAGATTCTTCTAAGAGTTGTTCAAGAAAGCTTCCCTTTCTTATGTAATGCCTGAAGATATTTGGAAGCTGTACTTTCTAAATGGAAAGCAGGAGGTTGAATTATATATACATTTTAGTCAACCAATAGAAGAGAATATTTCTAACTCCGAGCAGAACTGTGGAGTCTCTCATATAGCCCAATTTCTTTTAAAGTTTAGTTTGTTAGAACTAAATGTTAGAACATTCAGACCCAATTAAAATACAGTTTAACCTTCAGGTATTAGCTATTTTGTTTTTCCAATAAGTATTAGTAGGAAAATATTTCTCAATGAGTCAGAAGAGGAATCTTCAACAAGCTTAAAGACTCAGATGAGTGAAGAGTGTTTTTGAACTCTGTTTTCTCTCTCAAGAGTGGGATGGAAGTGAAATGTTTGAATAAGCAAAATAAATGTGGCCTTTGAAGAGATAGTAAAAAAAGATCTCTCTGGTTTATTTTCTCAAGAGAGTGAATCATCCTACTGATTGTCAAAAAAGTCAAGCTTAAATTTGGAAAAAAATTATTAGCTACCGTATTTTTTCGGAGTATAAGATGCACCGGAGTATAAGACGCACCTTAGTTTTTGGGGAGGAAAATAGGGAAAAAATCTACCTACCAGGTATTCATCTGGCTAGCATCCTTAGTCTGGTCAGCTTCAGCACATTATTTTATCCCCTGGTTAGGGCTGAAAAAAATCTTCTGAGGGAGTAGTAATGAAAACAAGCCTGCAAAGACTTAGGGCTGGAAAAAAATGTCATTGGAGGAAGTAGGAATGAAAAAATCCTGCAAGCAGGGAAGATTGTTAGCACCTCGTTAGGGCTGAAAAAACATTTTTCGGAGGGAATAGCAATGAAAACAAGTCGGGAAGAGCCAGGAAGATCATTAGCACCTCGTTAGGGCTGGGAAAAAAATCTTCGAAAAAGCTATATTCGAAGTATAAGACGCACTCGAATTTTCAGCCTCTTTTGGGGGGGGGGAGGTGCTTCTTATACGCCGAAAAATACAGTAGTCAAGTTGATATACCATCTCAGGTAGATACAGAGGTGGTATTCTGCAGGTACAGACCGATTTGGGCGAACTGGTAGCGGCGACCTGGGCCTGCCCACCTACCCTGGCACTATGTCGTTCTATTTGGGCTTGTTTTGAAGCCGTGTGCATGCGCAGAAGGCCGTGCGCATGCGCGCACGCTGACATTTGCGAACTGGTAGGGAAAGTCAGTGAATACCACCCCTGGGTAGATAGTATATCAGAATTGCTAAGAGACTGACTTCTGCATCTATTCATCCCTGGTTCAGGTCTTAAATTTGCGAGGAACTTACTAATCATCAAAGTTTAGTAAGACTAATATGGAGAGATCTAATAAAATTCACACTCTTTGTCAAGGCTCACCAACGTCTACAATCAAAACAGTTGGGAGATAAATCCTGCAGAAAGTGGAAACAGGGCAAAAGGTTAAGATAGTCTTGAGTTTTTCAGGGCTACATAACAATAATTCAAATTTCTTTAGATGTGAATATAAAATTAAACTGAACTTGCAAGTTTTCCTTCAAGTTAAGCCTCTGAAAAAATGTGAGTAGAAAAGACATGAATAACGCTTTGAACATTCTTAAAGGACTACACGAAGTTTGCTCTGAGCCGTCTCTGGTGGTTCATAGTTTTCTGAGCACCTTCTCAAAAACTGACTTCAGTTTTCCAAGAATATTTCTCCCCCATTTCATATGGCACCGATTAAAGCAGTAGAACGATTGGAGCACCTTAGCATGGCGAGGTACACCATTCAATTTCAATAATTTAAATAGGAAAGGGCTGGCATAATGTACGAGGCCTTTTCAAATCAGTTCAAAGCAGCACAATGGATTTGAAACCTTTCGCATGCTCTTTCAATCTGTTAAATGGCATAACACAGCATCTGCTTTTATTCTGCACTCCACAGAAAACCTTTCACTCAAGTCCAGAGAAAGTTAATATTTGCCACTTGTGAATGAACTGTTTTATAAGGGGTGACAAGGGGGAACTTCCACAATCCCTATTCTCTTCTGTGGAATAATTTACTTATTTATGTTGGCACAACATTCATAATTAGGCCTGGTAACATAAGATGTCTACTCTAAAAATCATTTCCATTGACTTCAAAATGGCTTAGTCCCAAATAAGTGAGTAGAGAATTGTGGCCTTTAATTGTTCTCTAGATTTCACTTGCAAGTACTCTAGAACATGATGAACATAACCGGGGGTGGAGGGAGGAAGAGTGACAACTGACATTGATAAAAAGAGATTGTAGGAGAATTAGTCAATTCAGTGACTCATTCGTGGTCAGCTCATGAAGAGCCGTGGTGGCGCAGTGGCTAGAATGCAGTACTGCAGGCTACTTCTGCTGACTGCCGGCTGCCAGCAGTTTGGCCATTTGCTTCTCACAGGCTCAAAGTTGACTCAGGCTTCCACCTTTCCGAGGTCGGAAAAATGAGGACCCAGATTCTTGGGGGCAATATGCTGACTCTGTAAACCGCTTAGAGAGGGCTGCAAAGCACTGTGAAGCGGTATATAAGTCTAAGTGCTATTGCTATTGCTATTGCTACTCACTCCAAACAGAGTTTTATAGATAACCAAATATTAATAAAGATAAGAGGATTCTCAGAGTAGTTATCGATCTATGGATCTACCCAATTCCTTGCTTTCTTGCAAGCCCGGTTTATGAATTAAGTGCAGCATCAGATCTGCAAGGACATTTTCACAATAAAGGGTTACCTACATTTCAATTTGTCTGAGCTTCATCTTCCCATATCTAAAATTCATGCTTCTATACTCTTACTTATGTATCATCATTATATATTCATTAATTTTTGTGCAAAAGCTCAAGGTATTACAGAGGTAAGATAAAATTAATATATTCAGTATATTAACACATAGAACATGGTATTTTGCTGATAGATACTGCGGGAGTTTTAATCTAATTTCTGGAAAGGTCCGATATGGAAAGCGGCATTTCTAAAAATTACGATCGCCACAAAAAGTCATTCATACTTTCAAGGACAACCTCATGCATCCTGCACCAAAAGTATCTCAAGCAGTAATAACCATTGCATTCACCAGAGGCTTATATAGACAGGGTAAAATTATGATCCTGTGAATGGGGAGCCCTCTGGGTTTCTATATGTTAGCAACAAAGCTATGCAGAGAATTTCAAGACCAAATGACTTTGTTCCAAGTGCAACGATAATGTAGCAGAATCATCAGGGGTATGATGGTAACCGAAGGGAAAACTGTAGAACTGGGACCTGTGCAGAATGGTGCACAAGCCTATAACAAACGGGGAAAAAATGTTAGCAATCTTGAAAAGGGCATATGTAACAGACCCGGCATATAAGCATGTGATAAAATTCCCTCTCTGTCTTCAATTTTCCCATGTAGATGGGGGATGCAGTTAAATTCTTGCTGAAGGATACTACAGTTGCCCCAAGATGGGACAGTCATCTCTTCCAATCTATTTTATTTATTTGTTTGTTTGTTTGTCAAACATGTACAAGATAGTAAGTATTGGTATAAACATAAACATTAGCAAAGTAGGTACAGGTAAATTTGGACAATAGGACAGTAGGACAGGGACGGTAGGCACGCTGGTGCGCTTATGCACGCCCCTTACAGACCTCTTAGGAATAGGGTGAGGTAGACTGTAGACAGTCTAAGGTTAAAGTTTTTGGGGTCTGGGGAAGAAACCACAGAGTCAGGTAGTGCATTCCAGGCATTGATCACTCTGTTTCTGAAGTCGTATTTTCTGCAGTCGAGTTTGGAGTGGTTTACATTAAGTTTGAATCTATTGTACACATTTCAGTTTTCTGTGGAGATTCTCAGTCATCCAGGTCATGGTTGTCCCAAAGGTGCTTTTTTCAAAAGGCAAATTGACTTTGTTTTTCCTTGAAGACATTTCGCTTTCAGTATCCAGGGGAAGGATACTGAAAAATCTCCATTTCCTCCTGATCAGCTGGGACTCGGGAGGCAGAGAATAGATGGGGGCAGGGCCAGTCAGAGGTGGTATTTACCGGTTATCCGAACTACTCAAAATTTCCGCTACCGGTTCTCCAGAACTGGTCAGAACTTGCTGAAACCCACCTCTATCCATATGTAGAACCAATTCAGTAATGATAAGCATTTCCCTAGTAAATATATATAATGTAAGGTACTCATCCGTCTCATTATTGAAGCAGAACTGTGGTTGGGAATGAGGAGGCCAATTTATGCTGCCATTTCTTTCTAATGGCTCACGGACTAAAGGAAAAAGGCTTTATAATGTGGCTGACCATTCTTGGCAAAAAAAAAAAAGTGGGGAATAAGAGTCATTTGAAACAAGATGGGAAATGACAGGAGTAACAAAGCAGATAGCATGACTAGGAAGAAGAGCTAAGCTAAAAAATTGTTCCAAAGCCTCTGATCTAAGATTGCAATTTACAACAGCCTGGGGGAAAAAAATCTAGGAAATGTAAGCAAGAATAATTTGCTGGAGCGATCCCCATCTTTAAGGTATATAGATAATGCTTTTATTCAAGAATCTGGGATCGAATGTTTCATTGATTTTAATGTGTTTGCTGCTTCTAATCTTTATCTCCCTGGTTATTATTGCCTCCGTACAAAACTCAGTCTGTTAATTCGATGCAAATGGTCATCTCCTTCTATCAAAATCGCTTATACATTATTAGCCAAACAATACCGCTTTACGATCTTTAATAACTTTTCCTGTGTTATTCTGTGGGAGATTCCTACCAGAATTTAGCAATACTGTATTTCTAATTTCCCCCACCATCAATTCCTGTGTTTTTGTGTGTGTGTGTGTGTGATTACCAAAAGTTAAAAAGGAAGGTTTTTTTTTTTTAAGTTCTCCTTGCTTATTCTTTTTTATAAGGCTGGCCTTTTGATTCAATTGCCAAAAGAGAGAAAATATAGTTCTCCTAAGGTGAAGGAGTCCCTGCGGATTTTACTCAGCTAGTTTATTGCTGACTCTAATCTGAAGACATGTCTGCAGTCATGTGACCAGCATGACATCATGGAGCACTATTACCGTATTTTTCGGAGTATAAGACGCACCGGAGTATAAGATGCACCTAGATTTTAGAGGAGGAAAACAAGGAAAAAAGTATTCTGAACCAAATGATGCAGTAATATATTATTTAATAAAATACCAGTGTAGCAGAATACTTTTTATAACCATGTATACTTTTTACAAACTTCAAACTTGAAGTTTGTAAACTAGCTTTAAGACTAGTGGACTTCAACTCCCAGAATTCCTCCTCCAGTCATGCTAGATATGGTAATTAGAAGGCAAAAATGCCCCAATTTTTCGCTCATTTTTTTGCAAAAACAGGGCATGCAGAGGATCTGGGAAGCCTGCAGTGGACTCCTAGGAGGTGGGGAAAGGCAAAAATGCCCCAATTTTTGCAAAAAATGGCCCGTTTTCGGGAGGCTAAAAATTGTCGCATTCGGTGTATAAGACGCACTGACATTTCCACCGTCTTTTTGAGGGCAAAAAGGTGCATCTTATACTCCGAAAAATACGGTACCTCCCCACCAAACTGGTACCTATTTATTTACTGATGTTTGCATGCTTTTGAACTGCTAGGTTGGCAGGAGCTGGGGTGAGGTTGGGAACTTACCCTGTCATGTTTCGAACCTGGGCTGCCACCTTTCCAGCTGACAAACTCAGCATCTTAACCACTGAGCCACCACACTACCAGTTCTCCTAACTGTATGCCTCAAAAGAGCTCAAATGTGGCACTGTGCTATTTCTTTCTCTTTTTTTTATCCCATTTGGCTGCCAAATAAGCCCAGGGGCTCCTATTTATCTTCCAAATTGTGGCTAAAGGGGAGGATCCAAGCAAAGCCAGTGAAAACCACTGTGGGAAGAAATATCTATCTGGTTCAGTTCCAAGTTGGGAGAAAGACACTGGAAACATGGAGGCTGATTGGAAAGATGGCTTATTGATGAAGCAGAACCACATGGGTTTGTGGTTCTGGGCAGCTGACAAAATGGAGTTGAGTGTGTGTGTGTGTGTGTGTGATACCTTCTTGGGCTTTGCACTTGACCTTCCTGTTCCTGTGCAAGAACATGTATTGTACTGGCTGTTGTCAGATTCCTATGGGGTCATGTAGGGGTTATGTAGGGTCATAGCTGGCTCTATAGGCAAAAGAGGAAATGCCAATCCTAGGTGTTTGTAACCATTCATTGTATGTTTTAGCCTCCAGTCCCATAATCATCTTGATTGCTCTTCTCTGCACTCTTTCTAGAGTCTCAACATATTTTTTACATCGCAGCGACCACGATCCAGGAAACTTCTTAAAGAACTGAAGAAGTGGTGACCAAAACTGGATGCAGCATTCTAGGTGTGGACTTACTAAGGGTTTATAGAGTGGTATTAGTGCGTCACATGCTTTTGATTAAATCCCTCTGTTAATTCAACTTAGAATTGCATTGGCTTTTTTGGCTGCCATCACACACTGCTGGCTCATATTTAACTGGTTATCTACTAAGACTCCATGATCCCTCTCACAGTTACTGCTATTGAGCCTGGTTTCACCAAGTGTACTTTTGGTTTTTCCTGCCTACGTGTAAAGACTTTACTTTTCTCTACAATGAATTTTTGGGTCTCTTATGGATGTGCTAAATACACCCAACCCTGCTTGAGTTTTTGATGCTAATCAAACTCAGCCTGGAGCAGCAATCCAATCAACGAGTGATAGGGAGCCTCCAGCCAAGGAGAAACTAAAGTCCTACCAGAGTCCCAACAGCAGCAGAAGTGGAGGGAGAAAGCAGCGGCTATTTGGCTTCGGTTGCTTTCTTCTTTTTCTTTGTGGTCTTGAAAAGAAAACTTATTTCTCTCCCATTGATTTCCGTGTAAGAGAATTAATCTCTAAGGCTCCAAGGCCTTTAAGCTGCCTCTTGGAACTCACCAATCTCTTCTACCTTGAGCCTCCCTGCTTTGTATGTCAGACTGCAGCCTGAATCAACCTAATTAACAGAACCTCTGCTACATGCTAGCAAAGCCTAATAGTGCCGCACTATTGGGAGGAGGGGGTGGACTAATCTGTACAATCAAAATCTAATGGAAAACATCCTACTTGGCTCAAGCACAACTGCACCGATTTAATCTTGTAACAAAGCAAGAGGTTGGAGTTGGCGGGAAGGAAACTTTCCAGAAGCTAGACTAGCTGCGGGAAAGTCCTGTTTCCATCAGATAGGCAAATATTGATTCAATGCACAGCTATTGACGTTCCTGGGAATATCTGAATCATCTTTGGAAGCTTTCTTCCCTATCCAACTAAACCAAGCAACATCAGCTGAGAAATCGTTCATTGTTTGTCAGGCGTTCTGTCCCCACTACAGGTTAGTCTGCGTGCAGCTCGACATGCAGCTAAACCCACCTATCCTCCAATAAAACAGACTGTGGGTGTAGATCTGAATGCTTTATTGAAAGAACAGGATACGGTGAATCTAGGGAAAATAGGGATACATTCAATGAGAACCAAATACAAGATAGGTACCCTGTTTTCCCCAAAATAAGACATCCCCTGATAATAAGCCCAACCGGGCTTCTGAGTGCATGGCAATAAGGCCAAGTGCTTATTTCAGGGTTCAAAAAAATATACGACAGGTCTTATTTTCGGGGAAACACGATAGTATTGAGTTACTGCTGGACATAATAATTAATAAATACAAGCAATTTAAATCTCACCAGTGATGCTCTGTGTGTGGGATGTGGGTTTGTCCTTGGATGACCATGTGCCACAGATTAAGATGGATTCTTTTTCGTGTTTCTGCCATCTCCAAATGCTAAAGGAAATGGAGTCTGGCTTCCCAGCACGCACTTGGTTTGAGAGTGTGGGCTGATGGGTAATGGGTGGGGTCTGCTTCAAACAGTATACTTGGTATTTGTCTCTCCAGCCACTAGATGGGGCTAGAGAGCAACAACAGTATATAAAAGTTATATGCTGGGGCATGACATTACGAGTCCTCTTTATGAAATACTCTTCCCAGGGATAGATTATTTTTATTACAACCACAAAACCAGCCGTACAGATAAAAGCATTAGAATAATAATAGATCCAAGATAATATATTACAACTAGTGGTGGAGCCATGGTGGCACAGTGGTTAAAATGCAGTACTGCAGGCTAACTCACTGCTCACTTCAGGAGTTGGATCCTGACCGGCTGAAGGTTGACTCAGCCTTCCATTTTTCTGAGGTCAGTAAAATGAGGACCCAGATTGTTGGGGACAATATGCTGACTCTGTAAACCAATTAGAGAGGGATGTAAAGCACTGTGAAGTGGCATTGTGGTTTTTAATGTTTTTAAATATTTTAATATCTACTATTTTTAATGTTTTTTATATTTGTTGTTGCATGTGAATTGTTATTGTTGTGAGCTGCCCAAAGTCTCTGTGGAGTGGGCGGCATACAAATGCAACTAATAAATAATAAATAAATAAATAAATGTTAGTCTAAGTACCATTGCTATTTAAGACCTGTCATGATTCCAAAGAGAGTTAACAGCCAACAAGAGCCTGCACCCCATCTCCTTCTAAATCCTACAGATGGTTTTTCTCTGTACTATTTTTTTTATTACTAAATGTGGTTAGCAACGTTCATAATCTACCTTAAAAATGTCACTTGCCAAATGGATTGGATGGAGAATGGAGAAACAAATTACATTGTGAATTGGAAAAAAATCTACTGAAAAGCTTTCTCTAAGATGTTTCCTAAAAGCACTCTATATAGGCGATAAATGCATCAATGAATGTTGTGTAACCTAGATGCCACCCCCCCCAAAAAAATTCCCTAAACTGATAAACACATGAACCAAGTTAATCAAGTCAGCCTCTCTTCTGGTTCTATAATGATTTGTAAAAAACATGTATTAGTCCCTAATACAATCAGTCCTATGCAATGTTTCCTCCTTGTATTGTAAATTTAAATTTACACTCAGTAAAGGACCTTGGAGTACTCATCTCAAATGATCTGAGTGCCAGAGCCCACTGCAACAATATAGCTAAGAAGGCATTAAGAGTGGTTAACCTAATCTTGCATAGCTTCTTCTCTAGTAATATTGTACTTCTAACCAGAGCATACAAAACATTTGCTAGACCAATTCTCAAATACAACTCATCTGTCTGGAATCCACACTACATATCAGACATTAACACAATTGAGAATGTCCAGAGATACTTCACAAGAAGTGTGTTACATTCCTCTGTTCACAACAGAATACCTTATGAAACCAGACTTGAAATTTTGGGACTTGAAAATTTAGAACTATGCTGCCTTCGATCTGACCTAAGTGTAGCTCACAAAATTATCTGCCACAATGTCCTACCTGTTAACGACTACTTCAGCTTCAACCGCAATAATACACAAACTCACAATAGATACAAACTTAATGTAAACCGCTCCAAACTTGATTGCAAAAAATTTGACTTCAACAACAGAGTGGTCAATGCCTGGAACACTTTACCTGACTCAGTAGTTTCTTCCCCAAACCCCAAAAACTTCAACCTCAGATTATCTACCATCGACCTCACCCCATTCCTAAGAGGTCGGTAAGGGGCGTGCATAAGGGCACAATCGTGCCTACCGTTCCTGTCCTAATGTACCCATATATTCATACCTCTTTTACTCTTATTCATGCTTGTAATATTACATATATATTCAATCATGTTTTACTGTTTTAACTTTGCTTATAATCATATATGCTTGACAAATAAACAAATACAAATACAAATTATCTCCCATCACTTCCTAAGTCATGCTTAGTTCCCGATTAAGTTTGTTTAGCATTACAACCTAATTTATTTAATGGCATTGAAATATGCACAAACTGTCCTTGTAGTTATATTTTTGCCCGACCTTTATGTTTCTATGCCAGTGGCTATTTATGCATAATATATAGAGACCTGTTCCACTTTTTTTATATATAAACCAATTTGAAGTTCTGGATTTGCCCTCTGTTTAAAATATGCACAATTAAACCAGGTCTTCTGTGTTGCATTGCATAATTCAGTCTGACTGTGGTCGCCTTGGTGAAAGGCAAGGAGTTGAGCAGGTCTCTGAACCATTAATTCTTTAATATGTTACCCAGCTATTCTTTGGGTTTCTGAGTTTTATGGGCAGGTATTATTCACATCACTTTGAAGCACTCTTCATAAAAGCTAGACATCTGCTAGATGAGGTTTGAATCCACTACTTCAACCTGAACTTTGAATAGCTCAAGGAAATAGCAGAAGAAAACACGCTAAATGTAACGTGATGTAATACAATTTATTTATTTATTTATTTATTTATGGTTTCTTATATGCCGCCCCACTCCCGAGGGACTCAGGGCGGCTTACAACATAGAAAAAAATACAAGAAAACCAATAAATTCAATTAAAATCAAAATATAAAAGTTAAAAGTTAAAAAATTACAATATAAAAGCACCATTCACTCACCAGACATACCCGGGGGAGAGTGTAGATGGAATTAAGCTCTTCCCCCTGCCTGCAGGAAGAGCCATGTCTTAACGGCTTTTCGGAAGGCCAGCAGGGTGGGGATAGTTCGGGTCTCTGGGGGGAGTTGGTTCCAGAGCGCGGGGCCGGCCACAGAGAAGGCTCTCCCCCTAGGACCCGCCAGCCGGCATTGCTTGGCTGACGGGAGCTGGAGGAGGCCGACTCTGTGGGCCCTAACTGGTCGGAGGGTAGTATGAGGCAGGATGCGGTCCCGGAGATAACCTGGTCCTAAGCCATGAAGGGCTTTAAAGATGATGATCAACACCTTGAATTGGACCCGGAGACTAATGGGCAACCAATGCAACTGGCGGAGTATAGGTGTCACGTGGGTGTACCTTGGCACACCCACCACAGCACGCGCAGCCGCATTTTGCACCAACTGGAGTCTCCGGATACTTTTCAAGGGTAGCCCCATGTAGAGCGCGTTGCAGTAGTCCAAACGGGAGGTGACAAGGGCATGAGTGACCGTGAGTAAAGCCTCCTTCTCCAAGTATGGCCGCAACTGGTGCAACAGGCGAACCTGTGCAAAGGCCCCCCTAGCCACAGCAGTGAGATGGTGTTCCAATTTTAGCTGTGGGTCTAGGAGGACCCCCAAGTTGCGGACCAGATCCGAGGGAGTCAGTTTCTCTCCCTCGAGAACCAAGGAGGGATAGTTGTCATAATCCTTAGGAGGCAATATCCAAAGCCACTCAGTCTTGTCGGGGTTGAGTCTGAGTCTGTTCCTCCCCATCCAGATCCTAATGTCATCCAGGCATCGGCACATTACATCGGCTGCCACACTGAAGTCAGACGGGGTGGTGATGTACAGCTGGGTGTCATCAGCGTACTGATGGAAACACACCCCATGTCTGCGGATGATCTCTCCCAGCGGTTTCATGTAAATGTTAAACAGGATGGGCGAGAGAACCGACCCCTGAGGCACCCCGCATAACAGGGGCCTAGGGGTGGATCTCTGCCCTCCTGCCAACACCGACTGCATCCTATCGGCGAGATAAGAGGAGAACCACCGTAAAACGGTGCCTCCCACTCCCAGCTCGCCGAGACGATGCAGAAGGATACCATGGTCGATGGTATCGAAAGCCGCTGAGAGGTCAAGTAGCACCAGGATGGAGGAATTTCCCCCATCCCAGGCCCGCCAGAGATCATCCATCAGAGCGACCAAGGCAGTTTCTGTACTGTACTGAAACCCGACTGATAGGAATCTAGATGATCTGTTTCATCCAGAAGCCGCAGAAGCTGAGTGGCCACCACCTTCTCCACAACTTTCCCTAAAAAAGGCAAGTTGGAGACCGGACGATAGTTCTTCAAGTCGGCTGGATCCAGGGAAGGCTTCTTCAGGAGGGGTCTCACCACCGCAGTTTTTAATGACTGCGGTACGGATCCCTCCTCCAAAGAAGCGATGACCACCGCCCGGATCCAGCCGCGTGTCACCTCCCTGCTGGCCGAAACCAGCCAGGAGGGGCACGGGTCCAATAAACAGGTTGAGGCCCCCATCGCCCCCATGGCTCTGTCCACATCCTCAGGAGAAACAGGCCCAAACTCCTCCCACAACGGTGGACTAAGACTAGCCCCTGTCAACTCCATGGACTCTGCCCAGCCAGAGTCCAGGTTCGACCGAATCCGAGCGACTTTATTCGTCAGAAACTCGGCAAATTCCTCAGCTCTGCCTTGCAAGTGCTCCTCGCTCCCCCCTTTTGCAAGGAGGGAGCGAGTCACCCTGAACAAGGCGGCTGGGCGAGAATCTGCGGACGCAATAAGAACGGAGAAATAGGATCGTTTCGCCGCCCTTATCGCCACTAAATAAGATCTGATGTAAATTCTTAATAGTTTTCGGTCGGAGTCGGTTTTGCTGGACCTCCAGCGGCGCTCCAGATGTCTCTTCTGGCGTTTCATCTCCCGGAGCTCCTCGGTAAACCAGGGAGCTTTCCGGGATCCACTGCCGCGGAGAGGTCGCAAAGGCGCAATTCGGTCTAAAGCCCCTGATGCTGCGGTGTTCCAACCAGTCACCAGGGAATCAGCCGAACTGCGTACCAGGGTTTCAGGTATTTCCCCAAGTTCCCTCTGGAATCCTTCTGGTTCCATTAGGCGCCTGGGGCGGAACCACCTAGTCGGTCCCGCCTCCCTGCGGGGGAGGAATGGAACTGCGGAATCCAACCTCAGTAGGAAATGATCTGACCATGACAGAGGGGTGATGACTATATCCCTTATCTTCAGATCATCTCTCCACTGCCCCGAGAGAAACACTAGGTCGAGCGTGTGACCACCCTCATGAGTCGGACCCTGGATTACTTGGGTCAGGTCCATGGTTGTCATGGAATCCATGAACTCCTGAGCTATCCCAGAGGTTTCGCCAGCGGAGGGCAAGTTGAAGTCCCCCAGCACCATAAGCCTAGGGAACTCAACTGCCAAGCCAGCTACTGCCTCGAGAAGCTCAGGCAGGGCCTTACTTACGCAGCTGGGAGGCAGGTACGTTAAGAGAAGGCCCACCTGTACCCCTAAGTCCAACTTCAGAAGGAGAGTCTCACACCCAACAATCTCCGGGGCAGGGATCCTACGAGGATGTAGGTTTCCACGTGTTATTATTGCCACTCCTCCCTCCCTTCCCTGGGGTCGGGAATGATGCTGCACTGAGAACCCGTCTGGGCATATCTCGGAGAGAGCTACTCCTCCCTCCTGGCCCAGCCAGGTCTCAGTTATACAAACCAGGTCGGCCCCCTCTTCTGTGATCAAATCACAGAAGAGGGGGGGCTTTGTTGGAAATTGACCTGGCGTTAAGCAGCAGCATCCTGAGCCCAGGGCCCTGAAGACCCTGGTTGCCAGGTACTCGGGATGAGCAAGATGGAACCACATCGGAGGGGCCGGAACAAGGGATCGCTTGTACATAGCGAGGTCTTATTCCCCGAGAGCGGCCCTCCCCTCTGCTCAATGCAGTGCAACATGCACATGAGAGCCCATATAATAGTGTAATGCTGTTGTTGGAAGAAATGTCCATCTGGATTCAGTTCCAAGTGGGAAGAAAGATAATGGAAACATGGAGACTGTTTGGAAAGATGGTTTTTAATGGTGGATTGAGATCCTGGGCGAAAAGGCACATGGGTGAGAGAGATTTATACCCTCTGTTGGACTTTGAATTTGAGCTTGTATTCTGATTGGTTGTCAGACTCCCATGGGGCCATGCAGGGGTGGGTTCTGACTTACTTCGCTTCCAGTTCGCTTCCTCATGCACCGCACGGGTGCACGCATGCGCATGCGCAGTGCTAGAAACCCAGCTTCTGCGCATGCGCAGAAACAAAAAACAGATTCTGCACATGCGCAGAAGCAAAAAATAAGATGGCGGCGCCTACGGCACCTCCGAGAGAGCTGGTTCGGGGGCATGTTCAGCCGGCCATCGCTGCTGGTTTGGCGAGCAGGGGGAAATTCCATCTACAGGTTCTATAGAACATGTCTGAACCGGCAGGAACCCACCTCTGGGGCCATGCAGAGATAACTTTGTAGGTTGTGTTTTGAGTCCCAAGCTTGGTTGAGCCTTGCTGGGTGATGTGATCTCCCCAGGTGCCACGTGGTGAGTTCTGTTGCTAGATAGGTAGAGGGCTAATCCTACCTTTGTTGGATCTTGGGTGAGGGCATTTGCCTATGATTAGACCTAGTTATCTCTTTATCTCTTCAGTGGGGACATCTGCTGTGGGCTATTGAGGAGGGTGGGGGCTATTAAGAGTGAGTCTGTTTCCTGCCTTTAAAAAACACATGTTTCTCCATTTCTCATCCAGGGAAATATAATATTCTGCCTTTTTAATATTTCCTAGAATAGTTTATTTTTCTAGGAGAAGGGTGTTAACTTCCTACACTGCCTTGGAAAAAAGAAAGGAAGAAATGGAGATTTAGCTAAACAGAAAAGAATTGCACCCAAGAGGAATCTGGAATGTTTGTAATTAGTGCAATACTCTGCTAATTCTATTCTGTGGGTGAGGCACATCGACTTATTTCAGCCTTAGAAATGCTGATCGTGTTATCATTGTTTTGCAAAGCCTACATTACATTCCCCCGGGGCTCATTCACATATTACATTTCCTGCAGTTTTCTCCAGAAATTTTCCCATTAAGCCTACCTGCATCTAGTAAAAGCAGGTAAATATTACAAATGATCGACCGGTCATATAGCATCCTTCTTCCCTTCATTATTATCATCAACATCGTCAACATCACCGTCATCCAGCAAATTATTCTTTAGTAAGGTGTCTCAATGTTTGTCTCAAAAATTTCCCAAGGGAGTCTATAACTTTGCACAATCTGATTTCTTCCAAAAGATTGTGTTGGTTCTTTCATCCTGTAATTGAATAACAAAATATATGAACAGAATTGGAAGGGACCTTGGAGGCTTTCTAGTCCAACCCTCTGCTCAAGCAGGAAATCCTATAGCATTTCAGACAAATGGCTGTCCAATCTCTTCTTAAAAATCTCCAGTGATGGAGCACCCACCACTTCTGGAGGCAGGTCATTTCACTGATTAATTGTTCTAACTGTCAGAGAATTTCTCCTTAGTTCTAGGTTGCTTCTCCCCTTGATTACCGTATTTTTCGGAGTATAAGACGCACCGGAGTATAAGACGCACCTTAGTTTTTGGGGAGGAAAATAGGGGAAAACAATCTGCCTACCAGGTATTCATCTGGCTAGCATCCTTAGTCTGGTCAACTTCAGCACATTATTTTATCCCCTGGTTAGGACTTAAAAAAACCTTCTTCTGAGAGAGTAACAATGAAAGAGCCTGCAAGCCAGTAAGAGCTGGGAAGATCGTTAGCACCTGGTTAGGGCTAGAAAAAAACTTATTTGGAACAAGTAGAGCAATGAAAAAAAACCTGCAAAGACTTAGGGCTGGAAAAACATTCTTCGGAGAGAGTAACAATGAAAGAGCCTGCAAGGTAAGAGCTGGGAAGATTGTTAGCACCTAGTTAGGGCTGGGAAAAAAGCTTTGAAAAAGCTACATTCAGAGTATAAGACGCACCCAAATTTTCAGCCACTTTTAGGGAGGAAAAAGGTGTGTCTTATACTCCCAAAAAATACGGTAGTTTCCATCTACTGCTTCTTGTCCTTCCTTCAGGTGCTTTGGGGTATAGGTAGAGCCCCCTCTTCTTTGTGGCAGCCCCTCAAATATTGGAACACTCCAATCTATTGCGCTATTAGTCTAACATCTGTTGACAACAGGAAGGGAAGGGCTGTTTTCTAGATTAGACTTGCAGAAGTCATGATTCACCAACCGGACTTATTTCTGCTCACAATTATTATATAACCACCCTTAATCTTCTCTGAGACTGCTAATAGGCACGTCTCTACTTGTCTATCAAAATGACATGCAAGCACACATACAGAAGGAGATACAACAATCTGTTAGGCTTAATTACAATATGGAAGGTACTCATTATTAAAATATCTTCGCAAACCATTTCTGGATTGTAGAATGTTGGTACAAGGAAAATGATTTCCCAAAGCCTGAAGAAACTCCTGTTTTCAAGATCCACAATGAATTTGTTTTCCCAGCTCCAAGGCAAAGAAACATCAGTTTTGTTTGAGGGAATCATGTTGGATCTAGTTAATAAGCAATCTGTTCTCAGGGAGGTTTTAGGACATCAAGAATAGTTATAGCAAGAATTGTTAAATTTTTGTGGGCACCTATGAAGGTTAGGAGAAGTAATGTTCAGAGTTTTGTACTTTGGGGAGATGTGGTATATTTTTCACTTACTGAACTCCATCGGATGTGTATATATGTTAAGGTATGTAATTGTGGAATAACACATGTGTATATATATTTTATTTTATTTTTTGTTATTGGTATGTACCATGTATACCTGTTTACCTTCAGCCAAGGTAGCATGAACAATTGAATTGGGCATTGGAAGTGTATCAACAAGTTTTGGTACTATATTTTTTCTCAGTGGGATCCAATAAAGTAATTTGCTAACTGAAACTGCTTGGCTTCTATGCCTTGCCAATAAATCTTAAAGAACTCCAATCTTACTTTCCTCTGCTAAAAGACACTAGAAAACCCCCTGGAGAGCTTATACAAGATGTTTGGCCTTTCTGGAGTGACTATTCACTCAAAAGTTATGATCTTTAGTTCATTGCCACATTTTAACAGCTTTTTGCCATTTCTGTTTCATGGCAATTGACTCCAGTAAGTATGATGCTAAATGAAATGTCTGCCACTCATCGTGGGAATATGTCAGGCGTAAAAGAATAGTTCCACATGTGAAGGTCCAATTAGATGATTTATTGCCTATGTTCAGGAATATTCTCCAACCCCTGCTTGGAGAAATAAGCGTCAATGGAATTCAGGTTGGGCGTTTAGTTCACTTGTGACTACGTAGGGATTCTAGGCTGATCTCTCTTTTAACTTCACCTCCCGGTTCTGCCACTCCTTCTCCTACAGAACACAGTTTATTGTTAAAATCAAACTACTATTTAGTAGTATCCTACTACTAGTAGTATTGAAATAGGCAGTATGGCCAGAGAGCAATCGGTTCCTAACATTTTCAGGAGTTTTCTCACATCTTTTATTTCCTTTAAAACCTAAATGTTTTTATTTATTTATTTAGCCTCTGAATGCCCATAGTCCAAAGAGATATTAAAATATGTGAAAGCTATGAAATACTGTAATTAGAAAGTGAGAGCAGCATGTGAGCAACTGGCTTCAAAACCAACAAACCAATAGAGATTAAATGTTGGAGATGTGAGTCCACTCTAACAAAAACTAGTAAGTGGGCAAAGTTCTGTGTGGAGAACATTAATAACAGTGGGTGCAGAACAGCAAGGCACATGAGACGAAATAGAAAACTGAATCCCCAACTTAATTATAAAACAAAACTAGCTTTTGACTGCCCAACTAAACATTTTGCAACTTCATCCTGGTAGATTTAATTTCAGCATGAATCTGGGAAATAAAACATGTCTTCTCTTGGGAGGACAATAGCCACAACCAAGTGCTTTTGATCATCTCTTGCAGAAGCGACAAAAATATCGAAGAGTTAAATCTACTTGAAAGGATTTACACCAGGTTGTAAAACCAATACAGCATTTCAATGCCTTACATGTTCTTAGGAACTTTTTTTTCCAGAGGTGTTCAGGGTCTCATGCTACTGGCAGTTTGATTTATGTCTCCCACTACTGGTATCTTGTAAGTAGTGAAATGGAAACCTACCTCTTCCAGATGGTTCATTTCTAATGTTTGTACCAAAGGACTTGGCGGATGATTTGAAATGAACAGTCCTCTGCATTTAATCTTTTCCCATTGTGTAGACACATGCTCCTTTAAGCCTGATGTTGTCATATTCGTAAACGTGCTTAATGATTATTCCATATGGAAAACCCATTATGTTTTACATTGCCTCAAAAATGTCTGGCAATGTAATAGATATTCAAAATGAAACTTAAACCGCAATGACATAAACTCAGACAACTATACTCAGCTGATAGATTAAACATGATCTTTGAACTTTGAATTGCATTAAAGTGCCATACAATTACCAGAAGGAACAGTTCAAAGCAATAAAATAACCTGAGCTAATTTTGGAACTTCTGAGTCTTAAAAACAAATATACCACAGATGGTTCATACACACACACACACAATTACCCTCTATCTCTTACCCTGTGTCTTCAAGAGCCATTCCTACTATCTTGCACCACAATAACTCATAAATATGGTTCTAATTTAAGCATCGTGTATTACAAATGCAATAGTGTATAAATCCTGGTGGCATAATTTGAGGACGTGCCCCTTATAAATCCACCTCACTTTTTAGAGAGATGAAAAATGTTTCTATTACTAATGGGATTTCAGTTCCATTTAAATCTTCAAAAGCACAGACCGTCTCCAGAGTTGTTAAAATAAGAAAAGATGGAAGAAAGCAACTGTGAGGTGTGGGCTAAGCATTTCCTTTATGACATGACTTGTACGCGAATTTGTCCTTGCTTATAAAATGGTGAAAATGTGCAGTATTTACTGCAGGCACATTTTATTTGGATGGACCTCATAGGTTCTTCTCTTCAACCACTTCTAACGAGATCTGGATATTTTAGCTACGCTAATTGTGAGCTGAAGACTAATAGCCAATTTTGAAGGCAGCTAAATACATGATCATGTAACTGTCAAGCTATAGGAAGCTCATTCTTTGGCCAGGAGAAAACGAATTCCAGGTTGTCTGAATAATAAAGAACAGAATACATTTTCTACTCAAAATCAATCTTCAACTGTAGCTTCAAATTCACAGTGAACCTAAAGACTAAAGGACAACGCTATTCTGAATGTTTTCCCCAGTTCCAGATTTAAAGAAGTTTAATCTTTACATCTTCAGATCATTAAATGCATAGTTTTTTCCCAGTTTAGGTATTGTTTTCTGAATTTGAAGCAAGAAGGATAAACGGCTTTGTATCCGTTTTTATGAACTTATAATAGATGCAATTCTCTATCCCCTTTTCCGAGTAACTGCAGTTTTTGCAAACAATTTTTACTTGAACTAAGAATGCTTTGTGCATATTTTCCCATGAGATATGTATTTTGTGCAGACACACACACAGAGATACAATTACCTACTTATCTATTCATGTACTTTTGACAAAAAAAGGTATCAAAAAGTCTGATAAAAGCCAATTCAAGTTTATTTATTTTTTATTTCCTGAATCATGACAATGGATGTGAGAAACTGTAACACAGAAGTAGAGTATTAGGAACAATAAGAATATGACTCTTACATCACATGATTTAAGAAAATTGTACTTTTCCTTGTTAGAAGATGTTTGGCAGGAAGAGAGTGGGTTTCCTTAATGTTTGAATTTAAGTTCGATTAAACTAAACGTGCCAGAGGTGGGTTTCAGCAGGTTCTGACCAGTTCTGGAGAACCGGTAGTGGAAATTTTGAGTAGTTCAGAGAACCGGTAAACACTACCTCTGACTGGCCCCGCCCCCATCTATTATCTGCCTCCGGAGTCCCAGCTGATCGGGAGGAAATGGGGATTTTGTAGTATCCTTCCCCTGGAGTGAGGTGGGAATGGAGATTTTGCAGTATCCTTCCCCTGCCACACCCACCAAGCCATGTCCACCAAGCCACGCCACACCCACCAAGCCACACCCACAGAACCGGTAGTTAAAAAAATTGAACCCCACCACTGAAACGTGCCCATGATTGAACTACAATCTGTCTGATGTTAAGGATTGATTTATAATCTGGATTACATCAAAAAGGCATGAGATTAAGAACTTCAATACAGTTTTCATCAAAACCCTAGGTCAGTGATGGCGAACCTTTTTTTCCTCGGGTGCCGAAAGTGCATGCTCGCGCACTATCACACATTCACGAGTGCTCACACCCATAATTCAATGCCTGGGGAGGGTGAAAATGGCCTCCCCCTCCCCCTGGAGAACCCCTGGAGGCCGGAAATGGCTGGGCCCATTTCCCAACTTCTGGTGGGCCCGGTAGGCCCATTTTTCGCCCTCCCCAGGCTCCAGAGGCTTCCCAGAGCCATATCTGCTCGTGTGCCGGCAGATATGGCTCCGCGTGCCACCTATGGCACGCGTGCCATAGGTTCGCCATCACTGCCCTAGGTAATCCAACTTCGTGCATCTGAGAACAAATGTTTTGGGTATTTTTTTTCTAACCAACTTTTCCAGTAACTGGTATTTAAAGTCACCTTTCTGTCATAGATAGTAGCATATTGCCAACATTTTTAGAATGTTTATTTTTTTTTATAGAATGCCCATCTTGGTCAATGAAACACATGGCTAAAATGACACAGTATAAAAGCTATAAGGCAACAGAGAATTAAATTATCGTCATTATCACTGTGACGTGAATAGCAGTATTTTCTGTAGATGTATAGCCTCTGTTATAGTATTTTCTTACCAGGAAAGTCTTTTATGTATACAGAGTCATCTTTCTTTCAGCTTTATTGAGTGTGAAAAAGGAGATTCATTCTCTTATAATACAGAATATGGGTGTGTCTGTCTGTCTGTCTGTCTGTCTGTCTGTCTGTCTGTCTGTCTGTCTGTCTATCTATCTATCTATCTATCTATCTATCTATCTATCTATCTATCTATCTATCTATCTATCTATCTATCTATCTATCTATCTTTGGGAAGAAGCTATAAAATATATAAATAAAATAAGCCCTTTGTAGCACTTTACTTAATTGGCCCAGTGGGATAAGTTATTGTATCTAATATTGGAAGACGGCTTTTGATCTAAAGATGTTATGTTTTACGCCGATAGCTCTCTGTCGGGTATTACATTTAGTTCTGTTTTCTGGTGTTCGTCCTTAATGACATTGCAGCTGGCAATTTGTATCATTTCAGAGTTAAATTTACCAATGGGGTTTTTGGGGGGTGGGAAGCTAATTTCAAATTCTTTTTCACAATCCATCTCCTTGGCTTTATAAAATCTTTGAGCAATAATGGCCTTTAGCAGAGAGTTCTTACCGCGTTGAGAACGTATTAGTTCACTGCCAGTGTTTTGAGGTTCATCGGAGAAAGAGGTAACTGAGAATTACATCTTTAATTTGTGCAGATAGTGTTCCAGGACCACTTTGTATGAGTCATAAACATATGTTAAATTACAATCAAGCCATATGGAAGTCTATTTACCTGAATTTCTTGCCTGCAACAAGCTCCAGGCATACAAAGTAATCCTCATAATGAGATAAAAGTTGCAAGACAGGTCGCCATAAAAATAATAATAGTACTCATACAGAGATGGGCTTTCAAAAGATTCATGTTTCTTCCACCTGGTTTCCAATTTGTCTTATTGCAATATAATTTTTCAAAGTAACTTTCCCATTTCCTATTTACATAAGTTCTAGTGGCAATGGAATTTTATTAGTCTTTCTAAATCTGTAACGCAGTAGCACTGGATTTTGTTAAAATACGTACCCTGCCTTTCTAAGCTAGTTGCCTACTCAAGATGACTCATTCTATAAATCAGGGTGTGTGTGTGTTTTTCAATTAGTTTCTTAGAGTTGATTGTATCCTGATTGATTTATTTTTAAATAGTCATAGTGAATAAATAGTTAATAAAGAGCAACAATCATAAAGATTTCTGTTTTATTTCTATTATTTGGGCGCTTCATCACTGGAGGTTTTTAAGAAGAAATTGGACACCCACTTGTCTGAAATGATATGGGGTATCCTGCCTGAGCAGGGGACTGGACTAAATGACCTCCAAGCTCCCTTCTATTCTATTCTATTCTATTCTATTCTATTCTATTCTATTCTATTCTATTCTATTCTATTCTATTCCACTCCATTCCATTCCATTCCATTCCACATTCTATTCTATTCTATTCTATTCTATTCTATTCTATTCTATTCTATTCTATTCTATTCCACTCCATTCCATTCCATTCCACATTCTATTCTATTCTATTCTATTCTATTCTATTCTATTCTATTCCATTCCATTCCATTCCATTCCATTCCATTCCATTCCATTCCACATTCTATTCTATTCTATTCTATTCTATTCTATTCTATTCTATTCTATTCTATTCTATTCTATTCTACTCTATTCCATTCCAGATTCTATGCTATTCTATTCTATTCTCTTTTGTTCTGTTCTGTTCTGTTCTGTTCCGTTCCATTCCATTCCATTCCATTCCATTCCATTCCACATTCTATTCTATTCTATTCTATTCTATTCTATTCTATTCTATTCTATTCTATTCTATTCTATTCTATTCTATTCCATTCCATTCCATTCCATTCCAGATTCTATTCTATTCTATTCTATTCTGTTCTGTTCTATTCCATTCCATTCCATTCCATTCCATTCCACATTCTATTCTATTCTATTCTATTCTATTCTATTCTATTCTATTCTATTCTATTCTATTCTATTCTATTCCATTCCATTCCATTCCATTCCATTCCACATTCTATTCCATTCCATTCCATTCCATTCCACATTCTATTCTATTCTATTCTATTCTATTCTATTCCATTCCATTCCATTCCATTCCATTCCATTCCATTCCATTCCACATTCTATTCTATTCTATTCTATTCTATTCTATTCTATTCTATTCTATTCTATTCTATTCTATTCTATTCTATTCCATTCCATTCCATTCCATTCCACATTCTATTCTATTCTATTCTATTCTATTCTATTCGATTCGATTCGATTCGATTCGATTCGATTCGATTCGATTCTATTCTATTCCATTCCATTCCATTCCATTCCATTCCACATTCTATTCTATTCTATTCTATTCTATTCTATTCTATTCTATTCTATTCTATTCTATTCTATTCTATTCTATTCTATTCTATTCCATTCCATTCCATTCCATTCCATTCCATTCCATTCCATTCCACATTCTATTCCATTCCATTCCATTCCATTCCACATTCTATTCTATTCTATTCTATTCTATTCCATTCCATTCCATTCCATTCCATTCCATTCCATTCCATTCCATTCCATTCCACATTCTATTCTATTCTATTCTATTCTATTCTATTCTATTCTATTCTATTCTATTCTATTCTATTCTATTCTATTCTATTCTATTCCATTCCATTCCATTCCATTCCACATTCTATTCTATTCTATTCTATTCTATTCTATTCTATTCTATTCTATTCTATTCTATTCTACTCTATTCTATTCTATTCTATTCCATTCCACTCCACTCCACTCCACTCCAATTTCAAAGTTCTAAATTTTGGGGTTCTTGATTTTCTCTGAGCTTCCTCCTCTTCTTACAGATATTTCATTATCATGGCAGGTAGCATCAACAATGTAATATAAAGTGGGTTTTATATTATTATATCCAGCAGCTTATCCTGTAATAGTTGGGCATTAATTGTACCTGCTTATCAGGGTGATGAATAATAGATGTGCGTTAAGAAGGATCTGTTTGATCCTTTCTTCGACCTTTCGTTGTTCTTCCTGAATGGCTTACAAATGTATTTTATTTCTTCATATCTGTTTGATGATTGATTTGACAGTGTCAAGCTTCTAAAATTTCCTTTTCATTCTTGATCTAAAATGTCTGCAGTTTCTCCGTTAAAATTGTGATGGGTCTTGTCTCTGCATTGTAAAATTGAATATTACCATCATGTCTTCTGACTACCAATTGATGCTGATGGATACATTCTGTCAATCTTCTACCCATTTGTCCTACAGAGTGGCTTTCACGACCCTTACATTGTATATTGTAAACGATGCTGTCGTCTTCTTTGGCTAACAGATTTCTGGGTTTGCTTCAGATGGTTTGGGAGGATTTTGTCTACTACAAAGATGTCAAAGGATTCTTTTACCTGTTGTGGTTTTAGAATTGTTCTTGAGGTGATGAGTTATCTTAGTCTTGGGTGATAATAAATGTGTGATTATAGGTGGCATGAATAGATGTTTTTTAATGAAAATGAAGACAGTTATAGATCCTCTGGTTTCTTAAAATGTGTCCTCAGACTTCATACTCCATCCATACCACCAAGCTTATGGTACAAACAATGAGAAGATCCTATATGTGGGTCCCCAGGGAGTAGGGCGGCATGTAAGAACACTAAATAAATAAATCTGATCTTTCTCAAATCACATGTCTATGGAGCAGGGGTGGGTTGTGGATCATTTTGCTGCCGGTTTGCTCAGGGTTGCGCCATGGGCGCGAGTCCCCCCGCATGCGCAGAAGCAAAATCCAAGATGGCGGCACCCACGGATTAGCACCGACAGAACCGGCTCCGTAACATTATCACTGCATTACTAACAGTTCTAACGAACTGGTTAGAACCTGTAGGAAACCACCTCTGCTATGGAGATTCTCAATTATCTAGGTCATGGTTGACCCAAAGATGCATTTTCCAAAAGGCAACTAGACTTCTTGTTTTTGTTTCTTCCTTATTTTTCATTTGAAAACAGTTTGCTTCCCATCCAAGAAAACTTTTCAGTTCTGCCAAGGACTGAAAAAGCTTCTTGGATGAAAAGCAAAACATTTTCAAAGAAAAAAAAACCCAAGAAAGTCCAATTCTCTTTTGGAGAAAACACCTTTGGGACAAAAAAATGACCCTCTTGTTAGGACGCTAAAGGTCTTTCAAGCAGACCCAGTTCACATTCTAATGAACAGCATCAAACGAAACAGAATAAATCAACAGGTTCAAAAACAACAAAAAAGTTAAAAAATATAATTACCGACTCTGCCAAAACTTTGCTTCAAAGTGAAAAAGAAAGAGAAAAACTTCTTAAGGAGAATTGTCAACAAACGTCAATCAAAAATAAAGCTTGTCAAATAAAGCAGGCAGAGCTATTACAAGTTCTTAGACAGGTTTACGTCTATGGATCTCAAGGATAGAGAATTTTTAAAAAAATCAAGGCCTAAGTTTAAGTTTAACCTACAAAAAAATGAAGGAAGACAAAAAAACACCTGTCCTCAAACACCAGAAAGTTTGGCATTTGAGGGTACATCAGAAATTGTCTTCAGAAAGTTTCACCCAGAAGACGTATATAAAATTGACAGGAAGTTGTTATACAGTAAAATAATGTAATGTAACCTATGTGTATTCTCCAAAGCACCTGAGGGCAGGACAAGAAGCAATGGGTGGAAACTAATCAAGGAGAGAAGCAACTTAGAACTAAGGAGAAATTTCTGATAATTAGAACAATTAATCAGTGGAACAGCTTGCCTCCAGAAGTTGTGAATGCTCCAACACTGGAAGTTTTTAAGAAGAGATTGGATAATCATTTGTCTGAAATGCTATAGGGCAGTGATGGCGAACCAGAGGCTTTCTTGGAGCCTGTAGAGGGTGAAAACGGCCTCCCCCATCCCCCCAGAGTCCCTCCGGAGACAGAAAATGCCCTCCCAGATCCTCCACATGAGCCAAAAATCAGCTCGCTGGCACGCACATGTGTGCTGGAGCTAAGCTACGGCTTGCATGCTGATAGATATAGCTCTGCGTGCCACCTGTGGCATGCGTGCCATAGGTTCGCCATCAAGGCTATAGGGTTTCCTGGCTAAGTAGGGGGTTGGACTAGAAGACATCCAAAATCCTTTCCTCTGTTATTCCATTCTGTTCTGTTCCATTCCGTTCCATTTGATTCCATTCTCAGATTCTCACTAAGCCGAGGTGGCGCAGTGGTTGGAGTGCAGTACTGCAGACTACTTCAGCTGACTGCTAGCTGCAGTTCGGCAGTTCAAATCTCACCAGGCTCAAGGTTGACTCAGCCTTCCATCTTTCTGAGGTGGGTAAAATGAGGACCCAGATTGTTGGGGGCAATATGATGACTCTGTAAACTGCTTAGAGAGGGCTTTAAAAGCACTATGAAGTGGTATATAAGTGCTATTGCTGTATTCTGTATTCTGTATTTTCCATTTTCTATTCTATTCTATTCTATTCTATTCTATTCTATTCTATTCTATTCTATTCTATTCTATTCTATTCCAGATATACTATATTGGCACTTTACATGCTAGCATTTTATATTTTGATACAATGATCCAAATTTGATGGGATAACCCAGTTTTCCAATGTTCTTTTTGCAGTTTTTGAGTCAAGTGAATAGTTTTTAAAGCTGCAATTGCATTGTTCTTCCTTGATTATCTCAAATAACATTTCCGTCCCAAACTGTACCAAGTTTCTCAGCTATTTCATGATGCATGTAGTAATGACTCTGAGACAATAAGTATGGCATTTGACTCCCTGAATATATGAAAGCAGAAACCTACTTGTAGTAGCTTAGCTGATTGACTTCAGGGCCTGCTGTAGCTTCAAAAAACAAGCAAATTCACAGGCAGGAACGAGAAAACAGTCATCCAGTAAGTGTCATGCAGGAAGAAACAGCATTGGTGAAAGAATAACAAGTTTCTGCTCTCATGTGCTAAATGTCGAAAAGAATGTGTTTCTGTCACCAGCCAGGTGTCTGGGTATCCTCTGTGGAAGTAAAGAACTTTGAAAAAAGACCCATGTAGAAATTAAATGACTTTTTAACAATGGCATTTGGTATTTGAATATTAGTAGGTTATAACATAAAGTTTCCGCTTTGTCTGGACAAACCAAATTACAGTTTGCTTGTTTTTCAATTAAGGAACCAGGAAAAACACACACCATCGCACAAGGTTAATTTAAATTTGTTCTTCCCTCTGGTCTTTGCTTCAACCTTCCATCCTTCTTGGAACTCTACATACAAGGAAGCAGATTGGGAGCAGTGATGTGAACCTGCACAGTCTGTAGAAACTAGGATAACTTGGGATCTAGTGATCTAGTGGATCTAGGACACCCATCTGCCTCCGTTCTTTCCAGTATGTTGGTATATTCTTGTAAATATTGCTTTGGTGGTTGCATCTTTAAGGTTTAGGGAGAGCTGAACAATAGCAAGGTAGCCCTTGTGTGCAGTGGTGGGTTCCTACCAGTGCGGTCCACTCTATAGCAGCGGTAGCGGCCTGCTGGTGATGTCACAGTACCGGTGCAGTCGGTTGCCGGTGCCTGGGTGCCGCCATTTGTTTTTTAAAAAATAATATTTTTTTAAAAAAAAATTTCTTCTGCGCATGCCCAGAAGCCGAGCTTCCAGCACTGCGCATGCGCTGCCTTCCTACCCCACAGTGAGTCCAAGCAGAGGAGGATGGCTGAGGGAGTGCATGAGACGCTGAAAGAATGAACGGCAGGAGCTATCTCCATTCCCCTCCCTTCAGCAGTCCGAGAAGCCACGAACGTGCAGTGATGATCCCAGGCATTTTCGCATGTTCAAGGCTTCTCGAGCTGCTGAGGGGAGGGGGAACGGGCGGCAGGAGCCTAGGATCATTGAATGGGGAGAAGCATTCAGGCCAGACGGAGCCTCCTAGAAGAACCGCTGCCACGGTCTTGCTGCTCCCACTGCGGGGGGCTGCATTGCGGGTGGGCAATGCCCCCCTGCTTCTCCGGCTGCTGCCAAGCTCCCGAGGCCCATGCCCACCCGATCACATGGATGGCAAGCCACACCCACAAAATAAGCCACGCCCACAGAGTGGTAGTAAAAAAATTAGGAACCCGCCTCTGCTTGTGTGACATGTAACTTGATAGTGCTCTCTGACCCCTGGTGTTATTTATGGGTTCACCATTGGCAGACATGAAGGATAAGGTTAGGGACAGATCACTCTGCTCAACAGGGGTGGTATTCACTTCTCTTCCCTAATGGTTCGCAAATGTGAGCGCACGCACGCTACGCTCGCAGGCGCGCCGTGCACACATGCGCAAAGCCTTCCGCTCATGCGCACAGCCACGAAAATGTGGATAAATGAGACGTGATTACGTCCAGGCGGGTGAGCGGGGCCTCCTGCAGTCAGTGCTACCGGTTCACCCGAACCGGATAGAACCGGCTGAATACCACCACTGTTGCTCAAGCTGCATCTGTGTGGCCCTTAAGAGTCAATGCTGAGTTGACGGCACATAAGTAATCATTCAATTAAAATTTTCAGTCAGACAAAACTAATTTAGTGTGTTGGTCCCCCTGCCAGAAGTCCCAACTATAACATTAGCCTTTCATTGTCATCAGGGATCCCCTAGCACGTGCAATTTCTGATTAATAAAATTCCCTTTCATTTACCAGACTGTGGAATGTTTAAAACCAAAATTAATTCCTTCCCAGGCATGATTCTCACATAGTCTCTTTAGCTAAATTTATTTATTGAGAATAAAGGGATGCTTTCGCAAAAATTCCAGCAATCAAATTAATCTCTGGGTGGATGCACCATACACCCATGTGCAGACAGACTTTCTAATTTAATCACTAACAGTCTTCCTACAATTTGGTGAGGAAATGCCTTCACTAGCAACAGGGAAGTTTGCAGTTGTCTATTTACATAATGGCTTCCTGAATTTTTATCAGACTAGGAGCTGATAAGTTCCCTCTTCGTTATCACCTAATGCAAACTTGTACATTTTTCCTTCAGAGAGAAGAATTTGTTGACTACACAAAAGTAGCATTTTTGTTATGCTCTCAACATGAAGTAAAATCTCTAGAGAAATGGTTTTTCCCCTTTATTGGATGCTTTAGCAAAAGCAGGCAGGCAGGCAGCCATCTACCTGGGTTGTTTTAATTTGGATTCCTACCTTAAGTAACAAGTGGGTTTTGAGCCCTTAATGATCTTTCCTATTCTACATTTTTAAAAATCTAACCTTACTATGACCCAAACTGTCAGGCAGGTAGAATCACCAGTTAAGTTGATTTATTGCTCATACCTGTAAACAAGAATTTAGTCAGAATAACAGAATGACAGAGTTGGGAGGGGCCTTGGAGGTCTTCTAGTCCAACCCCCAGCTCAGGCAGGAAGCACTATACCCGTGATGGCGAACCTATGGCACATGTGCCTCTCCAGGAACGTGAGCCATCACCTGTTGCTCTTCCAGGTTCCGGCGCGCCGGCCAGCTGGTCTTCACCTGCACGGGAGCGCCAGAAACGGAAAGCGCAGCTGCCTGGTGCACATGAACATGCCGGGAAGATGATCTTCTGGTTTCCGGCACATGCATGCACGCCAGCCACCAAGTCTTTGGCACGCATGCACACGTGCGAAGACCAGCTGTACAGTGTGCATGGCACGCCAAAAAGCAGAAGATCATCTGCCCGGTGCACGCATGTGCATCGGGTGGCTGCTCTTTTGGTTTCTGGTGCTCCCGTGCGAGTGAAGATGAGCTGGCCGGTGTGCCGGAACGCAGAAGAGCAAGGGGAGCAGAGCTGCCTGCCAGGATGGGCAGGCCGGGGCTTCCCTCCCTCCCAGCCCAAGTGGCCCCAGCCTTCAGCCTTTGGCACCAATGTGCATCCACGGTCCAGAGCCCTTGGCCAGCTTGGGCACATGGGGCAGGAGGGCAGCGTTTGCTGGCTGGGTGGCCTGCTGTCCCGCCCGCTGCTCCTGCTGCCACGAGGAAAAGGAGGAGGAGCCGCTGTCAGGGAGGCAAGCTGCCCCAGGAGGGCCGGAGGAGAGCACAGCCTGGAGATGCCACCGAGGGGTAAGAGGCATGCCGGGCTGGCTGGGAAGTGGGAAGATGCTGCTGAGGGATAACGGGGGGGGCTGTGCTGGCTCTCCCACCTGCTGGCACCCCAAGCTAAGCCCCAGGAATGCCGACGCCCCTTACCTCCAAGGCCGGGAAGGGGTTCCAGCTTGCCAGCGGAGGGAGGCAGCATTCTCCACCCAACTTTCTCTCCCTGTCCGGGACTGTGTAACCAAGTTGTCGGTGGGGATGTCCCACCACCCCGACGGGGACCAGGGGGCGGGCAGGGGGGCAGGCAGGGAGACGCGATGATCCCCGAAAGGCAAGGTGGAGCATGCACACTGGACAGCTGGTCTTCACGTGTGCATATGCGCCAGAAACTGGAAGACCAGGTGGCCGGTGCGCATGCGTGTGCCTGAAACTGGAAGTTCATCTGCTTCGCGCGCGCTCCCATTTCGGCACTCGGTGCCAAAAAGGTTTGTCAACACTGCCCCTATACCATTCCAGACAAATGGTTGTCCAATCTCTTCTTAAAAACTTTGAGTGTTGGACCATTCACAACTTCTGGAATTCACAACTGCTAGTCACAACTTCTAGTAAACTAACAGCACTACATTGGAACTAGATAGGAGTTGCCAGTGTGGGAAGAAATATCCATCTGGTTCAGTTCCGAGCTGGGAGAAAGACACTGGAAACATGGAGGGTGATTGGAAAGAGGGTTTATTGATGAAGCAGAACCACATGTGGCTCTGGGGCAGCTGATCACATGGAGTTGAGAGTGAGGGGGAGGATTATACCTTCTCCTTGACTTTGCACTTGAGCTTCCTGTTCCTGTGCAAGAACACATATTCTATTGGCTGTTGTAGAGGTTATGTAGGGGTCATAGTTGGCTCTATAGGTTGTCTGAGCTCCCAGGTTTGGTTAAAGTTTGCTGGGGGTGATGCAATGAAGGAAATACCCTTAGGAGATTGTACAATGTTGTGAGCCCTGTGTCTTCTGCTAAATGGTGGTGGGTTAATCCTATTATGTCCTGAAGGACAATCCCATCATCCTGGAGCTGATTTGTAGATAGGCTGGCCCAGTCTTTCTTAATGGGCACAAAATATCTGCTGGAGACAGGGAGCTGGGGCTCTGAGTTTCTGTTTCCATTAAGATTTTTAAAATTTCTGTTTTAGGGGAAATATTTTATCCTGCCTTCTTAATATTCCTCAAAATATTTCATTCTTCTAGGAGGGGGTGTGTGACCTCCCAAAACAGAATTCAAAAGGAGTTGGACTTGGATTGCTTGTGGGAACATAACAACTCCAGGCTGATTTCTGTCTTGACTTCACCCCTAGTCTGCTTGCCCTTTTACACTGCAACATTGTTCAGAAATTGGCATTTTCTTGACCACCTAATGTGTGTGTGTGTGTGTGTGTGTGTGTGTGTGTGTGTGTGTGTGTGTGTATATATAATCTCCCTGGAAAGTACATATTTTGCTCTTATCAGCAATTCAGTCTTCCAGATCAGTATTCAGAAGTTCATAAGAAGCAGGTGTCTCAGCTAATCTCTTCTCCACAGAACTGTTACGACTTTGTCAATTGAGCCTTATACCCGAAGTGCTAGTGGGAGCTAGCCCAAGACTTTCCACACTGTAGATTAGACAGTGATTTTAAATTTTTCAGAGTTATCTGAAGTAAGATAATGGTTAACTTATGAAATCTGGGACCTTTCATGCTTGTTCTACTGACTACTTACTTATCACTGCAAATATGAGAGAGATAAGGGTAAAGCGCGAAAGAACATAAGCTATTTGGGTTTCCAATATAACCCAGATTAGACAAAACGTGCTCCACATTCAGCCTCTAAGATCGAGCAAGAATTATTCGACTGTCTTCAACCATTTTTCATTAGTTTTGACATGAAAGAAAGTATATGACTACCAAAAGCATTTCATCAAGAAGTCTTTCAGCTTTCCAAAAAATCTAAGGCAGGGGTGTTGAACTCAAGGCCTGAGGGACAGATGTGGTCTGCAGGATGCTTAGATCTGGTCTGTGGGGTCACCCTGGAAACAATGAAGGACCAGCCCGCAGTGCCTCTGCCAGCAAAAACGGAGTTAAGAAGGTTCATGTGTGGCCCTCCCAGACTCCATTTTGGCCATGATGGCCTCCTGCAGCCCTCTGCCAGTGGCCCTCCCAGGCCCCCTTTTCGCTGGCAGAGCAGGGATGAAATGCTCATGGTTCGGTCGTGCCTGTTGGTCGTCAGAGAGCCAGTCGCAAAGGCAGCGCGAGGCTCCATCCATCCACCTGGACGCCGCCATTTGGGTTCTTTTACCCTCTGCGCATGCTCAAAGCATTCTGTGCAGGCACAGAGGGAAAAAGAGCCCAAATTGTGGTGTCCGGGCAGGTGGGCAGAGCCTCGCGTTGCCCTTCGCGACCAGCTCTCCGACGACCGACAGGCACAACCGAACCGGGAGCATTTCACCCCTGTGGCAGAGGGCTAGCAAAACAAACTAAAAACAAAAACAAAAGGAGAAATGTTTCCCCTTTTGTATTTGAGCATCCAAGAAGGGACAGGAAAGGAGAAAAGGAAAGAGGAAAGACAAAGAAAAAGAAGGGAAGATGGGAAGAGAGCAAGGAAGGAAAAAGAAGGAAAGAGGGGAAGGAAGAAGAAAGGAGAATGAAGAGGGAAGGAAAAAGAAGAGAAGAGAAGAGAAGAGAAGAGAAGAGAAGAGAAGAGAAGAGAAGAGAAGAGAAGAGAAGAGAAGAGAAGGAGGGAGGGAGGGAGGGAGGGAGGGAGGGAAGGAAGGAAGGAAGGAAGGAAGGAAGGAAAGAAGGAAGGAAGGAAAGAAGGAAGGAAGGAAGGAAGGAAGGGAGATTATAACGAGAGTGAGGAAGGGTCTGAGGGAAGTCCTGCCGTAGCACTTGGCCACCACAGGAGCTCCTGACTTAAGTGTTGTTGAGCTGCCCCCCCCCCAGGACAAACACAACACGGGCCTCAATGAAATTGAGTTTGACACCCCTGTTCTAAGGCCTATTGTTTGCAGATGCTGGTGATACTATGATTTCATCATGGAGAGGTTTGATTGTTTTTAAATAACCCTTTCTATTTTGCATACCCCTTTTTAAAATTACTGCAATAACTATCCTGTCCAGTGTTAACTTTATTCTTGATGTAGTTCCCATAATCACGTAATGTCAGATCATAACTCACTCTGTGCAGTATGTTTTATGTAGTTGTACCTTTCTACAGTCAATAGTTCCTTGCAATCAGAAAGGAGATGTGTAGTAGATGCAAGGAAATGAGAAACAGCCTTGGAAATATTCCAGATTCACAGGAATTAGCCTAATGAAAACAGTGGAAAGCAATTAGTTCCTGGCTAGCACAGTGTGTGTCTATATATACACATGGACAGTGGGTTAAAGCTACCATTTCTGGCCTGCAACAATACACTAGCATTTGCTGGAAAGGGTATCTCCTTGGTGCCATCTAGTGGTTATGTGGTATTTTGCAACTCAGATGTGGTATCCTACCTACTGCATGTGCATTTTGGTATCAGATAATACTATTGTGGTGGAATGTAGTCAGGAGTCATAGGAGGGAAGTTCTCTTCCCCAGAGGGAATAGAGGCAGCAGAACTTGGAATGTCTGGTAGAAAGGAAAAGAGAAAAGTTTATCTGCAGTTAAACTCTCTAGCAGTATATAGCTATTGCAGAAAATTGCTTTAGTCTGGCAAGATTCTGTTTGTTTAAACAATAATGAAACTACTCAGAAGTAATTCCATGTGTCATTATTGCTTCTTTGAGTCTGACTCATTTGTACCTATCTATTTATCATTTATGAATCATCTATCCTGAAGTTGTTGTGGGTGACTTAATGTCAACTCTGAAGTGAACCTGGCTGAAGCCATCTTTTGCTGCCTCATAGTTACCATGAACCCTGAGAGTGGGAAGGTAGGGGGGAAGTAGATAGACCAGGCAACAGTCAAAACAAAACATTTTCATGTGGGAACCAAGGTCATCTCAACAGGTGGCTGCTGAAGAAGGAGAGGACCAAGAAGCCTGCCAGTTACATTCATTGGACAATGTGACCGGTGACATCTGGGATGGGAAACTTTTGCTCTTTTAATTAGGTGAAAACCATGGGAACTTTTAGAGTTGGTTTTCACCGGCTGTGCCGATATGATGTATCCAATAAACACGTTCTTTGAGGAATCTACCTGCCTTGGGGGTTCTGGTTTTGATGGGTGTGTTACTTGGAACACTGACAATTTTCTTGGGCACCAGGGATGTATGTATGTATGTATGTATGTATGTATGTATGTATGTATGTATGTATGTATGTATGTATAAAAAACAATTACTGCCAACCTGCCTTCCATTGAGACCTGTATACTGCATGAGTCAAAAAGAGGGCTGTGAAAATATTTACAGACCCCTCACATCCTGGACACAAACTGTTTCAACTCCTACCCTCAAAACGACACTATAGAGCACTGCACACCAGAACAACTAGATACAAGAACAGTTTTTTCCCGAATGCCATCACTCTGCTAAACAAATAATTCCCTCAACACTGTCAAACTATTCACTAAGTCTGCACTACTATTAATCTTCTTATCGTTCCTATCACCCATCTCCTCCCACTAATGACTGTATGACTGTAACTTTGTTGCTTGTATCCTTACGATTTATATTGACTGTTTCCTAATGTGATCTGATTGCTTATTTGTACCCTATGACAATCATTAAGTGTTGTACCTCATGATTCCGGACGAATGTATCTTTTCTTTTATGTACACTGAGAGCATATGCACCAAAGACAAATTCCTTGTGTGTCCAATCACACTTGGCAAATAAAAGAATTCTAATTCTTATGTATGTATGTAAGTATGTATGTATGTGTGTGTGTGTGTGTGAAATCCAGCAGGTTCTGACAGGTTCTGGAGAACCGGTAGCGGAAATTGTGAGTAGTTCAGAGAACCGGTAGCGGACATTTTGAGTAGTTCGGAGAACCAGCAAATATCACCTCTGGCTGGCCCCAGAGTTGGGTGGGAATGGAGATTTTGCAATATCCCCTGTCATGCCCACCAAGCCACACCCACAGAACTCGTAGTAAAAAAATTTGGATTTCACCACTGTATGTATGTATGGATGTATGGATGGATGGATGGATGGATGGATGGATGGATGGATGGATGGATGGACGGACAGAGAGAGACAGACAGAAGTGAATGAAATGCCCCTATTTCAATTGCTAAGAAAGTGATGTCTAGCAAATAACTTGGCCCAACTCTCTGAGGGCTTTCTAAAGTCACACCACAGTTGAATGTTGCATGTCAATGCACATGAACCTGCAAACACTCCAGTGTGTGAAGAGAGGGTGCTTCCACCTCTTCTACACATTTGCTTTAGGTTAGTTTGTAGCAATGTACCATTTAGTTTGGAGTTAAACTGTTCATGCAAAACAGAGCTCAGTTCATCTCAGTTCACATCAAAAGACTCATTTACTGTTCACCATCAGTCAGTTGGAATCAATGTTCTGTTGTGTTCCTTCAGGATAAATTATACATTCATTTTGTCTTCCAGTGGTACAATGAAATCCAGAGTGAAAGTTGAAGCAAAAGATCATTGGCATGACAATGCAGAATGTTCTGCCACTGGTTGGAGGAAACAGGTCCTGATCTATGAGAGTTACCAAGGGTCAGAGAGGAACCTCATGAGATCCACTGCTCAATAAATTCTTTTTTTCCCTGTTACGAGCTTGACCACGCACATTAGGCCTCTGCTAAACGACCATCTAAACAAATTTTGAAGCACCATGCTAGAGAACCGATTGAAAATTCAAACCGATGGTCACCAAGGGAACTATTAGTGTAACTGACATGATAGATAATTTACAAATTATAGCATGGTGTCCCTATCATGTTTCAAAGTGTTGATGAAGGTGTGCAGGTCAGATGAGACGGAGCAGTTGCTACACAGAAAAAGCATATGAAAGGATATAATTGGTCCTGAATCAGAGAGGACCAAAATATGGATCCTACTAGTCTTTTTTTTTTTTAATCATACTCATGGATAGCTGGCACAATACTGGGAGAAACCATGAAGGGAAAAGAAAATGACACCAATGTTACTATGCCACCATATTATTTTGGCCTAGAACAGGGGTGTCAAACTCAATTTCATTGAGGGCCGCATCAGGATTGTGTTTGATCTCAGGAGGGCGGGGTGGGCATGGCCAGGGTGGGCATGGCCAGCTCAATGTCACTCATGTTGGGGGCACCTGTGGTGGCCCGAGGGCTCTGCCAGCGAAAATGGGCCCATGAGCTCGGTTTTCACCTGCAACGGCCTCCTGCAACCCTCTGCCAGTAAAAACTGAGGTCGGGAGGGCCTCCCGTGGCCCTCGCAAGCTCCATTTTCACTGGCAGAGGCACCGTGGGCCAGTCCTTCGCCCTTGTTTCCATGGCAGCCCTACGGGCCAGATCTAAGCCACCCGTCGGCAAGATCTAAGTACCCCATGGGCCAGAACTAAGCACCCTGTGGGCCAAATCTGGCCCCCAGGCCTTGAGTTTGACACCCCTGGCCTAGAACATCCACACAACCAGACACAATGCAAAGTTAAAAAAAAACCCAAGGTCAATGAAGTTTGCCTTTCTGGGCTGAAGGAGAAGAACCTGCAATGTATCTTCTTATGAAAGAAGATACTAGAAGGCCAATTTGGATGAAAAATGTGAGAGTTTCTTGTAATCTGCCCAAGAATAGAATAGAATAGAATAGAATAGAATAGAATAGAATAGAATAGAATAGAATAGAATAGAATAGAATAGAATAGAATAGAATAGAATAGAATAGAATAGAACTCTTTATTGGCCAAGTGTGATGGGACACACAAGGAATTTGTCTTTGGTGCATATGCTCTCAGTGTACATAAAAGAAAAGATACATTTGTCAAGAATGGTTGTCATAGGGTTCAAGTAAGCAATCAGGAAACAATCAATATTAATATAAACAATCAATATTAATATAAATCGTAAGGATACAAGCAACAAGTTACAATATCATTGCTTCACCCCAACATTGTATCTCTTCATTTTCAACACATGGGGGGGGGATCTTAATCCATTTTGACACACATTTCTCTTCCGTGAAGAAGGTGAGTTTGCCAGTTTCTTTTACCTGCTGTTCTTTGCTTATTCCCTCTCATCTTTATAGCACAATAGCTTCTTTCCACTCCTCAGATACCACAGGGTTGATGCTCTTACAGAGGAGTGCACCCACACAAGGACTGTAGTGGTCTTTCTTTGAAAACTCATCTCTGGGGAAGCTTAGACCGAACCATCTCTTTCAGAACAGCAACCCAGATGCTAAACTGTCAGTGACTCGATTCAGAAGTCCACTTCAGGCAGTCAGCATGGATGCTTTCATTTGAAGCATCACCAAAGACTTTTCAAGTCCAAATACTTTGTCATTGAAAGTGATCCAGATTGAAGCAACATGACCAATCCACGCACAGACACCCAAATTTGTGTATATTTTAGATTTAGATTTATTATTAGAGTTGGAAGGGACCTTGTAGGTTATCTAGTCCAACCCCCTGCTCAAGCAGGAGTTCCTACACCATTTGAGACAGATGGCAGTCCAGTCTCCCCTTGAAGGTCGCAAGTGTTGGGGCTCTCACAACCTCCGCTGGCAAGCTGTTCCACTGGTTGATCGCTCTCACCGTCAGAAAGTATCTGGTGTGTTGTGTGTGTGTGTGTGTGTTTAAACCTCTACACCCAAATCTAGATAGCACAACATTCTTGAAATTTCCAAGGCTATATCAAGCCACAGTTCAAAGTTACAGGGATGAACCGTATAGGTTGCAATATCATTTCATCTTGCACAAGAAGTGTGTTAGGACTCTGTCCAATCAGTTGGGTTGGCAATATATAAACCAACAATGTATGTCTGTAGGTTTAACTGTGTTGATGTATGTAGCTTTAACTGTATGCTATTTCTGATTGGTTGATTGTGTTGCAGGTTGCCATAAGAGGGAGCTAGAGATCATAGCCTCTCTCTCTAACATGTTTTCTTTGACATTCTGTTCTCTGTTGTATCTAAGCTGTGTTTATACCTTGATATCTTTGTTTACTGTGCATGACAAAGGCAATTGGTAAGAAGGCTTTGTAATTGGATATTCTTTGTACTGTTTTTCTGACTATTACGTGTATGACCTGGACTGTTTATTGGATTGTTCTATCTCTTAAAGTAAACTTTAACTCAAGTTAGTGTATCTGTGTGTGGCTGAATAATTATTCATAACTACTCTCATAAACATTTCCATGTGCATATCCTTGTTATTCAAGGGTTACTTTGCACATATCTTAACAAAGTGAAATCCACAGTAGGATACAGCATGTCCAAATGAGTCTTGCATTCATTTAAGGTAAAGGTAAAGGTTCCCCTCACACACATGTGCTAGTCGTTCCCGACTCTAGGGGGTGGTGCTCATCTCCGTTTCAAAGCTGAAGAGCCAGCAGTGTCCGAAGACGTCTCCGTGGTCATGTGGCTGGCATGACTAAATGCCGAAGGCACACAGAACGCTGTTACCTTCCCACCAAAGGTGATCCCTATTTTTCTACTTGCATTTTTTACGTGCTTTCGAACTGCTAGGTTGGCAGAAGCTGGGGCAAGTAATGGGAGCTCACCACTAGGGATTCGAACCGCCGAACTGCCGACCTTTCTGAGTGACAAGCTCAGCATCTTAGCCACTGAGCCACCGCGTCCCTCTTCATTTATTTATTCATTTATCCTTATTCATTAAAATATATTGAAGCACTCTTCAAAGCGTAGCTTTGTTCATAAGCATAACTAGAATACTATCAACAAATTATAAATCAACCTCCCAGGACTAAAGACATAAACCTTGACTTTAACCAAATGTTTTGTCATACTGAATATCTTCCAAGTCCTTTTGAAAGCCAGTCCTAGCAAGGGAATTCCACCGATGTGGGGCCATCGTGAAACCATCCAGACATTGGACCACAGTACTCCATGAAAGATGCTTCTCCATCCAATCTGTTTCTACAACTCCCAACTGAGCAAGGGTAGTGAAAGAAGTTTCTACTCGTATCGTTCCCTAATGGTATCATTTTCATTATGCTAATAGAGATTCCTGGAATGTTGAAGTTTGCTTCTGGGAAAAAAGCATCTCAGTTGAAAGTCCCATCAGGAACTCCCATCAGAAGTCCATCCCATCCATCCCATTGGAAGTCCCATCAGGCAGTCTTGAAGCTTGGAAGGTTGACTGCATGTCAGAAGGGCCGAAACATTTTCAGAAGACAAATGAGGAGGGAGATAGGGAAAACAATCATAGGACTGGAAGGGACCTCAGAGGTCTTGTAGTCCACCCCCCTGCTCAAGGCAGGAGACTTATACCATCCCACTCAAATGGTTTGTCCAGTCTACTCTTGGACAAACCTCCAGTGATGGAACAAGCTATGGGTTTTAGTTGTCAACTTGAAGTTCTAATCTCACAAAATCTTTAACATGGTTTTAGAAGCTGTTTTAGGGTCCTTTGTTGTTGTTGTTGTTAGTTGCAAAGTCGTATCCGACCCATCGTGACCCCATGGACAATGTTCCTCCAGGCCTTCCCTTATCCAAGCACCAGTCTTCAATTTTATTTAGCAGATGCTTCGTGTACATTTTTGAAATTATATTGAGAAGGCTGATGGGTCGATAGTTAGATGGGGCGGCTCTGTCACCTTTCTTGAAAATTGGAAATACTATTGCTAATCTCCACCCTTCCGGGATTATCCCTACTTTATCGATATAAGTAAACAGTGCTACCAGCACTGGTACCCAGGTGTTATAGCATCTTTTCTTATTTTCCAGGAGTGATTTGTATGCTCTCCTAAGTTGAACCATGTTTGAATAATCACCATCCTGTCTGGACCAATTAATTTTCCTAACTGCGGCTCTTAGATTTGTCCTTAACCTATGACAGTCAACGTCGAACCAGTTTCTAGAGATCCCATCTACTTTGACCAGGCCTTTCAGTCCTCTACCATCCCCCAGAGTCCATTTAAGCTCATACTGACTGCTTCAGTGACTCCATCCAGCCACTTCATTCTCCATCATCCCCTTTTTCTCTTGCCCTCAGTCTTTCCCAGCATTAGGCTCTTCTCCAGTGAGTCCTTCCTTCTCATTAGGTGGCCAAAATATTTGAGTTTCATCTTCAGGGTCTGGCCTTCTAAAGAGCAGTCAGGGTTGATCTCATCTAGGACTGACCGGTTTGATCGCCTTGCAGTCCTAGGGACTCGCAGGAGTCTTCTCCAGCACGATAGTTCAAAGGCCTCAATTCTTTGGCACTCAGCCTTTCTTAGGGTCCTTAAGAGAGCTTTAAACTGAATTTGGAGGCTTTCTCATAGCTTGAGTATTATTTCCTTTTTTAAAAAAAATTGCAATCAGGGAGCAGTTCTCAAATTTTTTTTCCTTTAAATATTGCTTCTGTCTTGGGTAAGTCACTCCACCACAAGAACTTATGACAACGTTTTATCTTCTCTCTGGAATTCGCAAAGCACAGTAACAAAAGGCCTTCTTATAGAACTTCAGCATCTTTTTCAACCTACTCATTATTTATAGCTAAGTGGTGGCAAAAGATTAAAAGTGAAGGAAAAAAAAGATGCCTGGAGAAAATTCTCAGCAATTAGTTCGCCCTTTAGTTCAAGGCCAACGGATAAGTTAATTACAGAAGTGGCTCGCTCGGTTTTTACACCTCCGGGGGTTAAAACCCATAGCAAAGGGACTTGGATGGGGATCATCAATCTACATCCTTCCTGACAAAATTCATTTAAAGCCGACACAAGACCTGAAGGACATTAACAATTGAGAAGAAGAAGAATTTCATTTCATCATACATGAAATAAAACTTCTGGTCCTTCAGAGTCACCGCGCTTGCATGGCAAAAGGTTCATCTGAGAAACTCCCCGGCATCCTCTGAATGGGTGGATACATGTCCCAAACTTGTTGACTTAGATCAGGGGTGGGTTTGAACCTACCTCGCTGCCGGTTCACTTCTTCCTGTGCCACATGGCTACACAGTGGCGAAAAATACCCCCCCCCCAAAAAAGACGAAAACAAGATGGCGATGCATGTGCAGTGCCGGAAACTCAGCTTCTGTGCATGCGCAGAAGAAGAAAAAACTGGAAAAAAATTCCCCCCCAAAAAATAAAAATCAAAAAAAAGATGGCGGCACCAACGGATCGGCACCGACTGAACCTCTTCCGTGATATCATCGTGACATCACCAGGAGTTTGCTACCAGTTTGGGCGAACCGGTCCAAACCAGGAGGAATCTACCTCTGACTTAGATCTAGGAAGAGTTTTATGGCAAGAACAAATACTCTAGAAGACACACAAGAGCAAAACTGGATTCTAAGAGGGGGGTCAACCTATTCTCCAAAGCACCAAAAGGCAAGATAGGAAACGATGGATGGAAAGGAGAGAAGCAATTTAGAACTAAGGAGAAACTGCCTAACAGTGAGAACAATTAACCAGTGGAACGGCTTGCCTCCAGAAATTGTGGTTGCTTCATCACCAGAGACTTTTAAGAAGAGACTGGACAGCCACTTGTCTGAAATGGTTTAGAGTCTCCTGCTTGAGCCAGAGGTTGGACTAGAAGACCTCCAAGATCCCTTCCAACTCTGTTCTATAGTCTGTAAAGCCTCTGCCATGCAGGCAGATAACTCTAGTTTTTTGCAATTCAATTACATCTGGACAGCATCTGGCTTGGGGCGGCTAATTGTAATGGTTAGTTAGACTCTTCCAGAGGGCTAAACTGACCGTTGTGACTTGTGTCTCCTGCATAGTATTTGGATCAGGGGTGGGTTCTGGATCCTTTTGCTGCCAGTTTGCTCAGGGTCACGCAATGTGCGCGCACGCCCACAGCAATCAAAAAGTAGCTTCTGCGCATGCGCAGAAGCAAAATCCAAGATGGCGGCACCCACAGACACACAGACAGAACCGGCTCCATGGCATCATTGCCAAATTACTAACGGTTCTAAAAAACCGGTTTGAACAGGTAGGAACCCACCTCTGATTTGGATGCTGAGGAGTTAAAGGGGGGGGGGAACAATCAGAAGAAGATAATAGCAAACCACTTCTATAACACTACAAACAAAACTGCACTGATGCAATTTTGGAAGACAAACTCAGCTCAAGGGTGTCATTACTTTTTAGAGAACCGAAATAAACCTTCTCCCAGGCTTTCTTCACTGATTTATACTGATAGTTTTGATGATTTGAGTATTTATTTGCATATTTTTATTAAGCCATAACTGTTCTGTTTATTTTAGTTTAGCCTCTTTTCTGTGCGTCAATAGCCACCTTGATTGTGGTGGCAGATTTTTTTTTAAAACAAAGGACACAAATCATATTATAAATAAACATAATAAAAACCAAAACCAAAACAAAAATAGGGTAGAATCTTTTCACCTGACATTTAGATTTCTCTGGCTTTTGAGGACAAGGTGATTCAGTGCTGCGAACCAACGTTTACTGCCTGAAATTGTATAACCGAGATGCATGTTTACCACTTCATAAAATCTAGGACACAAACCTCTGTTAGCGTACCAGTTATGAATCTTAGAGAAGATTTTTCAGTGCTCCGATCTCTAAATTATAATCAACAGATCTGTCCATTGAAGTGGTGTAAATCTCACACTGAAACTGACAACTGTTAAGTACAAATACAGTACAATGTACAATGCCTTGGTAAGGCCACACTTGCAATACTGCATTCAGTTTTGGTCGCCACGATATAGAAGGGATTTGAGACTCTGGAAAGAGTGCAGAGAAGAGCAACAAGGATGATTGGGGGGACTGGTGGCTAAAACATATGAAGAACGGTTGCAGGAACTGGGTATGTCTAGCTTAATGAAAAGAAGGACTAGGGGAGACATGATAGCAGTCTTCCAATATCTCAGGGGTTGCCACAAAGAAGAGGGAGTCAAACTATTCTCCAAAGCACCTGAGGTCAGGACAAGAAGCAATGGGTGGAAACTAAACAAGGAGAGAAGCAACTTAGAACTAAGGAGAAATTTCCTGACAGTTAGAACAATTAATCAGTGGAACAGCTTGCCTCCAGAAGTTGTGAATGCTCCAACACTGGAAGTTTTTAAGAAGATGTTGGATAACCATTTGTCTGAAGTAGTGTAGGGTTTCCTGCCTAAGCAGGGGGTTGGACTAGAAGACCTCCAAGGTCCCTTCCAACTCTGTTATTATTATTATTATTAAATAGCAACTAACTCTCTCTGGTAGGAGATACCTTAACAAATAGAAGCAGCTTTTAATGTCCTAATTACCGGTGGAATTCTTTAAATGGTAGGCAGGCAGAAGAGGAGGAGAGACCACCTCCTCCCGGTCCCAGTTAAAAGCCATGTCATCAAAAGAAGCGAAGGGAGGGAGGGAGTTATTGACTCCCACAGAAATTTCCTTTCGTTGTTGCTTCTAGCAAGTGATTTTCTTTGGGGCTCTAGCAAAAAGAAATTGTTAAACTCTATTTGCCCTTCTTTGTCTATTGTCACTCAAGGAAGGAAGGAAGGAATGAGAAAGGAAGGAAGGAAGGAAGGGAGGGAGGGAAGGAAGAAGGGAGGGAGGGAGGAAGCAAGCATGGAAGGAAGCGAGGGACGGAGAGTAGGGGAAGGGGAAGAGGAAGAGGAAGAGGAAGAGGAAGAGGAAGAGGAAGAGGAAAGGAATGAGGAAGGGAGGGAGGGAGGGAGGGAAGGGAAGGGAAGGGAAGGAGGGAAGGAATGATAAAAGGGGAAGGGAAGGGAAGGGAAGGGAAGGGAAGGGAGGGGGAAGCAAGGAAGCAAGGGAGGGAAGGGAGGGAGGGAGGAAGCAAGCAAGGAAGTGAGGGAGGGAGGGAAGGGGAAGGGATGGGGAAGGGGAAGGGGAAGGGGAAGAGAAAGAGGAAGAGGAAAGGAATGAGGAAGGGAAGGAGGGAGGGAGGGAAGGAGGGAAGGAATGATAAAAGGGGAAGGGAAGGGAAGGGAGGGAGGGAAGGAAGGAAGCAAGGGAGGGAGGGAGGGAGGGAGGAAAGGAAAGCATCACATTTATATAATTCACTTGTTTCAAATCACTGAATAATGATGACAATGTTTTAGTTACTGCTGTTGCCAGAAATTTAATGGTTTTGTTTTTCTGGAAGTATTTTATTTATCACTTCATGTTATAAAGGAAAGAGGGAAGGGGCAAGGAAAGAAGCCAGGATGAATTCCAAAAGGCAAAAGGCAAAATTTTATGTAAGTAGACAATCCAATGACAGAATTTGCTTTTCCAGGTCTTTCTTCTCTGTTTAAAAACATCTTAACATTATGTCACAGAGGGAATTATGTCTAACAGTTGTTGCTTGACTTCTGGAGCAGAAGCAGCAAGATATTAACCTAAATGTTAATTTAGATAACTGGATTTTAAAAAAATACCTGAGGGAAAATTGCAGATTCTTAAATCCCAGTACCAGGAAAGAGGAATTCATTTTCCACACACAGACACTCATGTTGCTAAGATAAATAATGCAAATAATAGTTCAAATAAAACAGAGTAAGTCCACCAAAAGTGCGAAATATTTAATTATTTCAACTCTCTTGAATAAATTAGGAGTTTTGTATCTGAATTGCTAAAATATGGTCAGCTCCTTTACAGCAAAAAAAAAAGGGAGTTTGAGTAAAAACACCTTTTTTATTGTCCCAGCCTCTTGGAAGAAGGAAGATGCCGTAATTGTAGCTTGTCATGATCGTTTTAACAACCTCACTTGTTAAAACTTTTTTTATTTTATTTCCTGCAATCCTGTTTCCTAGAGAATTCATCTTTGCCATACTTGGGAGATTTCTGCTTCTCCTTCCTTGCTCGCCTGAAGATCATTATTTCTGACAATTAGCTCAGCACTTACGAATTCAAGTTGTCACCTGCTCCTTACCGTTGCCAACACGGTTGCTGGCAGCTGTACACTGGTGTAATTCCCTGTGACTGAGAAATAAATAATTAAAACGGGAGGGAATTAAATACATTATATATGGTATACAGTATCCTGAAGAGCACAGTCGTGTCCAAATAAGCAAATTTTGGTCCAGTGCCTGTTGCGGCTCTCTGTCTCCAACAGCTTTTCTCTTCACATAATGAGCAACACCAACAGGTTACCAGAGGTTGAGGTTCCGTGCAGTGGAATGCAAACCTTGGCAATTAGCAAACGTTACCTCAGGCTGAGCATCTGAGGGCCTGTCAGAAGGAAGACGGCATAGATATACATATGTATATTTTTGCCTACAGAGATGGGCTAAAATCAATGGGTCTCAGCAGCCAAGAAGCCAAAATGGGAAAGGAGTAGGTTTCAGTTAATTATTAAGGAGGAACTTCTTTACTTACTTACTTACTTACTTACTTACTTACTTACTTACTTACTTACTTACTTACTTACTTACTTACTTATTTCATTTATTTATTTATTTGTTTGTTTGTTTGTTTGTTTGTTTATTTATTTGTGACACTTATATACCGCCTCATAGTGCAAGCACTCTCTAAGCGGTTTACACCTTTAAGCAATGTATATTTATATTGGCCCCAACAATCTGGGTCCTCATTTTACCTACCTCGGAAGGATGGAAGGCTGAGTCAACCTTGAGCCGGTGAGATTTGAACCGCTGACCTGCTGATCACAGTCAGCTAAAGTAGCCTGCAGTACTGCACTCTAACTGCTGCGCCACCTCGGCTCATGAAAAAACTGTAAGAGATATTTAAGATGGAAATAATAATTTCAGTGAACTTCCACCTTCTCATCATGTTCTTCCATTTATTATTTTTCCTCTTCCTCCTCTTCATCACCTTCCTCCTTCTCTTCTTCTTCTTCTTCCTCTTCCTCTTCTTCTTCTCCCTAAACTAAAACATAGGAAGAATGGTTGCAGGAACTGAGCTTGGCCAGTCTGGCGAAGAGAAGGACCAGGGGTGACATGATAACAGTGTTCCAATACTTGAGGGGATGCCACAGAGAGGTGGGGGTCAGGTTGTTTTCCAAAGCACCAGAAGGCCAGACAAGGAATAATGGATGGAAACTGACCAAGGAGAGATTCAACCTGGAAATAAGGAGGAACTTTCTGACAGTGAGAGCAATCAAACAGTGGAACAGCTTGCCTGCGGAGGTTGTGAGAACTCCAACACTTAAGACTTTCAAAAGGAGATTGGACTGCCACTTATACGAAATGGTGTAGGGACTCCTGCTTGAGCGGGGGGGGGGAGTTGGACTAGATGACCTACAAGGTCCCTTCCAACTCTAATAATAATCTAATCTAATCTAATCTTTCCTCTTTTTCTTCTTTTCTGTCCTCCTCTTCTCCCTCTTCTCCCTCTCCTCCCTCTCCTCCTCCACTGTCAGTGGTCCTATCCTAGTCCTTTAATGATCCCTGCTGATACAACAATCTTCATAGTACAAAGAAGAAAACTGAGAAGGTACCAAGTCAAACCAAACCAATCCAAACTCAGGAGGGTGTGATGGAAGTGGTGTGGGGATCCTGGCAGGAGCACTGTGGTTTCCCAGGGAATGAAGCAATATATTTCAAAGAGAAGCCCAAATTAAGAGTCTGCAAAGTACCAAGGTGGATGAGGGAGGGAAAAAGATGTTCAGGGTAGCTGCACCCTAGAATATCTCAGGATATATCTAGCAGGTTAGAAGGTTACAGCTTTAGTCAGGCCTAATGTACAGAAGAAGGATTGGTTAGATTTCACGGTGTTGTCTTTGGGCTTAGATCTGACAGAAGAGAAAGTTCAATAGGTGGATTTGGTCAAGTTGAAGAAAAGATAAAGTTGAGAAGGGAAGAATTTAGTCTGTGGATTGGGCTAAATTGGATTCACAAAGTATGCTTATTTAGACTATTGAAGTTGGAACACTCCAAAATACCAGTCCTTCTTTGAAATTCACACCTCTTTCAAAAAAAAAAAAATCTTTGTGATGGGCTAAAAAAGCTTTTTTTAGATTGGTTGCCTAAAGGAGATATTCTGTGAGCGTGAAGGATGTGCCAGAATAAAATGTGATGATCCGCCCTGAGTCCTACGGGATTGGGCGGTTTATAAGAACTTTTAATTAAATTAAATTAATTAATCCCAAGCTTCTGGGACTATGTTGATGCATGACCTAGAACAGGGGTGTCAAACTGGATTTCTTCGAGGGCTGGATCAGCATTGTAGTTCTTCATGGGCTGGCAGAGGGGAGATAAGATGGACGCCTCCTGCAGCACCCTGCCGGCCAAAACCGGGGAGTGGAGGAGGCCTTGTATGCCCCCGTGCCCTGTTTTTGGCCTGGACGGCTTCCTGCAGCACCCTGCCGGCCAAAATAGGATGTGGGGGGCCACCTCCATTTTGGCTGCCAGAGGCACTGTGGGCCGGTCCTTTGCTATTTCCAGGCTGGCCCCGTGGGCCAGATTTAAGCACCCCATGGGCCAGATCCAATCTGCAGGCCTTGAGTTTGACACCCCTGACCAGGGGTGGGTTCCACTTATCTTCACCACCGGTTCGCATCATGATGTTTCGCGTGCACGCGGTCGCTCCATTCACACACACACGCATTCCCCCTGTGCAATTTCACTTCCATGCATGCTCCATAGCAGGATTCAGCCCGAAACACAGCTGTGCTTCGGGCGAAGAAATAAAGGTGAGTATTAACCCAGGGGCGGGCGGGAGGGCTCTTTTTCAAGCCACGGAAAAGGAGAAGCCATCCAAATACGGAAAAATTCACCAAAAATTCACCCCAAAAGATGGCAGTGCCCACGGACTGGCACCGATCGAACTGGATCCATGATGCCATCATTGAGTCACCAGCGGGTCACTAACAGTTCAGGCAATCTGGTCCAAACCAGGAGGAACCCACCCCTGCCCCTAACCTAGGAGAAGGATGCCATCATGAAGAAGCATCTCAGAAGAATATAGGATCTTTGAGCTGATACACTAGGTGTGTTAAAACTGATGATCGGACTTAGACATATCCATATCATTTCCTAACTTTTTAAGAAACTACTCAGTTAGCTAAGACAATGAGAAACTGAGCAAGGAGGAACGAGTTGTCTGTCTCTCCAGAGTAACACCTTTCCACTTTGCTAATTTGGTTTGCTCTGTCAGTAACTTTATCTCCTGCTTGTAGGGGATGCAATAATCCAAAGCAAAATGTCATTGTGCACCATTGCCTAGGGGACTGCTGACAAAATGTTGTGCTACAGCTATTCAAAGCTGTTTGTGCAGAAATCCATTCCTAAGCATGTTCTCCACTTCAAACTTTGCTTTTCCAAAGCATAGAATAGAATAGAATAGAATAGAATAGAATAGAATAGAATAGAATAGAATAGAATAGAATAGAATAGAATAGAATAGAATAGAATAGAATAAATTCTTTATTGGCCAAGTGTGATTGGACACACAAGGAATTTGTCTTTGGTGCATATGCTCTCAGTGTACATAAAAGACAAGTCCCTATCTCACCAAAGGTCGATGACCCAACAGCTACTCTCAACCTGGTTTGGCCAGCCTGTCGAAGCTGTTGCCCGGGGTAACGGCAAGACACGAAAGATGCCCTGGTCAACCACTGCCCCCAGCACATCTTCAACTGTCTTGACTCTTGTCCTGCTATTTGGAGCAAGATGGAATCTGGGAAGAGAGAGTGAGGCTGACTATGCGCATCTCTCCCTCACTTTAATCCAATTCACGTGCAAGTCTTGACATCCCCCCCAATTCCCGTGATGATAGATGTCATATTCTATTCTATTCTATTCTATTCTATTCTATTCTATTCTATTCTATTCTATTCTATTCTATTCTATTCTATTCTATTCTATTCTATTCTATTTTCTATTCTATTTTCTATTCTATTCTATTTTCTATTCTATTCTATTCTATTCTATTCTATTCTATTCTATTCTATTCTATTCTATTCTATTCTTTTCTATTTTCTATTTTCTATTTTCTATTTTCTATTTTCTATTTTCTATTTTCTATTTTCTATTCTATTCTATTTTCTATTCTATTCTATTCTATTCTATTCTATTCTATTCTATTCTATTCTATTCTATTCTATATATGGGGAACTAGGTATGTTTAGCCTAATGACGAGGAGGCCTAGGGGAGATAGGATAACCATCTTCAACTGCTTGAAGAGATTCTACAGGGAAAAGGGAATCAATTTATTCTCCGTGGCATCTGGGGGTTTCAAGAAGCAATGGGTGGAAGCTTGTGAAAGAGATCTCCAATCTGGAAAGGAGGAATTTCCTACAGTGAGAACTATTAACCAGTGGAAGGAAGCTGTTCAGTGAGGACAATTAACCAATGGAACAGCTTGCCTTCAGACGTTGTAGTTCCTTCATCACTGGAGGATTTTAAGAAGAGACTGGACAGTCACTTGTCTGAAATGGTATAGGATCTCCTGCTTGAGCAGGGGGCTGGACTAGAAGACCTCCAAGGTCCCTTCCTGCTCTATTCTGATTCTGATTTGGAGTAGCTTGCCTCCCAGAGTTGTGGGTCCACCATCACTGGATGTTTCCCCCCCAAAATTGGACAATCAGTTGTCCAGGGTGGTATAAAAACTCCTTCTCTGGGCTGAGGTTGGGCTAGAAGACTTCCAAGTCCCTTCCAGCCCTATAATTATAGGATTATATCATTTGCTCAGCAAATGGGTTGCTTAATTTTCAGTTCAGCTGTGGTAGCATCTCAAACACTGCCAGTCGTTGTGATGCAGTAGTGATGTTAGAATAGAATAACAGAGTTGGAAGGGACCTGGGAGGTCTTCTAGTCCAACCCCCTGCGCAGGCAGGAAATCCTATACCAGGGGTCAGCAACCTTAAACACTCAGAGAGCCATTTGGACCCGTTTCCCACAGAAAAGAAAACACCGGGAGCCACAAAACTCTTCCCATCCCTGACTATTTCCTGAGCGGCCACAAAACTAGCATACATAGTTGAATTAAAGATTCTGTTTTCTTCTGAAGCTTTTCTTTTCTTGGATTTTTCTTGGCCTACCGGGGGTCGAAAAGCTTAACAAATTGCATGTTGGTGGGTGTCGCACATTGGCAGTTGTGATGCATATTTTGAGCAACAGGGAGCTGCAGCAGAGGGATGAAAGAGCCACATGCGGCTCCAGAACTGCGGGTTGCTGACCCCTGCCCTATACCATTTCAGACAAATGGTTGTCCAATCACTTCTTAAATACTTCTATTGTTGGAGCATTCACAACTTCTGGAGGCAAGTTGTTCAACTGATTAATTGTTCTAACTGTCAGGAAATTTCTCCTTAGTTCTAGATTGCTTCTCTCCTTGATTAGTTTTCCACCCATTGCTTCTTGTCCTGCCCTCAGGTGTTTGGAGAACAGCTTGACTCCCTCTTCTTTGTGGCAACCCCTGAGATATCATAACACATTTTTTTTAATTTTAATGGTGCAGTGTATAAATCCAGCATGGATAAAGCTTGTCTTGATCATTCAACTAACCTACTCATGTTAAAGTGTCAGTTCTTCAATAGTCAGTTTATACTGTGAGAAGTATACCCCAAAAGGACAGTGCCAGAAACCTCATAGCACCAGAAAATCAAAAAACAGTGCCAAGAAACTCAAGCCAGCCCTTCCCCCTTTAAGAAAACCCCAGGCAGAAGCACCAGCTGAAAGAAAAACACAGAGCATCCCTGCTAACAGAGCTGACAATAGAAATACTTAAGTAGAGCCATTAAGATAAGGGGAATCAGGCAAAAAATAACTCACCTGCAACTCCCCTTTTCCTCTTTCCAGGCAGAATTAACCCCCAGGATAGGAAAGACAAAGATCCTGGGACAGGATTAACCCATGAAGGCAGGAAGACAGGATTCAGGGCAATCACTTTAACTAGAGGCACTCAAATAAACCCATCAAGCTGCAGGAGCTTCAAAGGGGAATTAAGAATAAAAGGCTCAGAGTCACACTTCCAAGTCGGCTTGCAACCCAGGAAGCTCGAGCTGAGTCACTTCTGCTTCTTGCCTTCCTTCATTAAAGAACCCCACTTTTCTAGCAGCTGCTTCTGAATCCATTTCTTTTCAGTGTCCACGGTTGTTCCCAGCTGGGAACGAACTCAGGAAATTTCTTCCAACAAGACATTTTCTAACTTAGCCATATCTCTCCAGTTGAGTTACTTAAAATAAGTGTTTTCCCCACATCTTTCAATCTAGCAACTATTGTGAAATAAAACAACAATGAAAAGTGAGGGGCATATTTGGAGGGCAGGTGGAAGCATGATTGAAATAGTTTAAAAAATTGTTTCTGATTCCCTTTTTTGCTTCAAGTTGGCCTTTATCAGCTTGGTAATACGACTCGACTTCATTCCAAATGTTAGAATTGAAGACCATACAATCATTTTATTTTCTCTTTTTTTCAGAACATAATTTGTGTTCAGTGAATGGTAAAATATGCACCTATTAATTGCTCATCCTAAACTCTCTTGCCAAAGTGATGCCAGAGTGAACGCCATTTACTCTGCTAGACAAATACTTCCCTCACCACTGTCAAACTATTCACTAAGGCTGCATTACTATTAGTCTTCTCATCGTTCCTATCACCCATCTCCTCCCACTTATGACTGTATGACTGTAACTTGTTGCTTGTAGCCTTACGATTTATATTAATATTGATTGTTTCCTGATTGCTTATTTGTCCCCTATGACAATCATTAAGTGTTGTACCTCATGATTCTTGACAAATGTATCTTTTCTTTTATGTACACTGAGAGCATATGCACCAAAGACAAATTCCTTGTGTGTCCAATCACACTTGGCCAATAAAGAATTCTATTCTATTCTATTCTATTCTAGTCTAGTCTAGTCTAGTCTAGTCTAGTCTAGTCTAGTCTAGTCTAGTCTAGTCTAGTCTAGTCTAGTCTAGTCTAGTCTAGTCTAGTCTATTATTCTATTCTATTCTATAACAAAGCACAATTGTTAAGCTCAAAAGAGATAAAAAAGGAAATCCTTCTTTTTGAAACCACTTTTTCTGTTCTTATTTCTTTTATCATAAGAAAAACATAACCTAAGACAAAGCAAACAAAAACCTGGCAGTCATGTAAAACGAAGATGAAATAGTCCGTAGCAAAATCAAAGAGGAAGAGAACCCCCCCCCCCAGAAAAATCCATTTCTACAGTATGTGTAAAGTTTATAACTTACAAGTGCCGAATTAAAACTTTGAAGCTTCTTCACAAATGGCACCCTGTTTACATAGAACAGTGCCTTCATGCTTTTAATCTTTGGCGAATCTTTTCTGTATAAATTTGCCTCTTGCAGAAGATCCATTCCCATTTCATCTGTTACCATTTCACAGATGTTATTGACATTTTTGTGTTATGTTTATACCAGGGGTGGGTTGCTCTCTTACTTTGCTACCGGTGCGCTGCACGCGCATCACCACATTTTGTGCACGCACATGCTCACTATGCATGCACTCGCTATACACATGCGCCCCCTTGTGCAATTTTGCTTTTGCGCATGCGCAGGAAGCAAAAAAAAAGGCCAAAAATTCGGAAAAAAGATGGTGTCGCACGACAGACCGGTGAAGATTGCGCAATCGGCGGGCCGCTACCAGGACGACAGTGGACCACACCGGTAGGAACACACCACTGAGTAGTCCAAGTGTAGTCTTACTAAGGTTTTTTTTATGAAGCTCCTTGGTGCTCTCTGAGCTTGGTTGTTTCTTGCAGACATTTCATTACCAATTAGGTAACATCATCAATGCAAAGTAGACGCATCACCAAAAACATATTTCAATACAGATTGACTGAAAAAATTGAGCATGCTAAAATTTGTAGATAACAATGTTGGACCAGACAAATATTATACAAAATGGTCGATTACTTCATAAATTCAAAAGTATGTACCATATGAAAATATATGGGTTTATACATGGATCAGAGGTGGGTTCCACTTACCTTCGCCACCGGTTCGAATCCTGATGTTTCGCACGCGTCCCCTCGTGCAATTTGGCTTACGCGCATGCTCAGAAGCAGGAATCAGCCCTAAACACAGCTGAGGAGCTGATCAGCTGTGCTTCGGGTGAAGAAATAAAGGTCAGTATTAACCTGGGGGCAGGCGGGAGGGCCCTTTTTCAAACAGCGGAAGGGGGAAAATTAGCCAAAAAAAACCCCCCAAAAAAGATGGTGGCGCGCATGCCTTCACCAGCGGGTTGCTATCGGTTCGGGCGATCCGGTCCGAACTGGGAGGAACCCACCCCTGACATGGATGCATTAGGGGAAAAAAGGGACTCAGAAATAATGCATTTCCTTAAAGGAAAATGCTTGTGAAATGCATGTATGGAAACATATTAGGACTGTGCTTCTGACAATTTTTTCAAGCAGAGAGGTCAAACGCAACTTGCAGTTGATAAAATGAAATCAAGCAAAGACAAAACAAACAGACAAACGTAACTTGTTTGGAATCAAAACATGACAGTGGCCTATAGCTATAGCTGCATTGAGCCATTACCATCCAGTCCATAACTTGGATTTTTCCCCCCTAACATATTCCTTGTTTATTATCCCCATTTTATCTTCCAGTGAGTAAATGAGACTTCTTTCTTGATCAAATATTCAGTTTAACAATTAGCAGGATCCCTGAAGGATCAGTTTAACTGTGTATGCCTCCCTTGAAGGCTGGAGAGGGAGTAAAAGTATATATAAAAACAGAGGTGAGTAGCATCGTACAATGGACCCTAACATTTCCAAATTCAGTGCAACATATTAGTAAAATTTCTTCTAAATAAGGCTCATCCTAAGAATTATTCCTTTCTGTAAACTAGCAGAGAAAGAGAATTAAATGGTATAAGTGAACCTTTGAAAATTATTCCCTAATCTACTTTGAGATCACAAACTCTCTGCTATCTTCGTTGTGGGCTAATATTCTTTTGTCAGTAGAATATTACTAATTGATTCCTCTCACACAAAGAATGTGCCAACAAAACAAAACAAAAATCTGATTATTGATTTGCCTGGGCAGCTTTCCCCCCCCCCCTTTTAAAGATACTTCAATTATCTGCAGTATTATTAAAGGAAGATATTTGATAAATGTTCAGACCCACTATTTCCATCCCTAGCTTTAATAAACAAATCACCTAAAGTCTTTGATTTTTTCTGAACTCAAAAGAGACAAGATAGAGAAAATGAGGAAAATATCTATAAATTAACATCTCTCTGGTTGTTCTTTTTTTTATCACTCCTCGCTGATAGAACAGTAATGATATGTCTTATTGATTTATATCTATAACAACAAAAGAGCTGTACCAATCAGGGAAAAAGAAAAAAAAACCCCAACACTTGGAAATGATCAAGGGTAATATTGTAGCCTGCTTCAACGTTTCATAAGAGAAATCCAACTGACAAAGCACAAGAATGAAACAAAACAGGACTTTGTGCAACAGATGCTCACAAAAGGGCCCATAAGCTCTTCTCTCTTTGTAAGGAATCAATGAAACATTTTTAATTGCGTTCACCATTTTATTATTAGCACAGTTACTTCGATTAAAATAAAGACTGTTGATGTCAACATCCAATCAACCGCATTGTAACTGATTGCTGCCAGTGAAGTCCCCACATTTGCCTCTCGAAAAAGTGAAATAATAGCCACAACCTGATCTTGTATTGAAAATTAGTTCGGTTGAAAGCATCTTTCTGCAGTCGCATGGTAAAACATTCATGCTAAACATTAGCCTTGAACTGATTTAAATCTTTTAAGTATCTCAGCATGATGTATCTTGTTCAAGGAAAATAATTAACGGCAATCAAAGTGATGCAAAATTACAAAAACAAAACCCAAAAAGGCACAAAATTATTGTCAATAGATATTGCAGCTTCCAGATTTAATATAACAGTGTTACCCCGTCTTAAATTTTTGATAGTCCGGTTGTCCTTCTGATAATTTCCACCCCACATGTTCAGTGCCTGGAATTCTGAAAATTGTATGTCAGCATATTAAGGCAAAGCTTAATATGCTGAAGAAAGCTACCTCTTATAAGCTGCTTTAGATTCTGCCAAGTCTCCAGGAAAAGTCACAGCTATTGAGAATTCTGCAAAGCTGGCCAAATCTTATTTTAAAATAAGATCATCTAATCTTAATCAGATTACTTCTAATTAGACATAACGGAATTGTCTTTTTGCTTGATCCCTGCCTATAATAACATGTATATATTTTGGGATGAACACTGTACCTTATATTTGAAAACAATCCTCCAAAAAGACCTAGACTTTGTGTCAGAATGGTCAAACATCTGGCAACTCCAAATCTCAACCAACAAATGCTCTGTCCTACACATTGGCAAAAAAATCAGAACACCAAATACAAGCTGAACAGACAAGACCTTGCAGATGACCCTCACTTTGGAATAGACCTTGGAATACTCATCTCAAATGACCTAAGTGCCAAAGCCCACTGCAACAACATCGCCAAAAAGGCTTCAAGAACTGTTAACCTAATCTTACGTAGCTTCTTCTCCGGTAATATCACACTACTAACCAGAGCATACAAAACATTCGCCAGACCAATCCTTGAATACAGCTCATCTGTCTGGAACCCACACCACATGTCAGACATAAATACATTAGAAAGTGTCCAGAGATACTTTACAAGAAGAGTCCTCCACTCCTCTACTCGCAACAGAATACCTTACGCAACCAGACTTGAAATCCTGGGCATAGAAAGCTTAGAACTACGTCGCCTTCGGCACGACCTAAGCATAACCCATAAAATTATCTGCTACAACGTCCTTCCTGTCAACGACTACTTCAGCTTCAACCACAACAATACACGAGCACACAACAGATACAAACTCAAAGTGATCCGCTCCAAACTTGACTGTAGAAAATACGACTTTAGCAACAGAGTGGTAAATGCCTGGAACTCACTACCTGACATTGTGGTTTCGTCACCAAACCCCCAAAACTTTATCCTAAGACTGTCCACTGTTGACCTCACCCGATTCCTAAGAGGTCAGTAAGGGGCGTGCATAAGTGCACCAGCGTGCCTACCGTCCCTGTCCTAATGTTCCCTCTTATCAGTACTCAGCTTATGTATATAAACAATGTTATATCTATGTATATTACCAACACGTACTTGACAAAAATAAATAAATAAAATAAAATAAATAAAAATAAATATTTTTTTCATGTAGTGAGTGATTAAGTCATACATAAGCAAAAATTAGCTATACTTCATGTTTTATATTTTTTTAGAAACAGTACAGACGATGGTACTAGGTTTCTTTCTATGTCTCTAGTTACAATTCCATATGTAGGTAGTTTAAAGAAAATCTTGTTGTTAATCATGTCTGACCCATCATGACCCCATGGACATGTTCCTCCAGGCCTTCCTGTCCTCTACCATCCTCTGGGATCCATTTAAGCTCACGCCGACTGCTTCAGTGACTCCATCCAGCCACCTCATTCTCTGTCGTCCCCTTCTTCTTTTGCCATCAATCTTTCCCAGCATTAGGCTCTTCTCCAGTGAGTCCTTTGTTCTCATTTGGTGGCCAAAGTATTTGAGTTTCATCTTCAGGATCTGGCCTTCTAAAGAGCAGTCAGGGTTGATCTCCTCTAGGACTGACTGGTTTGTTCGCCTTGCAGTCCAAGGGACTCACAGGAGTCTTCTCCAGCACAATAGTTCAAAGGCTTCAATTCTTTGGCCCTCAGCCTTCCTTATGGTCCAACTTTCACAGTCATACATTGCAACTGGGAAAACCATAGCCTTGACTATACACACTTTTGTTGGCAGGATGATGTCTCCTTCTTAGTATGCTGTCTAGCTTTGCCATGGCTTTCCTCCCCAGGAGGTAAGAAAATCTTACCCTATTCTAAATTCCATGGCATTTTTATAATGCTAAATAAATATCCAGCCGTCTCAAAGAAAAAGCTCCTTATTTTGCAGTATAGAAATTGAATGCAGTGTAGGAAGAAAAGTGATTTTAGGTTCACTACTAAGCAAACTCTGTTTTTGACTTTTGAGAATTACAGGAATCTTCTTATTCCTAGCGTATTCCCGCAAGTGCAGGGACTGCTTTTGGGGTTATCGAATGCCACTTTGCACAGTCAGCTGCGTGTCCAGAGTGCAGGCCCGTGGCTTGCATATCTTTGTGGATGGCATCTTGTCATCTCTGTTTTGGGCACCCGCGAAGTCACCGACCATTGACTTCTACTTGGTAGGCAAGTCTTGGCCACGGTGGAAGGTGCTGCTCTCAGGACATGTCCATACCAGTGGAGTTGGCCTTCTCTCATCTTCTCTATAATTGGTGCCACACCAAAATGTTGTCGAGTGGTGTCATTTGTGATGTGGTCAAGAAGGGAGATGCCCTATATCCAACTGAGCATTTACATTTTCATGGCATGGAGATGGCTTTCCGTCCCTTTTGTTGCTGCCCAGCATTCAGTGCCATGCAACTGGGAGGATGGTTGTCTTGTAAATCTTAGATTTAGGGCGGGTTGGCATTCGTCTATCACATAACACACCAGTGAGTTTATTTTTATTTATTTATTTATTTGTCAAACATGTATAGGATAGCAGTAGTTTGTATAAACATAAGTAAAAAGTAACGATAAAAGAGGACAATAGGACAGTAGGACAGGGACGGTAGGCACAGTGGTGCGCTTATGCATGCCCCTTATAGACTTCTTAGGAATGGGGAGAGGTCGACTGTAGACAGTCTAAGGTTAAAGTTTTTGGGGTTTGGGGAAGAAACCACAGAGTCAGGTAGTGCATTCCAGGCATTGATCACTCTGTTCTGAAGTCGTATTTTCTGCAGTTGAGTTTGGAGTGCTTTACATTTAGTTTGTATCTATTGCGTGCTCGTGTATTGTTGCGGTTGAAGCTGAAGTAGTCATCAACAGGAAGGACATTTTGGTATATAATTTTATGAACTACATTTAGATCAGATTGGAGGCGACGTAGTTGTAAATTGTCTAATCCCAGTATTTCAAGTCTGGTGGAATAAGGAATTCTGTTGCGAGCAGAGGAGTGGAGGACTCTTCTTTTGAAATATTTCTGGACTCTCTCAATTGCATTTATGTCTGATATGCAGTGCGGGTTCCAGGCAGGTGAGCTGTATTCCAGAATTGGTCTAACAAATGTTTTGTATGCTCTGGTTAGCAATGTAATGTTGCCAGAGAAGAAGCTATGCAAGATTAGAGTTCTCGCCAACACATCCAGGCTGCATTCACCCTTGCTCGCACCTCACCATTGATGTCGCCATTGCCTTGGAGGTGGGATCCCAGATACCGGAAAAGGTCTACCTTCTTGAGAATTACAGGAATGATCCTGAATATTAAGGATTAAGCCTGTCCATATATCTGTATGACTGTATTTTGTTTCTTGGTCATACTAAACCGTACCATGGATCTGATGACTGTAGATGGATGATCAATAGATAGGAATTTGCTCCAGGTACATGGAAAATTAAATTTGTGAAGATGTTTATTTATTTATTTATTTATTTATTTATTTCTACGCTCTTATAGGCCGCCCAATCCCGTAGGACTCAGGGCGGGATCACTCTGTTGCTGAAGTCGTATTCATGTTCTGCATATCTTACTTGAACTACCAGAAGCATTTCAGATGACAGCACATAAAACTATTATAATGACATAAGGAATGTGATCATACATTATCTGCTATTGAAGTCACTGTATCTTGGTCTCAACTCATTTCATATATGTCTAATTAACTCAATTTTACCGAACAGTTTTTACCCTGTTAAGACTTGTTAATTAGAGTAGCCTGAAAAAAAATCTGGAAAAAAAACCTCTACCAAAACTGAAGAGAAAGCATCACAGGATTTGGTCTACTCTTCACAAATAACTTCTCATGGAGGCCAAAGATGATGGAAGACGAGAGATTTTGCCAGCCAGAGAAAAAGTCAACTTCCAGTCTGATTAACAGAAGAAAAATATTGCTCGATATATATTTTCCCTTTTCTTAACTCAGAGTGAAGGGACAGAGCAGCACTTTCCATATTTAAATTTATGATAATGCAGGATATCACCGAGTGCTTCAAACAACATGAACCCACAATTAAGGCCAAATGTTTTTCACCCTGCACAGCATAAAGAATAAAAGGGAGAGCATTCAAGGCCAACTATCCAGATTATTTCCAGTGTGTGATATTCACTCCATAACTATCAATTTAGATGTTAAATGTTAGTTTTGTATGGCTAAATTTCCAGCATAGAGATGTGGATTTTGTGATTTTTTTTAAAAAAAAAAAGTTGAACACCATAGGAAAAATGACTGATGAACCATAGACAAAATAACAGCTTCGATATATTTATGTGAACTAGCTGCAAGAGTATAGAACAAAGTATTCTAAATCTGTAACCTGAGATTTTAGTATTACAAGGATTGAAAAGTTTGTGGAACAATTATAGTGTACATTGCTGGTTTGATGGAATCATTAAATTGGAATTGGATATTCAGGATAGGCATTGAGGTCATCAATTTGGCCACCCACTCATAGCAATAGCAATAGCACTTTTCTTATATACCGCTTCATAATGCTTTACAGCACTCTCTAAGCGGTTTACAGAGTTCAGCATATTGCCCCCAACAATCTGGGTCCTCATTTTACCGACCTCGGAAGGATGGAAGGCTGAGTCAACCTTGAGCCTAGTGAGATTTGAACAGCTGAACTGTTGAACTAGCAGTCAGCCTGCAATGGCTGCATTTAACCACTGCACCACTTCAGCTCTCCACTCAATGCAGAATCCAAACTAAAGTATTGCATACAGATGGTTATTTAAGCTTCTATCTGAATATATCCACTCAATGGGAACCTACCAGCTATCTGGCTGATTATTGGTTCCACTGTCCACTCTTTTCATTAGAAATCATCTTCTAATGTTCCCTCAACATTCATCTTTCTACAACTACATTCCACTGCTCAGTAAGCTAGCAAACACATATGCTAACATTCATATTTGATAACTTTATTCCAAATCTACACCACTCTACCACTAGTTCTACTTCATTACCACAAGAAAATAAAATTGCAATGGTACCTCAATGCTCAACTGCTTTGAAACTCATTGAATTTGTCAAAGACCTTGGAGTACTCATATCCAACGACCTAAGTGCTAGAGCCCACTGTAACAACATTTCCAAAAAGGCACTAAGAGTTGTTAATCTAATCTTGCGTAGCTTCTTCTCTGGCAACATTATATTGCTAACCAGAGCATACAAAATATTTGTTAGACCAATTCTGAAATACAGCTCACCTGTCTGGAACCCGCACTGCATATCAGACATAAATACAATCGAGAGAGTCCAGAAATATTTCACAAGAAGAGTCCTTCACTCCTCCGCTCACAACAAAATATCTTATTCCACCAGACTTGAAATACTGGGATTAGACAATTTACAACTACGTCGCCTCCGATCTGATCTAAATGTAGTTCATAAAATCATATACCAAAATGTCCTTCCTGTTAATGACTACTTCAGCTTCAATCGTAGCACGTAATAGATTCAAACTAAATGTAAAGCGCTCCAAACTCGACTGCAGAAAATACGACTTCAGCAACAGAGTGATCAATGCCTGGAATGCACTACCTGACTCTGTGGTTTCTTCCCCAAACCCCCAAAACTTTAGCCTTAGACTGTCTACAGTAGACCTCTCCCCGTTTCTTAGAGGTCTGTAAGGGGCGTGCATAAGCACACCACTGTGCCTACCGTCCCTGTCTTACTGTCCTATTGTCCTCTTTTATCGTTACTTTTTACTTATGTTTATACAAACTACTACTATCCTATACATGTTTGACAAATAAATAAATAAATAAAATGATAAATTTGATACTGGATGCATTTTGATGTGAAACGTTTGTCCTGATACTCATCATTTATTTGGTACTCGATACACAAGCTAGAACTTGTCAGTGTTGGTTGCCTCATGACTAATACATTATTCCTTATGGGAAAAATGGGTTTGGTCCTCATCATTTTTGGTACTCATCATGCCTCACAGAACCAATTCACAACAAGTACCAAGGTACCACTGTATAGCTTTAGCTCATGGTGGGTTCTGTCCAACTATTCAACTTTATTTAATGATGTTTCATCACTTGTGGATTCCAGAGTTTTACTCTGGCAGCTGAACAGACTAGAGAGCCCAGTAAGGTCTGTGGTAGGGCTCTGTGACCTCATAATCTATCACAAATAAGGAAGTCACTGGTGTTGTGGGGAATGTATGCCTTTCTGCTTTATAATAATAATAATAATAATAATAATAATAATAATAATAATAATAATGAAACAATGGAGAACTGTGTTGGCAGTAGGGAATGAGAACTATGGAATGGTTAATATCAAGAGAGGAATTTTTCAGGGAGATTCACTTTCACCCCTCCTCTTCATCATCGCAATGATCCCACTATCAGTAATCTTAAAAAAAATGAAACTTGGATACCAAATAGCCAAAGACGCTGAAAAAATTTCACATTTATTGTATATGGATGATTTGAAACTGTATGGAAAGTCAGAAATAGAAATCCAATCACTGACCAACACAGTCCTAATATTCAGCACAGATATCTCAATGCAGTTTGGCATGGAAAAATGTGCCACTGTATCTATGAAAAGGGGCAAAATCACTACATGTGACGGAATCGAAATGCCCAATGGCCAATTAATTAAATGCAATCAAAATGAAGCCTATAAATATCTGGGCATTCTGCAGTTGGATAACATCAGACATGGAGAAGTGAAAACTATCATTAGAAGAGAGTACACCAACAGAGTTAGGAAAATTTTGAAATCTAAATTAAATGGTGGAAACACCATCAAGGCCATGAATACCTGGGCAATACCAGTCATAAGATACACGGCTGGTATAATTAACTGGACACAAGCTGATTTGGACATTTTGGACCGAAACACCAGAAAACTAATGACAATGCACTACAGTTTACATCCACGTAGTGACACTGATAGACTTTACCTGCCCAGAAAATCAGGTGGCAGAGGACTACTACAAGTAAAGCAAACAGTTGAAGAAGAAAAGCATGCATTGGCGGATTATTTAAAAGAAAGTCAAGAACATCTATTAATTGAAGTAAAGAACAAAAATCTACTGAAGGTCCAACAGACGAAACAAGAATACAGAAAAAATGTGATAAAATCAAGAATGGAGAGTTGGCAAAATAAAGCATTACATGGCCAATTTCTGGAAAAAATAAAAGACAAAGTGGACAGTGAAAAAACTTGGTTATGGTTAACATCTGGTACTTTAAAGAAAGAAACAGAATCATTGATCCTGGCCGCACAAGAACAGGCAATTCGTACAAATGCCATAAAGGCCAAAATTGATAAATCTTCAAATGATGCTAAATGCAGATTATGCAAGGAAGCTGATGAAACTGTAGCCCATGTGCTCAGCTGCTGCAAGAAAATCGCACAGACTGATTACAAATTACGACACAACTCTGTTGCACAAATGATCCACTGGAATTTATGCAAAAATTATAACATCCATACTGCTACAAACTGGTGGGAACACAAGCCTGAAAAAGTCACTGAAAATCAGATGGTCAAGATCTTGTGGGATTTTCGTATACAAACAGACAAGGTACTGGCGCATAATACACCAGACATCACGTTGGTCGAGAACAACAAGGTGACTATAATTGACATTGCAATACCAGGAGATAGCAAGGTCGATGAAAAGGAACACGAAAAAATTGCAAAATACCAGGACTTAAAAATTGAAATCCAACGATTATGGCACAAACCAGCAGTGGTAATTCCAGTAGTGATTGGAACACTGGGTGCTATCCCAAAAGCACTGGAATTACATTTAAAACAGCTCAAAATTGACAAAATCACCATCAGTCAAATGCAGAAAGCCGCACTGCTCGGTTCCGCACATATACTTCGAAAATACATTACGACTTCCTAGGCCCCTGGGTGGGGCTCGACTAGTAATCAATGCCAAATCCGGCGAAACAACTGGCCGCTGTGATACAATTGTATAATAATAATAATAATAATAATAATAATAATAATAATAATAAAAACAGAGTTGGAAGGGACCTTGGAGGTCTTCTAGTCCAACCCCCTGCCTAGGCAGGAAACCCTACACTACTTCAGACAAATGGTTATCCAACATCTTCTTAAAAACTTCCAGTGTTGGAGTTTTGTTGGCCTACTAAACCTCCCAAGCTTTTTGTTGGCCTACTAAACCTCCCAAGCTTTCTGACAAGCCATGGGATGATTCTACTTTGGTTGCAGCATTGCACATGGCCACTGATGAGGTGAAAACTATAAGAAATGAAATTTGAGGATTTATGTAGTGGAAGAATGTTCTTGCCAAGTAAGTGTATATAAAACAGGTACAATTCTAGAGTTTGTGGGATGCCAGGAACCTCTCAGAAAGAATTATTGCAATTCAATCTGACATACTTGGAGCTTCTGAGAGAAGAATGTTGTGAGTTTGCTCTCTATAGTAGCTTCACCACAGATGTCCAAAATGGAGGCGTGATGATATTGTCACAACACAAAGCAGATCAGGATTTATTTTTGAGGCACAACTCTTGGAAGACCCTCTTATATTATTCCCAAAGATGTAATTAACAGCCACTACACCACACCACCTCCTGAAAACTAACCAGCAAAGCACTATGAGTTATGGTTGTATATCCAATGTGTGTTTCTCACCAGAACAGCACGTATTCCTGAAGTAGAAAACAGGTCTGAAGATGAGGATCGGCTGGGTTGTCTACTCAAATTAACAATTCGGATCAGCAATCAATGGCATCTCTTTAGCAACAGATAAAGCCACTAACCTCAAGAGGGTGGCCAAAAAGGAAATCATTTAAAATAGACTTTGGGACAGAATTTGATGTCACAAAGTACAGATGTCTGTTTAGTCACCCTGCCTAGCAAAAGTCAGACCTTTTGCTTCTCTCACTCAGTTACCGTTGCGGTACTAAATTTTACCCATAATTTGAAATTACCCCTGTATCGTTGGCATTCAATGTCATCTTCCCAAAGACAAGGAAGACGAAAACCAGGCACCAGACCTTTACACAAGCCTAGAGCAATGAAATATTGATCTCTGAGGGTTCAACCACAGAGCCCTCCAATCACCAGATAATATGATTGAACTGAAATTGAATTTTCTCTCAGAGTGAACCTGAATGGCACCTCTACCTACCTCGGAGTCTTTTTGAATTAATCTCCAGGTCAAACCAACCTGGCAATCTTTTTTGTTTTTGTTTTTGTCTTAGCTGTTCGGTGAATCCCTTAAATGTGAGCCAGAGGTTTTGAAAGGGAGAGGGATAACTGTTCTTACCCTGCTTTTGGGGGAGGAAAAAAGTGGAAAAGCTAATATTGAACCTATCTAAATAAATCAGCTTGTTTTACTATGCTTTCCTGACTCTAGGAAACAATACCCAAAGCTCAATCTATCCTACAGATAACAGAAGACTTTATTATTAATGGGTTTTTTTGTCTGTAGAATCTGAGATAAGACTTAATTCTCTCTCCAGGAGAGGGGAAAGTACAGCTAACACCCACCGATATGTGGCAAACAAAGAGTTGAAAATCTGGTTCAAGATATCTCTCTGCTGATATCTAACCAAAATGTTAGATTCATGTCTTTAGATACAGGTAGTCCTCAACTTACAACCACAGTTGAGCCCAAAATTTATGTTGCTAAGTGAAGCATTTGTTAAGGGATTTCCCCCCAGTTTACGACTTTTCTTGCCACAGTTGTCAAGTGAATCATTGTATTGGTTGAGTTAATAACATGGTTGTTAAGTGAATTTGGTTTCGCCACTGACTTTGCTTGTCAGAAGGTCGCAAAAGCGGATCACATGATCCCAGGACACTGCAACCATCATAAATGTGAGTCATCATTTTGATCACATGACCGTGGGACTGCTGCAGAGGTCGTAAGTGTGAACAACGGTCATAAGTCACTTTTTTCAGTGCCGTTGTAACTTTGCGATTACTAACTGAGCTGTTGTAAGTTCATTTAGGTCATCAACTAATGACCTTGGGGGGAAAAAACAATCTTTTTTCAGGAAATGTTGCTCAGTGGCCCAAAAATTATAAACCCTTTCTGCACATAAGTTAATATGTCCAATATTCTGTATTATTATTATTATTATTATTATTATTATTATTATTATTATTATTATTATTATTATTATTATTATTATTATTATTATTATTATTATTATTATTATTATTATTATTATTATTATTATTATTATTCATTAAACATGAAACTCAGTCAACTGAACATTTAAAAAAGTGTCACAAATACCACTGACTGGTGCTAATGGTTGATATGGGTTGCTGCCAGTGTCCTAGGTATCAACCAAGTATCTTCTTAAAATATATGATGTTCCGAGTACCACAGTTTTTTTTGCAGTTCCACTGGTGTTATTGCAGGAAGCTGCAATTTCTTGATGTGTTTTGTGAAATTCTTGGACATGGTACCAAGTGCCCTGATGACAATGGGTATCACTGTTACATGTTTCATCCATAGCCGTGTAGTTTCGATGGCCAGGTTGCGATATTTTGTAATTTTTTCCAGTTCTTTTTCTTCGACTCTGGCATCTCCTGGTACAACGATATCAATAAACTCTACTCTTTGGCCCTCGGCAATCGTGATGTCTGGTGTGTTGTGTTCCAAATGACGATCTGTCTGTATTCGAAAGTCCCACAAGATCTTCACCGTCTCATTTTCAGTAACTTTTTCTACTTTGTGCTCCCATGACTTTTCGGATACAGGTATGTCATATTTTTTACATAATGGCCAGTGGACTAATTTAGCAACTCAATCATGTCTAACTTTGTAATCAGTTTGTGCAATTTTGCTGCACTCACATGTTAAGTGTGAAACAGTTTCAACTTTGTCGTTGCAAAGTCGGCAGTTTGGATTGTCAGTGGATTTTTGTATCTTTGCTTTCATGATATTAGTTTGTAGTGCTTGTTCTTGAGCAGCAAGTATTAAACTTTCTGTTTCTTTCTTGATGGTTCTCATTTTAAGCCATGCCCATGTAAGGTTGTCATCAATTTTCCTTCAATGTTTTTCAAGTGTTGTCCATGCAAAGCTTTGGTTTTCCATCTATTTAATCTGTCATCCAGCTGTTTTTCCTTATATTCTGCTTTTGTTTCTGTTGTTTTTATAATGTTCTCCATTTTCATAGCCTGCAGCAATTTTTCTGTACTTTGGTTCATGTAATCATTCAAACTTTGTTTTTCTTCTTCTACAGTTTGATGTATTTGCAATAGCCCTCTGCCTCCTATTTTTCTTGGCAGGTACAGCCTGTCGATGTCACTTTGTGGATGTAAAGCGTGGTACATATTCAAAAGTTTGCACGTTTTCCTGTCCAAGTTTTCCAGTTCAGCCAAAGTCCAGTTGATTATTTCTGCTGAGTAGCATATCACTGGTACTGCCTATGTATTAATGGCTTTAATTATGTTTCCAGTATTAAGCTTTGATTTTAATATTTTGCGTACCCTCCTGATGTATTCCTTTTGTGTTGAGTCTTTGACTTTTCCATTCAAGATGTTATCTGCTTCCAATATGCCTAGGTATTTGTAACCGTCATCCTTTGCTAATGCTTTTATTATGCTTCCATTTCCCAGTTCTATTCCTTCTATTTTTTTTTTCATTTTTCCTCGCTGCATGGATAATATAGCACATTTTTCAAGTCCAACGTTTATTTTAATGTCACTGCTGAACAGTTGAACTGTCTTGAGTATTGGTTTAAGTTCAGTGGGGCTTTTTGCATACATTTTTAAGTCATCTATGTAGAGTATCAGCCTCCAAAAGTCCTGCCTCCAAAAGTCTTGCTTGCTTCAGCTGTCATAGCAATGGTGGGAGGGATGGTTGGGATAGGTGTAATGTCCTGGGACTCCACCAGGGGGCTCCAAAAGGAGCGGGAATTCTAAGCGTTGTGATTGGTTGATGTTATGTTGTGTTCAGTATAAATACAGAGCTGTCAGATCGGGGCCTGCTCCTGTCAGACGACTCTAGTTAGGAGGTTCAGAAGTTAATAAAGCATTAGTCCGACTCAAGCCTCAGCGTCGTTCCTCACGAATATAATACTGGCGACGAAGAAGGAGGTCGAATCCACATCGAGTGACTCCAGCACACCTGAACGTAAGGAAAATTGTGAAAGCACTGTCAGGGACGAGTAATGGCCACCCAACATACATTCGCTCCCTTTAACCCGCCGAGGGAGACCTGGGCCTCCTATGTAGCCCGGTTCGAATGTTTCCTCATCGCAAATGAGTTCACCGAGCTGTCAGGAGACAGAAAGCGGGCATATTTTCTTGGATTTTGTGGGCCTGACATGTTCGAGACTGCCCTAGCCCTTTTCGCCCCTCGCTCGATTCATAGCGTGCCTTGGGATGAATTTATGGAGAAACTTAAAGATCATTACGCACCCCCTCCTTCTAGATGTGCTAGACGTTATGCTTTTTACCATCGGAATCAGAAGGAGGGTGAGACAGTGAATCAATTCGTGGCTGCCCTCAGGAGGGCTTCCTTAAATTGTGAGTTCAGCAATTTAGAAGACTACCTTTTGGATAGGCTTGTTTTTGGAGTCAGGGACTGCCGACTGAAGAGGCGATTGCTCGCCATGCACAACCTCACATTCCAAGTTGCACTTGATGAGGCTCGTGCTGCTGAACTGTCCAACCAATCCCTCGCTGAGATGGACATTAGCATTAACCCAACGCCCGTCCCCAATGCCTCTGTGACCAATGCCATCGCCGCTCTCCCAGAAGCATTAGAGAGGGAGCTCAAAATTGAAGAGGACGTTTGCCGCATTTCTGAGGGTCAGAATAAGGGGGACGTGAGGCAAAGACAGCCTCCATCTCTCTCTCCATGCAGGGGCTGTGGGGGGGACCATTTGAGGGCCCAATGCAATTTCCAGGACGCCATTTGCCGTCGTTGCGGCCGCAGGGGCCACCTAGCAAGGGTTTGCCGGATGGGTAGAGCCGCCCCCATTCAGAGTTATAGAGAGGCACCACCTGCAGGCCCACGGAGACAGCCCTGGGGGGGTCAGCCAAGAAGAGGCAGCTGTAATGCGATTTTCCCCTCCACTAGGGGGAATCTTGCTGTCATTCAGAAAACTCAGGTGCCCGCAGGTGAGAAATTCACAGTTACTGTGACGCTTGGCCACAAGCCGTGTCCAATGGAAGTGGACACGGGCTCAGCTGTGTCCATAGTCTCATGGAGCACCTTGAAACGCATTTTCCCTGGCATGTCAAAGAGCCGCCTAGAGCCATGCCCATTATTCCTTAGGGCTTACCAGGGGTCCTCCATCCCTATCCTGGGCAGGGGACTGTTTCCAGTCAGGTTCAAAACTTTTGCTGGCCGCCTGCCCCTTGTAATTGTAGATGGCCCCCTTACCAGTCTTCTGGGACTAGACTGGTTTCCAGCTCTGGGGTTTTCCCTGGAGGGCATTAACGCAGTGAAAGGGGAAGACATGGGGGCCACATTGGAACAGGAATTCCCCGCAGTATTTGACGGGCAGCTAGGGAAGTATACTGGAACACCTGTGACTTTTAATCTTGACCCTATGGTTGCCCCTGTCCGCCTCAAACCACGGAGAGTGCCCTTGGCACTACTGCCAAAGGTGGACGCTGAACTAGACCGCCTCCTTGCACAGGGCATATTAGAAGCTGTAGATCAGGCGCGTTGGGAGACCCCCATAGTGACCCCTGTTAAGCCAGATGGCTCAATCAGGCTATGTGCAGACTATAAGTGCACAGTGAACCGCGCATTACAGTCCCACGCATACCCTGTGCCCATCGTGCACCACCTGCTGCATTCCCTGGGAGGGGGAAAAGTCTTCGCGAAGTTAGATCTGTCCCAGGCTTACCAACAGCTGCCTGTGGACGACCAAGCAGCCGAAGCTCAGACTATTATTACACATCAAGGCGCTTTCCGCTGCCGCCGCCTCCAATTTGGCATAAGCACTGCCCCGGGCATTTTCCAAGGGTTGATGGAACGCCTGTTACACGGAATTCCGGGCACAGTGCCTTATTTCGATGACGTTTTGGTCACTGCGTCATCACGTGAGGAATTAATCTCTCGAGTGCGTGCTGTCCTCACCAAATTCCAGGATGTGGGGCTACGAATTAAGAAATCTAAATGTGTGTTTGCGGCTAGCAGCGTAGAATTCCTCGGGTTCTTGGTGGACTTCACTGGAATACACCCCACAGCCTCTAAGATCCAAGCCATTGTGGACGCACCCAGGCCAAATTGTAAGGCGGAGCTGCAAGCCTTTCTTGGCCTCTTGAACTTTTATGCAATTTTCCTGCCTCACAAAGCCACAGTGGCAGAACCGCTGCACAGATTGCTGGACGCCAGGGCACCGTGGAAATGGGGCCCCCGTGAGGCACACCATTTGCCGCTGTGAAAGGACTTTTGACAGCAAACACGGTGCTGGCTCAATACAGCACCCAACTGCCACTAGTGCTAGCCTGCGACGCGTCACCCTACGGCGTGGGCGCTGTCCTTAGCCACCGCTTGCCGAACGGAGAGGAAGCCCCGATTGCATTTTTTTCCAGAACCTTAGCTGGGCCGGAAAGGAACTACAGCCAAATCGACAAGGAGGCCCTGGCTCTCATCGCGGGGGTTCGCAAGTTCCATCACTATCTGTATGGGCGCCGTTTCGACCTCGTGACTGACCACCAGCCACTTCTGGGGTTACTCTCCAGCAACCGTCCGACACCCCAGATGATATCCCCAAGAATGACCCGTTGGAGCGTTTTCCTCGCCAACTACGAGTACCACCTGATCTACCGACCTGGCCGCAACATCGCGCACGCCGATGCCTTAAGCCGCTGCCCCCTGCCTATCCTGCTGGAGGACCCGGCACCTGCATCTACGGTCTTCCACTTGAACGACATCAACCTACCCATCGCAGCAAGCGACATCGCCAAGTCTACGGCTCGAGACCCCGTCCTGTCAAGAGTACTGACTTGGGTGCTGAGGGGCTGGCCTGGGGACACTGTGACTTCCGAATTTGCCCCATTCAAAACGCGCCAATGTGAACTGTCTGTTTTACGGGGCTGTTTATTGTGGGGTGAGTGGGTTGTAATCCCCACGGTTTTTAGGCGAGCCACCCTCAACTTGTTGCATAGGGGCCATCCCGGGGTGGTCCGAATGAAGGCCCTAGCCAGGGGTTACGTGTGGTGGCCGGGGATGGATAAGGCCATCGAAGAAAGGGTGGCCAAGTGCTCCATCTGTCAGGAGAATAGGGCATCCCCGCCTAAGGCAACCCCGCAGGTTTGGGAAACCCCAGCAGGCCCCTGGTCCCGCATCCACGTGGATTTTGCCGGCCCAGTACAAGGCCAGATGTTCTTGGTGGTCGTGGACGCTTTTTCTAAATGGTTGGAAGTCCGCTTAATGTCCACGACCACCACTGACTCCCTGATTAGGTGTTTGGAGTCATTGTTTGCGACACATGGGTACCCCGACGTATTGATCTCGGATAATGGGCCTCAGCTGACAGCGGCCTGATTTGAGGGGTTCCTCGCCAACTTAGGCATACGGCATGGTCTCATTGCGCCATGGCACCCTGCAGGTAATGGCATGGCGGAACGCATGGTTCGCACAACGAAAGAAACACTTCGCAAACTAGGCCCGGGGGATTGGCGAGATAAAGTAGCTGAGCTCCTGTTCACACAGCACACTACGCCATGTACAGCCACGAATAAAACACCGGCTGAGTTGCTCATGGGGAGGCGTTTGAGAACGCAGCTCGATAGACTACACCCCCATTATTCCACAGAAAAGCCTCTAGACTCCTCCCGGCCAGGGCGCTCGTTCCAAGTAGGCAGCCCTGTGTATGCACGCAACTATGCCGGCAGCCCACTTTGGCTCCCAGGGGTGGTAGTCGGCTCAAGCGGCCCGTGCTCCTATCGTGTCCTGTTAGACAACGGCCAGGAGTGGCACCGCCACATTGACCAACTGCGATCTCGGTGGGGGGAAACGGCAGGAGCCAAGCCACAACTGGCAGAGTCCCCCAACCCTATAGAGGGACTCCGACTAGGGGAGGAGGGGGCGCGACGAGCCGCGAGCCAAACCGCTCTCGCTGACTTACCGGGGCGGGAAGAAGCAGTCGTAGAGGAGTTCACCCCTCTCCCCGGGGAGGAGACAAGTCCGGCAATAGACCATGCAGACGGAGACCGCAGTCTGGGAGAACAACCCCAAGAGCTAAGACGATCTAGTCGGCTCAGACGGCGCCCAGCGTACCTCGCTGAGTACGCATGCTCCAACTAAAGGGTAAGGGGTGTAATGTCCTGGGGCTCCACCAGGGGGCGCCAAAAGGAGCGGGAATTCTAAGCGTTGTGATTGGTTGATGTTATGTTGTGTTCAGTATAAATACAGAGCTGTCAGATCGGGGCCTGCTCCTGTCAGACGACTCTAGTTAGGAGGTTCAGAAGTTAATAAAGCATTAGTCCGACTCAAGCCTCAGCGTCGTTCCTCACGAATATAATAATAGGTATTTGGGGGGGGGCTGGGAAGCTGCTGGAGATGTCCCTGTTTATCTCTGAAAGGGGAGGAAAGTTCTCATAAGTTCTACCAAGCCTCAGAGACATGTTTATTGCCTGCTCAAGGTCAACAGCTTCATCGGACCAGATGTGGCCGGGCAGGCAGGCCGTGTGCCCACCTTGGCACATGAGGATTGGATGAATTGCCCAGGGGGGTTATGAGGGAGGGTTTTGAGATGCTTTGTATATGCATTTTTGCGCGCTTTTTGTTTCAGAACTTGCTTTCCTTTTGTTGCTATCACTTCTTGTCTAGTAAAATTACTCATCTCTATAAACATGGAGTTGGGGTTTTTATTTCCTGGACTTTGAATGGAAGCACACCTGACAAGATGGTTTATTTTGCCATGTTGGCTTGAGATTTGGTATCCCAGTTTTGTGTTTCATAGGATTATTGTCAGTGGAATAAATGTGATGTTGAACAGTAGTGGTGAAAGTGAGTCCCCCTGGAAGATAATTAAGATGATGATGATGATGATAATGATGATGATGATGATGATGATGATGATGATGATGATGATGATGATGATGCCAAAGCTACCTTAATCTCAGGATGCTGCTGCAGATTTGACACCTATGTGAACCCAGTAAAAGAAACAGTCCTTTAGGGACTGATGAGATGCTGTAAGAAGCTCTCATCCCAATTCACCACATCCAGTTGACAGAAATAAGCGTGAGCTGTATGGAGTTCTAGGGCTGAGGGTGGATTTAAGCTCTTAATATCCAGGAAAGCTAAACCAACTCTTGTCTTCTGAGAGAAAGCTCGCCATATTATGCCCCCTCATTCGGATCTGAATTAATTCAATGACACTTCCTTCTGAGCAAACATGCTGAGTAAACATGAACTCTGTGAGCATTTTAGTTCTCATTGCATTCTGGTTTAATATTCTGTTGTAGGCTAATGGGAAAGCCTCAGGTATGCCTTGAACACTGACATAATCGTCGAGAGTTACTCAGAAAGAATGATCGCCTATCTAATTTCCCTTTTATCCTAAAATATATTGCATCTGGGAACGAAATAATGCAAAGCTGAAATGTACGTAAGAGGGGGGGAAATGGACCCGTCCATCAAAGGATATTTTATATTTATTACAACTGGGCAAAAGCTTTAGTGGGCTGCTTTGCTTCAACACTACTTCAAATGAAGCACCCTTCTGAAGCGCAAAAGCAATCCATCACATTATTTCCCCAAGAGCTGTAGAGAATAAGGAAGATAACCTTGACAGACAGATGCCTGCTCTGTTGGCTAAGCAAAAGGCCAAAGAGCTAGGTTTTTTTTATTTTTAATCCAGAATCTCCAGATAACATTCAGAAGCAACTCGGACAGACATCTCACTAAGGCTCTGAGATATAAGAAGGTGTCACACAACCAGACTTGCAAGATTCTGCTCTTTTAGCCAATCTCAGCAAACATTGTTTTAGCCATCCTGCCGAATTGATTACATGATGTTGTCTTAGTGCAGTGATGGTGAACCTTTTTTGGCTCGCGTGCCAAACGGGTGTGTGTGCGTGCGCTAGCATGCATGCACATGCCTACACCCATGCCCTCCTGCCACACATGCGCACAACCCCGCGCTGCCCCCTCGCATGTGCACAACATCCCCACGCGCTGACCCCCAAGCATGCGCACAGACCTCACTTCGGACTCCTGAAGTCTGGTGACAGCAAAAAATGGCCCAACAGGCCAACCGATAGTTTGTCACTATCTCCAACTTGTGACAAACTTTATCGTTCTGAGGTATCTAGTTGGCCACTGTGAGACACAAAATGCACAACATTGCCCTGAGTCCACAGGGGTATTTTTATGCCCACCGCTTAATCCCTCAAATAACCTCCCCCCCCTTAAAAACCAAACACTCCTCTTCCAGGCTCAAAATTATCTACTTTAGTTCCTGCGTGCAAGGCCCTGAAAAAGGGAAACCAATCCTGGTTACAGATTGTACAGCCAATTGATGTTGTCTTCTGTTCATAAATTTGTAACCTTCATTTGCATATTCCCTAGGGGTAATCTAAATTGCATTCTTACTTTCATTAGCTAAAAACCATTGCTACCACCACGACTAAAAAAAAAGTGGGGGAAAAAAGATGATGGATTTAGAGAAAGAATAAAAAAGAAAGCAATTCTCTTCCTTTGGCTACAGAAGCTATTCTGTTGGACAATTCTTAACTTTCTTGCTATCTGTTATCCCATAATGAGAAATTTCTGCTTCTCTTTCATTCTTTCTTCTGGGGGCATTGTAATGATCAAGAAATGACATCTGCCACAAAGTTAAATAGGGAGCCATCTATGAAAAACACGACCCTACCAAACTCTGAACGAAAATGGTTCTGACTGCTCATAGTTTCAACTTTTTGAAACTTTTTAGGGCCTATTATTTAATGTTATGCAAGTGATTTCTTTAAAAGTGTTGCTTCTTTTCCAATTTTTATCCCAGTGCTTACATCATCTGTATTTTGCTCAGCTGTGTGTTTAGCCATATGCTATTAGTGTTAGATTAGATTTGTTCCCTGGTTATTACTGAATATTCTCTTTATGAGAAAGATTAAATTTAGAATCTCTGGAGACCAGGATATCGGAAAAACAGCGTATAGTTTTGAAGGAGTGGAGATCTAAAGATTGAAAATTAGGTCTAGAGGTTAAGACAGGGGTGGTTCTAACTTACCTCATGGGCGTGCCCGCGCTTTGTGTATCCGCACATAGGCAGTGCCCAAAAAATCCGAAAAAAATCCCCCCCGCAAAAGCTGAAAACAAGATGGCAATGCATGCGCAGTGTCGGAAACTCAACTTCTGCGCATGTGCAGAAGAAAAAAAATAATTCAAAAAAACAAAATAAAAAACAATTCAAAAAACTAAATAAATAAAAAGATGGCGGTGCCCGCAGATTGGCACCGACAGAACCGGTTCGATGACATCATCGTGACATCATCAGCGGCTTGCTACTGGTTCAGGCGAACCGGTCCGAACCGGGAGGAACTCACCTCTGGGTTAAGATCATCTCCCCAACTTCTCTTTGTGCACAAAAATCTACTACAGTGGTATTTACGGCTACAAGATGAATAGATTGCTAGTAAGGGATAAATACAATCCTTTCTTCCAACCATGCAATCCCTTAATTTGGGGTAGAGTTGGGGAGACTGGATGAGCATTCTATGAAAATATGGAAATGTATATCAAAGCTAAAAAAGAATATACAATCTTGAGGAAATGTATTGTTGCAGAATTACAGTACGAGGGACTAAGACTCAGAATTCCTATTTAATATGTATAAGATGTTCTAAATTCCACTAAGCTTAATGAAATTCAAAGTAATCATATTCAGGAATATCCTACAAGGTTTTAGTTTTATGACAAAGCAAGAAATAAGGAACAGATATAAAAAGAGAGAGAGAGAGAGGGTTTACTGCCATGGTATGAATCTATCTTGCCTATTAACATTTGATTCTTTCTTTCTCTTTGAAAGCAAAAAAGCAAGAAAAAAGTCCCACACTTTGATTTTAAAACTCATATATGGTTTTCTTCCATGCAACGTGATTCTTTTTTTGGAAAGAAAAAATGAATCAATCAAAGAAGCATATGAGTGGAAAGAAATGAAATGAATCACTGAGAAGCCCAGATGATAAAACTCAACTCTTGAGAACTCTGGGAGGGAAAAATCATGATCACAATGCTTTTCTATGTTTTTTTTAACAGAAATTAACAGAATAACAGAGTTGGAAGGGTCCTGGTAGGTCATCCAGTCCAACCCCCCGCCCAAGCAGGAGACCCTACACCATTTCTGACAGATGGCAGTCCAATCCTTTCTTGAAAGCTTCCAGTGATGAAGCTCCCACAACTTCCGAAGGCAACTTCTGTTCCATTGGTTGATTTTTCTCGCTGTCAGAAAATTTCTCCTTATTTCTAGCTTGAATCTCTTCTTGGTCAATTTCCATCCATTATTCCTTGTCTGGCCTTCAGGTGCTTTGGAGAATAGCTTGACCCCCTCCTCTCTGTGGCAGTCCCTCAAATATTGGAACATTGCTTTCATGTCTCCCCTGGTCCTTCCCTTCACTAGACTGGAGGGATTCCTGTTGTTAACCCAGGAAGCCTACAATTTTTGACAATATGTTGAATTCTTAATTTGGCAATACTCTGTTCATTTCATAAGAGTTCCCACACATTCCATCAAGTCTTAACAGCCCTTAATTTTCTCCATCTTCATGTATGAACTGCGCAAACCTTCAGCTTCAAAAGCAAACATAGAAAATGCACATTTTTCAAAGCATCCTTTTGCCTTCCCTTCTGATGCTCTGCATAACCTTATTAATAAATCCCAGATAGAAAGGACTATTTTTGCCTGCTTATTAGCATTGCTCTATGCTTTCATTGATCCCTCCCCACCATCAAACCTAAACTGAAAACTGCTCCAGTTTTTATTGCTACTTTAGTTGTAGTGAGTGTTGTACGCAGATTGCTTAATAATGACCACTATTAAAAGGTCTAAACACTTTTGCATTAGGTTGGGCTTGCTTGTAACGATGCTGCCAAGCTCATAGAGCACCATGGACCCCACAGTTGAACCCTGAGCTGCAAATATTCTCTTTTAACAGTTCCAACTTCAGCCTGTATAATCTGTAGTTAAGATCTCAACCTCTATCATGTCTTGTATTGCAAAAAAGATAAATCTCTCTCCCCCTCTCTCTCTCCCTCTCCCTCCCTCTTTCTCTCTCCTCCCCCTCCCTCCCTCTCCTCCCACTTCTTCCCGCTCCCTCCCTCCTTCTCTCCTTCTCTCTCTCCCTCTCCCTCTCCCTCCCTCCCTTTTTCTCTGTCCCCCTCCCTCCCTCTCCCTCCCCCTCCCCCTTTATCTCTCCTTCCCTCTTTCTCCCTCCCTCCCTCCCTTCCTCTCCCTCCCTCTTTCTCCCTCCCTCCCTCTCTCCCCCTCCCTCTTTCTCTCTCCCTCCCTCTTACTCTCTCCCTCCCTCTTTCTCTCTCCTTCCCCCTTTCTCCCTCTCCCTCTCCCTCACCCTCCCTCTTTCTCTCTCCCCCTCCCTCCCTCTCCCTCCCTCTTTCTCTCTCCCTCCCTCTTTCTCTCTCCCTCCCTCTCCCTCCCTCTTTCTCCCTCCCTCCCTCTTTCTCTCTCCTTCCCTCTCTCCCTTGTTCTCCCCTCTCCCTCTCCCTTGACCACCCTCTTTCTCTCTCCCTCCCTCCCCCCTCTCCCTCCCTCTCTCCCCCCTCTCTCTCTCACACACACACAGACATGCACACAGTTTGGAGAATAAAATGCTTTACAGGGGAACAGGAGACACTCAAGTTTAAGTCCATCTTCAGGCATTCATTACCATGGGATGTTTTTGGAAAGCCAGCCACAAATAAAAGGAGACTTCATGGAAACATTTTGAACTCTAGAATAAAACACCGGGTTATAAATCTAACACCTATCTAAATAACGGACAACATTTTAAGTGCAAGTTATTCAGAGCAGGCTAAAGAAACCTGAATACCTGAAAATGAAGGAAGGTTTGTAAATTGAAAATAGAGAGGATGCAAGAATGTCATATCCCTTTCTCCTTTGATGAGATTTAGGCTATCTAGGCTATTTCTTTAGAATGCAATAATTATTTTGGGTCTCTCACTTTAAGGCTAATTCTGGCTTCTTTTGAGGGGGGGTAAGCCTTGTTTAAAATCATATTTTCTCAAAGCTGCAGATCAAGAAAGAAAATGGTCCCGGAGGATAGAAAACAACGAAATGTCTCCGCAAGGAATTGTTCACTTTCTATTAATGGAAATTGAATTGCCCCTTTTCCTGTCTTCTCCAACAGTTCACTAGTTGAGATGTTATTTTAGAAAGGCTGTGAAATTGGAATAAGAGAAACCAAGCCCCCTTGAACATGTTCTGTCTCTTGCATTGTAAAATTTCAGTGCGGCAAGCGCATAAAAACACCCAAGTGGATGTTCAAAAGGAAAAAAAAGGAGGGAAGAAAGGAAACAGTTCATAACAGCAGAAGGTTCAGATATGTATCTTACCTGAGATTAAGAGAAGTGGTTTGTATATTACATAGATCCAGAGAAGCTGATTCCAGAGACAGCTGAGCCAGTAGTGAGTTCTAAAACCCTTTACTACTGGTTTGCGTGCCCACGCATGACATTTCAATACAGAAGTATTCCGGGCAGGTGGGCGGAGCCTTCTGCCACCGGTGCTACTGGTTCTTAGAACTGGGGCGAACCAGGAGCAACCCACCCAGGGGTGGGTTCTAACTTACCTCACTGCCAGTTCACTTCTTCCCATGCCGCGCGGCTGCACCTCATGGGCTCATGTGCATGAAGCGCATATGCGCATGCGCAGTGCCAAAAAATCCAAAAAAATCCCCCCCAAAAGAAAAAGGCAAAAACAAGATGGCGACAGCATGCACAGTGCCGGAAACTCAGCTTCTGCACATGTGCAAAAGAAAAAAAACCAGAAAAAAAATTCCCCCCAAAATGTAAAAAAAAATCTGAAAAAAAAATAAAAAATGGAAAAAACAACAACCCCAAAAAGCCAAAAAGAAGATGGCGACCGCATGCACAGTGCCAGAAACTCAGCTTCTGCACATGTGCAGAAGAAAAAAAAAACAGGAAAAAAATTCCCCAAAAAATGTAAAAAAAAAAATCTGAAAAAATTCAAAAAATGAGATGGCGTCACCCACGGACCGGCACCGACCGAACCGGTTCTGTGATGTCATTGTGATGTCACCAGCAGGTCACTACCAGTTCGGGCGAACCAATCCGAACTGGGAGGAACCCACCTCTGAACCCACCGCTGATCTGAGCACTTTATTACTTGGGAGATAGACTGATATCAATCATATAATAGAAAGGAATAATATCTATTTTATTGTATTTCTTAGTAATGTAGGATATGTTAAGAATCTCGTGTATCACTTTAAGTAATCATTTGCCTTTTAATCCATGGATGCATACCTATTGCCTGCCTGTGATTCATTTAAATAATCTAATTGCAAAGATCTCAATTATAGAAGTAGCTGCTTTAATGAGTACCAGAAGGATACCAAACTCAGAGCTTGGTACATTCTACAGCAAGGGTGTCAAACTCGATTTCATTGAGGGCTGCATCAGGGTTGTGTTTCACCTTGGGGGGCCGGGTGGGAGTGGCCAGAATGGACATGTCGATGTCACGTTGTAGGGCCATCCTGGAAACAGCGAAGGACCAACCTGAGTACTCTGCCAGTGAAAACGGAGCTTGGGATGGCCTTCCCAAGCTCCGTTTTCTCTGGCAGAGGCACCGCGGGCTGGTCCTTCGCTGTTTCCAGGGTGGTCCCCACAGGCCAGATCTAAGCACCCTGTGGGCCGGATCCAGCCCGCAGGCCTTGAGTTTGACACCCCTGTTGTAAAGTATGAGTTTTGTGCATATGTAAGCCTAGAAGATTATTCTTATACATGATTATTGTCGTGAGACTGTTATATGTACAAAAATGGAAAGATTCTGAAATACTAACAGTGAAGATAGCGAAACTAGCTGAGATAGCAAAATTAATTTGTTTGATTACAGAATGATCAACAATTACATTGATCACTAACTGGAAACCCTTATGGATTTGGTTTTCACTTAAATAAAGAGAAGGAGGAACTTGTGATTTGTGGGTTTGAAGATTTGAAAGGGTAGCTTATGGAATGAAGAAAATGATGATGTAATCTTAGACCAGGGCTTTCAAACTCCCGGATGTGGCCCGCCAATGGCCTGCGCAGCTGGCACTGAAGTCGGACAGTGAGGAGGCTGGCGAGGACTCGGTGCCAGAGGCAGGAGTGCAGCCAGGGCCTTTGGAACCTCCAGCATCTCTTGGCAGTGATGAGGAAGGAGGGGCTTCTCCTCTGAATGCAAGAGCACACAGGGATGCCAAGAGGCAGGAATGGTTACTCCAGAGGAAGTCTCCTCGGGAGTAAGACTTGGGGCTAATTGGCCACTCCTCTAGGCTATTTAAGAACAGTAGAGGCAGCTGAAAAGCTACAGGAAACATTGTGCATTGACTTGTGAATTCCTGCTTTTGATTTCTTATCAAGAAAGACTCCTTGGCCTTTTGCCAAGTCTTCGGACATTACGTGAGATAGCCAGAACTAATTGTATTGTTTTGAACTAAGACTGACTGAACTTACACCAGCTGCTAATGAATACTAATTAACAGCTGACTTTCTGCAAGATAGGATTGCTTCTTTTGATTTGTGTGTTTCGCCACTGCTAAGTCAGTCATTAGCAGTGGTTCATTAATTAAACTAAGTTCATTCAAACGGTGTGTTTTTGTTACGTTTGTATCTGGGGACAGAACAGCGTCATGCACTGGCAACGCCCACACCCGGTTTAGCGAAGGGGGAAAAAGTCCCGATACATCATGTGATGCCACCGTGACGACGTGAATTTGACACCCCTGCCTTAGACAGTATAAACTACAGGTAGTCCTTGACTTACAACCACAATTGAGCCCAAACTTTATGTTGTTAAGTGAGACTTTTTGTTAAGTGAATTTTGCCCCATTTTAATGACTTTTCTTGCCACAGGTGTTAAGGGAATCACTGCAGTTGATAAGTGAGTAACTTGGTTGTTAAGTGAATCTGGCTTCCCTGTTGACTTTGCTTGTTGGAAGGTCATAAAAGGGGATCACGTGACCCCGGGATACAGCAACAGTCATAAATCTGAACCAGTTGCCAAGCATCTGAATTTTGATCACATGACCATGGGGTTGTAACTGTGAAAAATGGTCATAAATCACGTTTTTCAGTGCTGTTGTAACTTTGAACGGTCACTAAACAAACTGTTATAAGTTGAGGACTACCTGTATAAGTGCATGTATAACTACTGTTGAAAAAAATTGGAACCTGCTTCTTCAGAATATTGTTGTTTTCTTTCCTTTTTTATTAACTATCCTTCCTTATTTTGTTTCTTTTCTAATATTTGTATTGTTTTTATTTTGATAACCATTGTTTTTAATACAAATTATGTTAGAAAAACAGCCCAGGTTTTGATTGATCTGCTAAAACCCTCATCCCTGACTGTGGTTTTTGACTATATTTTGTGGACAACCCTTTGACATTAGCAACTGAGTCCTTCGGGAGTTGGGCGGCATATAAGAACACCATAATAAATAAATAAATAAATAAACTAGAGAATTTTTTTTAATACGAAATCACTGATCTAATATTAAAAAAAGCTAAACATTAAGTTTGATGGTTTCCACATGAACACACACAAAGTGATAACTAGATGCTAATTCTGTTGATTTTTACACTGGTCAGCATATCTTGTTGCATAGTTTACTTATTTGGTTTCACAGATACTCCACCTGTTCTTATCCTGAAGGTACAAAATAAATAACATGCTAATCTCTTTTGTACCAAGGCTACAAAGGTATTTTATATGCAACTGGCTTGGAGAAAAAAAAACTCCAGGGAAAGAGAATTTTAAAAGTTTAGGTGGGACTAAAATGTTCTTGCATTAAGCAGACTTCAGTTTTCATATTCAAATTGTCTTTGCAGTTTCCAAAAAAAAGAAAAGAAAAGAAAAGAAAAAAGAAGGGAAGGGAAGGGAAGCGGAAAGGGATGGGAAGGAAAGGAAAGGAAAGGAAAGGAAAGGAAAGGAAAGGAAAGGAAAGGAAAGGAAAGGAAAGGAAAGGAAAGGAAAGGAAAGGAAAGGAAAGGAAAGGAAAGGAAAAGAAAAGAAAGGAAAGGAAAGGAAATAAGGAAAGGAAAGGAGAAAAGTCACTTTGCACAGCCAATTTTTTTAAAAAGCAACAATGGCATTGATTCTCACAATATCCTATCTTAGTACTTGGACCTTTAAAGCAAGAAAAATTTAGCAGGCCTAACTCCTAATTGTGAATTATGTGGAGTTAAAATCCCTTTTTGAAGTCTGGCAGTTTTTGCCATGTAGTTGTGATATACTTTGCTTGCCCTCAGCTATGGAAACTGAATGTACTATTACTGGGTACCACCGAACAAGTTTCTCAGCCGGCAGTTCCAAATTACTTGCTCAAAACTATTCTTGTGCCTGTGGTTACAGACAATTAAAAAGTAATAAATGAAATTAATTTAGATCGTGATCTGAGACAGGCAGGGGTTCTTATTTATTTCCCATTCCATTTTTCCACGAGTGATCCGTATTTAGAGGCGCATCAGAATGATGGACATTCATGCGGAGTGCAACGTGCTGATCCACCATTCATCTGGTGTCCAAGAGCAGTTTTCTGGATTAGACAAATGGACCAACAAATCTTAATATGCGTTGGCCAGAAACTCAAAACGAAATTCTCACAGTTAGTACACTGGCTGAAATACAAAGATCCAATTTGTAAACACACACACACACACACACACACACACACACACACACACACACACAGAGAGAGAGAGAGAGAGAGAGAGAGATACACTGAAGACAGGGTACAATTTAAAACAAGGTCAGTATTCAGAGGTGGTATGTTGCCAGTTCGGACCGTTTCAGGCGAATCGGTAGCGCCAACTGCGGGTGGGCCCACCTACCCGCCCGGACGTAATGCCATCCTATGTAGCCATGTTTTTGTGTCTGGGCGCATGCACAAAAGGCACACATGCAAGTAAAGAGTATGCACAGCAGACTGTGCACATGTGCGGAGCGCACACACTCACATTTGCGAACCGGTAGGGAAGTTAAATGAAAACCACCCCCTGTCAGTATTGTAGCCATGATAGTGTGATCAAAACTACACCTGGTTGTGTTTTTGGTGTATCTTGATTCAGTTTCTTGATTGCTTGATTCAAATACTAAATAGAAAATGGTGCATGTTTGAGAAGGTTTTATACACACGCACACACAGACACAGACACACACAGACACAGACACAGACACAGACACACACACACACACACACACACACACACACACACACACACACACACACACTATCTTCTTCCTCCTAGCGTATTCCCGCAGGTATAGAGTCCGAATGCCACTTTGTACAGTCAGCTGCGTCTCCAGGGCGCAGGCCCGTGGCCTGCATATCTTTGTTGATGGTGTCTTGCCATCTCTGTTTTGGACATCTGCAAGATCGCCGGCCATTGACTTCTAGTTGGTAGGCAGTCTTGGCCACGATGGAAGGTGCTGCTCTCAGGACATGTCCATACCAGTGGAGTCGGCCTTTGCTCATCTTCTCTATAATTGGTGCCACACCAAAATGCTGTTGAGTGGTGTCATTAGTGATGCGGTCAAGAAAGGAGATACCTGATATCCAACGGAGCATTCACATTTCTATGGCATGGAGATGGCTTTCGGTCCCTGTTGTTGCTGCCCAGCATTCAGGGCCATACAGTGCAACTGGGCAGATAGTTGTCTTGTAAATCTTACACACACACACACACACACACACACACACACACACACACACACACACACACACACACTGAAAATATGAAAAAATTTCACACTGAAAATATCTACAGACCCCTCACATCCTGGACATAAATTGTTTCAACTTCTACCCTCAAAACGACACTATAGGGCATTGCACACCAGAACAACTAGACACAAGGACAGTTTTTCCCCCCATGCCATCACTCTGCTAAACAACTAATTCCCACAACATTGTCAAACTATTTAGCAAGACTGTATTACGATTATTCTTCTCATCCTTCCTATTTCCTATCTCTTTTCTACTTATGACTATAACTTTGTTGCTTGTATGTTTATGATTTATATTGTTTTATTTAGTTTTCTAGTATGATTTATGTTGATTGCTTATTTAGTATCCTATGACTATCGCTAAGTGTTGTGTCTTATGATTTATGACGAATGTATTGTTATGATGACTACAATCATGATTTATCACTTATAGCTTTTCTTAGAGCTTATGCACCGAAGACAAATTCCTTGCGTGTCCAATCACACTTGGCCAATAAAGAATTCTATTCTATTCTATTTCTTTTTTGAAAAAGTTGCCTATTGACACATAGATTAGGGAAAGATGCTGGCAAAATCCATTATTACAAGATATAAATAAACAGACATTGTCTTTCAATAAAGTGTGGTATAGCATCATGATGAGTTGAGTTTTTCTAAGGAAAGCGAAATTTATTCTCTGCCATGAAAGTTTACTAGATGATTTTGTATCACTTTCTATGACTCAGCCCAACTGATCTAATAGCATCGCTGGGGGGGAACAAATGCATTTGGCAGGCTTATATAGGTCACCTTGAGATCCTGCTGGAAAAAAACACACCGTTCTAATAAATGAATAAAAAAAAATCAATAAGACTTTTCTGGTTCTGGCGATCGTCTTCTGAACTAAATATTACTGGCCGAGCCATGCGAGGGTTCACTGATTGATGTGAATTGAAATATAAAAAAGGAAGTGCGAGTGAGGCTAAATAGAGGGGATTTACGCAGCTGTTTAAGAAAAAGCTTGATGCCCATCCCTTTCTGGAATCCGATTATGATCCATTGAAACACTTGGGAAGAAGATAAGCACATGCTTAATTGCTCCTCTTGAAATAAATGGGGCTTAAACATCTTTAGCCTGGGCCAGATAGCCGCTTTGATTACAACTTAAATGGAGAAATGGAAAGATCGTAATTTGATTTTCTATGGCGCTGCTTTTTCAGCCAGCTTCTCACAGATATATGCTAGCATTTTCTAAAACAAACAACGAAGCAACGGGTGCTTTGTGGGGGAAATGCCAAATCTGCATTTGCTGCTGATGTCACAATGCTTATTGGGGTTGCTTTGACACCATCGCAAACAATGCTTATTGTTCAGTTGCTAAGTCGTGTCCAGCTCTTTCTGACCCCATGGACCATAGAATGCTAGGCCTCCTGTCTTCCGTTGTCTCCCAAAGTTTTCCCGAATTCATGCTCATTGTATTGATGACACACTATCTAACTATCTCATCTTCTGCCATCCCTTTCTCCTTTTGTCTATGGAGATTCTCAGTCATCCAAGTCATGGGTTGTCCCAAAGGTGCTTTTTTCAAGAGGCAATTAGACTTTCTGGTTTTCCTTTGAAGATGCATGGCACAACATAGTAGAACAGGACTAGATTCAGCAGTCCATCTGCATTTAAAAGACAAAGGCCACTATTTTGGACAGAGAGGACCGCTGGTTTGAAAGAGGGGTCAAAGAAGCCATCTATGTCAAAACTGAACAGTCCTCTCTCAACAGAGGGGAGGGATATGACATCATCTATCTCCAGTCTACAACACAGTCCTTTCAACAAGTGTTTTTTTTTTTGGTGAGACCCGTCTATCAGGGCAACCTGGTCTATCCAAATATGGGACGGAGCATACTGCTTCTGCTTCCACCTTTCAGCCCCTATCCAAGAGCCTTTGCAGGTGGTTGCTTCCACGACAAACGATTTTATTTAAATTGATAAATTTAAATTGATTTCTTTTGTTGGTAAATTTAAATTTAACACAGTCCTTTCAACAGTTCCATGAAGGCTCCACACCCATTTGCACTACTCAGGTGACCCTGACGACGATACAGATAAACCTCCAGGTGGACTTAATGACCCTCTCAAAGAATGCAAATGACCAGCTGTCTGCAATTAGTATAAACCCTTCCATTCCCCACTGTCCAGTCAGAGCTGAAGAAGCTTCTTGGATGAGAAGCGAAACATCTTCAAAGAAAAAACCAGAAAGTCCATTTGCCTTTGGGACCCTTCTCCTGTTGCCTTCCATTTTACCAGCATCAGGGTCTTTTCTCAACATGAATCCTCTTTTCTCATCAAGTGGCCAAAGTAGTTTAGCTTCAGCTTGACTGTCATTCCAGTCAAGGTTGATTTCTTTTAGGATTGACTGCTTTGATCTGCTTGCAGTCCAAGGGACTCTCAAGAGTCTTCTCCAGCTCCATTATTTGAAAGGCATTGATTCTGTAGCGTTCGATCTTCCTTATGGTCCAACTCTCAAGCCATACATTACTACTGGGAAAATCATAGCCTTGACTGTCTATGGAGATTCTCAGTCATCCAGGTCACGGTTGTCCCAAAGATGCTTTTTTCAAGAGGCAACTGGACTTTCTGGTTTTTCTTTGAAGGCGTTTCGCTTCTCATCCAAGAAGCTTCTTCAGCTCAGAGCTTTGGGACATAGCTTTGACTATTATATGGATGTTTGTTGGCAAGGTAATACCTCTGCTGTTCAATATTCTGTCTAGGTTAGGGGTAGGCAATGTTGACTCTTCTATGACTCGTGGACTTCAACTCCCAGAATTCCTGAGCTAGCATGATTGGCTCAGAAAGTCTGGGAGTTGAAGTCCATGAGTCATAGAAGAGCCAACTTTGCCTACCCCTGGTCTAGGTTATCACAAGGCTAATGCTCTGCAAAATGGATTGAAAAGATATATAGGTAAGTGCCATTGAATTTGTAACAACTATATGCACATGTTTGTGTGTGTGTGTGTGTGTGTGTTTGTGTTTATAATAAATACACATAGATTCCAAAAGAGCCTTAACATCGTAGTTTCTATTCTAATGATGAAATGCAAAACAATAAGGAAAGTAACAAGCAAACAAAAGAAAATAACAATACTTTCAGATATTTGCCTATCATTAACTTGACCAAATGCACTCTTTGTCACTCTGGAATTACATTTGACAGGAATGAACCAAAAGAGATAAAGGCTTAAAGAAATCATTTCTACACAAGGCTACAGCATGATGAAATTGGTCACATATCTGCCAGTGATGCAAAGGCTATTTGTAGATGAAAATTATGTTAATTTGGGGGGAAAGCTATGTGGATTTCAACATAAAAATGGCCCAGCAGGGAAGAAGAATGATAACTATGGCAAAGATGCAAAAGGAATATTCAAGTTCCAAGTACAGGTTAAACAGTATAGCTGGGACTTCCATTTTTTTCCTAAAACAATATTAACAACCAAAGCAATATTATCCTCTGCAGGTAACCAACAATTTCAGCTGGCAAAGTAGCCAGAATGTTAACACATAAAGAAGGAATTATATTTAAGTCTTCTTATCTTCTGCTTTCTCCTTCCTTTAAGTTTTTCTCTAGTCTATTTTTGGCTTGCTTAATCTCTCATCCCCTTAGTTTGGACTCTAAACTTATTCTAGTTTTAGGAATCCAACAACCGAGACAATGGCAGTGTAAGGATTCATCATGTGTTCAGAAACGATCTTTCCACTTGTGTCCTGGGGAAAACTCTGAAGACCTTAGAGCTTTTTACTTGTGTTCTTCTGTCTGTGAATCCCTCCTGTACTACAGGATCCAATCTGAGTCTGTGCCTGGTTGTGGGTCTGGCTTTTTAGTTGTCGATTGGGGGTGTTGATGACCGGTTATTAAGTTGTTGGCTGTTGTTTTCTTGTGCTGGCAAGTCCTGGGCTCCTGGGTACCTGATAAGTTGGTGGTAAATCAGACCTCCTGACAACTGGCCTGTTTTCCAAGCTTCAATCATTTCCCTGGCTATTTTCGTACCTGCTCAGCCAACAATCTTAGTAGCTATGAAATTGAATGTGTGTCCTTATTCATTCCTGTACTGTCTGAGTACCGTATTTTTCGCAGTATAAGAAGCACCTGACCATTTTTGGCTCCGTGTGCCCCATTTTTGGCCTCAGTCCATCCCATTTTTGGCCTCCATGTGCCCCATTTTTGGCCTCCATGCACCCCATTTTCAGCCTCTGCGCATCCCATTTTCAGCCTCCACACATCCCATTTTCAGAGGCCAAAAACAGGACGCACAGAGGCCGAAAATGGGGCATGCAGAGGCTGAAAATGGGGCACACAGAGGCTGAAAATGGGGCGCACGGAGGCCAAAAATGGGACACACGGAGGCCGAAAACGGGACGTGCAGAAGCCAAAAATGGCCGAAGGGTGGGGGGCAGCAGGTGGGCAGGGCTTCGGCAATATTCACTCCATAAGGTGCACAGACATTTCCACCCATTTTTGGGAGACAAAAAAGTGTGTCTTATGGAGCGAAAAATATGGTAATTAACAAAACAAATCTCACCATCTTCAAATATTTTACTAGAAATATAAATATAACGACACAACAAAACAAATACAGTTACGTGTGATATTTTCAGCTTGTTTTTTTTAACAAATTAGCAACCAACCTTCTGTATAAAGTTGTTACAGATGATGAAACCTGTATGTCTATACTCATGTATACATAAATACGTGGGTGGTTATACTTCTGTTTGGACTAAAATTATTTGGGTTCTTTTTACTGGAACGTGTTACTTAAAGTTATGTTTGCATCATATTGATTGGTGCTTTTGCTTCATTGATCAAGTTGTTTGTGAAAATCACTGGCTGTAATCCCTTCAAAAAAAAATCTCACCATTTTGCAAATCGAGAAATGGCAAAATAACATGGCGAATTTGTGGCAGAACCCGTTTGTGCATTTTTTAAAATCCATCCTGCCTTCCAATTATTTTCTGCTATTGATGGACACCAAGCATATGGGTGCTTAGCCTGCTGTGTCCCTTGTTCATTGAGCAACTAATTCTTTGCTCAATACTTATATTTAAAACTTTAACATTTTTTCTTTATTCATTCATTTATTACACCTGTCCTACAATGTCTCAGAGGAATTTTCATCCCATATCTCTTTCCTAACCTCCATCAGTTCAGGCTCCAGCAATATGATTGTGAAATTAATACTCTATCCTGTTTTTATATCAACTTCCACTGAATACTTGTTTAAGCTCTCTGTTTTTCATTTTTGTTTCAACTATCGTAAATTATTTGGTATTATAAGCAACCAAGATCACATTGTTTGGTTCTTAGTTGAGGCCTTATGGCTCGCTGCTAACAAGAATAAAATGCAACTGATTCATGCAAGATATTACTGCATCCCTCCAGGCTACTGCCAATAGATTACTGTCAGTAATAAATAAATAGTGCATTAATTGGCCATCTTTAAGCTTCTCTATACCCCTTTAGAGCAGCTTAAAGTCACTAACCCATCAAATACTATCACACAATCGATCTGAAGTATTTGGGCAATGCATTTTTTCAGAAGATGTCTATAAATTTCCCCTTCTCAGATTTTCATGAAATTAGAAACAAAACAAAAACAAATAGCATTGATGGAACAGTACTGGTATGCTTCTATGCATCTATAGAGCAGACCCAAAGGAATGCTGACATTTCTGGAATCTAACATTTTTATATATTATTCTCTAAAATCTAATGTTTTGCTATGAACCAATATGCACTTACTTAGGAGTATGTCTGCTTGAATTCAATGGGGATAGTATCTGGGTAGATACTATACTGTATATAGGACTGCACATTAAGTCATAATGAACTCTGTATCTTGCTTTTCAATAATGTTTAAGAAATTGAGTTACAATCAAGGAAACATTAAACATTAGCAATACTGCAACAGAAACAACAATTAAATTGCTTTATAATTGGGGAAAGTTAAAATTGGCAAAACCCATTGTCTAGCATAGAGGGAAATGAAGGGAGGCATGGGGGGCAGAAGTAGAGGGAAGGCCCCTAACTCCTTTCTTACAAATATATTTTGCATCACTGAAACAGTAACGCTAAGTGATGCACCATATAATCATCTGCCTCTTGTAGCTTGGCTCTCAAGTCATCTGTCACATCGCTATGGACAGCCTGTAGCAGAACTGGATTAGGTCAAAACAGCGTCTGTATAGAGCCAATTGAGGAAACAGAATCACTTGTTTTATAGGCCAACCACAAGAGGCTGAGAGAAGGATCTCAGCAATTATTCAGCCCTTCAGAATGCCCTTTGAAACAGCCTAGATTTAAGGTGCGTGAACTATGTCAGAGAAGGCCAAAGAAGATGGCACGATGCTGATAAAATGAGGAACATATTTAAGAAAGAATTTTCATGCTAATTCCCACCACCTCCTAGGGAATTTAAACGGCTGCAGAAGGCCAGTAGAATTAAAAAAAAAACCATGCAAAATCAGCATATGGTAGCTAATATGTATATCAGTGTAGAAGTATATCAATGTACAGTAATGTAACCCATAGCTGTTTCCCTGCATACATTTCTGGTGATCTTGAATCTCAGTACCGTGCCTAAAATGACCCTTTTCAAATCTGCCGCAATGAATTTGGCAGCTGTATCTGCAATTTGGACCATAAGGAAAAAAGACTGCTCAGTGATGGGCACAGACTCAGTGCTGTATACAGAACATACGGGGGGGTGGGGATGTGCTAATTGGGATGAGTCCATGAAGGTCTTTAAAAGTAGGCATTTTGTTTTAAATCTAAAGCAGAAACCAATTAGCAACCAGTAGATCATATAGTACAAATATGTTGTGGTTCCACAGGACAAACTATTAATTTTTAATGTTTCCTTACCTTTTAATTTATCCATGCAGATCTAGCCAAAGAGATTGATGTTGCAGGAGACATTTTTCCAGAGGTAGATACAATAAAATATCCTTTATACTGCCTCATTAGGCTTACTAACTTCAGTTGACAAACATTTTCTCGATAGTGGAGGCCATTGCAAGTTGGTAGTGAACCTGCTCAGTCACAGAATATTTCAGTTCTTACAACAGATTTCTAGCCCAAATCTCTCCCTCTCCCTCCTCTCCCTCTCCCTGTGCCTCTTCCTCTCCTAGATGTTCTGGGTTTTGTCCCAGACAGTGGCTTTTACCAGTGGCTGGTCTAAATGGTAGTTCTCAGGCACTGATCACAGCAGCACAAAAATAGGGACTAAGCACCAAATCCATAGGAGCAGGTGCAGAGAGGTCTTAGGGACAGAGCAACACAGACCAACACATACAGGCAAGAACAGCACATGTTGACTGACACAGCTGGCATTGTGCTCTATGTATGGGCTAAACCAGGGGTGTCAAACTCAATTTCATTGAGGGTCGCATCAAGGTTGTGCTTGACCTTGGAGGGCCAGGGGGCATGGCTATGGTGGGTGTGCCTGCAGTGGGAGTGGCCATGGTGGGTGTGACATGGGACTCGTGTCGGGGCACCTGTGGTGACCAAATGCTAAGGCAGGACTTCCCTGAGACCTTCACTCACTCTCATTATGACCTTCCTTCCTTCCTTCCTTCCTTCCTTCCTTCCTTCCTTCCTTCCTTCCTTCCTTCCTTCCTTCCCTTCTTTTTCCTTCCCTCTTCATTCTCCTTTATTCTTCCTTCCCCTCGTTCTTTATTTTTCCTTCCTTGCTCTCTTCCCTTCTTTTTCTTTGTCTTTCCTCTTTCCCTTTCTCCTTTCCTATCCCTTCTTACATGCTCAAATGCAAAAGGGGAAACATTTCTCCCTTTGTTTTGTTTCTAGTTTGTTGTGAAAGGCTCGATTTTCACTAGCAGAGGCACCACAGGCTGGTCCTTTGCTGTTTCCATGGGCCAGATCTAAGAACCCTGCGGGCTGGATCCGGCCCTCGGGCCTTGAGTTTGACACCCCTGGGCTAAACTATTCCAAGTCCAGATGGTAGATCCCAAAGAAGATTATGGAGATTAACAGGGCTAAGATCCTGTGGGACTTCCATATCCAGACAGTCAGAAGGTACCGACCAGTCAACGAGACATCATTGTAGCAGACAAGGACCATAAGACAGCGGTGGGGATAGATGTAGTAGTGTCAAGTGACATCAACATCAGGAAGAAGGAGGATGAGGAGCTGAAGAAGTATCAGAGCCTGAAAGAAAGAACTTGTAATATTTAGGCTGATTTTTCATAGCTTGTGAGATCAATCATTAGCTAGAGGACTAGCAACTGCTAAGGCTGTCTATTAATCCTAAACTTTAATTGAGAAAGTCTTAAGGAACCTATAACCCTCACGAAAAGCTGTTGGAACCCACTGGTTTAGTAGCAACATTAGTCATTTAATTCTCTCCGAGCTGCCTTCTGAGTCATTAAGTTACTTCTCTCTCAAGTTTGTGGCAACAGGAATATGGAAAGTTTCATAATCACCACTTTTGTTTTTCAAATGTCCTGGTATAACCCAGAGCCTCAACCTCCCTAGTGGCAAAATTACCACCTTTTATAGGTATGTTGGATTGCCACACTTTGGAAATGAAGCCTTGAAAAAATTTAACACCCAATCATGCTATTCTGCCCCCCACCCCTCCATTTTAAAGGAAAATTAATGTTCTGTCTCTGATAAGATTCATCAATCTAAATTTAAAACAAAAGCAGTGCCACTCTGTTTAAAAAAAATATAATGAGACATTATTTCCAGAGAAGCCTAGATTCATATATTAAATAAAGATCAAAAATGGGAAATTCGCTGAACTTTTACAGCAAGGTGCTTTAATTAACATAGTTTTAGATCTTGGGTTTGACCACACAGGGGGGAAACCGCACAAAATTACATCCACAGCAGAATCTATCTTAGGGTTCCACTTATTCACAGCATGAAATCGGGGCTAACAAAATCTAATATAACATAAAAAGGGAAAGGAAATATCAATAACCCAATGCAAAGACTGTACGTAATGTATTATGTATGGGGTGCAACTACTTGTTACATAAAAATGTAATGAAAGGAGAAAAAAAAAATAACGCGTTGTCTGTTACAGCAAATATAACTGAACTAGCAAGCAGAATATGATATGTTAGGCCAGAATTGATTAAAATCATCTTGACAAGAATTCCATATTGTTCTGGTCAAACAGAAGCTGTAATTCCATAAGAATTTCAACTGCCTGGGTTTTTTTTTTCCCCCAGTCAGGATGCAGCAATTGTCAAACCGCTGTGAACTGCTGGCTATTCCCTACCTCACATCCCTAATGATCTCGTCTAGTATTTAATAGTTTCCACAGAGATGCGGTAGAATGTATTAAGAACTGCTTATTTACGACCAACGAATAATGCACTAATACACTTCTGAGTGAAATATCATCTTAATTAACGGCTCATATCGCTGAGGCAGGTAAACTAGGCAAAGTTAAGAATATGCTTAATATCTGCAGTGATGAACAAGGGTGAATACACCAGCAGAGGACTGAACAGTTTTTGTGGGCAGGCATGAATTCTTTAGTTAGCTTCATGGCCTCTCAATTTCTTTGGAAGGACATTGCTTGGGTTTGAGCATGGCAACCAGAGTGCCTGATAGCATCTAATGAGACTGAAGTATAGCTGAGCTTGACACTGAAAACTGAAGCGAGGAGGAGGAGGAGGAGGAGGAGGAGGAGGAGGAGGAGGAGGAGGAGGAGGAGGAGGAGGAGGAGGAGGAGGAGGAGGAAAAGAAGAAGGAGAAGGAGAAGGAGAAGGAGAAGAAGAAGAAGAAGAAGAAGAAGAAGAAGAAGAAGAAGAAGAAGAAGAAGAAGAAGAAGAAGAAGAAGAAGAAGAAGAAGAAGAAGAAGAAGAAGAAGAAGAAGAAGAAGAAGAAGAAGAAGAAGAAGAAGAAGAAGAAGAACCCAACAGAGGGTATAAACTAGGGCACTCTCAGCATCTCAGCCTTTTTTCTCTTCTTCAACATCTTCGAGGCATGTGATTCCCCCTTTTCCCCAGGACCTCAGACCATGTGGTCCTGCTGTCCACCATTAAACCATCTTTCCAAGCAACTTCCATGAATCCAGTGTCTTTTCCCCCCACTTGGAACTGAACTCAGAAGGACATTCCTTACAACAGTTCTAGGTTGCTTCTCTCCTTAATTGGTTTCCATCCGTTACTTCTTGTCCTGCCTTCAGGTGCTTTGGAAAATAGATTGACCCCTTCTTCTTTGTGGCAGCCCCTTAGATATTGGAAGACTGCTATCTATTTTGCTAACCATTAGTCTAACTTCTATTGACAACAGTTTCTTGTTTTGCCTTCGGCTGCTTTGGAGAAGAGAACACAGAACATAGAATAATAGAGTTGGAAGGGACTCTGGAGGTCTTCCACTTCAACCCCCTGCTCTCAGATAAATGATTGTTCAGTCTCTTTTTGAAAGTTTGCAATGATGGAGCAATGCGCACCAATTGCGACCCTACTTGGAGAAGGAGGCACTTCTCATAGTCACTCATGCCCTTATCACCTCACGGCTGGATTACTGCAATGCGCTCTACATGGGGCTACCCTTGAAGAGTGTCCGGCGACTGCAATTGGTGCAAAATGCAGCTGCGCGAGCTGTGGTGGGTGTACCCAGATGCACCCACGTAACACCTATCCTCCGCCAGCTACATTGGTTGCCCATTAGTCTCTGGATCCAATTTAAGGTGTTGGTCATTACCTTTAAAGCCCTACATGGCTCAGGGCCAGGTTATCTTCGGGACCTCATCCTGCCGCATACCTCTCTACGACCGGTCAGGGCCCACAGAGTCGGCCTCCTCCAGGTCTCATCGACCAAACAATGTCGGTTGGCGGGGCCGAGGGGGAGGGCCTTCTCTGTGGGAGCTCCCTCCCTGTGGAACCAGCTTCCCCCGGAGATCAGGACCATCCCCACCCTGCTGGCCTTCCGGAAAGCAATAAAAACTGGGCTCTTCCGGCAGGCGGGGTGAAAGTGAGACCAACTAGATTAGATATGGGTCTCCCCCCCTTGATTGTGAATATGAGATACTCTTTTTAACTTTTGTATGTTTTTTAATTACTGTATTTTATATTTCGTAATGGATTCCAATATGTTGTGAGCCGCCCAGAGTCCCCTGGGAGTTGGGCGGCAGAGAAATCCATTTAAATAAATAAATAAATAAATAAATAAATAAATAAATAAATAAATAAATAAATAAATAAATAAATAAATAAATAAATAAATAAATAAATAAATAAATAAATAAATAAATAAATAAATAAATAAATAAATAAATAAATGCCACTAGGAAAAAAATCTGCTCATTTCTAGCCAGGCTTATCAATATAGATTTGTTTAGATATCTTAAATACATTTTACAATGCTTAGGAAGAAAAGTTATATTTAATTTGAATCAGAGAAGCCAGAAAAATAGTTACATGCACATAGGAAATCTAATTTCCAGCAAAATTATCTATTTGTGTCTATTATCACTGGGCACTAATGCGACCAACTCTTCAAATGCAAAATTGCTTCATCTTTCCATAGATTACATTTGATTTCAGTCACCACTTCCCCTTAAAAATGCTCCTGAACAACCATCTGTTGCATTCATACCCAAATAAATTGTTCCATAACTTTATACGGCATTTTTAAAACACTAGATCAGTTTGGATTAACTGATGCGGCTGGGAAGAGAAATAGAAAGGAAGTGGGATTTAATTGATTTCCAAGTATTGATATAGTGCTGTGTATTGAACGCTTGCATTCAATCCATGAAACTAACAAGTGTGTGACATAAAGTTTTATGTTCATCTGTGTTTGTATTTTTTTACCTGGTGCTAAGCAAAGAGAGTGTTTTAGGTCCTGATGTTTTCCTAATGTTTTCTAATATTTGGTGCTATGACAACACTCAGCTTTGACTGATTTCTGTACATTTTAATGTCTTCTGCTACCATTTTGTCACTTTTATGCAGGTTTTGTTCTATTCGTTACAACTGGTGATCAAGCCAATAAATGCATTGACTGATATTGTGGAGAGTGTTAAAATTAAGCGTTACTCAAACTGAAATCCTTTCACATACCCCGCCCCCCCCCGACTATTTTTGAGGTAGTCCTCGACTTACAACAGTTCATTTAGTGACTGCTTGAAGTTACAATGGCAAGGAAATAAGTGACTTATGACCATTTTTCACATTTGTGACCCTTGCCGCATCCCCGTGGTCATGTAATTGACATGCAGATGTTTGGCAATTGGTTCATAGTTATGATGGTTGCAGTGTGCTGAGGTCATGTGATCCCCTTTTGCGACCTTCTGATAACTAAAGTCAAAGGGAAAGCCAGTGTTGTAGCCTGTCATCCGTCGGCCTCTCCAGGAGCTGAATCAGATAAGGAGGCGGCATGGGAGTCCGGGTCAGCATCAAGGCAACCTGAGAGCTCCGAGGGGGGAGAGGGAATGGAGCTGTCAGAGAGAGAGAGACAGAGGCAGAGCATGGGTCATCCGTAAGCCCTCAGATGGAGAGTCAACAGCCCCCAGGTCTGGAGGTGGCTGATGAGGAAGAAGAGGAACAGCTGGGTCCAGTACCTGATGCATGGATGCGCAGAAGGCAGAGGAGAGGAGAGGAGAGCAGTGGAAATCTATGGGCTGGTCCTTGGGACGGAAGAGGACCTCTGCTAGCGAGGCTCCACCCTAGCAATGGGGATAAAAGGCAGGGGGAGGAGATGAATAGGTGTGGCAGACAACAATTCATCTCCCTGCCGGTCAGCCACTGATAGTGACCCCAAGACACTGCGACCATCATAAATATGAAACAATTGTCAAGCATCTGAATGTAAATCTCGTGACCATGGGGATGCTGCAACGATCATAAGGGTGAAAAATGGCCATAAGTCACTTTTTTCAAGTGCACTGGTAACTTTGAACGTTCATTAAAGGTTCATTTAAACGTTCATGTTGTAAGTCGAGGATGACCTGTATAAAGCATGCACATGGTAAATTCAGTTCAGAAGATGGTCCATGGAATCCTAGGAAGAAGTTAAGCAGCGTGCTGTAATTATGGATCATGAGAGATAAAATGTAACATGTAAAATGTTTTCCAAATAGTTAATGTGAACAACCTCACAACAACAAGGAAGGAGGGAAAAACAAAGAAAGTATCATTTTGGACATTCATGGAGATTCTCATCATCCAGGTCATGGCTGTCCCAAAGGTGCTTTTTTTCAAGAGGCAACTGGACTTTCTTGTTTTTCCTTGAAGACATTTCGCTTCTCATCCAAGAAGCTTCTTCAGTTCTAATTGAATTGGAGGGTGGAAGGATTTATATTCCTTGCAGTCATCTGGTCATTAGCACTCTTTCTGAGAGTTGGTGAGGCCACTTGGAGGTTTATATGTGTCCTCAAGGTCATCTGAATAGTGCAAATTAGTGTGGAACCTTCTTGAAACTGCTGAAAGGACTGTGTTGTAAAGAGGAGATAGATGGTGTCGTATCCCACCCTCTTTATTGACCCCTCTTTCAAACCAGTGGTCCTCTCTGTCCAGAATGTGAACTTTGTTGCCTTCAAAAAACTCTTTCCTCTGTAAGGAGTATAAACCTTTCCATTCCCCACCATTCAGTCAGAACTGAAGAAGCTTCTTGGATGAAAAGCGAAATGTCTTCAAGGAAAGTCCGGTTGCCTCTTGAAAAAAGCACTTTTAGGACTACCACTTTGAACTGATGAGCATTGGTGTTCTACTCATCTCCTTCCATGGAAACATGGATCCATTCGATGGTGGAACCGCCCCATCCCACATTTGTCAAATGTTTTCTTGAAATCTAAGTACGCTGTTTCCACAGCATTCCCTTGGTTTACTAATCTAGTCATTGTGTTTGACAAAAATGGCATTTAGATTGAATAAATCCATGCAGGCTTTTAGGAATCATCCTGTTGAGCTGTGAAATCTACTTACCGTCCCTACTGGTTCTGAAGCTGCGCGATTTGCATGCGCAGAGGGTTAAAAAACAAAAATGGCAGCGTCCGGGCAGGTGGGCGGAGCTACCGGTTCTCTGAACCACCCGTGATGCTGCTACCAGTATGACAAAACTGGGCTGAACCAGTAGCATTTCACCCCTGATCCTGTTCCTTTCTCAGGGTTTGCAAAAACTACTGTTTGAATGTTATCTTATCTGGGATTTTACCAGATGCTGATGTTAGGCTGATCAGATCTTTCTAAAGACTGAAATAACATTTGTTATTCTCCACTGTCCTGGTACTTCACTAGGAATTCACAAAATTACATTCTGTAGTTCCAAGATAACACCTCAACTCATCAATTAGTGTTAAAAGAGAGAGAGAGAGAAACTAAAGGTGGTTTTCTTTAAAAATGGTTTTCTTTTAAACCATTGACTGCACAGACAGCATATCTAGGTTACATTAATGGATCCAACCTGAACTCTTTTTATAAAGAGGTCATTCTCAGTTACATGCACCCTGTTTTCAATAAATCCAATAATTTAACTTTTTTTAACTGCCTCAAAATTTGCCATAAGAGAAAAAAAAAGGCCAGAGAAAAATTACAAAACATGCTTTTAGATCAGAACACACTCAGATACACGCATAAAAAATTGAAGATCGTATTTGCATCAGAATATAGAAATTAAAGTTATTTTTCAATATCCATGCACTGGAAATATTTTTAAGGATGATTGGGTGTCCAATGTTATATATAATTTATGGGACTAAATTGTGTTTATTATTTTATGGTATGGTTTCAAAAATCTTTTATAAGTTAATAGTCCTTCTAGGGTACTTGAGAAAACTTTGGTCTAGTGGTTAAGGCACCAGGCTAGAGAGTAAGAGACTATGAGTTCAAGTCCCATGTTAGCCATGAAAGCTAGCTGGGCTACTTTGGGCCAGTCCTTCTCGTTCAGCCCACCTCACAGGGTTGTCACTGTGAGGAAAATAAAAGGAAGAAGGTGTGTTGGATTTATTCATCACCTTGAATTATTTGTAAAAATACTAAAGGTGAGATACAAAGAAACTTCCAAACATTAGGGCCAAATTTCTCCAAGATCGACAGTACTGGGTTCCAATAGGATTCGTTCTCTCTGAAGTTCATCAGCAGAAGTTCTGCTCCAGAGGAAGAATTCTGGAGTATATATTTTCCTCTGAAGGTGTAGATGGTTTCCTCCAGAAGGAACTCCCACCTCATCCAATTTCACAGCTTCTGTTTTCTCCTCTCCTCTTGAAGGAAAGCCCTCTGGGATTCCTTTGTATGTTCCAACTATTGTTGGTTGTCCTAGCCTTCCAATAAACACACCTAAAACAGGAGGAACAAGAGGGATCAACGGCCATTTTTAGCACTTGCCATTGGCAAATGAAAAAGAAGGTGGGCTGCTCAAGGAAGTGAGAAGATACCTGAAAAAAGAAACCCATAACCATGGTGCAAAAATGCTGTTCATGGTTCAAGTGGAGGCCAAACACTCTTTCGGAAGGGTGTTTAGAGGCCTAAAGGAGATACATAGGATGTGTGAATGAGATATACCAAAAGGTGACTACAACCCCTGGAAAGTACTGTTGGAAGGAAAATCCATCTGGTTCAGTTCCAACCTGGGAGAAAGACGCTGGAAATAAAATGGAGGCTAGAGGCCGATTGGAAAGAAGGTCCATTTAATCGTAAACAGAACCACACAAAGAGAGAATGCAGTTCTGGGACAGCTAAACAACTGGTTTTTCTTGTACATTGGCTTTTATACAGATTTTACAGCATTTTGTAATCTGGAAGCTTGCTTGTGTGTTTTTATTATTTGATTGGTTTTACTTGTTTCCCAAAGGTTCATGATGAGTCTTAATTATTACTTCCTTAGTCCCAATCGGGTAAGGCATCTGTAACTGATTTTATCCTGTTATTTTAACAGGATTTTATCCTGTCTCTAGCCTGCCTTTCTTAATGGACCAGTATTGTTTCCACTTTTCTTAATGAATGGAGTCAAGATCATATCCTGTCCTTTCTTAGTCCCATCTTAATTCCCAAAAGTGTTTGTGAATAGATTGGCCCAGTCTTTCTGAACGGATTACCAAATCTGCATTTCTAAAAGCTGGCCTTCTCAGTTTCTGCTTGGGGCAGGGAAACTGGGGCTGGTTTCTGCCTCCCTTAAGATTTTCCCCATTTCTCATTTAGGGGAAATATTCTATCCTGCCTTTTTAATATTTCCCAAAATATTTCATTCTTCTAGGAGAGGGAGGTGTCTTCTTCTTCTTCTTCTTCTTCTTCTTCTTCTTCTGCCTTCTTCTTCTTCTTCTTCTTCTTCTTCTTCTTCTTCTTCTTCTTCTTCTTCTTCTTCTTCTTCTTCTTCTTCTTCTTCTTCTTCTTCTTCTTCTTCTTCTCCTCCTCCTCCTCCTCCTCCTCCTCCTCCTCCTCCTCCTCCTCCTCCTCCTCCTCCTCCCCCCCTCCTCCTCCTCCTCCTGTTGTAAGGAATGTCCTTCTGAGTTCAGTTCCAAGTGGGGGGAAAATACACTGGATTCATGGAAGTTGCTTGGAAAGATGGTTTAATGGTGGATAGCAGGACCACATGGTCTGAGGTCCTGGGGAAAAGGGGGATCACATGCCTCGAAGATGTTGAAGAAGAGAAAAAAGGCTGAGATGCTGAGAGTGCCCTAGTTTATACCCTCTGTTGGGCCCTTCTTCTTCTTCTTCTTCTTCTTCTTCTTCTTCTTCTTCTTCTTCTTCTTCTTCTTCTTCTTCTTCTTCTTCTTCTTCTTCTTCTTCTTCTTCTTCTTCTTCTTCTTCTTCTTCTTCTTCTTCCATATCTGTCATCGGACATTGGCAATCATGTTGGCAATCCTATTTTTGTCAACAGCCGCATGAAAAAGTGTTTGAAAATAAAAAAAAAGAAAAAGAAAAAAGAAAAAGAAAAACTGCTGCTGAGTTTTGTCCAAACCAGTCCCTTAGGTTTTGAAGCCATGATGTTCTTCTTCTGCCTGGACCTCATTTGCCTTCAATCTTTCCCTGGAGGATTAAGTGAAGGATGCCGTATTTTTCTGGGTGTCGCATCACATGTCCAAAATATTCTAACTTTCGCTTTTTAATGGCTTCGATGATTTCCCTTGGCTTTCCCAGGTGGCTTATCACCTCCTCATTTCTGATTTTGTCAACCCAGCTTACCTGTATACGTAACAGCCATCTGTAAATCCACATTTCAAATGCTTCTAGTTTCTTCAAGTGGTTTTCTGTCAGAGACCAACTCTCTACTCCATGGAGCAGGATAGAAAAGGTGTAACATCTGACAAGCCTGATTTTCAGTCTTAGGCTTATGTCGTGACTGCAGAAGACCTTTTTCATTTTGGAGAATGTGGTTCGAGCTTTCTCTATCCTTGTCTTTACTTCACTGATCATATCCCAACCTATATTCTGTGGTCTTTCTTTCTTTGAGCTGAGATTGACTTCATAGGAGCATCATCTTCTTTTCCTTTGACATTTTGTATTTGTATTTGTTTATTTGTCAAGCATCTATGATTATAAGCAAAGTATAAACAGTAAAACATGATCGAATATATATATATGTAATAGTACAAGCATGAATAAGAGTAAAAAAGGTATGAATATATGGGTACATTAGGACAGGAACGGTAGGCACGATTGTGCGCTTATGCACGCCCCTTACCGACCTGGTTTACTATCATTTTTTCACCTGCCTCCGTTCTAGCCTAAGTCCTGGGATTTCTTGATGGTTTTCCAATGAAATCTACCATACTAGCTCTGCTTAGCTTTTTGAGGTAAACTGAGGTCAACCACGTGCTGATATCAGGTGGTATAACTATAGGTCAACCAGCGTGCTGCTGTCTCCTGGGATAACTATAGTAAAGATACTACGTGTGTACATTTCCCCCCCCCACACACATATACCGTATTTTTCGGAGTATAAGACGCACCCTTTTGCCCCCAAAAGGAGGGTGGAAATGTTGGTGCGTTTTATACACTGAATACAGCCATTTTTGGCCTCCCAAAGCCCCACCCACACATCCCATTTTTGCAAAAAAACAGGCTGTTTTTTGCAAAAATGGGGGCATTTTTGCCTTTCCCCACCCCCTAGGAGTGCTCTGCAGGCTTCCCAAACCCTCTGCATGCCCTGTTTTTGCAAAAAAAGGAGCGAAAAATGAGCTGTTTTTTGCAAAATTTGGGGCTTTTTTGCCTTCTAATTACCCCATCTAGCATGACTGGAGGAGGAATTCTGGGAGTTGAAGTCCACTGGTCTTAAAGCTGTCAAGTTTGAAGACCCCTGAGTTAGGGGTTAGGGGTGCAAGGGTCTTCAAACTTGGCAAGTTTAAGACTTGTGGACTTCAACTCCCATTCCTGAGCTAGCATGACTGGAGGAGGAATTCTGGGAGTTGAAGTCCACTAGTCTTAAAGCTGTCAAGTTTGAAGTTTGTAAAAAGTATACATGGTTGTAAAAAGTATTCTGCTACACTGGTATTTTATTAAATAATATATTACTACACCATTTGGTTCAGCATACTTTTTTCCTTGTTTTCCTCCTCTAAAATCTAAGTGTGTCTTATACTCCTGTGCATCTTATGCTCTGAAGAATACGGTAATCGCTGCTGATTGCTTTTACAACTTCCAGTCCTCTCAGTGGAAAAAAAAATCCACTTGTCATCCAGAGCAGAATGGCTGTAATGGAAAGGAACAGAAATCTCGCCAGTATAATGCAACCTGCTCACATTTGCCTCTTGAAGAAGCGTTCCCTGCCTCTACATGTCTCACATTGGCATTCAAGGCCATTTTCCAGCTTGCAAGGTGGTAACAAGGGAGGAGATATTTAATCACACAAATTATTTACAGAAAGATAACAAGTTGTTCCTGTCCATAGGCACTTATTATTGTAATAATACTCCATAATTGCCTCAGTGCTTGAGTCAGAGACAATTATCTTCACTTATCTTCGTCTCCCTGATGTTGCCTTTAAAAAAAAAAAAACCCCACACAGTTTCAATGTTTGTCTAATAACCAGGGTAACTGGGCATTTTTGTCCAACTCCATTTAATTGCTCCCCAAGCTTTTTTTTCATCTTGTATTTGGGTTTAGCATCTGGAGTTTGATGCTGTTGATAGCGCTGCTTAGGCTGGTTCATGGAAATCACTCTGGTTCCAAATCACTTCAGAGGAATTCTCTCATGGATATTATCAAAGTAGCTCTCTGGGTCTTTGCTTTTATTGTACCAGCATGTAAATCCAAAGCCAGCTAAGGCATGGGTGTCAAACTCAAGGCCCGCGGGCCACATCTGGCCCGCCATGTGGTCAGATCCAGCCCAAGGGGCTGTCCTGGAAAATTAAGGGGCCAGCCTGTGTCGCTTTGGCCTGGTCTACCCAATGCGGCTTCGGCCCAGTCTACCCAATGCAGCTTTGGCCTGGTCTACTCAATGCGGCTTCGGCCTGATTTACCCAATGTGGCTTTGGGCTGGTCTACCCAATGCAGCTTCGGGCCAGTCTACCCAATGTGATTTCAGCCCCATGTACCCAATGTTGCTTTGGACCGGTCTACCCAGTGAGGCTTCAGCCTGGTCTACCCAGTGCGAAGAGGAAACATGCCAGAAGTTTGGGAAGTGGCATCAAGCTGGCCATGCCCACCCAGTCAGCCACACCCATTCAGTCAGCCATGCCCACCTGGCCCCCCAAGGTCAACCACAGCCCTGATGCGGCCCTCAATGAAATTGAGTTTGACACCCCTAAGCTAAGGGGTAGCATCTTACCAACTGTGGCTGACCTTGAAATGCTACAGAGGGGCAGACCTGGTTAGCATTCAGATGAGATTGCCAAGAAATGCAAGGGTTGTGTGCTAGACTGGGAAGTACAAACAAACAAAAAAGTAATAATAATAACCTCAGAAGATAAGAATGGGAACACTTCTGAACCGCTGCCAAGAAAGCTAGACAGGTATTCAAGCCAATTGTAAGAAGTCAAGCTTGACGTGAAGGAGACTTTACTTTTAGATTAGCCATGGATTCATTTTTATTCTTAAGAGCCAAGGTGGCACAGTCGTTAGAGTGCAGTACTGCAGGCTACTTCTGCTGACTGCTAGCTGCAGTTCGTCAGTTCAAATCTCACCGGCTCAAGATTGACTCAGCCTTCCGTCCTTCCGAGATAGGTAAAATGAGGACCCAGATTGTTGAGGGCAATATGCTGACTCTATAAACCGCTTAGACAAGGCTGTAAAAGCACTATGAAGTGGTATATAAGTACAATTGGTATTCTTGCTAGCAGAAATTTCTTCAGGGTTAAGAGCAAAAGAACTACAACTAGAGCCAAAATGGTGCAGTGGTTAGAATGCAGTACTGCAGGCAACTTCTGCTGACTGCTAGCTGCAGTTCAACAGTTCAAATCTCACCAGCTCAAGGTTGACTCAGCCTTACATCCTTCCAAGATGGGTAAAATGAAGACCCAGATTGTTAGGGGCAATATGCTGACTCTGTAAACCACTTAGAGAGGGCTGTAAAAGTACTATGAAGCGGTATATAAGTCTAAGTGCTATTGCTATTGCTATTCTTGCTAGCAGAAATTTCTTCAGGGTTAAGAGCAAAAGTACTACTACTAGAGCCGCGGTGGTGCAATGGTTAGAGTGCAGTACTGCAGGCTACTTCTGCTGCCTGCCGGCTGCCATCAATTTGGCAGATCGAGTCTCACCAGGCTCAAGGTTGACTCAGCCTTCCGTCTTTCTGAGGTGGGTAAAATGAGGACCCAGATTGTTGGGGAAAATATAAACCACTGTAAACCGCTTAGAGAGGGCTGTAAAGCACTATAAAGCGGTATATGTCTAAGTACTAAGTGCTACTACAACTACCACCATCTTTATTCCTACCAATACTAATATCATCAGTTCTCATTTTTAACAAATGACACAGAAAGAGTCAACGGAAAGTCAAAATCGTGCAGGAAGCATAGTGTATGAAAGGCATTAAATAGGTGACAGATGTAATGGGAAGGAGGTGATCGAAAGAACAAAGATGACAAAGGGAGAAGTCTTTTGTTCTAGAATTGTAGATTATCCCCTGAATAAGTATTAAATGCAAACTGTCAATCAAGCAAACAAATTACCAGCAGGGGAGATCCAATTCTCAAATCCACCTCAGTTATGGAAGAACATTCGGTGACTTTTGGTCAGCCACCTTCCCTCAGCCCAGTGAACCTCACAAGATTAGGGTGTGGTGTATTTGTGTGTGTGTTTGTTGGATAACCATGTACTGCCTTGAGTTTCTGGAGGGGAAAAATCAGATATAAAAGGAAATAAAGAGCTAAGTATTGTTATAGTGCTGGAGGTAGAGAATCCTATAGCATCCAAAAGATGGAACCTCACAGATCTACATTATATGAAATATCAGTCGTGGACCCAAACAATGCTCAAATTTTGCTGGTCTTGCTTCCATGTCATTGCTCTATGGCAGGGGTGTCTGTCAAACTCAATTTCATTGAGGGCTGCATCAGAGTTGAGTTTGACCTCGGGTGGATGGGGGCGTGGCCATGGTGGGTGTGGCCAGCTTGACGTCACGCGTGTCGGGGGCGCCAGTGGTGGCCCGAGTGCTCTGACACCCAAAATAGGCTCCCAAGCTCCATTTTTGGCTGGAACTGCCTCCTGCAACCCTCTGCCAGCTAAAACGCGACAATCCCGAGCTCCATTTTTGCTGGCAGAAGCACTGAGGGCTTCTGCCAGCTTCGCTGTTTCCAGGGCAGCCCCATGGGTCGGATCTAAGCACCCTGTGGGCCTTGAGTTTGACACCCCTGCTCTAAGACCCTGAGTTCTAGTGCCACATTTAGAAGAGCCGAGGTGGCGCAGTGGTTAAAGTGTAGCACTGCAGGCTACTTCAGCTGACTGTTCAGCAGTTCAGCTGTTCAAATCTCACCGGCTCAAGGTTGACTCAGCCTTCCATCCTTCTGAGGTCGGTAAAATGAGGACCCAGATTGTTGGGGGCAATATGCTGAACTCTGTAAACCGCTTAGAGAGGGCTGTAAAGCACTATGAAGCGGTATATAAGTCTAAGTGCTATTGCTATTCGGCACAAAGCCAACTGGGTGACCTTGGACTAGACCCCCTCTCTGAGCCCTAGGAAGGAAGCAATGGCAAACCACTTCTTAAATCTTGCCAAGAAAACTGCAGGGACCTGTCCAGGAGTCAACACTGACTTGAAGACACACACACACGTGCGCGCGCGCGCACACACACACACACACACACACACACACACACACACACACACACAAATGTCCATAAGAAAACTATGAACAACTATTGTGCTTCAAAGGGAAAAAACAACAATCAAGACTCAAAGTGAAGGCTAGATACACTGAGAAGCAATACTGCTTAAAAAAAACAAACACATATTATCACGAGATGCTTCCTTCTTGCTCTATTTGCTCTAAATTTATAGTCAAAGACTTGATTTGACCTGAAATCCTGGAGATTTCATGGGGACATCCATTCAGTTGCCTTGACAACGGTAGGAAAGTAATAAGCAACACATGAATCAAAACGTCATGACTACAATGGATCTTAGCGCTCCGGGGCCCATTGTTGTACCATGGCTAAAAATATTTTGTGTTTATTTTATTTGAATTTATTAGCCACCTATCTCCAAAGGACTCTTGGCATAAGCACCTAACGCAGCACTGTGTAAAAAGAATCTCCAAAACAAAATCTGAGTGTTTCTGATTTGCTACGTGCTGGAATACAAAGTTGTTTTTGCAAATATGATAATGCAAGGGCCCAACACAGCCTCTTTCTGTGATCAAATCTCTGCATGCAAAAATGCCAGATTCCCCCCCCCCCCCTCTTATTTATCTAATCTACCACCATGTTGTACAGCTCTATCTCAGAAGTCCAAGCAGGGGAAAATCTGCTGAGGCGTAGCAATCAAAAACTTTTTGTATAGATCCTGCAGGGAAGGTGTTCTGACCCAGCTTTCCAAACATGACAAATCCTCTGAAATTAACTCAAAAGATTTCTTTTTAGAAGCGCCGACAGGCCCAGTAAAAAGTTTCTCTCTCAACGCAGGCTAACAAGTCCACCTGGCAAGAAGATGAATAGTTGTCTGCCACATCTATTCATCTTTGCCTCCTGCCTTTTATCCTCAGAGCTAGGGTGGGGCCTCGGTAGCAGCGATGGTTCTTCCTTCCCAAGGATCGGCCCACAGATTTCTACTGCTCTCCTCTCCTTTGCCTTCTGCACATCCACACGGCAGTCACTAGACCCAGCTGTTCCTCCTCTTCCTCATCAGCCACCTCCAAACTTGGGGACTGTTGACTCTCCATCTGAGGACTGATGGACAACCCAGGCTCTGCCTCCCTCTCTCCCTCTCTCCCTCTCCCTCTCCCTCTTCCTCTCCCTTAATCCCTCCCTCTCTCTTTCCCCCTCCCTCTCCCTCTCTCTCCCTTCCTTTCTCCCTCCCTCCCTCTCCCTCTCTCTCTCTCCCTTCCTCCCTCCCTCCCTCCCTCTCCCTTTCTCCCTCTCTCTCCCTCTCCCTCTCCCTCTCCCTCTCCCTTCCTCTCTCCCTCTCCCTCTCGCCCTCCTCTCCCTCCCTCCCTCTCCCTCTCCCTCTCCCTCTCCCCCTCCCTCCCTCCCTCCCTCCCTCCCTCCCTCCCTCCCTCCCTCTCTCTCTCTCTCTCTCTCTCTCTCTCTCTCTCTCTCTCTCTCTCTTCCCCAGCTTCATTCCCTCTTCCCCCTCGGAGATCCCAGTTTGCCCTGATGCTGACCCTGACTCCCACGCCTCCTCCTCCTCTGATTCGGCTGCTGGAGGGGCCAGCTGCCGACAGGCCACAACAGAAGGTGTAGAATTTTGTACTATCCTCTCTTAGAATTGCCTCCCCCTCTCACCATTAAGCAGTCCATCTGATATTGCTCTATTGGTTCTTTTTACCTAGTACAACAGTATCGGTAATGCCCAACTTCGTTAATGTAAATAGGACCTAGTCAATCATGGAATTTATGGCTGGGAGAGAGTATTTTATATCTTAAGTGCTCAACCTTGTACTCAGTGCAAGAACTTAAATTAATGCAAACCCTGCCAGATTACTGATTGTTCTTTTTCTTTTTCCCATTTAGCAAGGATGCATTTTGCTAAGAAATGGAAAGATCTGGACTTTTGTCATTTGGTTTTTAGCTTTCTAAAGATGAAAGAATCTTTATGGAAATTGTACTGCTTTGGTAGGATTACACTTGGAATACTGCCTCAAGTTCTGGTCACCATGATACATAAATTTTATTGAGACTCTGGAAAGAATAAAGAGAAGAGAAACAAAATGATTACGGGACTGAAGGCGAAAGCATACAAAGAATGGTTGTAGGAACAGTTCTTTGTAGGAATCTCTTACAAAGAGAAGGACTAGGGGTGACATAGCAATAGCAATAGCACTTAGACTTATATACCACTTCATAGTGCTTTACAGCACACTCCACAAGTGGTTTACAGAGTCAGCATATTGCCCTCAACAATCTGGGATCTTGGAAGGAGGATCAAACTCTTGGCAGTGAATTGAATTAGCCTGCCACCATGACATGATAGCCAAGTTCCAATATTTGAGAGGCTACCACAAAGAAGAGGGTGACAACCTATTCTACATAGCATATCTTAGAAGAAACTCATCAAAGAAAGATCAAACCTAGAATTAAGGAGAAATTTCCTGACAATGAGAACAATTAATGAGAGGAACGGTTTGCCTCCAGAAATTATGGGTGCTCGATCACTGGAGGTTTTGTCATATAGATATGACAAAATTGGATACTCCAAAAGGTTGGACCCATTTTATAATTCTTCAGTTGATTCCTCAAAACAGCTTTTGGTTTTTCCATAGTGGACATTTAAATTACTAATGGGTGAGAGATATGTAAGGATATTATGGATTAGATCAAATCTTTATCTAATGCAGCATTTTCTTCCCCATCAATCCTTCCAGATGTTTTTGGGGATCCTGAAATGGAGCAGAAAGACAATGACATCTCTCCTCAAAATAACATTTTGACCTATAATGTGTTATATAGGTTGAAATACCTTTAATGCATATGAACATTAATTCATCAAAGCCAACACAGTTCTAGGCTGCATAAATAGAGGGATAGAATCAAGATCATGTGAAGTGTTAAAACCACTTTATAATGCCTTGGTAAGGCCACTCTTGGAATACTGCTGTTGAGACTTTAGAAAGAGTGCAGAGAAGAGCAACAAAAATGATTAGGAGACTGGAGGCTAAAACATATGAAGAACGGTTGCAGGAATTGTGTATTTCCAATTTAATGAAAAGAAGGACTAGGGGAGACACGATAGCAGTGTTCCAATATCTCAGGGGCTGTCACAAAGAAGAGGGAGTCAAACTATTCTCCAAAGAACCTGAAGGCAGGACAAGAAGCAATGGGTGGAAACTAATCAAGGAGAGAAGCAACCTAGAACTAAGGAGAAATTTCCTGACAGTTAGAACAATTAATCAGTGGAACAGCTTGCCTCCAGAAGTTGTAAATGCTCCAACACTGGAAGTTTTTAAGAAGAAATTGGATAACCATTTGTGTGAAATGATACAGGGTTTCCTGCCTGAGCAGGGGGTTGAACTAGAAGACCTCCAAGGTCCCTTCCAACTCTGTTATTCTATTCTATTCTATTCTATTCTATTCTATTCTATTCTATTCTATTCTATTCTATTCTATTCTATTCTATTCTATTCTATTCTATCTTCGTTCCATAATCTGATGACATTTTGACTTGAGTGATTTCAGAATATCTTTTGCCAATTCCTTTACTTTTATTTATGATTTGTGTATCTGTTTTACTAGTTTATATAATCTTTTTTTCTGAAGTGGTGTAGAGTTTCCTGCCTAAGCAGTGGGTTGGACTAGAAGACCTCCAAGGTCCCTTCCAACTCTGTTATTATATTATATTATATTATATTATATTATATTATATTATATTATATTATATTATATTATATTATATTATATTATATTATATTATATTATATTATATTATATTATATTATATTATATTATATTATATTATATTATATTATATTATATTATATTATATTATATTATATTATATTATATTATATTATATTATATTATATTATATTATATTATATTATATTATATTATATTATATTATATTATATTATATTATATTATATTATATTATATTATATTATATTATATTATATTATATTATATTATATTATATTATATTATATTATATTATATTATATTATATTACCCTCTTAAACTGACCATAATGTCTGCCAATTGAAGATCATCTCTTTGTCAGAAGAAATGTTCATTTTCCCCATACATAAAATGATTCATACCCCATACTTTATATCACTGTTTCACTGGAGGTTTTGACATAATTGGGGCAATTTTTATTTCCCTTCACCAATTAAAAGCAGCATAATTAATTTTCTGGCTGTCATAAAAGCAAACTTGATCTTAAGAGGAAAGGGGGGAAAGGAACTATAAATCACTTCACTGTGAAAAACCGACTCATTTTCCATTTGGAAAAGATGCACATTATCGTGTCATCCTGCAGTGCAGAAAGCCACAAAATATCACTACATTTTAGTGGCTTTTATCTCTGTTATTCTCACTCTATAAATGAAAGTGTATAAATAGAGAATGAAACAATATAATCAAGTCGGTTTTTTTCTGCTGAGTGACAGCATTTCTTATTTCTATAACCACCCATCTCACCCAAGTGACTCTGGATGGCTCGCAATGACTAAAAAATCAGGACCGAATAGAAATATGTTAAAGCAAATATGCAGATATATATATATATATAAAGACCCCCAAATAAAACATTAAAATTAATCATAATTAGCAGCAGAATCCATCATTACTTCAACTTGTGGACTTCAATTCTCAGAGATCCTCAGCCAGCTTTGCTGGCGGAGGAATTCTGGGAGTTGAAGTCCACAAGTCTTAAAGTTGCCAAGGTTGGAGACCCATTCTACACCTCAAAACGACGTCAGCTTTTGTAAGAGTGGATGACGGGCAGTCCTTGAGTTACAACAGTTCATTTCATGGTCGTTCAATAAAACATTAAAATTAATCATAATTAGCAGCAGAATCCACCGTTACGCCACATTCAACACAATGATTGTAGAAACTCTCCACCAAACCCACAAGCACAATGACAAAGCCATTTCTTTTCTTTTTTAAAAAAAAAACATTTTTGTTAAGTTATAGAGTATTATAAAATACAAAATACAAAAGTAAATAGAAAAACAGTGAGTGGGGGAGGGGAAAGGGTAAGTGAAGTGAGGAAAGATGGTGGGGGTGAGATAAAGAAGCATTGATTTCCGACTTTCTCTGTTACAGTAAAATAAGGCATTAACATCAAATCACAACTTTTTCCTTTTCCATAATAGTACGAACGAGTCATTTCTATAAAGATCTATCAATCTATCTATCAATAGAGCCGAGGTGGCGCAGTGGTTAAAAGCAGCACTGCAGCCTACTTCAGCTGACTGCTAGTTCAGCAGTTCAGCTGTTCAAATCTCACCAGGCTCAAGACTGACTCAGCCTTCCATCCTTCTGAGGTCGGTAAAATGAGGACCCAGATTGTTGGGGAAAATATGCTGACTCTGGAAACCGCTTAGAGAGGGCTGTAAAGCACTATGAAGCGGTATATAAGTCTAAGTGCTATTGCTATTGCTAATCTAATCTGTAAAGTCCAAAGTCAAAATCTCATTCTTTTCCACGTCAAGCATGAAGTTCAGAAGCGGTGGAAACAAAAGTACTTGTGTTCTTTTCTTTAATCAAAGTAGTCAATTTTGCCATTTCAGCCAACTCCATCAACTTCTGCAACCATTCTTCCATGGTAGGTATCAAAGTGTCCTTCCATATTTATGCATACAATAGTCTTGCTGCTGTCAACATGTATAATAACAAAGTTCCAATTTTTTTTCTCCAGTTTTATTTTCCATTAGATCCAAAAAGAAAAGTTCAGAATTTTCCGTATTAAAATATGAATCATACTTCAATTATTATTATTATTTGCTTTATCACATGTCCATCATAGATAATAAAAAGTCCCTTCTTTATTTTTACATTTCCAACATTCATCTGACATGCCTTTATACATCTTGGATAACTTATCTGGTGTTAAATACCAATGATACATCATTGTATAGAAATTCTCTTTTAGATTATAACTTAATGTACATGTCAAACCCTTCGTCCACATACTTTCCCATTGTTCAAGCATCACATTATATCCAAAATTCCTTGCCCACTGAATCATACAATGTTTTACATGTTCATTTTCCAAATTCAATTTCAATAACATTTTTATAAATCTTATCAATAATATGTTCATCGTTGCCACATAATTTCTTAACATCATTTCTAAAGTCAGGGAAGGTCCAAAGGTCATAGCAGAAAAGTTCTTGTCCTGGGTCCCACCAGATGACAATCTTCCATAGACAGGATCCAAAACTTGCCCCCTCTGCTAGACCTAATGGATGAGTAGATATCATTGAGAGGGAAGATCCCTCAAATAATTCAGTCCTGTGTCATAGAGCAGTGGCCCCCAACCTTTCCCCCAACCTTTTGGGCATCAGGGACTGGTTCCATGGAGAAAGGTTTTTCCGCAGATTGGAAGGGGCATGGTTTTTCATGCTGCCTGCATCCCGCAGATGGGGCTTTGCTTTTTTGTATGGCCCAGTTGCTGGTGTTGTGGCCCGTCAGCTTCCAGCGGAGCTGGCGGCAGACTCAGATAAGGAGGTGAGGGAGGAACTTGGGCCAGTCCTGGAGTCTGGGGAAGGCTCTGATGGATGCTCTGCATCAGAAGCAGAGATAGAGCCAGGGCCGTCTGACATTTCCCAGCTGCCTTCGGAGTCGGAGATAAGTGGGGAAGAATAACAGCTGAGGTCTGTTCCAGATGTGTGTATGTGCAGAGCTGTCAGGAGAGGAGAACAACTGAGGAACAGAGGTTGACTCAGGAAGAAAGGCACACATGGACGCTGAATGCCCCCTCCCTGGATGGGGAATAAATAGAAGCAAAAGGGGAGTAGTGGTTGCAGGAGACAACAGTTCGTATTTCTTTTGGACGATTTGCTTATTGTGGTTCGTGCCTCAGAGACTTCCTGCCAGGAATTAATTCACAGCTTTGTGACTGGAAGCTCTCGGCCTGGCAATTATCCAAGGACTGATAAGGTCTTTTTATTGCAATTGACCCTTGGAAGGATTATTGCCTGGACATTTCTGTGTGTGAATGCCATGAATTCACAGTAGTTAAATAAAGAGGGCTTTTCAGGACAAGGAGTCTGTTTCTTGGTTCTGCTAAGGCTGGGTCAGAACAGCTGGCATGCCGTGAATCGGTGCCAGCCCACAGACCAAGGGTTGGGGACCCCTGACATAGACAGCTTTATATATTGTTACCAGTACCTCAAAGTTAACCCAGAAACAAACAGATAACTATGTAGTTCACAGTGCGGTGTTGCAGTGTATGCTGCAGTGTAGTGATTGAGAAGTGCACATAACTGTGCATTTCGTAACAGCTGTGGCTTCCAGATGTTTTTCAAGGGCAAGCCAGTGTACAATCCATTATAGTAATCATTTGAAAGGTAACGAGGGCATAAATGACTGAGAACAGAGCTTCCTGGTCCAGGAACAGGCACAAATGGCACACAACATACAGTTACACAAAAGCCTGCATTGCCACAGCTGCCACCTGCTCTTTGACCAGAAGTGGTGAGTCCAGGAGAATTTCATGAATTGTATTCTGGATCTGTTTAAGGTAGAAACACTGCAAGATGAAGAGATAATTAGGAAGATACTAGATTGTGCAGAAATGGACAGACTTATGCTGAAGATTAAACAGAAAGAAAACACAGAATATTATCAAACATGGACTTTATTTTACCAGTGGTTGGAAAAAAGAGATGGAGATTAAGAATGTAACCTGTATTGTTAAGCAAATTAAATAACCCAGACAACACTTGCGTGGCTCCTTCTCTGGTAATATTGTACTTTTAACCAGAGCATACAAAACATTTGCTAGACCAATTCTCGAATACAGCTCATCTGTCTGGAACCCGCACTACATATCGGACATTAATACAATTGAGAATGACCAGAGATATTTCACGAGAAGAGTCCTCCACTCCTCTGTTCGCAACAGAATACCTTATGCCACCAGACTTGAAATTTTGGGCTTAGACAATTTAGAACTACGTTGCCTTCGGTCTGACCTAAGTGTAGCACATAAAATTATCTGCTACAATGTCCTACTCATCAATGACTACTTCAGTTTCAATCGCAACAATACATGATCACACAATAGATACAAACTCAAGGTAAACCTCTCTAAACTCAATTGCAGAAAATATAACTTCAGCAACAGAGTGGTCAATGCCTGGAATGCACTACCTGACTCTGTGGTTTCTTCCCCAAATCCCCAAAACTTTAACCTTAGACTGTCTACCATTGACCTCACCCCATTCCTAAGAGGTCTGTAAGGGATGTGCATAAGCGCACCAACGTGCCTACCGTCCCTGTCCTAATGTCCTAATGTCCCCATATACTCATAACCATCTCATGTATACATGTTTATACTTTTACTGTAATCTTATATATGCTTGACAAAAATAAATAAATAAATAAAATAAATAAATAAAAACACGATGTTTATTAAGCACTAACAAAATGTAAACAACAGAAAATCAATAAAATCTTTTAAAAAGGTAGGGTTCATCCCCAGAAGCAAAAATGATGTCCCTGGAAAATGTAGCATTTCCCCAACCCTCCCCCTGTGCCCCCAAACCCAGGCCCAGTCAATCTCATCTGAAATTTATCTTGTAAAATATAAAACCTATATTGGAGGGAAAAAGCAACTTTTCATAACATTTTGGTGTCCCAAAGTCCAAATTCAGATATACAAATTCTCAGCAATATCACGCCATTTTTATGGTGGGAAATATCTAGTCCAGCGATGGGTTGCTCCCAGTTCGGCCCGGTTCTAAGAACCGGTAGCGCTGGTGGTGGGTGGCTCCGCCCACCTGCCTGGGATGCTTCTACACATGCGAGCGCACGTGCGAACCAGTAGTAAAGGGTTTTAGAACCCACTAGTGATCCAGTCCTGCTTCACTTTTTCTAAGTCAAAGATAGAATGAATAACCTGTGACTTCATTATCTATTTCTCCATTTCTCATGATTTCTTTCAGCCTTTTCAGATGAAGCATGAAAACTATAAAGTGAATCTTGAGCATATCAAAGACCAAAAAAAAATGAACATAAATAGAATTCATCCCTTAGCCCTCTCATACAGTAAGCGTAAAATATGGCCTTTGAGCCTTGGCATTCATTATCCTGTCTTTCAGAAAACATCACTTCAATTAATGCCTATTTTAATTGAAGCTTTATTTTTCCTCAGCTGTCTCCTTGCACATACTTTTTTTTTAAATTTCCTGATGGAATGTATTATCCCACTTAAAAGGAAGGTAAGAGGCAGCAGAAGTCTCTCTTAGGGTTTCTGGAAGGTTCAATTTCCCCAGTAAGATAGGTGAATGCCTGTTTAATCTGACTCCTCAGGAATCTTCATTCTAAGATACTCCTTTATGCCCCTGATGGAGCCTGAATCTGTGGGGAAAGGTGAGCTGGAACCTGAGCCGACAGAGATTGAGGGGGCGGCTTCGTTGGCTTCAGAGGAAAATGGGGAAGGGCAGGGCCAGTCAGGCCAGGGCATTTCAGGATTAGGACAGCTTGTAGACAGGGAAAAACAGCGGCAGGATGAACATGAGAGACAGAGAACAGGGGATGAACAAGGACCACCCCTTCCTGATCCGAGAGCATGGAGAGTGGAGAGAAGGTGAGAACAGCGCAGACTGAGCAGGCTACTTGGGAGAAGAATGCCCCACCCATCTTCACAAGGCAGGAGATGGGTGGGGAATGAGACTTAAGGAGACACTGTGGGGAAGGGCATTTGTCAGGAACAAACACTGAATTCCTGAAGTGTGGAGTGCCGATGTTTGAACTTTCCTGGATTCCTTGCATTCTTTCTGGCTTGCTGGACTAATTACCTGGATCCTTTGCTTCCTGAACTCCTTGATTTTCCTTGCTGGATTTATTGCTCTGCAGCCTTGGTGTACACAGCGTTGGGCTGGACTATTTGCAGCCAGAGGCTGCTTGAGGTGTGTATGGGGGTTTGTCATCACTTTGCTCTGGGACTTGCCAGAAACGTGGGAGCGTTTGGGGTAATTTGGAGAAATAAAGGGGCAGTTTGAACTGCCAGCTACCTGTGTTATCTCTGTGCCGTGCCCCGGGTCCAGAGGTGGGTTCCTGCCGGAGCTGCCCAGTACGCAGCAACGGTAGGGAGCGGTGGATTTCGCAACCGCTCCGGAGCCCTCTCTGCCGGTCCATCCTGCACGTCACCATTTTTTTTCGGTGATTTTCGGTGATTTTCGAGCGATTTTGCTTCTGCGCATGTGCGGAAGCAAAATCATGCCGAAGTCTCGTGAGGGGACGGGCGCGTGTGTGAGATTTCGGTGAGATTTTGCCTCCGCGCATGCGCAGAAGCAAAATCATACCAAAATATCTCGCGCGCGTGCGTCCCCTCACAAGAATTTGGCACGATTTTGCTTCCGCACATGCACAGTAGCAAAATTGCGGGAGGGTAGTGAGCGCGCATGCCTCCGAAGCATGGAGATGCGTGCGCATGGCTCCGGCAGCGAGGTAAGTGAGCAACCCGCCCCTGCCCAGGTCATCAAAACTCCCAACATGTATAACCTCAATAAGGGGAACTTAGAATTTAAAGAGCCAGTCCAAAGAGGATCCTATAAAACAGGGGTGCCAAATTTGTGGTCTCACGTTGCCATCACGTAGCACATTGCGACTTTCCCCCCTTTGCTAAAATGGGGGTGGGGGGTGGCCAGGGCATGATGCATCTGTCCTGCGGGCCACGAGTTTGAAAGCCCTGCTATAAAACATCTTGGTCTTCTGTTGGTTTAGATCCCAGTCTCGTTACATATCACATTAATGATTTGGAAACAATGTCTTACCAGTTCATTTACTTCCATTAACTCTGCGACAATGGCAAACAGTATTTATTAATTTTACACTTGCTGGAAAAAAGACTGAGTCGTAACTATTCTATTTAAAACCTCTTAAGGTGTATTTAGAATTCCAAATTTACCTTTCCATTATGAGGCTTTCTGCTTATGAAATTTATTTATTTATTTATTTATTAGTGACATTTATATACCACCTCACAGTGCAAGCACTCTCTAAGCGGTTTACACCAGTAAGCAATGTATATTTACATTGCCCCCAACAATCTGGGTCCTCATTTGACCTACCTCGGAAGGATGGAAGGCTGAGTCAACCCTGAGCCGGTGAGATTTGAACAGCTGAACTGCTGATCACAGTCAGCTAAAGTGGCCTGCAGTACCCCACTCTAACCGCTGCGCCACCTCGGCTCTTCAAATATTGTATGGTTATTAACAGAAACCGAATCTGGGTTGAAACAGAGGGCCCAGAAATACCACTGGGATGCTAAAAATTCTTTATTCCTTTCAGACACACTTAAAAGGTTTAAAGCCATTGACTATCGTTTTTGGAGTGCTAATTTTCAAATCTGAGTGAAATGGCTAAAAGTTTTTCCTGTGCTCTTACTTTATTTTTATTTCAGGCACCCTAAATTCTCCGTTTTCATCTGCTAAACCAAGGATCAATCGGAAATTAAACAGACGGTAAGATTTTTATCGTTCCAACAATCCTATTAATTTGGGGTTGATAATTAAGGAGTTAACTTCTTCAAAATATGCTTGGCTATTTCAGTTACATTTTAGATATTTTCTTGTTAATTCAGAACACAAGCTCAAATTCAAAGCCCAACAGAGAGCATAAAACCCAGGCACTCCCAGCATCTCTTCCCTTTTTGCCCAGGATCTCAAGCCATGTGATCCTGTTCATCAATAAACCATCGTTCCAAGCAGCCTCCATGTTTCCAGTGTCTTTCTCCCCACTTGGAACTGAACCCAGATGGACATCTCTTCCAACAGTAGTAAGAAAGTTGGATGAAACTACTTAAACCAGATCCTTTGGGACATTTTTTTCTTTCCTAGACAAAGTTGATAGCATCATAAACAATAATATGTATTTTAATGATCTGCAAATGAACTTAGATTCCAATTGCGCTGATCGCATAAGGGTAAAACGTTTAGCAAATTACATATGTGAAAACTGGCGTTTTTTTTTTTTCCTTGAGCATCAAAATTTATATATACTGTATTTTTTGGAGTATAAGACGCACCTTAGTTTTGGGGAAGGAACATTGGGAGGGAAATCTACCTACCAGGAATTCATCTGGCTAGCGTCCTTAGTCTGGTCAGCTTCAGCACATTATTTTATCCCCTGGTTAGGGCTGAAAAAAATCTTCTTCGGAGGGAGTAGCAATGAAAGCAAGCCTGCAAAGACTTAGGGCTGGAAAAAAACTTCTTTGGAGGGAGTAGCAATGAAAAATTCTGTAAGCTGGGAAGATCGTTACCATCTCGTTAGGGCTGAAAAAACCTTTTTCGGAGGGAGTAGCAATGAAAACAAGCCTGCAAGCTAGGAAGAGCCAGGAAGATCGTTAGCTCCTCGTTAGGGCTGGGGAAAAAAGCTTTGAAAAAGCTACATTCGGAGTATAAGACGCACCCAAATTTTCAGCCTCTTTTAGGGTGGGAAAGGTGCATCTTATACTCCGAAAAATACGGTACATAGGTACCAAATATCTCTGCCAGGATACCTGTCTTCTAGAAAGCTATCCTCCCAGAATTCAGTGTAGTTTCCACCATGATGGTGTTCCAGATGTGAGTGATTGAGAAATCTCAATCAGTTATGTTTTTAAGGTATATACGGTTTCTTTTCTCTGGAAAAATTTGGTCTTTTCCGGGTTTTTTTAAATTGTTTTTACTCTTTTAAAGTTCAAAATTAGAAACCGAATTGCTTTTTTCTTATCCTTTCCTCTTATTTTTTCCTTGCATTTTAATTGTCGAATTTACTTTATTCATTTTTTTTCAACTTGTACAAGTTAACAATACAACTGAGACCTTAATACTTAAATAACCAGCTGAAGATAGAAACCCTTATTGTAAAACAACTATTTTGATGCAATCTGCGGTGGTGGTGTTTTTTTTTTGTTGTTGTTGTCGTTATCTTCAGTTCTGGATATAAATAATCTTATGCTCACTGATATTTTAAATCGTAAGTAAAACTGATATAACACTTTTCTCTTTTTTATGTTTGATGGTCTGAGTTATCTAAACTTTACAGTGTTAATAATCAAGTAATCAATCAATCAGAATAGAGCTGGAAGGGACCTTGGAGGTCTTCTAGTCCAACCCCCCAGCGAGGCGCTGCCATGTAGCACGGGAGGAAGCGAACTGGCAGCGAGGTAAGTTAGAACCCACCCCTGACTTGGTGGTATCTTCTCTTTTGTAAAGGTAAAGAAATTGAGACAATATCTTTTGCAAGATACAACCTGGGTCAGTCACCAAGACCAGAGTTTTAGTCTTCTAAAGCCTGTGGACAGCAAAAATGCCTGAAAAGAAGGCCGAGAATCATCTGGCCAGCACGCACATGCGCGCTGGAGCTGACATAAGGCAATGCCTCACGTGCCCTCCGATATGACTCCGGCGTGCCACCTGTGGCACACGTGCCATAGGTTCGCCATCGCGGCCCTATACCATTCCAGACAAGTGACTGTCCAGTCTCTTCTTAAAAACCTCCGGTGATGTAGCACCCTCAATTTCTGGAGGCAATTTAATTTTAATGGATTCCACTGGCAAGCTGTTCCACTGGTTAACTGTCCTCATTGTTGGGAAGTTTCTCCTTAGTTCCAGGTTGCTTCTCTCTTTGATTAGTTTCCATCTGTTGTAGAGATTCTCGGTCATCCAGGTCATGGTTGTCCCAAAAGTGCTTTTTCAGGAGGCAACTGGACTTTCTTGTTTTTTTTCTTTTGAAGACGTTTCACTTCTCACCCAAGAGGCTTCTTCAGCTCTGACAGGATAGTGGGGAATAGAAGGATTGATATTCCTTGCAGACAGCTGGTCATTTGCAGCCTTTTAGAGGGTCGTTGAAGCACTTGGAGGTTTATCTGTGTCTTCAGGGTCACCTTGAATATGACTATACAATTGTCGGTCACAGGTTTGGTGATAGTTAATTACTTTAAATGGCTGTATTTTGCCTCCAAAATATGCATTTCGGAACTTTCATCTCTATCAAGAACTGTTGCTTTGTATGTTCCTTTATTTAACTTTATTCTTATTACTCCAAAGCAAATCAGGATGATTTAGTGTTTTCTCCAATAAACACATACATGTATAAATGCCATCAATTGCATGCCCTTAACACATTCAATTTATGCGGAATATATTTCGCACAGATGCATTTTCCCAAATATTAACAGCGATATCTCTTCATCTACCCATACCTTGGGGTGGGGAGGGGGGGGGAGAGAGAGAGAGAGAGAGAGAGAGAGAGAGAGAGAGAGAGAGAGAGAGAGAGAGAGAGAGAGAGAGAGAGAGAGAGAGAGAGAGAGAGAGAGAGAGAGAGAGAGAGAGAGAAGAGATAAGCAGCTTATTCTTCAAAATACCTCATTGATTGAAATGACTAGGTACTTTCCCAAAGGTAATACTTTCCTACTTTGTGATAAAGTAGGCCAAGGAGATGCCCAAAAGGAAGGCATAAAAGGGGACTTATGCCACATTATGCAAGATCTGCCTCTTTTGTAAACTTCAGAGAGATCCAAATTAGCAATTCTGTCCTGCAGTTGAAGTCTGCATTTCTGCATTTTCTGTATCAGATTTTTCCCCCTTGCTGTCCATGAATAGACTTATATAATATCTCTATAAATAGCCGATGACCACTTTTGCAATCTTTGATTTGTTCTTCAGGCCTCCAATCATAACTTGATATGTACAATACGCAGTTTGTACATGACAACAAGACAACAAGAAAATTCAAGTGACCTTATAAACTTATACAGATATTCCTTGATTTATGACCACAATTGACCCCAAAATTTATGCTGCTAAGTGAGAGGTAGTGATTTTGATTTCAACTCTGAACTGAGTTTAATCTGAAGGCAAGTTAGAAATGTTATTTCTTTTTTCCAAATGTTTACTTGGTGCAGAGGTGGGTTCTTCCCGGTTTGGACCGGTTCGCCCGAACCGGTAGCAAACAGCTGGTGATGTCACACTGACATCATGGGACCGGTTTCGTCGGTGCTGGTCCATGGGCTCTGCCATCTTTTTTTTATTTTTTTTGAATTTTTCTTTTAAAAAAATTTGGGGGGAGGGATTTTTTTCTGGGTTTTTTCCTTCTGCGCATGCACAGAAGCAGAGTTTCCGGCACTGCGCATGCATCACCATCTTGATTTTGCCTTTTTCTGGGGGGGGTTCAGATTTTTTTCACTGTGCATGCGTGCGTGCGCAAAATGCATGCACGGCCACGAGGCGCTGCCATGTAGCACGGGAGGAAGCGAACTGGCAGCGAGGTAAGTTAGAACCCACCCCTGACTTGGTGGTATCTTCTCTTTTGTAAAGGTAAAGAAATTGAGACAATATCTTTTGCAAGATACAACCTGGGTCAGTCACCAAGACCAGAGTTTTAGTCTTCTAAAGCCTGTGGACAGCAAAAATGCCTGAAAAGAAGGCCGAGAATCATCTGGCCAGCACGCACATGCGCGCTGGAGCTGACATAAGGCAATGCCTCACGTGCCCTCCGATATGACTCCGGCGTGCCACCTGTGGCACACGTGCCATAGGTTCGCCATCGCGGCCCTATACCATTTCAGACAAGTGGCTATCCAATCTCTTCTTAAAACCATCAGTGATGGAGTGCCCACGATTTCTGGAGGCAAGCTGTTCCACTGATTAATTGTACTCACTGTTAGGAAGTTTCTTCTTAATTCCATGTTGTTTCTCTCTTTGATTAGTTTCCAACCTTTGTTTCTTGTCCTGCCCTCTGGTGCTTTAGAGAATCATTTGACCCCCTGTTCTTTGTGGCAGCTCCTTAAATACTGGAATACCACTATCATGTCAAACCTAGTCCTTCTTTCCTCTAGACTAGCCAAACCCAGATCCTACAGCTGTTCTTTCATATGCAAAAGGCAAGACCAACAAAATGCCTCTAAGTTAGTATTTTAGGAAAAAGAAGCCAATGGTGTTAACAGCCATTCCTCCATCTATGACTTTCAGAATTTTTGGGGTGAGGGATAGTGTATTGCATCAAATATTACATTTATGATACCTGCTGGATAGCAGGGTGAAATGCTGGGTATCTTTACTTGCAGTAGCAATGGGTCCTGTAGAAATATTTTTTTTAAAAAAGGTACCATGAACGCTCACACATTAATACAATTAAAAACAGTAAAAAGTATTTGTTACCATTGTAAATAACTTTTCAGCAGAAATACAGTAAATACTTTTTATTGTTCTTCACTGAGCAACTGTTAGAAGCCAGTTTGGCAGCAAGAGAAGGGAAATTACTTGGAATTGTTACAGAGAGGACAGGCAATCAAACACTTCATCCAGACTGCGTCTCCCAAAAATTTGATGATCGGTAAATACATTTATATGCTGTCCAGCAACGCATAAGTGGCTTTTGTTTGTTCACACAATTCAGAATGCAGATTAGTCAAAATAAATTTTGTTGATGCAAGTGAAATTGGGGAGTTGCAAAAGGAAACATCTCTTTTTTTTACTTTTTACAAAAATGAATCAGCAGGCATTTCAACCACCTTATAAAGAAAAAATATTGATATTTCTGTTGCATTATAAATTTATTATTGTCATTGCACATAACAGAGATGGATTCCTCCTGGTTCGGACCGGTTTGCCTGAACCAGTAGCAAACCGCTGGTGATGTCATGATGATGTCACAGAACCAGTTTGGTCGGTGCCGGTCTGTGGGTGCCGCCATCTTTTATTTTATTTTATTTTATTTTATTTTATTTTATTTTATTTTATTTTATTTTATTTTATTTTATTTTATTTTATTTTATTTTATTTTATTTTATTTTATTTTATTTTATTATTTTATTTTATTTTATTTTATTTTATTTTATTTTATTTTATTTTATTTTATTTTATTTTATTTTCCGGGTTTTTTTTCCTTTTGCACATGTGCAGAAGCCGAGTTTATGGCATTGCACATGCGTTGTCATCTTGTTTTCACCTTTTTGGGGTTTTTTTTTTCCTGGTTCTGTGCAGAGCATGTGCGCAAAGCATGTGCACACCCATGAGGTATGGCCACGTGGTGCAGGAGGAAGTTAGAACCCACCCCTGGTACATAGACAATGCACAAAAATAGACAAACCCTAATTTATAAAGTATTTTTTGTCAGGACAACCTGGTCTACCCAATTATGGGATGGAGCATACCGTTTTCGCCTTTCGCTCCATCCCATAATTAGGTAGACCATGTTGTCCTTACAAAAAAAACACTATCTTTCTCCTGGTGTAGCCAACAAAGTGAGGAGAGCTCGTGGCTTAGAGGTTAATACATCTACCTAATAAGCAAGTATCTCTGGTTCGAATCCCAGAAGGTTATGGCTAGCTGATGAGAGCTAAATAGCTTGAAATAGATCTATATTAGTTTACTTCTTTGTCAGTAAAACCTAAATTCAACCTAATTTATAAAGTAATTTCATTCACCTTGTCATACACCATATCCACTGTAGCCTTTGAAATGAACATCAAATGGTAATATTTGTTTAGTAACTTGTTTCATGTTGTTTTGGGCAGAAATCTATTTTTTCAGAAGCATCAAGTTTGACTTATTCTACATCCCAATTCACTTTGACCAGAGAGAATTAATGTGATGGCTACTAATTAAGTGGCCTCCAAATATTTCCTGGTAAACAGGTAAAGTTTTTCCCTGTCCAATTGTGTCCAACCCTAGAGAGTGGTGCTCATCTCCATTTCTTAGCCAAAAAAGCCAGCATTGTTTGAAGACACATCTGTGGTCATATGGCCAGGATAACGCATGGAATGCTGTTATCTTCCCACTGAAGAGGAACATATTTATCTACTGGTGGTGACCTTTTGAGAGCTGAATGCAATGAAATTTCATTTTAATGTATGCCGATTAGTGTACATTCAAAGTTACAATAAAGTTATTCTATTCTATTCTATTCTATTCTATTCTATTCTATTCTATTCTATTCTATTCTATTCTATTCTATTCTATTCTATTCTATTTTCTCTCCTCTATAGCCTCTCCTATATTCCTATTCCTATTCTCTCCTCTATATCCTCTCCTATATTCCCTTTTTTAATTTTTTAAAATTATTTTTCTTCATTAAACATCTAAATATTTTAATACAGATCTGCACCTGTTTTTACAACACTGTTGTTTCTCCGTTATGCACAATAAATCATAAATTTACAGTCTCTTCTGTCTTCATTTTCTTCTCATGTTGTCACACAGTCTTTCCTCTTATTTTTTAGTCCAGTTGTACCATCTAGTCCATGTTTTGTAGTATTCTGAGTTGCATTGTCCTTTGAGTTGAATAGTGAGCATGTCCATTTCAGCACATCTATATATTTTGTCCATTTGTATGTTTTCTGGTGGGGTTTGATTGTCTTTCCAATATTGTGCATATGTTATTCTTGCTGAAGTTGTAATATACCCTCCTATATTCCTATTCCTATTCCTATTCCTATTCCTATTCCTATTCCTATTCCTATTCCTATTCCTTTCTATTCCATTCCATTCCATTCCATTCCATTCCATTCCATTCCATTCCATTCTATTCTATTCTATTCTATTCTATTCTATTCTATTCTATTCTATTCTATTCTATTCTCACATTTGCATACTTTTGAAATGCTAGTTTGGTAGAAGCTAGGGCAAGTAATAGGAGCTCACCCATTGCAGAGCATTCAGTTCTCAAACTCAGGCTGTCAGCTTTAGAGCTCAGGGGTCCCCAGCCCCCCTGGTCTGTGGACCGACACAGGGACACAGCATGCCAGAAACCAGACTACACAAACAAGCAAAGCCCCCTCCAATCCATTGGAAAAAAAACTTTCTCTACGGAACTGGTGACCAAAAGGTTGGGCGCCACTGTTCTAGCTGATGAGTTCACAGTCTTTAACCACTGAGCCATCTCTTAGTTACAGGAGTTTGACTTCATGAGATTTGATCACTGGTAGCAGAGAAGTGAGAAGAGAGAATAGTAAGTACATTTCTCTTATCCACTTGCTCTGGTTAATACAAGATTAATGAAGGTTACAGCTTTCTTAGACAAGCAATCTGTACTTCTACTTAACTCATTCATTTCCCTCCGCAACGGGAAGTAGTTGTCACTAAGTGGAACTTGAGTATCTAAAGTTTCCTTAGCATGTTCCAGGATAACATAATCCAATCCTAGATAGACAGTACAACCAGATTCACATTTGGTCCTTTCCATGATATAATCCCCATTCCTCAGAAGAATTCCAAGGAGAAAAAAATGTCCATTAAATTTCTGGCTTTCATGTATGTAAGATGTGGAAAGTAGTGAAACCCCAATGAACTGTCTAGCTAACTTCTACTCTTCTGTATCTCTTCTATAGTGACATTAAACAAAAAAGAGGAAGGGGGTGAAGCAGAAAAAATAATAATCTCCTTTCCATTTTGATTACGCAGAGGTTTGCTAATTTGGGTAAATTCTTATAAAAAGGAAAGCAAAAAAACAACAACAAAACCCTATCCATCTGCATAATATTCATACTAACTGCAAATTAGCAGGTTTTTCAATTTGTTGACTGAACTCTAATTTAGCAGCACAAATATAGCTGAACACAGACAGATTTATATCCAGGCTGTTAAGAACTAAGCTCTCAACATGTTCTGCCAAGGGACTTGAATCTATCAGTTTCAAGTTCTCCTATATTAAAATTGATCCATTTGCAAATTGCTTCCTTCCCATTCATAAAGGAGTAAAAATGGGTAAGGATATTTAAAACAAACAAACAAAATGTTCATCGACCAATTTTCTTCTTCCCACGAAGATTGATTTGAAGGCAGATGAACCTGGTGTACTATGGCAGTTTGCAGGGATCATACTCTTGTAACACTAATAATTCTGAGAGGTTGGGAAAGGCTAGCTCAAGATGTTCCTCTCCAATTTTATTTTATTCACTTTATTTTATTATTTTATTGGGGGCGGGGAACCGAAAATACACAGGTCAGGGGTCAATGATTAATGACAGCTTTGTTTTCGTTTTTGTTCCATAGTAGTTGGAATCTAGTATTGCACGTTGACTCTACTCACTGCTAGGAGTTCAATCCTGACTGGCTCAAGGTTGACTTAGCCTGTCATCCATCTAAGGTGAATGGACTGGACTGGACTAGAACAGAACAGAACAGAACGAAATAGAATAACAGAATTGGAAGGTACCTTGTAGGTCATCTAGTACAACCCCCCACCAAAGCAGGAGACCCTACATCATTTCTGATAGATGGCAGTCCAGTCTCTTCTTGAAAGCTTCCAGTGATGAAGCTCCCACAATTTCTGAAGGCAACTTCTGTTCCATTGGTTGATTGTTCTTACTGTCAGAAAATTTCTCCTTATTTCTAGGTTGAATCTCTCTTTGATCAGTGTCCATCCATTATTCCTTATCTGGCCTTCAGGTGCTTTGGAAAATAGTTTGACCCCCTCCTCTCTGTGGCAGCTCCTCAAATATTGGAAGGCTGCTATCATGTCTCCCCGGATCCTTCTCTTCTCTAGACTAGCCATGCCCAGTTCCTGCAACAGTTCATTGTATGTTTTAGCCTCCGGTCTCCTAATCATCCTGGTTGCTCTTCTCTGCACTCTTTCTAGAGTCTCAACATCTTTTTTATAGTAAAATAAAATAAAAAATAAAGTAAAATAAAAATTTAAAAAAATCATTTGTATAGTAAAATGAGACCTAGGTTATTCAGAGCAATATGCTAACTCTATAAACTTCTTAGAGAGGGCTGTAAATATGCTGACTCTATAAACTTCTTAAAGAGGGCTGTAAAGAGTATAAAGTGGTATATAAGTGTAACTGCTATTGCTATTGCTGTGTTCAGTCACTAAGTAGAGCCTGACTCTTAATGACCCCATGTGCCACAGGAAGCCAGGCTCCTCTTTTCTCCACTGTCTCCTGGAGTTTACCCGAAGTCATGTTCATCACGTTGATGATGCTATCTAATGATCTCATCCTATGCCATCCCCTTCTCCTTTTGCCGTCAATCTTTCCCAACATCTTTTCCAATGAGTCCTCCCATCTCATTTGGTGGCCAAAGTATTTGAGCTTCATCTTCAATATCTGTCCTTCCAAAGAACAGTCAGGGTTGGTTTCCTTTAGGGTTGAGAATAGAAGCTACGACTAGACAAATACACCAATTTTTTTTCTTCCTCACAATTTTTCCTCATCTAAAATTGGGTTCACCCAATATCTCCCTCAGTTTACATGAAAGGGAACATGTGTTTTTCTTACGATGTTTTCCCCCCAGTGGTTAGAATGTAGTATTGCAGGCTAACTCTGCCCACAGTTTTGAGTTCGATGCTGACTGGCTCATGGTTGACTCAGCCATCCATCCTCCCAAGATGGTAAAATGAGGACCCAAATTAGGAGCATTATGCGGAACATTGTAAACCACTAGTGCTGTAAAGCACTCTTTGTACATAATGTTGCCTGCTACATGAGTTTCTCCATGTAATATCCTTCACCACGGCTCCATTTTTGCCTGTTAATTTCCCTAACAATGTTGTTTACATTTTTCTTCTAACTTAGAAGTGCCACTGCTTTTTAAAAAGTGTATATTTTATAGTTTTACTCTTTGTCTTCTTGAAATTCTAATGTTAGGAAAGCTAAATTTAAATTGCAAACTGAACAATAGAGATATTCAGTTCAGATACAATAGAAAGAGCCATTCAATCAGGAGATGAAGAAAAATTAGATAGAAAATGTTTCCTGTGTAGAAAATAGAAAAGGAAAAGGACATTTATAGAATAGAATATTCTTCATATTGGTGTTATATAAATATAATTCATTCATATAACTTTCCAGCAATACAAATATATAATCTCAATAGCTTCCATCACATACTTTTTTTATGCCCCCCCTTCTCAAGTCCCGCAATGCTGTTTGCCATTTTGGGTGGAAGCAAAGTGATTCGGAGGAGGATGAACATTTTAGAAAGAGCTGGCATAGTCATACTGCACTTAGTATTAAGGATGCAGCCATAGAGGTGGTCAACAGTATTAAGTATCTGAGGGTGCAGATAACTAACAATCTGAGGGTGCAGATAACTAACAATCTGAATTGGTCTCTCCACACGTCATCCTTAGTGAAGCGTGCAAACCAGCATCTGCATTTCCTACATAGGATGAGGAAAGGATGAGGAAAGCACATATTTCTCCTTCTGTCCTGGCTACTTTTTACAGAGGCATGATTGAGAGCGGTTTTAACAAACTGCATCCCTGTTTGGTTTGGTGGCTGCAGTGCCTCAGATAGAAAGTCCATAAAGAGAGTGGTGAGGACAGCCGAGAAGATTATAGGAAGCTTGCTTCCTGTCATTCAGGATACTGCTTATAAGCGCTATGTGCTTAGAGCTCAAAGCATTGTTAGAGACCCCACACACACACTTTATGGTCTGTTTCTGTTTCTCCTCTCTGGGAGGAGGTTTTGAAGTATTTCTATCAAGACTACTTGATTCTGTAGCAGCTTTGTTCCCTATGCCATCCGTTTGATGAACTCACAAGATTCATTTCTCTCACCATGTACATGTGTACATCCGAACTAGGCTGTGTTGTTTTTTCTGTGTCATATAATATATGTGGGTATATGCATGTTTGTTTGTTTGTTTGCTTGCTTGCTTGCTTGCTTGCTTGCTTGCTTGCTTGTTTGCTTGCTTGCTCGTTCGTTCATTCATTCATTCATTCATTCATTCATTCATTCATTCATTCATTCATTCATTCATTCATGTCTATGCAGTGCATATTGGAGGTGGTGACCCTTGGAGAGCTGTATTGCAATGAAATTTCATTTTAATGTATGCCGATTTGTGTACATTCAAAGTGACAATAAAGTTATTCCAAGTTCTAACTCTAGGTTATTCTAACAAAGAACATCTGGACCGCATACCACAAGTATCTATTTTCTTCATGGTGGCACAGTGGTTAGAATGCAGCATTGTGGGCTAACTCTGCCCACAGCCAGGAGTTCGATCTGGACTGGCTCAAGGTTGATTCCTTCTGAGGTCAGTAAAATGAGGACCCAGATTGTTGGGGGATACATGCTGACTCTGTAAACTGTTTAGAGAGGGCTATAAAGCACGATGAAGAGGTATATAAGTCTAAGTGCTATTGCTATTGCTTCAGGGTCATCCAAGGTATGAAGGTCAGCTCAGCTGCTCACCCAAAGTAACAAACACCTACTTTGGGCAGCTGTGCTCTATGACAATGTTAGAGACAGATGATCACTTTAGTGACCAAAAGGAATCAATTTATGCTGCCCAAGAAATGACACTGGTAAACCACTCTTGCATTTTTACCAAGAAAACCACATGGATTGAAAATATAAAATGATTTACAATATAGTTCCAGATGATGTCACCTAACATCAAAAACGTCATCAAAAAAGCACAACAAAGAATGTTCTTTCTGCGCCAACTCAGGAAGCTCAAACTGCCCAAGGAGTTGCTGATACAGTTCTACAGAGAAATAATTGAATCTGTCATCTGCACCTCTATAACTGTCTGGTTTGGTTCTGCAACCCAACAAGACAAACACAGACTTTAGAGGATAATCAGAACTTCAGAAAAAACAATTACTGCCAACTTGCCTTCCATTGAGGACCTGTATACTGCACGAGTCAAAAAGAGGGCTGTGAAAATATTTACTGACCCCTCGCATCCTGGACACAAACTGCTTCAACTCCTACCCTCAAAACGACGCTATAGAGCACTGCACACCAGAACAACTAGACACAAGAACAGTTTTTTCCCCAACGCCATCACTCTGCTAAACAAATAATTCCCTCACCATTGTCAAACTATTCACTAAGGCTGCATTACTATTACTACTAGTCTTCTCATCGTTCCTATCACCCATCTCCTCCCACTTATGACTGCATGACTGTAACTTGTTGCTTGTATCCTTATGATTTATATTAATATTGATTGTTTCCTGATTGCTTATTTGTACCCTATGACAATCATTAAGTGTTGTACCTCATGATTCTTGACAAATGTATCTTTTCTTTTACATATACTGAGAGCATATGCACCAAAGACAAATTCATTGTGTGTCCAATCACACTTGGCCAATAAAGTATTCTATTCTATTCTATTCTATTCTATTCTATTCTATTCTATTCTATTCTATTCTATTCTATTCTATTCTATTCTATTCTATTCTATTCTATTCTATTCTATCTATGATGGACACTTTAGGTCTGGTGGCATTCACTTTAACCTGCCATCTGCTGGCGAAACCTCTGGGGCAGCTCAGGAGTTCATGGATTCCATGACAACCATGGACCTAACCCAAGTAATTCAAGGTCCGACCCATGAGGGTGGTCACACACTTGACCTAGTGTTTCTCTCGGGGCAGTGGAGAGATGATCTGAAGATAAGGGATATAGTCACCACCCCACTGTCATGGTCAGATCATTTCCTTCTGAGGCTGGATTTCACAACCCCACTCCTCCCCCGCAGGGAGGCGGGACCGACTAGGTGGTTCCGCCCCAGGCGCCTAATGGAGCCGGAAGGATTCCAGAGGGAGCTTGGGGAAATACCTGAAACCCTGGTACACAACTCGGCTGACTCCCTGGTGGATGCTTGGAACACCGCAGCATCAGGGGCGTTAGACCGAATTGCGCCTAAGCGACCTCTCCGTGGCAGTGGATCCCGGAAAGCTCCCTGGTTTACCGAGGAGCTCCGGGAGATGAAACGCCAGAAGAGACATCTGGAGCGCCGCTGGAGGAAAAAGAAGACCGAGTCTGACCGAACACTATTAAGAATTTACATCAGATCTTATTTAGTGGCGATAAGGGCGGCAAGACGATCTTATCTTTCCGCTCTTATTGCGTCCGCAGATTCTCGTCCAGCCGCCTTGTTTAGGGTGACTCGCTCCCTCCTTGCAAAAGGGGGGAGCGAGGAACACTTACAAGGCAGAGCTGAGGAACTTGCTGAGTTTCTGTCGGATAAAGTCGCTCAGATTCGGTCAAATTTGGACTCCGGCATGGCAGAGTCCATAGAGTTGATGGGGGCGAGTCTTAGTCCACCATTATGGGAAGAGTTTGGGCCTGTTTCTCCTGAGGATGTGGACAGGGCTATGGGAGCGATGGGTACCTCCACCTGTTTATTGGACCCGTGCCCCTCCTGGCTGGTTTCGGCCAGCAGGGAGGTGGCACCCGGCTGGATCCAGGCGGTGATCATAGCTTCTTTGCGAGAGGGATCCGTACCGCAGTCATTAAAAGCTGCGGTGGTGTGACCCCTCCTGAAGAAGCCTTCCCTGGATCCAGCCGATTTGAAAAACTACCGTCCAGTCTCCAACTTACCTTTTCTAGGTAAAGTTGTGGAGAAGGTGGTGGTGACCCAGCTTCTGCAGCTCCTGGATGAAACAGATCATCTAGATCCTTATCAGTCGGGTTTCAGGCGCGGCTACAGTACAGAAACTGCCTTGGTCGCTCTGATGGATGATCTCTGGCGGGCCCGGGATGGGGGGAACTCCTCCATCCTGGTGCTACTTGACCTCTCAGCGGCTTTCGATACCATCGACCATGGTATCCTTCTGCATCGGCTCGGCGAGTTGGGAGTGGGAGGCACCGTTTTGCGGTGGTTCTCCTCTTATCTCGCCGATCGGATGCAGTCGGTGTTGGCAGGAGGGCAGAGATCGTCCCCCGGGCCCCTACTATGTGGGGTGCCCCAGGGGTCGGTTCTCTCGCCCATCCTGTTTAACATCTACATGAAACCGTTGGGTGAGATCATCCGCAGGCATGGGGTGTGTTTCCATCAGTACGCTGACGACACCCAGCTGTACATTATCACCCCGTCTGACTTCAGGGAGGCAGTTGATGTAATGTGCCGATGCCTGGACGACGTTAAGATCTGGATGGGGAGGAACAGACTCAGACTTAATCCCGACAAGACCGAGTGGCTGTGGATAATGCCTCCTAAGGACCATGATAACTGTCCCTCCTTGGTCTTCGAGGGTGCGAAACTGACTCCCTCAGACCAGGTCCGCAACTTGGGGGTCCTCCTAGATCCACAGCTAAAATTAGATCATCACCTTTCTGCTGTGGCTAGGGGGGCCTTTGCACAGGTTCGCCTGGTGCACCAGCTGCGGCCATATCTGGAGAAGGAGGTTTTACTCACGGTCACTCATGCCCTTGTCACCTCGCGTTTGGACTACTGCAATGAGCTCTACATGGGGCTACCCTTGAAGAGTATCCGGAGACTTCAGTTGGTGCAAAATGCGGCTGCGCGTGCTGTGGTGGGTGTGCCGAGGTACACCCACGTGACACCGATTTTCCGCCAGCTGCATTGGTTGCCCATCGGTCTCCGGGTCCAATTCAAGGTGTTGATCACCATCTTTAAAGCCCTTCATGGCTTAGGACCAGGATATCTCCGGGACCGCATTCTGCCGCATACTTCCCTCCGACCGATTAGGGCCCACAGAGTTGGCCTCCTCCGGGTCCCGTCGGCCAAGCAATGCCAGCTGGCGGGCCCCAGGGGGAGGGCCTTCTCTGTGGCTGGCCCCGTGCTCTGGAACCAACTCCCCCCAGAGACCCGAACCATCCCCACTCTGCTGGCCTTCCGAAAGGCCGTTAAGACATGGCTCTTCCTGCAGGTGGGGGGGACAGCTTAACCATTTGAGCTTACCCCCCAAGTATGTATGTGGTTGAATGGATGGATGTCGTTGTTGCTTTTATACTGCCTTTTTAAATTTTGTACCATTTTTAAATTGTTGAAATTTTGTTTATTCTTGTATCTCTTATGTTGTACGCCGCCCTGAGTCCTTCGGGAGTTGGGCGGCATATAAGAATAACAAAATAAATAAATAAATAAATAAATTCAACGTGCTGCTGAAGAAATGCTGAGGAACGTTTGGAGTACTGATGGTGATTATGACGTGGCTAGATTAAAGCTTTCATGACACCGAGTTGCTGCTCTTGCCATGTCCGAAAAGAAAATCCAAAGCTGCAGAGACAGGATTGCATAGGGAATGTAAGAAGTATAAACAGGGGAAAGTTCAATGCAGTGAAAGATGAAATGCTAATGCAAATATATATTGAAAGGAATATAGAAAATATTAGAAGGAAATGAAAAAAGTAGCAAAAAGTGTTAGAAGTATACTGGAAGTAGAATATAATTAAACATTAAAAAGGGGATAATGTGGGGAGGGAGGGAAGGAAGGAAGAAGGGAGGGAAAGAAGGAAGGAAGGAAGGAGGGAGGGAGGGAGGGAGGGAAGGAAGGAAGGAAGGAAGGAAGGAAGGAAGGAAGGAAGGAAGGAAGGAAGGAAGGAAGGAAGGAAGGAAGGAAGGAAGGAAGGACACAATTGGCATACTGGGCATTAACAAACCGAAATGACTGGAACTGGCAAATTCTTACTACTAAGGACATACAAAGCAAAGAAAGAATGGCTTTATTTTCATATGAAGAATGATAAAGCAAAGACAGAACTTAGGTACAATATGTTCCATGGCTGAATAATATCAGTTAGACTTTGCAGACTTCCCTTAATATGACAGCTATCCTAGTTTATGTTCCAACTACTGATGCCGAAGAAAAGAAGGCTGAAGGGCTTTATGGTAATCTTCAATCTTAAGGAACATACCAGAAGGATTTATTTATTATTGAATTTATAGGCTGCTCAATTCCACCATGACCCTGAATGGCATGCAGCAGAAAATCACTCAAAATGGGAATCCAAGAAGATCTTGTTGTTGAAATCTATGCAAAAAAACCTCAGTTCAGACACAACATGGTGAAACAAACTGGCTTCAGGTCAGCAAAGGAGTGATACAGGGCAGAATATTAAATTATGATTTCTTCAGCCTATGTGCCACATATATATGAAGGCAGACTGCTTTAAAACCAGAAAAGAAATATCCATGATCTGGGCAAACTTGATGATACCTCTGTCGATAGCTGGAAATGCAAATCGCATAGAAGCTCCAAGCCATGAAAGTTAAGGAGCACAGTCAGAAAAATGGGAATACAATTAAAAATAAAGAACACCAAACTAATGACCACAGGCACGGAAACCAGCTTAGAACTGATAATGTAGTGGTGGGTAGCTTCTATCTTTTAGGATGGACGATAAACAGCAACAAAAGGAAACAGCAGTCAAGAAATTTGCTGCAGGTTAACACTTGATATGGTAATAAGCATTGCAGCATTTAAATATCCTAGTTTTTTTCCCCCCAGCAATGACATTGACTTCATAAAATGAAATCCAGAAAGAAGTCCAGATAATATATTTCTGTTTTTAGGGATCAATACAAATGGTATCTATTGATGGAGAACGATTATGATCATTATTTCAAGCACTATAAGCTTAAAAATGTAGCCTTAGTACATTTGCAGCCTGGTGTTGCAGTCAAATTAGAAAAATAAGTAAAGCTGGTACAAACTGGAGGCATTTTCCTACGAGATGCAAGGAATGGTTATAAACAAAGAGGTGGGACTCTGGGCACTCAGAACTTGTCATAGGAAGCAGGCTAGGAAAAGAGGGATAGAATCAAGATCACGTGAAGTAATAATACCACTTTACAATGCCTTGGTAAGGCCACACTTGGAATACTGCATTCAGTTTTGGTCGCCACGATGTAGAAAGGATGTTGAGACTCTGGAAAGAGTGCAGAGAAGAGCAACAAAGAGGATTAGGGGACTGGAGGCTAAAACATATGAAGAACGGTTGCAGCAACTGGGCATGGCTAGTTTAATGAAAAGAAGGACTAGGGGAGATATGATAGCAGTCTTCCAATATCTCAGGGGTTGCCACAAAGAAGAGGGAGTCAAACTATTCTCCAAAGCACCTGAGGGTAGAACAAGAAGCAATGGGTGGAAACTAAACAAGGAGAGAAGCAACTTAGAACTAAGGAGAAATTTCCTGACAGTTAGAACAATTAATCAGTGGAACAGCTTGCCTCCAGAAGTTGTGAATGCTCCAACACTAGACGTTTTTAAGAAGATGTTGGATAACCATTTGTCTGAAGTGGTGTAGGGTCTCCTGCTTAAGCAGGGGGTTGGACTAGAAGACCTCCAAGGTCCCTTCCAACTCGGTTGTTGTTGTTGTTGTTGTTGTTGTTGTTGTTGTTGTTGTTATTATTATTATTATTATTATTATTATTATTATTATTATTATTATTATTATTATTATTATTATTATTATTATTATTATTATTATTATGATATAATGGCATCCTTTGAAAGAAAGGCAGTGGAGGCTAATGTGACCAGAATAAACATTACATTTTAAGTTGAACATATTTGCTTGTGCCCCAAAGTTGGGTAGTGCCAAGTGCGAGAAGTCAGGTAATCCAGGAAATCCAAATGAATATTCATTGCAAGCTTAAGCTCTTGATAGCCAAATCTGGCCTTAGGATCTGCTTCAGCTTACCTTCCCGATAAGCAACTGAATCAGAAAATCATTTAAAAGCAGTTTATTAGGGTAATCCTGATAAAGTGGGATCTCCCTATGAAAAGGGAAAACCTTGAGACCCATCCTACATGGGCCTTGGATCTTCAGGCCTGCCACATTTAGTGCTGTGGGGGGAAACTGGGAGGGGGGATTGTGTGAGTGGGGAACTATAGTCAAAATAACATTCCTTTCTCCGAGAGTCAAGGTCACTCTGCCCTGCACCTGGAGGGGTGTGCCTGGGAGGCATCTCCAGTTGGGACGGTGCATTGATTGGACAATGTGATTGTTAAGGAGTTATTGTGCTGTTAAGCACATACACAGCGAAATGTGTTGTAGTAATGGTGTTGCAGTTTGATATGAATGCTATTCAGTCAATAAACAGAATATCTTTAATATGTACAAAATAGTAGCAAAGTTAAATAGGCAGTCCAAGTCATACACAGTTATCCAGTCAATGCGAAGTTTCTTCTTCTTGCCTATCTTTGTTTTAACTCACAAACAAAGATTACAGCTATCACTTAATTCTATACTATCACAGATAGTTACTTCTTCTCTTCACAGCAATTCCACACAGTCATAAATTAATCTCCTCATCAGTAAAGCAGCAGAGAGTCTTCAATCCGGAACACACCGTCAAACACCACTCACCACACTAAACCACACTAAACCACCAACCACATTGAGCATGCTCTCTTGCTTGCTTATATAGTAATCATCCACAATGCATTTAAAGCAATATACACATAACAATGATTTGTGGCGTAATCATATATTAACACACCCAATCGTTTGAGCAGGGTTCTAACAGTGATGGGCATGTGGGTGCTGGGGCAGGGGGCTTGAACTTTCTTTTGGGTGTGGAAAACCGGAAGCTTTCAGATTCGGGTTTCCCCAGGTGTTCCAATATGACATCTCTAATAAAATGGAACTTTGAGGAAATCTATGCCTCGGAGGCTTCTTTTGTTGGGGGTGTTGCTTGGAACCCTGACACTGCCTCTATTTTCTATCCTAATGTCTTTTTATGTCCTGTCTCTGTAATTTCCCCATCCAAATATCAACCAGGCTTAACTGGAACTAGTTTCTGATCCTACACAGGGATGGTCATATCTCATCGAGTGAACCAAGCCAACAAGTTAATATTAAAAGCATCAGATTTGCATTTGACTGAAAGGTCTATCAGCGCTAAGCGCAGGGCAGGGAGAAAAAATCTTTAACCTAATGCATTCCATTTGTTCCTTTGGCAGTTTAAGTTCACACCCCTGACCATTGCAATTAGGGTGCAATATGTCTGATACATATAAAACACGTAGAGACTTATGAACAGTTTCCCCAGGCTATTTATTTATAAAAATGCATATAATTACCCATCTCAACCTCGTGACTCACAGGACAAATAAAACAGTAATTACCCTATTTCAAACACTCAATTAAGGGCACAAATGAGTTTGAGATGCCAGTGCTGTGCTTCAGCTTTGGTTATTATAGGAACAATGTGGATTAAAAAAGAGACCGAAGGGAAGCAAACTTACCTTCCAAGTCTGGATGTTCTTTCGATAATAAACGGAGGGGTTTTATGGATGGGAATTAAGGCTTATCATTACTAACCTCTAAAACGAATTTCCTATTTTACTAAGTGTACAATCTGCCCTTCTGTTGATCAAAAGTATTTTTATTTTTAAGCATATAAAATGCAAAGAAGAGAAGAAAAAGATAAGAAATTAAGGGAAGGAAAGGAAGCAGGAAAAAGGGGGTGTGAGATACAAAGGGAAAGAGAAAAAGAAAGAAAAGGGGCATTTTTGACTTCCGACTCTTCTTAGCACAGGACAAGATAAACACACTGCAACCTCAACTTTTTGCTGTTACACATTAATAAAGCACAACAAAGAATGTTCTTTCTGCGCCAACTCAGGAAGCTCAAACTGCCCAAGGAGCTGCTGATACAGTTTTACAGAGGAATTATTGAGTCTGTCATCTGCACCTCTATAACTGTCTGGTTTGGTTCTGCAACCCAATAAGACAGACACAGACTTCAGAGGATAATTAGAACTGCAGAAAAAACAATTGCTACCAACCTGCCTTCCATTGAGGACCTGTATACTGCATGAGTCAAAAAGAGGGCCGTGAAAATATTTACAGACCCCTCACATCCTGGACATAAACTGTTTCAACTCCTACCCTCAAAACGTCATTATAGAGCACTGCACAACAAGAAAACTAGACACAAGAACAGTTTTTTCCCGAACGCCATCACTCTGCTAAACAAATAATTCCCTCACCACTGTCAAACTATTCACTAGGCTGCATTACTATTACTATTAGTTTTTCTCATTGTTCCTATCACCCATCTCCTCCCACTTATGACTGTATGACTGTAACTTGTTGCTTGTATCCTTATGATTCATATTCATATTGATTGTTTCCTGATTGCTTACTTGAACCCTATGACAACCATTCTTGACAAATGTATCTTTTCTTTTATGTACACTGAGAGCATATGCACCAAAGACAAATTCCTTGTGTGTCCAATCACACTTGGCCAATAAAGAATTCTATTCTATTCTATTCTAATATATAACTAGCTATTCCTATTACACCAAATCTTTCTAATCAACAAAACCAAGGTCAACGTTTCATTTTTTTTTCCTTCACAAGCCCAAATTCCAGAAGTGATATCCAAATAAGAACATATTTTCCTCTTTGAATAAAGTAATCAATTTAATCATTCCTTCTGTATCTTCCTTGCTATGGAAATAATGTGTATTTCTATTTGCATCTAATAATCTTTGTGAACGGTCACCAATTTTATTTACAAAATTCATTGTATTCTTTCAAATTCTTTGACCTTACTGGGAAAAAAACGGGGGAGACCTGTTTTTCACACTTTTTTTATCCTTCAAAGTACTAAACTTAAAAAAAACACTTTTTTAAAATCAAAATTTTCTAATCCAACTTTGTCTTTGACTTCTTAACATAGAAGCTTTAAACTTCAATATTATGTTTAGATAGATAGAATTCTTTATTGGCCAAGTGAGATTGGACACACAAGGAATTTGTCTTTGGTGCATATGCTCTCAGTGTACATAAGAAGAATAAAATACATTTGTCAAGAATGATTGTCATAGGGTTCAAGTAAGCAATCAGGAAACAATCAATATTAATATAAATCGTAAGGATACAAGCAACAAGTTACAGTCATACAGTCATAAGTGGGAGGAGATGGGTGATAGGAACGATGAGAAAAACTAATAGTAATAGTAATGGAGCCTAGTGAATAGTTTGACAGTGGTGAGGGATGGATTTCGGGAAAAACTGTTCTTGTGTCTAGTTGTCTTAGTGTGCAGTGCTCTATAGTGACGTTTTGAGGGTAGGGGTTTAGCTCCCTCCCTACAAACTGCCCTTATAGAATAATTTACAGGGGTGAAATCCAGCAGGTTCTGACAGGTTCTGGAGAACTGGTAGCGGAAATTTTGAGTAGTTCAGAGAACCTGTAGTGGAAATTTTGAGTATTCGGAGAACAGGCAGATACCATCTCTGGCTGGCCCCAGAGTGGGGTGGGAATGTGGATTTTGCAGTATCCTTCCCATGGAGTGGGGAGGGAATGTGGATTTTGCAGTATCCTTCCCCAAGCCATGCCCACCAAGCCACACCAAGCCCGCCAAGCCAGGCCCATAGAACCGGTAGTAAAAAAAATTGGATTTCACCACTGGAATAATATACAACTTACCCTTCTCTTTACAGAGTTCTGTTACATCACGCTATCATTTTCTCTATGGAGGAATTAATCTTTCAATCCAGTCCAGTTCACCTATCAGCCAAGAATAAGCTTCACGTTAAAAAGGCAGGCAACGTAGATAACAAGAAAAAAAATCAACCAATGGTGACCTTGCATTTTACATTTCTTAAGGATCATTGTAACTTAAAATGCTATTTTAGTTACCAGTTCCTATAGAGACTGCATGAAATGGGGTCAATAAAATGTTATTTAGCCGTGCTAAATTTAAAAAGAAAAAACAGAAAAGAGGGGTGGGTGGGAATGAATACTGATACAGAGTATATTTTTAGTCAGTCCCTAAGAAATGGGTATTTTTCCCCTATATCAAAAGCAAAGGAAAAGCAATTATAGTGGAAATAGTCTCTCCCTTTACAGATTGTTCTCCTGGAGAGAGAGAGAGAGAAATAATTGCATAAGGATCCAATGGGCTGGGAAAATTCAATATGACAAAAAGTCGAAAATAATAGCCCTTCATTTTCTATTTTTCAACATCCATGCTCGAAAGGGTTCTTGTTAATCACAACATGCTGATAATTTAGAAAACCTAGGGACAGGTTTAGGATAATAGCATAAAGCAAGGGTGTCAAACTCGATTTCATTGAGGGCCACATCAGGGTTGTGACTACGGGGGGCCTGGGCTTGGCATGGCCAGGGTGGACATAGCCAGCTCAACATGGAGGCTAAAACATATGAAGAACGGTTGCAGGAACTGGGTATGTCTAGTTTAATGAGAAGAAGGACCAGGGGAGACATGATAGCAGTGTTCCAATATCTCAGGGGTTGCCACAAATAAGAAGGAGTCAAGCTATTCTCCAAAGCACCTGAGGGCAGGACAAGAAGCAATGGGTGGAAACTAAACAAGGAGAGAAGTAACTTAGAACTAAGGAGAAATTTCCTGACAGTTAGAACAATTAATCAGTGGAACAGCTTGCCTCCAGAAGTTGTGAATGCTCCAACACTGGAAGTTTTAAAGAAGATGCTGGATAACCATTTGTCTGAAGCGGTGTAGGGTTTCCTGCCTAAGCAGGGGGTTAGACTCGAAGACCTCCAAGGTTCCTTCCAACTCTGTTATTCTATTCTAACATCACTTATCGAGGCTCTATTTTCAGCACGATGGCTTCCTGCAGCCCTCTGCCAGCGAACGGGCTCCGTTTTCGGCAGTGATGGCCTCCTGCAGCCCTCTGCCAGTGAACAGGCTCTATTTTAGCCACAACGGCCTCCTGAAGCCCTCTGTCAGTTGAAACGGAGGCCAGGCGGCCAGCATTGGCCTCCCTGAGCTCTGTTTTCACTGGCAGAGGGCTGGAGGCCGTCACGGCCAAAAACGGAGCTCAGGAGGGCCACGCAGAGGCACCACAGGCTGGTCCTTCACTGTTTCCATGGTGGCCCTGCAGGCCAGATCTTTTCACCCCACGGGCTGGAGTCGGCCCACGGGCCTTGAGTTTGACACCCCTGGCATAAAGCAAAGGCTAGACCTAGGGACCGGCAACTGACCGCACCAGGTCGGTAACCTCTTGATGACGTCACCAGCCCGCCGCTACCGGTGCGATAGAGTGGACCACACCGGTAGGAACCCACCACTGGTTTATACCTATACTTGTTATCTTGTACATGTTTGACAAACAAATAAATAAAAATAAATAAAATAAAAATGACGGTAATAATATTAACAATATACTCTTTGATTTTGCCACTTGAGAAATCAGTGCCATCAACTGCCTTCTATTTGAGCCACAATTATACAAAGATGCCCAAATAAGGGGTGGGCGGTGGGAGACTGTTTTTAATTGAAAGAAGACATAGCAAATTTTTGCTTGCCTTCTTTTCACTGACCACAACTCAAGACATGATAGGTGCTCTTTCTTTACTAAGAAGTCAACCAGACTTCGAACATTTTTAAGGTTGAAGCAGGGCATGGGAAATACATATAAAAAACCATGAATAATGACCCAAAGGTGCTTTTTCAGGAGGCAACTGGACTGTCTTGTTTTTTTCTTTGAAGACCAAGTGAAATTTATCCAGTTCACCAAGATTGGTCAGTTTGACTTCTCTTCCTTCCAGAGCAAGTAGTATCAAATCTTTCCCTCTAATGCACGTAAATAATCTTGACTGACCTTCAAAATATTCTGAGACAATGTCTATCTTCCCTGATTGTGGATTATGGACATTGTAACATAAGCACATGTATAACCCTTCTGCAGGAAAGGTAGGTCTAAGACCAGGGATGTCCAACCTTGGCAACTTTAAGACTTGTGAATGTCAACTCTCAGAATTGCCCAGCTATCTTGAGTTGAAGTCCACAATTCTTAAGTCTATCAAGATTCTCAGTCATCCAGGTCATGGTTGTCCCAAAGGTGCTTTTTCAAGAGGCAACTGAACTTTCTGGTTTTTCTTTGAAGACATTTCGCTTCTATCCAAGAAACTTCTTCAGCTCTGACTGGATGATGGGGAAATGGAAAGATTTATATTCCTGGTCATTTGCATTCTTTTAGAGAGTCATTGAGGCCACTTGGAGGTTTATCTGTGTCCTCAGGGTCACCTGAATGGTGCAAATGGGTGTGGAGCCTTCTTGGAACTGCTAAATCGTTCCATTTCTCACCATCCAGTCAGAGCTGAACCACATACAGTCCATTCAGAAGTCCCAAAGGTATTTTGTCAGGATGGTGGGAGCAGAAGTCCAGTCAGAGCTGAAGAAACTTCTTGGATGAGAAGCGAAATGTCTTCAAAGAAAAACCAGAAAGTTCAGTTGCCTCTTGAAAAAGCACCTTTGGGATAGTTAACAGCAGTTTACACCAGCTTCGTTCACTCTCCAGATTTTCAAAGCCTTGTAGACCGTCCTTTTTCTCACTCATTCCCTTATTAGATTTATTATTAGAGTTGGAAGGACCTTGTAGGTCATCTAGTCCAACCCCCTGCTCAAGCAGGAATTCCTACACCACTTGAGACAGGTGGCAGTCCAGTCTCTCCTTGAAGGTCACAAGTGTTGGGGCTCTCACAACCTCTGCTGGCAAGCTGTTGCACTGGTTGATCGCTCTCACCGTCAGAAAGTTTCTCCTCACTTCCAGGTTGAATCTCTCCTTGGTCAGCTTCCATCCGTTATTCCTTGTTTGGCTTTCTGGTGCCATAGAGAACAGCCTGCCCCCCTCCTCTCTGTGGCATCCCCTCAAGTATTGGAACACTGCTATCATGTCACCCCTGGTCCTTCTCTTCGCTAGACTGGCCAAGTCTTTCTCTTCGCTAGACATTTATCTTTGTATACGTTCCCTTTGATACTTTAGGCTCTCAATCCTGGTTGTACTTATTGCATAACGGCGCGTTCTTTTTTTTATGAATTTTTTTTTATCCAGTTCATTAGATATCTTCTCTCATGTTCAGCTTTATTTTTGAAAGCTATGGATATATCTGGAGCTTTCCAAAACAAGATCTTGATAACAGCTTTCTATCCAGATTGCCGACTGCAATAATCAAGGATTCATATAAGACAGGGTCTTATTTTCGGGGAAACACGGTATATATATTTCTTAAAGTACATTGTGTGTCTTCATGGAGAAGGATCCCATCTGGCCTTTTTTCCTCTAGAGAGATGCCTTTGTTTTAATTATTAAAATGTTGCAGGTTATATTTCAAGGAGTCCTTTATGGACTCAGTAAAAAGCAAACTACATTTATGAGCCACTGTGGCACAGTGATTAGAGTGCAGTTCTGCAGGCTACTTCTGCTGACTGCCGGCTGCCTGCAATTTGGCAGTTTGAATCTCACCAGGCTCAAGGTTGACTCAGCCTTCCGTCTTTTCGAGGTGGGTAAAATGAGGATCCAGATTGTTGGGGGCAATATGCTGACTTACTGACTCTATAAACCGCTTACAGAGGGCTGTAAAGCACTGTGAAATGGTATATAAGTCTAAGTGCTATTGTTATTTCTGTAACTCTAACATGGTATCAATCAAATAGTAACTCTAAGTTGACTTGCAAAGCTCTCAGCAAATGTGCCATTGGGGAAGGGGACCAAGGCAACAATTAAAAAACAAACAAACATGTAAAATTATGACTGCACCTTTTAAAATGATTTATAAAAAAACTAAAATGAAACATTCAACTATATTCTTTGAATTTGTACTACTTTGGAACAAAGTCTTTGCACACCCAGCAAAGATATCAGACTGTTCTACTGTTGAACTGACTTTTATTTAGTTTGGCTTACTCCGGTTTAACAATTATGTTTCCTCCTGGCTTCAGTTTCTTCAGTTTGACCATTCTGATGTGTACCCTACAAGTGTTTTTATTCTTCCGTGCTGGCTAATTTTTCACATTTGTCATGATCGGATGCGATGGTGGTTCAGTCTGTTTTCTCAATCGAATATGATTAAACTATTTGAAATAATTTAAGAATAAAAATTAGATTCTGGCTGGTATACCTCTATCAAATAATGGCAAATTTGAGCTTAACGTGAAACCATCTATGTATTGTGATTGCAAATACATAGATTTTGCAAAAAAAAATGGTGTTCTCTCTCTCTCTTCCCTCCCTCCCTCTTTCTCCATCTCTCTCTCTCTCTCATCTCATCTCATCTCATCTCATCTCATCTATCATCCATCCATCCATCCATCCACCACCCACCCACTCACCCACCCATCCATCCATCCATCTATCATAATCTATTTCTCATCTCTCTCTCTCTCTCTCTCTCTCTCTCTCTCTCTCTCTCTCTCTCTCTCTCTCTCCCTCCCTCCCCCCTCCCCCCCCCTCTCTCTCTCTTCCAGAGGTGGGTTTCAGCAGGTTCTGACCAGTTCTGGAGAACCGGTAGCGGAAATTTTGAGTAGTTCAGAGAACCAGTAAATACCACCTCTGACTGGCCCCACTCCAATCTATTCTCTGCCTCCCGAGTCCCAGCTGATCGGGAGGAAATGGGGATTTTGCAGTAATCTTCCCTTGGAGTGGGGTGGGAATGGAGATGTTGCAGTATCCTTCCCCTCCCATGCCCACCAAGCCACGCCCACAGAACCAGTAATAAAAAAAATTGAATCCCACCACTGCTCTCCTCAATTTGATTTATGTGTAAAAGGAAATTTCTGAAAGCATCAAATTTTGGGTGAAGGGATAGCAAAAGGACCTATAATTAAGTATTTTAGTTGTTGGCACAAAGGGTGAATTCCAATGTTTCTTTCCTTTGTGCAAGTGGTTAGAAGTGGTAGAAGTAATTATCCTCATTTCAAGTGAAGGACATGTCTTCCCTGGCTTAAGAAATGGGCTTTGAATCCCTTCCTATACCTCACCAGCTTTGCAGCAACACTGAAATAATTGAGGCATTTAATCCATTTTCTGCATCTTTCGTTATTTCCTCTTTATGCAATTGGCAAGGGAACAAATTCCACAGGCATTTACAGACAACAAAACTTTCCATCACCCTTCCTTTTTAAAAAAGAAGTTACCAGAAGATTATGCAGAAGGTATACCATAGGTATAATCAATGACCAAATGAGTATGCAAATCTATGACAGAAAGACAGAATTTAAAGGGAAAATGGCAAAAAATACTATAAAAGAAGGGAAGAAAATAAAGAGAAAAGGCTTAATTACAAAAATAAATCTGTAACACTTATAGAACTACCGTATTTGTCTGTCTATCATTTGTCTGTCTGTCTGTCTGTCTGTCTGTCTGTCTGTCTGTCTGTCTGTCTGTCTGTCTGTCTGTCTATCTATCTATCTATCTATCTATCTATCTATCTATCTATCTATCTATCTATCTATCTATCTATCTACATATCTATCTATCTATCTATCTATCTATCTATCTATCTATCTATCTATCTATCTATCTATCTATCTATCTCATCTACCTTTTATCCATCCATCCATCCATCCACCCATTTATCCATCTATCAATCATCTATCTTGTCAATGATCTATCTATCTGTCCGTCCGTCCGTCCGTCCATCCATCCATCCATCCATCCATCCATCCATCCATCCATCCATCCATCCATCCATCCATCCATCCATCCATCCATCTATCTATCTATCTATCTATCTATCTATCTATCTATCTATCTATCATCTCTATCAAGTTTATATGTTCACCCATCTCACAAAAGGGACTCTAGACAGCATATAATAACTGAAGAAAAAAACACGTATATAAAATAATATTTATAAAAAAATATAAAGTCAGTATTAAAAATTAAATGTTATGAAAATTAAAATATACAAACTCCCAGGCAGATAAAGAGTGAGTACATCCACCTTCAGTAGTATTTATATAGGGATTCAAAGACTTGACTAGTCATTGAGTAAAACCCTATCATTCTACATGCAGAAGTAGTTGAAATAAACTGAAAAGGAAATTTTATCATTTCTATACTTATAATTACTAAAGTTGAAAAGGTTAAAATACCTTAGATGGATCTAATAAGCAGACACATGAAAGTGAATTAGATTCTGCCTGCAATATATCAAAGGAGAGAGGCTGTATTATATGATGATGATACAATCTTATCAAATCAACAGGATTTTGTGACAATCCTGGAGACTGTCCTGGATTATTTACTAAAAGATAGGAGTTGTGATTTTCTAAGTTCTCATGGTGGGCTTTCCATTGTTATGTATCGAAATATCATATAAGAGAATGCAGGAGGTGATTGGGTTTCCTTCAATGGACTGGAGCATCAATGTTCACGTAAAAGTGTCTTGTCAAATTTATTTTATTTATTTTATTTATTTATTTGTCAAACATGTATAGGATAGTAGTAGTTTGTATAAACATAAGTAAAAAGTAACGATAAAAGAGGACAATAGGACAGTAGGACAGGGACGGTAGGCACGCTGGTGCGCTTATGCACGCCCCTTACAGACGGGGAGAGGTCGACTGTAGACAGTCTAAGGTTAAAGTTTTGGGGGTTTGGGGAAGAAACCACAGAGTCAGGTAGTGCATTCCAGGCATTG
>JALIGW010000021.1:10049340-10114340 GCA_023053685.1 Diadophis punctatus similis
GTGCACCAGACAGCTGGTCTTTGGGTTTCCAGCACTCCGATGCATGCGAAGACCACCTGGCTGGTGCACATGCGCATGTTAGAAATCAGAAGAGCAGCTGGCAATGGCGCGCGTGCCCACAGAGAGGGCTCTGTGTGCCACTTCTGGCATGCGTGCCATAGGTTCACCATCACGGGCCTACAACATAAATCAAGACAGGAGCAACCATTTCTGTCTTTACTTTGAAGCTATCCATATAATGGAACTGGGGATTCATTGCAAACACGTAATAATAATAATAATAATAGAATTGGAAGGGACCTTGGAGGTCTTCTAGTCCAACCCCAGATAAGCATCTGACATTAAAAAAAAAAACCAGCTTAGCAATTATTGATTTAAAAAAAAAAAGACAAAAAAGTTTGGATAGTGGATGTGGAAGTACCTGGAGTTAGCAGAATAGAAGAGGAAGAACTGGACAAAACAACAAAATACAAAGACCTGCAAATAGAAGTAGAGTTTTGGCCAAAGAAAGTACCATATGCAATGTGCACCTTAGATCCAATCCCAAAACAACTGGAAGCATCACTTGAACACCATCGGCATTGACAAAATCACTCTCAGTCAATTGCAAAAGGCAGCTTTGCTTGGAACAGCTTACATCCTGCAATGATACCTTTAACACCATCAAACATCAATATCTGCCTATCCCAGTGACTTAATAGGTGGATAAAAATGCCAAATCTAGTCTAAACACCTGGCTGACTGTGCAATGAACCATAATAATGACAAATTCTTGCATTACTTCTTGTACCTTCTAATTCCATTCTACATGGATAATCATTCGCTTTCTCTGAAAATGAAAGAGCATTTTAAGGCCGCTAAAATGGTCAGATCTCTTCAGCTACCTGTTTTACCACAGTAGTAAATTCAGAGTAGCAAACAGTCTGAGACCACTAATGTACTTGCTGAGTTGTAGATGAGTTTACTGAGATCAAGGGAGGTGAACATTTCAAACAATCTACAATAGCAAATAGATACATCTAGGTCAGGGGTCGGCAACCCGTGGCTCTGGAGTCGCATGGGGCTCTTTCATCCCTCTGCTGTGGCTCCCTGTTGCCGGTTGGCTCCACAATTGATAGGGCTTTTGGTTAGGACAGGTAGAGGAAAAAGGACGCCATGCTAGGGGGAGACTCTATGGTGGGGGAACTGGACTTCTAGTCGGCTCCAGAATTGAACGGGAAGCTTCCGGTTAGAATCTTTGTGGCTTTTTGAGTGTTTAAGGTTCCCAACCCCTGATCTAGGTGTATATAATTATTCTAACAATTAAACAAGTGCTTATCAATTAAAAACACCAAAATAGATGCCCACTTTTCTATCTTTATGGGTGCAAACTGTGTTAAATTCTATTTGCAACTATACGCTTGATTATTTTAATAATTAAACATTTTAAGTCCATGCATTCAGTTTTATTTTCAGTTCTACTCATTAGTTGTTTTAGAAAAAAATACTTTAGTTCATATTATGAAAGGAGACGAAAAAAATAAGAAAAAAAGGGGAGATAACCTCTGAAACTCAAATGAAAATCAAATCAATTTTATACATACATTGATGTAGCGCTATATTATTACATTAGTAACCTTTAAATTGATTTACCCTATAATGGGTGGAGAAATGCAAAATTAAACATATGTCTGAGCTTATAGGTTTTTAAAAAGACCTCCAGTCAATATTCCCAGTGGTAATATACCGGTTATCAAAGGTCCGAGGCTGCCTCCCAGCACGCTCTATCGGCAAGGACGAGCAGGTGGCCGGCGCAACCGGAAGCAACCGGCATAACGGGAGGCAGCCCGGCTACCCGACGAACAGCTGGGTGGTACAGCAAGAAGTAGCCACCACCTCTGTAGCCTTGCTTGCCACCCGCTTCACTCAGCTATCCGCCACACCCCTCCCCCCCAGGTATGGCAAGCCCCGGACTGGGGTTCGACCGGTTCGAACTTGTAGATGACCCTCACTCTGTCAAAGACCTTGGAGTACTCATATCCAACGACCTAAGTGCTAGAGCCCAGTGTAACAACATTGCCAAAAAGGCACTAAGAGTTGTTAATCTAATCTTGCATAGCTTCTTCTCTGGCAACATTACATTACTAACCAGAGCATACAAAACATTTGTTAGACCAATTCTGGAATACAGCTCACCTGTCTGGAACCCGCACTGCATATCAGACATAAATACAATCGAGAGAGTCCAGAAATATTTCACAAGAAGAGTCCTTCACTCCTCCGCTCACAACAAAATACCTTATTCCACCAGACTTGAAATACTGGGATTAGACAATGTACAACTACGTCGCCTCCGATCTGATCTAAATGTAGTTCATAAAATCATATACCAAAATGTCCTTCCTGTTAATGACTACTTCAGCTTCAACCGCAACAATACATGAGCACGTAATAGATTCAAACTAAATGTAAAGCGCTCCAAACTCGACTGCAGAAAATACAATTTCAGCAACAGAGTGATCAATGCCTGGAATGCACTACCTGACTTTGTGGTTTCTTCCCCAAACCCCAAAAACTTTAACCTTAGACTGTCTACAGTCGACCTCTCCTCGTTTCTAAGAGGTCTGTAAGGGGCGTGCATAAGCGCACCAGCGTGCCTACCGTCCCTGTCCTACTGTCCTATTGTCCTCTTTTATTGTTACTTTTTACTTATGTTTATACAAATTACTACTATACATGTTTGACAAATAAATAAATAAATAAATAAATAAAATAAAATAAAATAAAATATAGATACAGCCAAGGTGAATTTTTTTCCACAGATACTTGCGTAATTGATGAATTACACTTTTTTTGTGCTGCATTCATAACAGTGTGCGATATTCATTTTCATTGTCTTTCTGTTAATTTCCAGATCATTGATGCACAGTTCAAAGAACAGGAGCATCTGTGATCTTCCAGAGCAAAATTAACAAGTAAAATAATTTCTGCTCAAGAGGGAACTCACCATACGAACCAGCGTTGTGTTCTGAATAGCACATTTGCTGAATCAATCAATTCATTCCTGCAATGATGCGTAGGCGTCCAATAAATACAGAATAAAAATTGTAAATCTGGAGAAAATTGGCCTATAGATTCCCAAAATATTCTTCCCTTGGTGTTCATGTACTGAAGATTTCATTATGTTAATCCTTCCCTCCCAACATTCCAAAGATCTAATTTAGTACGTTCTAACAAGTGATTATAGATAATTACCATATATATTGCAATATATTTTTGATGAATAAGACAAGTAAGTTAAGATGCAAAGTAAACTATGCAATAGAGACCTCATTTGAAGAAGACGTTGCATCTAGCTTTAGCTCGTTTAACATATTTGAAGGCAAAATCATTCTTTACAACAGTAATAATATCAATCCTTTGGCCTAAGTGGGACCACTTCAATTAGCCTCTAAGAGCTTTGGGATTTAGAGAAGACATGATTTCTTCCTGAACCAAATGAGCAACAACGTTCTTTATATTATCTATTCTTCATTCTGACCTATCTCCTTCATATGTTCATTCTCATGTGTTGAGCATTGGAAGAAGAAGCAAGCAAGCATGATTTTCCAACACAACATCCCTAGAATCTTAAGTAAATATTTTCTCAGGGCACATTGACCAGTGACAATTCCCCAATAGTGCCAACTGTCTCCTAAGGGAGACATGGCTTTCATTCAGATGACAGCTGGAGGCTGATATGTTCATCAAGAACTGTATATGTTGACCATCCATCCTAGATCCAGAATGTCTCCTAGACTGTCAAATAACTTTGTATTATTTGAGTTGGGCATTGTTGTGTTTATTTAAAACTACTTTCAAAGCAAGAAAAGACAAACCTTATTCAGGACAAAGAGTAGAGTGATTCAATATATGTCATCACTGCCACTATCATCATCATCATAGAATAGAATAGAATAGAATAGAATAGAATGGAATGGAATGGAATGGAATGGAATGGAATGGAATGGAATGGAATAGAATAGAATAGAATAGAATAGAATAGAATAGAATAGAATAGAATAGAATAGAATAGAATAGAATAGAATAGAATAGAATTTTTTATTGGCCAAGTGTGATTGGACACACAAGGAATTTGTCTTTGGTGCATGTGCTCTCAGTGTACATAAAAGAAAAGATACATTTGTCAAGAATCATGAGGTGCAACACTTAATGATTGTCATAGGGTACAAATAAGCAATCAGGAAACAATCAATATTAATATAAATCATAAGGATACAAGCAACAAGTTACAGTCATACAGTCATAAGTGGGAGGAGATGGGTGATAGGAACGATGAGAAAAACTAATAGTAATAGTAATGCAGCCTTAGTGAATAGTTTGACAGTGGTGAGGGAATTATTTGTTTAGCAGAGTGATGGTGTTTGGGGAAAAATGTTCTTGTGTCTAGTTTTCTTGTTGTGCAGTGCTCGATAGCGTCATTTTGAGGGTAGGAGTTGAAACAATTTATGTCCAGGATGCGAGGGGTCAGTAAATATTTTCACGGCCCTCTTTTTGACTCTTGCAGTATACAGGTGCTCATCCTCATCATCCTCATCCTCATCCTCATTTTCACATTTCAAAAGCAGCCAGCACTGGTAGCTATTTTAAGATGCCAACAATAAAATTCATATGTTGGATGATTTTAAAACATATGGAAGCTAAAATAAACTTTGCTAGGACCATCAATAAGAGGAAGCCAAGGATGTAGATGTATGGGTATACCTAGTATAGTGAAAAGAAGGGCAAGGGGTGATATGATAACAGTGTTTCAATATTTGAGAGGCTGCCACAAGGAAGAGTAGGTCAATCTATTCTCCAAAGCACCTGAAGGCAGAACAAGAAACGACGGATGGAAACTAATCAAGGAGAGAAGCAACCTAGAACTAAGGAGAAATTTCCTGACAGTTAGAACAATTAATCAGTAGAATGGCTTGCTTTCAGGAGTTGTGGGTGCTCCATCTCTGGAGGTTTATAAGAAGCGATTGGACAACTATTTGTCCAGATTGGTAAAGGGCAGTGGTTCTCAACCTTTTCTTCACTTTGGACCCCCTTTAAATACCTTTTGTGGCCATGGATCATGGCCACGGGCCACCAAGACTTAATTCAAGATTTAAATCAGTGGTGGGTTGCTACTGGTTCGCCCCCGTTCAGGCAAACCGGTAATGGCAGTGGTCGGAGGCTCCACCCACCCGCCCGGACATCATCACAGACAATCTGCGCATGTGCAGAAGGTTCTGGGCATGTGCAGAAGGTTCTGGGCATGTGCAGAAGATTCTGGGCATGTGCAGAAGGTTCTGCGCATGTGCAGAAGGTTCTGCCCATGAACGAAGCAAGCACGCAAGTGTTCACAGTTCTGAACCGGTAGCGAAGGTAAGTGAAACCCACTACTTATTTAAATCATAACATTTCTTCAAACCTTTGCGGTCTACCAGTGACAACACTATGGATCCCCAGGGGTCCATGGACCATAGGTTGAAAACCACTGGTGGAGTGTCTCCTGCTTGACAAGGTAACTGGACTGGAAAACTTCCAAGGTTCCTTGCAACTCTATTATTCTGTTATTCTGATATCATATAGGACTTATAGTATCATAGATAGATGTACCTGCTTCCTCTTAATCAGTTAGTCTTCAGACCACAGAAACCATTGGCAAATTACAAACACACACACACACACACACACACACACACACACACACACACACACACAAACTTTGTCTCTTTGTGTCTCTCTGTGTGTTTGTGTGTGTGTGGATATAGATAAATAGATAGTTTACATATATAATCAACAGAACAGTGTCTCATCTTAATTTTGACTTCAACATTTAGATTGGGTCTAGTACCCAACAGCTTTTTTTTAAAAAATAAAATAAAAAGGAAACCTAAATATAGACATTTAACGTAGACATTCAGGACACCAAAATGTCATTTAATTCTGGGGTGGGGGGGAAAGAAACCAATGTAGATGTGGCCTTTCGTTCACTGCAGAAACTAAACATGCTTAGTTTACTTTAGGGACTGACTAAAAATGTCGTATAAAAAAGCAGTTAGTTGTTACTATGGTATCAGAGAGATAGTCCAGGCATAGACATATTATTCTTATGCCTAATGTAGAAGTGTTACCGCATGAAATGAGCAGCAGAGATATTGAGAATTTCTCCAACTATTTCAATGCCATTTGCATCCTGATTTGGCAATTGCAAAGTTCAGAAAACAGGCTGGCATTAACTCAGAAAACAACAGAAGGAAAAGATACCAAGAAGGAAACGCATACAGAAAGGAATATTTGTTTTATTTTATTTTGTTTTGTTTATTTGTCAAACACGTATAAGATAACAGATATAGGACTAAACATAATATGAATACAGGATGAGGATAAAGATGCGAATAAATGGGGACAGTAGAACAGGGACGGTAGGCACTTTGGTGCGCTTATGCATGCCCCTTACAGACCTCTTAGAAATTGGGTGAGGTCCACAGTAGTCAGTCTGTTAAAGTTATGGGGGTTTGGGGAAGTAACTACAGAGTCAGGTAGTGCATTCCAGGCATTGACCACTCAGTTGCTGAAGTCGTATTTTCCGCAATCGAGTTTGGAGCAGTTTACCTTAAGTTTGTATCTATTGTGTGCTCTTGTATTGTTGCGGTTGAAGCTGAAGTAGTCATTGACAGGTAGGACGTTGTAGCAGATAATTTTGTGTACTATGCTTAAGTCAGACCGAAGGCGGCATAGTTTTAAGTTGTCTACTCCCAAAATTTCAAGCCTGGTGGCATAAGGTATTCTGTTGTGAGCAGAGGAGTGGAGTACTCTTCTCATGAAATACCTCTGGACTCGCTCAATTGTATTAATGTCCGATATACAGTGGGGGTTACAGGCAGATGAGCTGTATTCAAGATTTGGTCTGGCAAATGTATGCTCTAGTTTGCAGTACAATATTACCAGAGAAGAAGCTTCGCAATATTAGGTTAACAAGTCTTAATGCCTCTTTGGCAATGCTGTTAGTGAGCTCTGGCATTTAGATCATTTGAGATGAGTACTCCAAGGTCCTTGACAGAATGAGGGTTATCTACGAGGTCATATCCACCCAGTTTGTATTTGATGTTCTGATTTTTCCCCCAATGTGTAAGACAGAGCATTTGTTGGTTGATATTTGGAGTTGCCAATTGTTTGACCATTCTGACACATAGTCAAGGTCTCTTTGTAGGGCAATAGCATTGTCGGTGGTCAGTGGTGGGTTTCAAACGGGATTGGGCAGCCTATAAGAACTTTAAATTAAATTAAATTAAATTAAATTATTTTACTACCGGTTCTGTGGGCGTGGCTTGGTGGGCATGGTGTGGCTTGGTGGGTGTGGCTTGGTGGGCGTGGCAGGGGAAGGATACTGTAAAATCCCCATTCCCACCCCACTCCAGGGGAAGGTTACTGCAAAATCCCCATTTCTTCCCGATCAGCTGGGACTCGGGAGGCAGAGCATAGATGGGGGAGGAACTAGAACTATATACTGTAAAGTGTTACAAAAAGAAAGAAAGACAATTTAAAGGAAATGAAAGGAGATGAAACGCACATATTTAAATTGAGTTAAAGAAAGTAAAAGCCCTCCATAGTTTTCCAAGATGTTGGCTTTTTTATTTTATATTTAAGATTAGCTGAAATATGTGTCTTCCAATGATACCTGTAATACATTTGTCATATTTAAGCTGTTATACGCTGCGAGGAACTATAAAATGGGCTTTACATTATATTCTTAGACAATTTTAAAATGGTGTTGTTTGCTTGCAACAGCCAGATAGTTAAATTGAGTTTCGGCATGTTTGCCCACCTATCAAGTTCTTCTCAAGCACATTGGATGGGCAGATATTGCTGTTTGATGGTGTTAAAGCTACCTTCATGGGGCGTAATCAAATCAAATCCGAATAGAGCTGGAAGGGACCTTGGTGGTCTTCTAGTCCAGCCCCATGCTCAAGCAGGAGACCCTATACCATTTCAGACAAGTGGCTGTCCAGTCTCTTCTTGAAAGCCTCCAGTGATGGAGCACCCACAACTTCTGAAGGCAAAGCTGTCCCACTGGTTAATTGTCCTCACTGTTAGGAAGTTTCTCCTTCATTCCAGATTGCTTCTCTTCTTGATTAGTTTCTATCCATTGTTTCTTGTCCTGTGCTCTGGTGCTTTGGAAAATAACCCCTTCCTCTTTGTGGCAGCATCTCAAATACTGGAATATTTCTATCATGTTAAGAGCCATGGTAGTGCAGTGGTTAGAATGCAGTACTGCAGGCTACTTCTGCTGACTATTGGCTGTCCGCAATTTGGCAGTTCGAATCTCACCAGGCTCAAGGTTGACTCAGCCATCCATCCTTCTGAGGTTGGTAAAATGAGGAGTCAGATTGTTGGGGGCAATAGGCTGACTCTGTAAACCACTTAGAGCGGGCTGTAAAAGCACTTTGAAGTGGTATATAAGTCTAAGTGCTATTGCTATTGCTACTGTATCATGTCCCCCAAATCCTTCTTTTCTCTAGACTAGCCAAACCCAAATCCTGCAACCGTTCTCCACATGTTTTAGTCTCCAGACCTTTAAGCATCTTCATTGCCCTTCTTTGCACTTTTTCCAAAGTCTCAACATCTTTTTTGTAATGTGGTGACCAAAACTGGGTGCAGTATTCCAGATGTGGTCTTACTAAGGTTTTATTAAGCAGTACTAATACTTCACGCAATTTTGATTCTATGCCTCTGTTTATACAACCAAGAACTATATTAGCTTTTTTGGCTGCTGCCGCACACTCCTGGCTCATGTTTAAGTGATCATCCACTAGGACTCCAAGGTCCCACTCACAGTTACTGTTTTTGAGTCAGGTTTTGCCTGGTTCCAATCAATCAATCAATCCATCAATCAATCAATCATATTTATTTATTTGGTCAATTATTAGCAAAATGCAGGCTGTAAGCTGTTCCAAGTAAAGCTGCCTTTTGCAATTGACTGATGATGAATTTGTCAATGTCAATGGTGTTCAAGTGGTACTTCAGTTATATGGGGATTGTACAAGTCAAATTCCTGCAACAATAAAGGCATGTATTCTTAAATTACATATTTTCAAATTAGTTAGAAGACAATACAAAAAAGTGATTTATGAAGTGTATTAAAACAAAAATGACAGATGCTTTGAAGAAAATCTCATTTTTATGAAAAAGGCTAATGTCCTTGAGAAGGTACAAAATGACTTTTGTAGAAGACATATATGTCCATTTCTCTGTGAAAGAATGATTGAAATCCTTTCATTCGCTGCAAGTGAAATTTAAAAATTAGATGGTAGAGCAACGCTAACTCTGATTAGGGAAACAAATTTAAATTATGCTCTGTTTTAAAAGATGGATTATTTTCTGAGATGAGAGCTGGTTCAGGATAGCTAATTGTGACTATTGATACTATGCCACTCCCGTGGATGATGATGAAATAGTGCTGAATAATTCAGTGCGTTACTCATCTGTAATGACATTATGCAAACATTTTTCATGATCTTCCTCTCCAAAAATGAGGACAATGCTTTGTTTCTGAATGACAATGCGGTGCACAATTGAACCGACAATCTACAAACTATTTTAAGACCCTCCGAAATAACTTGCCTTTGTTTCTCATTACACTGACATTGTCTAGGTAGGTGATTATTTTTTTCCCCCAGTTTTGAAAACATTAGTTAGGCAACCTTGAAGGTAAATTAAATTTAGATTGTGGGATGAATACAGTAAGCAGATCGGCAAAGAAGTTTGACTCTCAATCATCATCAGGAAAAATATATATTCTACAGCAAAAATATGTACAATTATGGGCTGATTACAGGACTTACGCTCAAATCAAGTATAGAATAGAATAGAATAGCAGAGTTGGAAGGGACCTTGGAGGTCTTCTAGTCCAACCCCCTGCCCAGGCCTTGTATTTGGCCTTGCATGTTTTAATTTGGCCTTGTGTTTGGCCTTGCATGTTTTAATTCTAAATATATTTATTTAAATATATTTAAATAAATATACAAATATATTTATTTGTACCAGGATTTACAGAGCTTTAAATCCTAGTTCTTATCCATTAGCTGCATCTTGTTTTTGAATATAGAATTTCTATAATTAATACTAGTGGCCAACTTTCTCCTATCTATCAATCCATCCATCTCACACACAAACCTACACAAACACATATGTGTGTACATGTGTACGAATGCATGCACACGTGTGTGTGCGCGCACACACACGCACACAAACACACACACACACAATAGATAGAACAATTCTAATCCACCCACAATGGAAAAATGGATCATGAAGATGTTGGAATTCACAGAAATGACAAATTTGACTGTTTGATCAAGGATAAGACTACCAAGTAATTTATTCAAGGCTGGAAATCTTTTATGGACTTTTTGCTGAAAGCAAAAAAAAATGAATTGGTGATTTATGGATGTGCTGATTTAAATCAATATGAGAAGAGAGAAATATTATGTAAATTTAAAGAGGGAGGTGTGAAGATTGTGTGAAATTGCTGTAAAGATCAAATTACTCCTTTAAGAATTTTTTTCTTTCTTGTTTCTAATACCTTCTGTTTTACTTTCTCACTTCCCTCTTTCTTTCTTTCTTTCTTTCTTTCTTTCTTTCTTTCTTTCTTTCTTTCTTTCTTCCTTCCTTCCTTCCTTCCTTCCTTCCTTTCTTTCTTTCTTTCTTTTCTTTCTATCATTTTGGTTTACATTATTTATATATAAAACATTTTAAAATAGAAATTATGATTAACAAAATAAATCTTCCAATCCCTAAGGAATTTTTGGAGTTATAAATGGGTTCCTATTTATTTATCATGATTTGGATTACTAAAGACAAAGCAAATGAGGTTTCTGGACTTACTTCTCTTTCTAATTTCTGGAACATGTATTAATCCCTAAACAGAAAATATTTATTGAGATAGATTTGAAAGTATAATTCAAGTTCCAAAGTTGCTTGTATTTCCATGTTCCTGTTATTTCCAGAATTGGCTTTTCCCATGGCTGTAATCCTTCACTGTCAAACAGAAGTAAGGAAAAAAAGAATGAATATTTTGGCTTTGTTGTTTTTGTTTTTTATTAATCACATTTACCATGGCATATTATGATTTAGGAAAATATAGCACTTATGAAAAGCCCAATCCATTAACATTGCTGCATACTTTAATTAAAAAAAAACCTATATGCAAAAGTTAACACTAAGGCAAATTAAACAGAGCACTCATACAAATATAACCTAATGCATGGAATATGTTTGTGTATGTTTGTGTGTGCATGCGCACGTACTCATATTGTGTCCATAATTTAAATTTCTATTCTATTAATCTAGAAATGGTTAAGGTTAATGTGAGTAGAGGGGAATACTCATCTCTTTTCCAGGTCCTAACTAATCAATTAGAAGGGTCTCTAAATACTTCTTAACGGCTGTAAAAGTTTCACAGAGATTGGAGGAAGGTGGAATTTGATTTCTGAGTCATGAGATCAAGAATGAAGAAGACCATGTGCAGAAAAAGGGATTATAAGGACAAGTAAAGGCAAGATTCTTTATTCCTCTCACCTATTTTTTAAGGATAGGATGGGATGGGATGGGATGGGATGGGATGGGATGGGATGGAATGGAATGGGATGGGATGGGATGGGATGGGATGGGATGAGATGAGATGGGATGAGATGGGATGGGATGGGATGGGATGTGGGATGTGGAATGTGGAATGTGGAATGTGGAATGGGATGGGATGGGATGGGATGGGATGGGATGGATGGAATGGAATGGAATATGGAATGGAATATGGAATGGAATATGGAATGGAATATTCTTTATTGGTCAAGTTTGGACACACAAGGCATTTTGCAGTCTCAAAAAGACTGTAGGTTCTCCTGGATATTTTATCACAGGGAAATGTCTTATACAGGAAGTCAGCTTCTTCATATGTAGGAGGAGATAGGGTCATCTTCTGACAACTAACAACTGATACTGTCTGAACTCTAAAATGGCTGGAGGTTTTACGTACCTGAGAAGAGGAAATGAGGTGGTAGCTACCAGGAATATGAACAAACCAAAGATGAGGATCTTGGTTGCTCTACTTGTATCTGCTTTAATTTCAATAAAAGTAGTCCTCCAAAATAATATTTTGTTGAAATCATTGGAGGATATCTCCAATATGTTGCTCGCTGGCATACTTAACTTTTTATAAATTGCACCCACAAGACTGTCTAAAGGATTTTTGAAAGTCGGAAGAATCCCAAATTGAAAGGATCTTTTGATTCTGACATGTCGATATTGCACGAAAAGGTGTCCTTTTTATATGCACGATAATTTTCAGTGGCTGGAAGTCTGTGGCAGGCATTATATTAATCACCTTTTCTTTACTTTGTTAGATACGAAAGCTCGTCAATTGTGTTATAAATCAAAAGATTACTATAGTGAAATCAGTGGGGGAAATTGCACCCAAATTTACCAGTCTTTCAGCAACATTTATGGATTAGTCTAGAGGAAATAGCCTATAGTTTTCCAGGGCTTTAGAAAGGAAAATGTCAGAGATGTCGAGAGAATTGAAATGCAGGCATATCTGAAAATAGTCCAAATGATCCTCTGACTTTCATAATTGGCAAGCAAATATATGGGGCAGACATCTTCCCAGCCGTTCTGAATTAATCTCTACTTTATTCTGCATTAACTAATTGTGTGGGGTGCCAGTTAAAAATAGAATTGTTAACCACAAGCCTTGGAATGAAATCTTACTTCAGTAATCCTTTGGCCTTGTTTTTTTTTTAATCTCCTGTATTCCAACATAGTCCAAGAAAAGCATGACTCTATCCTTTGCAAATATACATGTCCCAGGAGTGGTTCCAGATTCTGCTACTGCCGGTCCACTCAGGGATGCGCCGCAAGGGCGTGCGCACATGTGCAGTACTAAAAAAAAGCTTCTGCACATGCGCAGAAGCAAAAAACAAGATTGCGGCACCTATATCGCTGCTGAGAGAACCGGCTTGGGGGCATGGCAGGCCTGGGTCGCTGCCGGTTCCAGCGACCCAGGCCGCCAAGTTACTAACGGTTCTATAAAACCGGTCCGAACCGGTTTTGACATGTCCCAGGAGAATGTTGCAAGATTGAATCTGGGTTGGTCACTGGGACCAGACGTTTACTCTTCTGAGCTTTCGGACTTTGCTGGAGCCCATCTTCAGGGAACTTCTCTCTACTGGAAAATATGCTTTGAGCTATAAGAATATAGCCCAGTAGACAGAAGTCCCCTGAAGATGAGCCCCAGCATGAGTCTGAAAGTTCAGAAGATTAAACGTCTGGTCCCGGTGACCGAGCCAGATGCAATGACTATTTTTACCTGTTAAATCATAGAGCCATCCCATGGTTGCTTTTCTTCCAGATGCTATAATTTGGAAGGAGAGTTATTCTCCCCACCCAGCAGTCCCCTACAAGCCCTCTCAAGCCTCTGAATGCCTTCAGGTGAGAAAAATCTATGGCTGTCCAGCAGTAGTGGGTTCTAAAACCCGTTGCTACCGGTTTGCACATGTGCTCATGTGCACGCGCAATGCTTACCTGGCAGGGGATCATGAAGGAGGTTTTCCCAGGGTGAGGCTCATCCATTGCACTTCAGGTGTGCTGAGCCCTGCGATTTCCCCAAATGCGGGAAACTGGACTGCATAATTTGTGGTAGTGGGGGACTGCATTCGTGCTTTGTCCTACACAATAAAGTTAATTAATTTTATTATAAAAAAAGAGCACTTACCTATAATGTCATCAAGAGCAGAGGTGGTATTCAGCCGGTTCTATCCAGTTTGCCTGAACCGGTAGTGGAAATCACAGGTGGCTCCACCCACCCACCCTGTCTCTATGACATGCTATTTAGGCATGTTTTTGAGGCTGGGCGCAAGTGCGGGCACTCACATTTGTGAACCAGTAGGGAAGGTATGTGAATACCACCCAGGGGTGAAATCCAGCAGGTTCTGACAGGTTCAGGAGAACTGGTAGCGGAAATTTTGAGTAGTTCAGAGAACTGGCAAATACCACCTCTGGCTGGCCCCAGATTGGGTTGGGAATGGAGATTTTGCAGTATCCTTTCCCTGCCATGCCCACCAAGCCACACTACGCCCACCAAGCCATGCCCACAGAACCCGTAGTAAAAAAAATTGGATTTCACCACTGATACCACCCCTGATCAAGAGTCATGACATGACTAAAGGGTTAAAACTACTACTACTATTTTCACATGCAAACTTTTAAAACATGTCTCTAATGCTGATATATTCACAAATATATTGACCTAAAAGTACATTGAATTTTCATGCTTTAATAATTAAATACCAATATAATTAAACTTTGAAAATAGATATTCCGAACCTATGTAGACGATACTTGTCTGGCACTTATTCAGTTGGAGTTTATTCCAACGTCTTCCAGAAAAATGTACAAATGACTGTAGGTTAGTTGTTCTGCATTGTAATACAATCTGCATTGTAATACAATTTTGGTTTTTTTTAAGGGGAAATGAGAGAGAAAAATAGCTCTGACTTGTATGGGGCAGAAGCATGTCACAGTGAAAGTGAGGTTGAAATTACTACCACTTTTTGGTTTAAGGAAAAAGCTGAAGGTTTTATTAAATTTTCCATAGCATGGAGAGACATAAAAAGCAGTACTTTCCTGCCAGTGTAATGCTATTAGCATGTAGGGGTTGCCAACGAAATCGGTTGTCAAAAGATTCAGGACTGAGAAATTACTGCACCATATTGAACTTTCTCAGTGTTGCATGGTAGCTTAATTTTTTTTCAGCCAGTATGCTTTGATTTGGGTTTGAAAATTAATGGACTACTTTAAGCATGCATGTAATAACTTTCATCTAGCGAGAATTAGTACAACATGCACAGGGGCGGGTTTCTAATTTTTTTACTACCACTCTGTGGGCGTGGCTTATTTTGTGGGTGCGGCTTGCCAGCCATGTGAATGGGTGGGCGTGGCTTCTCGGACTGCTGAAGGGAGAGGAACTGAGATAGGTCCTGCTGCCAATTCCCCCTCCCCTCAGCAGCTTGAGAAGCCTCGAACGTGCAAAAATGCCTAGGATCATCACTGCGCGTTCGTGGCTTCTCAGACTGCTGAAGGGAGGGGAATGGAGATAGCGCCTGCCGCCCATTCTTTCAGCGTCTCACGCACTCCCTCAGCCATCCTCCCCTATTTGGACTCACTGTGGGGTAGGAAGGCAGTGCATCAGCAGTGCTGGAAACTTGGCTTCTGGGCATGCGCAGAAGAATTTTTTTAAAAAAATTACATTTTTTTAAAAATGGTGGTGCCCAGGCACCGGCAACCGACCGCACTGGCACTGTGACGTCACCAGTGGGCCACTACCGGTGCTATAGAGTGGGCCGCACTTGTAGGAACCCACCACTGAACATGCATATTTCTTCGTTCTCAAATGCAACCTTCCATTTTTTTTAAAAGGTTCTTCTTCTCATTTCCAAAATTTGGTTAGCCTATTGCTAATTTTTTTTTAATCAGTCGTCGAGTACAAGAAAATTAGCATTTGCAAATTGTGGGGCAGGGGGAAATGAGAAGCTGCCAACAGAGAATATCGGAACTCATTTCAAGGATCAAAATTGATTTTTTCCAGTTTCTCAGAAGAAAGTTATTGGAGAAGATTTTACTGCTTTCCGGAGATCTCTGCCATCCAAACTAATTGCTTTCTCATTACCATTAAACCATGGCAGGATTTTCAAATCGCAACTGGAGGACCACATTCAAAGATTACAGGGACCTCATGAAATGCGGTGCTTGATGGACAGTGAAGATAATATCATTTCTGTCATTAGAAGAGCATCCGAATTTCTTTATGCAGACAGTACAACATTGCGAGTTCTCTTAAAGTACTATAAAGGGGAGAGACTATCAGAATACAGAATAAGAGACTTGGAAGGGACCAGGGGCAGGTTCCTAATTTTTTTACTACCACTCTGTGGGCGTGGCTTATTTTGTGGGTGCGGCTTGCCAGCCATGTGAATGGGTGGGCGTGGCTTCTCGGACTGCTGAAGGGAGGGGAACTGAGATAGGTCCTGCCGCCCATTCCCCCTCCCCTCAGCAGCTCGAGAAGCCTCGAACGTGCAAAAATGCCTAGGATCATCACTGCGCGTTCGTGGCTTCTTGGACTGCTGAAGGGAGGGGAATGTCGATAGCTCCTGCCGCCCGTTCTTTCAGCATCTCACGTGCTCCCTCAGCCATCCTCCCCTGCTTGGACTCACTGTGGGGTAGGAAGGCAGCGCATGAGCAGTGCCGGAAGCTCGGCTTCTGGGCATGCACAGAAGAAAATTTTAAAAAAAATTTAAAAATTTTTTTTTTAAATGGCAGCGCTTAGGCACCGGCAACCGACCGCACCGGTACTGTGACGTCACCAGCGGGCCGCTACCGGTGCTATAGAGTGGACCGCACCGGTAGGAACCCACCACTGGAAGGGACCTTGTAGGTCATCTAGTCCAACCTCCCACTCAAGCAGGAGACCCTATACCATTTCTGACAAGTGGCTGTCCAGTTTCTTCTTGAAAGCCTCCAGTGATGAAGCACCCACAACTTCTGAAGGCAAAACTGTTTCATTGGTTGCCTGTCCTCATTGTTAGGAAGTTTATCCTTAATTCCAGGTTGCTTCTCTCCTTGATTAGTTTCCATTGTACATGAGAATATACATTTGCTGAACAAAACTCTGTATTGGAGACAGGAAGGGCAGCCGGCCATTGAAACACTCTGCTAGCTCCATTCAGTTGCCCAGACTCCACCCCGCAAGGGATTATGGGGGTCGTTAAAAGAAGATGATGATGATGTATTTTAATTTCTTTCTCCCCTTGTGCAAATCTTCCTCTCTTAAAGACACAATTAGGCAATTGATAGTCATTACATAGAGCAACTATTTGATTCCGAACTTCAGTTTAAATTCAATTCAATCAAATCTAAATGCAATCAGCTTTTCGAATTGAATCAGAAAATCAAAATGAATCATCAGTTCAGGCAATGAAGTAGTTTCTAGACAGAAATGGCCTTTTCCAGAACGGTTTGGAATTTCTAAGGGACAAATCAAACTTGTTTTCTGAATCGAAATAATGACTTGAATCAGATTTTGAATTGAACCAGCAGCTCTAACTGTCATAGCTATAGTAAGAAGCAGAATTAAAACTCATTGGGTTAGAGCTGACTCATTCTCTCCAAAGGCACAGTGAAATGGGAAAGCAAAGAAGGTTAGATGTTGATAGGAAGAAGACAGTAATGTTGGGATGGTGAAGAAGGAATCTCATGGAAATACTGTCCAGGAAAGTCTGCAGATACGTATTTTTTTCCCTTTCTCCTATTATTCCCATATTCTTTTTTGCAATACAGAACGTTGCTATTAAAATAGAATACGCTTTGCAGGCTTTGTTAGCAAGTTCCCCACATATTGTCATCTAGTGATTGCAGTTGAAATAAACAAACAAAGCCATGTCTCAGAGACAAAGGGAGCTCTGCTCTCAACCAAGATTTCATCCCAGCATGGTCAAAACCAGAAACACATTTTTTAATTAACTTTATTTCGAATGCACATTGTTTTTTTTTTCTGCCTCTATTCTCGGAAGAACATGAATAAAAGGATTGCCTTTGAAATAAGCTTGCTTGCTTTGTTTATTGCATGTCCATCAGCGAAGCAAAACACTCCTGTTTTCCTCCCTGTCAGTCATCATTGTCACCATCACCGTCATCTTCATCATGGTGTATCAATAGCAATAGCACTTAGACTTACATACTGCCCCATAGTGCTTTACAGCATTCTAAGGACAGTTTACAATGTCAGCAACTCGCCCCCAACAATCTGGGTCCTCATGTTACTGACCTCAGAAGGATGGAAGGCTGAGTCAACCTTGAGCCCTGTCAGGATCGAACCCCTGGTGGGGGGCAGAGTCAGCCTGCAATACTGCATTCTAAGCACTTTTCTCTTTAAACACACACACACACACACACACACACACACACACACACACACACACACACACACATCAAAGCATTTTCCCATATTTATCTTAAGGGTTTTGTTTCATGACAGAATTTCCTTTTTTACTGGCCCTGAAGTCTTCTCCCAAGGAACTTTTAGGAATTCATTTCTCAAACTCCAAACACATGTTATCAACAAAACAAATGAGAATAGAATAGAATAGAATAGAATAGAATAGAATAGAATAGAATAGAATAGAATAGAATAGAATAGAATAGAATAGAATAGAATTCTTTATTGGCCAAGTGTGATTGGACACACAAGGAATTTGTCTTTAGTGTATAATCAGGGGTGAAATGCTACTGGTTCGGCCCGGTTCAGGCGTACCGGTAGTGGCAGCTGCCTGTTGTTCAGAGAATCAGTAGCGGCGGCAGCGTGAGGCTCTGCTCACCCGCCCAGATGTCGCCATTTTCTTTTTTTAGCCCTCTGTGCATGCGCAAAACCTTCTGCACATGTGCAGAGGGTGAAAAAGCATGCACAACAGGGGAGGGGCACGCGCGCTTCCGAACAGGTAGGGAAGGTAAGTAGATTTCACTGCTGGTGTATATGCTCATGTATATATATATTAGGTATGGACCTATGAAAGCTTCTTCTATGATTTGGAATAAATTGCATTATCATGCAGATTATTACTATAGATAAGCCTTCGTTTCAATTTACTATAGAACTGTAGTGTAATTTCTCAAAAATCATCCTTTAAAATGCATTAAAAAGAATAGCAATAGCACTTAGACTTATATACCGCTTCATAGTGCTTTACAGCCCTCTCTAAGCAGTTTACAGAGTTCAGCATATTGCCCCCAACAATCTAGGTTCTCATTTTACTGACCTCAGAAGGATGGAAGGTTGAGTCAACCTTGAGCCTGGTGAGATTTGAACAGCAGAACTGCTGAACTAGCAGTCAGCTGGAGTAGCCTGCAGTAGCTGCATTTAACCACTGTGCCACCTCAGCTCAATACTGTGCTAAAGGGTACAGTACAAAGAAAGTATAAAGATACAATCCAACAATGTATGAAGAACAAGTAGTTGATGCTTAACATTAGAAGGTTTATAAGCTATGATCAGTAAGAAATATGTAATGGGGATCATCCATCAAAGATTTAATGATTCTATGAGTATTCGCCTCACATTGGCTAAGGGTGGTGTTTCAATGCAGAATAGAAACTCAGCAAGCAAACCTTGGAAAAGCCAAACAGTGTTAGCTCTGCTTTCCAGTTGAATAGGTGACCACCAGAAAATACTAAAAGGGATAGGGTAGCCTGGAATATATATATGTATATGTATATGTATATGTATATGTATATGTATATGTATATGTATATGTATATGTATATATATATATATATATATATATATATATATATATATATATATATATATATATATATATATATATATATGTGTGTGTGTGTGTGTGTGTGTGTGTGTGTGTGTGTGTGTGTGTGTGTGTGTGTGTGTGTGTATGTGTATGTATATGTATATGTATATGTATATGTATATGTATATGTATATGTATATATATATATATATATATATATATGTATATATATATATATATATATATATATATATATATATATATATATATATATATATATATATATATATATATATATATATATATATATATATATATATATATATATATATATATATATATATATACATATATATATATATATATATATATATATATATATCTCAGAAGAAGGTAGTGGCCAAACTTGCTAAAGGATCTACACCAGGAGTCTCTAAACCTGGCAACTTTAAGACTTGTAGACTTCAACTCCCAGAAGTCCACAAGTTGAAGTTCACACGTCTTAAAGTTCACAAGCCAAGTTCGCAGACTCCATAATCTACACTGACCTGTCCATACAGTCACCAGGAATTGACCTCAATTGAGGTCAATTGAAGAAGGAAGAATTGAGGAAGATCTTAATGTATTAAAAGAACAAGTATACTCTATACTTGAGGTCATCAGAACCGGCAATTAAAAAAATGACCTCACAAAAGTTATGGTGGTAGTAGTAGAAATCCCTTAGCCTAGAGTATCTGTAGTCTTTTCCATCAGGTGTGGAAAATTGACATTATCAATCTGATTTCCAAACATGAAGGACAATAACATACATAGGAAGTATGTTGATCTGTTCATTACACTATTGGTGACCAAATAAAACACCAGAAATACTTTGCACTCTGATACATTTTAAGTGTTTTCTATTTCTATATGCAAGAATGTACATTGGTTTGATCTTAATTTTGTTCCCATAATCCTCTTTCCTTTCTTAATTTGTGCATCCTACTCATATAGAGCAGGGGTGGGTTTCTCTTACCTTCCCTACCGGTTTGGAAGTGCGTGCATCATGTCGGAAGTGTGCGCGCGTCACATTCAGGTACTGATCCTCTGCGCATACACAGTAGCCTTTGCGCATGCTCAGAGGGTTATTTGCCAGCCACTTTCAAGCAGCAGCGACTAGGGAACTGGTTCGGGGGCATGGCAAGATGGCCGTCACTACCGGTTTGGCGACCGTGGCCAAATTTCCGCTACCGGTACGCGCAAACCGGTCTGAACCGGTAGCAACCCACCACTGATTATAGAGTATTCAATATGGTTTCTTTGTTCCATTTAAACCTGAATTTTTCTTCAACAATACAAGGTGACTTTGTGGGGGATCTAAAATTTTATTTGTACAACGTCTATTCTGTGACAAGCTATTTAATTATGCTAAATGCATGTAATGGCAGTTTATATCTTCAGTATTTTTTTTTAAACTAATTACTGCTGGGAAATGTTGGCTATTACAAATTTTCTTTCTTGGTATGATCAAAATGCCCCTTCGCTTCTTACCACCCACCATGTATTTCTATGAAGTAGAAGGGAAAACGTTTACTGACAAAACGGGAATTTAAAAACTTTTTGTAGCCTACTTAGACAGGAAGATTTTTTTCCCCCTTCAGTCATAATCATCATGTAAACTGATAAAACAGAAATTCTTTTCCTTGTTCCTGCAGTTTAAAAAGAAAGAAAGAAAATCAAAGATATATAGCTGTTCGTGACATAATAGGTACTTTGGCCCTAACCTACTTCTTTGACATTTTGTGAGAATAAAAGCAGGCATATTCCTCGCTCAGATATGTAACAGGAGAACTGAATGGAAATCTAATAGCAGAAGGAATTGTCATTCTTCAATTCAACATCACTGTTTGATAACAATGGTTTGTAGTTGTTAGTTGCAAAGTCATGTCCGACCCATCGCAACCCCATGGACAACATTCCTCCAGGCCTTCCTGTTCTCTACCATCCTCTGGAGTCCATTTAAGCTCACGCATAATGGACTCCATCCAGCCACCTCATTCTCTGTCGTCCCCTTCTTCTTTTGCCCTCGATCTATCCTAGCATTAGGCTCTTCTCCAGTGAGTCCTTCCTTCTCATTAGGTGGCCAAAGTATTTGAGTTTCATCTTCAGCATCTGGCCTTCTAAAGAGCAGTCAGAGTTGATCTCCTCTAGGACTGACCAATTTGATCGCCTTGCAGTCCAAGGGACTCGCAGGAGTCTTCTCCAGCACCATAGTTCAAAGGCCTCAATTCTTTGGCGCTCAGCCTTTCTTATGGTCCAACTTTCACAGCCATGCATTGCAACTGGAAAAACCATAGCCTTGACTATACCCACTTTGGTTGGCAGGGTGATGTCTCTGCTTTTTAGTATGCTGATTAGATTTGCCATAGCTTTCTTCCCCAGGAGCAAGCGTCTTTAAATTTCTTGGCTGCAGTCCCCATCTGTGGTGATCTTGGAGCCCAGGAAAATAAAATTGTTATTTTTTTTTATTAAAAATAAAGTTAAATAATTAAATTTGTTTTAGATAATTTTTCTTCTCATAATGTTAATGTTCTGAAAAAAAATACTTTTAAAAATTTAACAAGAGATTACTAGAAAATTAAATGAACTGACCACCTGTGCCCCTGGAAGAAGACCTGCAAAGCAGGAGCTAACTGGGAATCTGCACCTAAATGAGATCAAAGCTGGGAATCTGCACCTAAATGAAATTCTTTCTTACATCTGGGCATTAGTAACTCCATCATGGCCAAAAGAACAGATATTCTATAAATTACTATTCTTTGTTCTTTAAAGGCTTTGTCCTCTTTTAAATTGCATTTTTGAATTATAGCCAACTGAAGTTCAAGGTTTTTGCTTCCGTACTTACGATGCGGAAGAGCAATAGGGAATGACAGCAGAGAAGCCGGGGGAAATTCTGATCCTGCATCCAATTCAGAACTTGGATTATGTAGGTCAAGAATTTCATCCTGCCTTTCTTTTACTGCACGGCTAGCCTGACAGTCCGTTCCCCACTTCTTCGTTACACAAGGGCAGAGAAACAGCCGAGAAGTATCCCTGGGAGTCTATTGCCTAACAGTTTTGAAGCAAAATTACAACAGTCTAGGGGATAATGTAGACTGATTTTATAACTTGCCAACCTCTTCAATAGAAAAGGCAGTGAACCACAGAAAGACATGAAACCCAGTAAAATCACATGGGGGGCATGCAAAGTGGAAAACCCTGAGATAATTTTGTTCTCTGTTCCATGTCATAATCACAGCTTGGTTCCAAGCAATATTAAAAATTCTGCCTACAGGAGGTATAACTGGGTGAGACTTGCTCTATAGGGAAGCTTCCTTCCTTCCTTCCTTCCTTCCTTCCTTCCTTCCTTCCTTCCTTCCTTCCATCCATCCTCCCTCCCTCCCTCCCTCCCTCCCTTCCTTCCTTCCTTCCTTCCTTCCTTCCGCAAACACTGAGGGCAAACTGCTCTTCCAATAATAAATCTCTGCAAACATATTATCTACCAAAATGTCCTACCTGTTAACAACTACTTCAGCTTCAACCGCAACAATACACGAGCTCACAATAGATGCAAACTTAACGTTAACCGCTCCAAACTTGATTGCAAAAAATTCGACTTCAGCAACAGAGTGGTCAATGCCTGGAATACATTACCCGACTCTGTACTTTCTTCCCCAAACCCCCAAAACTTTAACTTTAGACTGTCTACCGTTGACCTCACCCCCATTCCTAAGAGGTCTGTAAGGGGCGTGCATAAGCACACTAGCGTGCCTACCATCACTGTCCTAACGTCCCCATGTATTTGTAAAATATCATGTACTCATGAACATGCTTGCACTTCTTATATATTCATATATACTTTGTTTATACTTTGTCTGTGATCATATACATGCTTGACAAAATAAAAAATAAATACTGGGAACACCAAAATGTTCCTAGTATGGCATATTTAACAAATAGTTCATCAGAGCACTAATTGTGAATGAATATGTGTCTTGAACAAACGATAGAAAGGAAATACTGGTATATTATAATTCATATACTGACAGCAGCAAGAATATGCCTAGCACAATACTGGAAGCAGGGCGATGTACCGAATGAAAATGTAATTATTAGAAAAATTTTAGAATGTGCAGAATTAGACAAATTAACAATGGAATTAAATCAGAAAGAAGTTTTGGAATATTTTGAAATTTGGAATTCTTTTTATAATTGGCTGGAAAGGAGAAAAGAACAAAATAGAAATGTTTAGACTGATGTATAACTTATGAACTTATATAGGAATAGACAAGTTTAGTTATTATAAATGTATGTATTCATCAATATATATTTAGATAAAAACTATAAGAAAAATATGATATATACAGTTATATATAGTTGTATAGCTATATATAAGTAAAAAAGTAACATCAAGATGCTTACCGTAGAAATACCCAAGAGGTTTATATGTATATATGTACACATAGGTACATATAATGTTTTGTTTAATGTTTGTTTGTCTTTTTTAATGTTTATATTCAGTATATATATTTAATGTATAAAACAGAAAAAAAAACCGATTATGATTTGTAGTTCTGTAGGTATCTGATGAGACATTGTAGAAAGAAGAGAGTTACATTGCTACCATAGAGTAAGAGATCAATTTATAATTGTACTCGCCGAGTACAATTATAAATTAACACTACTCCTTTGTAGTAACATAATATTTAATCTATGCTAAGGAGAAACAAGATGTTCTGAACCAGCTTTAATGAGAAAAAGAGGCTCTGAAGCCATTGTAAATAAAGTGGTGACATAACTGGAATTATTTCATGAAAGGAACTATAAATGTACTTTACACTTTGACATACAGCTATTCAATAAACAAAATGGGGTCCTAAAACAGGGAAGAGTGACACATGGAAAAGCTAATGAGAGGGTAAAGTAGATCAGTTCAGCTGGAGGTCATTGATGAGTTCAAACAAGAATTAGATAATTTTCCAGCCAGACCAGCACAGAGAAGTTATAAAAACATATGCTAATTATGAATCTAGCATCCTTAACAACAACTGCATCAAAAGAGCACCGGAGTCTTGTTGAAATTACTTGCTCTCACTGGAATTTATTTTAGGACCTTCGCTTCAGTCTTGCAGCTTATTAAAGGAGATATGTTGCTTCTGGCTGAATTCAGAGGCGTTATTGAAAGAGAATTCATAGCTATGACTCAAGTATCTCATCAAATTCTTCACCGTGGTTATGGAAACGCCCCAAAAAGAAATCACTGTTTTGAATCTGGCGTGTCGATTTTGAAAGATGCTGAAATCAAAACATTGTATTGGGGCGATTATTTTGAAGCATCCCTACTAACCAACGCGCAGAGGAAGATTTCGGAATTTTTGAGAGACGCCGTTTTTGAAACGTTGAGTAATCACACTACAGAGTGAATTAATACTCAGACTGATTCAAGGAAACAATTGTATAAACAATGCATTTTGCACAAGCTGCTCCTTGGATTCCTTTTGGTTTTGAGTTGCTACACACATACCATCAAGCTAGAGTTCCTTCCAATCTATTCTTGGCTTATTAATAATGATCATATGCTTGGAAACTTTCATAGGAACCAATAATCCAGATACATAATTGGAATGTGATGGCTTATGAAATCTCCCTAAGTGATCCCTACAGTGCTTCTGGTTTATCTCTTTTTAAAAATCCCCAGAAAGATAATGTTATTTATTTATTTATTTATGTATTTATTTATTTATTTATTTATTTATTTATTTATTTCCTGTCAGAGTGCCTACAGCTTTACTACATGAGACAATGCAGGAGCAATAACAGCAAATAGAGGTTTGTCATAAAATAGTGATTTTATCTACGAAAGAATATATACTATACATACATGTACTATATGCAGATGTCAAACAATTAGCAATTACAGCAGGGGAAAAATCACAGCCAGAGAGAGACGCCCTGACAGGGCCTCTTATTATTATACAGGCTTTTAAAGGGATAACAGCCAAAAAAACTTGCTGACTCATTCCCATCATTGCATCATTGCATCATTGCAGCAGCTGGTCAGCTTTTAAATCACTACCCTGACCCACCCACCCTCCCTCCCTCCCTCCCTTCCTTCCTTCCTCATTAGAAGAATAAAGATAATGCTTCTGACTTGCTTCTTTCCTTCATGATGTTACTCATTCATTCATACAGAAAAACAAAATATGCATGATAGCATAGTATCTACCTGGAGGCACAATCTCACATTTTTTTAAAAAAAATACAGAGGTTTTTAAGCCTCTGCAGGGTGCACTAGTACATATCAGTAAGACTTTTACTTTTTCTATAGTCCATTTATATCAGATATTTGGTGCTTAGTTTGCTGATGTGGTTATTTTTGACGCCTGGTTTCACTGGAAGAAAGTCAGCTATAGTGCTTCTGAGCTTAAATAGGAATCACCCGCTATGAAACTCTTGAAATACGAAACTCTATGAAATACAGTTGCCTCTTCAGTGTGCAGAAAATTAAAGCAGATTAAACATTGTGCTATTGTTTCTCTGGGTGAGTTATTTGCATACCCATCACAATCCTACTTACATATGGTCTTTGGCCAGCAGCAATGAGATAAGACCATTAGAAATATTTTTTTAAAGAAGCGGCAGAATCAATTCCTTTGGCCTAAGAAGTTAAGCAGGGCAAGGCCTGCTTAATACTTAAATCAGTAACCACTGGGAAATCCTGAGGCTGTGGGCTAGAATGAAAACCACTGGCCTGCAATTAACCTGTATTTTTCAGTGAACACCTGGAAGAGAGGCTGCTTAGACAAGCCAATGCTTCTTATTTACTATTGCAAGCTGTGAGATAGCAAAGTTCAACCTCTAACACCAGTCAAACAATCATTTCCCTCTTTTGTCGAAGCACGTGCCCAGGGCCTGCTAGATACTTAATCCTCATTAAGTATACCTGTATCTCACCTTCTTTTACTGATACCTAAACTCTAGCAATTCTAGAGTAGAGGGAAAGAGCGGTTGCAGGTCTAAAAAACTTGATCAAGGAAAGCAGCCCTTTTGTGAGGTGAATTAGATATGAATGGAAACTAATCAGGGAGAGAACCAACCTAGAAGTAAGGAGAAATATCCCAACAGAACAATCAGTGAAGCAATTTGCCTCCAGAAGTTGTGGGTGCTCCTCAGGGGGGGTTTGCTCATTTACCTATACCGCTATGCGTGTGCACCCCCTCACATGATTTTGCTTCCGAGCATGCGCGGAAGCAAAATCTTGCTGAAATCTTGCGAGGGGACGCAAGCACACAAGATTTTGGTGCGATTTTGCTTCTGCGCATGCGCGGAAGCAAAATCTCGTAGAAATCTCGCACGCGTGCACGTCCCCTCATGAGATTTCAATGAAATTTTGCTTCCGCACATGTGCGGAAGCAAAAAATACCAAAAATTCTCACAAAAAGATGTCGACGCACGCGACAGAGCAGTAGAGATAGCACTGGAGCGGCCGCGCGCAAATTGCGCAATCGGCCGCTCCCTACCGGAGCTACGCACCGGACAGCTCTGGTAGGAACCCATCACTGGTGCTCCTACACTGGAGGTCTTTAACAAGAGATTGGACAGCCATTTGTCTGAAATGGTATAGGGCAGGCGTGTCAAAATGGCTGCCCACAGGCTGGATGCATCCCGCATAAGTCACATCCACTCCAGCTCCGCAAAGGCAAAAAAATGTCACGATACGTCATGATACATCATGTGACGTGATCGAGTTTGACACCCCTGGTATAGGGTTTCCTGCTTGAGCTTGGACTACAAGACCTCCAAAGTCCCTTCCAACTTTACTTTACTCCTTGAACTCACTGTGGCAGATGGAAGAAAGGTCTCTGATGCTGTAAGTAATTAACGGGGACAATTTAAATAATCATGATGCTCTTTGTTCTGGACCGAGCATCAATTTTAACTTCCAAATTTCCCTGTTTTGATATCCATCCTGCATTTTCTAAATTGGCCACCATTATAAGGATTTCAAATTAAAACAAAAAACTACTTCAAAAATCATGCAAAGAAAACTTCAGACTGGAGGAGCCAGATCTGAATATGCTTCCCTTGTCAGACACATCTTCAATGCAATCTAGTGCCTTTTTTTTCATTTGAATAGAGGAGTGGTGTCAAACTCAAGGCATGTGGACCAGATCTGAGCTCCGTTTTCGCTGGCAGAGGATTGCAGGAGGCCATCGCAGCCGAAAACGGAGATCAGGGGCCTGTTTTCGCTGTCAAAGCGCCCGGGCCAACACAGGTGCCCCCAACATGAGTGATGTCAAATTGGCCATGCCCACCTTGGCTACACCCCTCCTCCCAAGATCAAACACAACCCTGATGCGGCCCTCAATGAAATCGCATTTGACACCCCTGGACTAGAGCCATGAAACTTCATTAAACCTCTTTAAATTTTACAAGCCTCTTTCATACCACTGAAATTTGAAATAGGGTTTTGTGAAAAAACATTTAAAAAGCTACGCTACAATTTTACCTACTGTATGTTATTAATTATGCACTCTGGCACAGATTTAAAGTGGCTCATGGTTTAGTTGGGGAAAAAGGCAGCCTGTCTCAAGAAAATGCATATTTTTTAAATGAAATATGCATATTGTCTCAATCTAGTTGGACTCTAGGAAGTTTATAAATGGATGGAGAGATGGATGGATGGATGGATGGAATTTTGACTTTTTTGACTATATTATTATTATTATTATTATTATTATTATTATTATTATTATTATTATTATTATTATTATTATTATTATTATTATTATTATTATTATTATTATTATTATTATTATTATTATTATTAATTAATTATTTATTAGTTGCATTTGTATGCCGCCCACTGCACAGAGACTCTGGGCGGCTCACAACAGTAAAAATTCACATGCAACAACAAATATAAAAAGCATTAAAAACAATAGATATTAAAACATTAAAAACATTAAAAACCACAATTTAAAAACCCATACAATAAATCATTCATGGGGCCAAGAATGATCGGTGTTGTATTAAAATCATTGGCCCCAGGCCTGTCGGCAAAGCCATGTTTTAACTGCTTTTCTGAAGGCTGGCAGGGTGGGAATAATGCAGAACTTGGGGGGTAGTGTATTCCAGAGAGCCGGTGCTGCCACAGAGAAGGCCCTCATTCGTGGGCCCGCCAGCCGACATTGTTTGGCTGATGGGACCACCAGCAGACCAACTCTGTGGGCTCTAATCGGTCTTAGGGAGGTATGTTGGAGAAGGCGGTCTCGGAGGTAAACTGGTCCTAAGCCATATAGGGCTTTAAAGGTAATCACCAACACCTTGAATTGCACTCGCAGACCTATAGGCAGTCAGTGCAGTTCGCGAAGGATGGGTGTCACATGGGTGTATCTAGGGACACCCATCAACACATGCGCCGCCGCATTCTGCACTAGCTGCAGTCTCCGAACGTTCTTCAAGAGTAGCCCCATGTAGAGTGTGTTGCAATAGTCAAGACGTGAATGCATTGCAATAGTCAAGACGTGAGGTAACAGGGCATGAGTGACTGTAAGTAGTGCCTCCCGGTCCAAGAAGGTGGTGCACAAGACGAACTTATACCCTAAAGATACCCATTACTTCTCTTTTGATTAAAAGATTGTATGCTGTCACATCCTTGTCAACATTTAGCAGCCATACAGTTATATATTTTTGCTTGATAATATGTCTTTAACCTGGTCTTTTAGATTTTCCAAGAATGCCTTTATCAGCACTCATTAAAACAAACCACCTTGGAACAGTGGTGAAATCCAAATATTTTTCCTACCGGTTCTGTGGGCGTGGCTTGGTGGGCTTGGTGGGCGTGGCAGGGGAAGGATACTGCAAAATCTCCATTTCCACCCCACTCCAGGGGAAGGATACTGCAAGATTCCCATTCCCTCCCCACTCCTGGAGTAAGGATATTGCAAAATCTCCATTCCCACCCCACTCTGGGACCAGCCAGAGGTGGTATTTGCCAGTTCTCTGAACTACTCAAAATTTTCGCTACCGGTTCTCCGAACTACTCAAAATTTCCGCTACCGGTTCTCCAGAACCTGTCAGAACCTGCTGGATTTCACCCCTGCCTTGGAAAAATAAGCAGTTATCAAGTAAAGATGGGACTTGGGTAGTCCTTTGAGAACTACCAAATTTGGGATAGCTTCAGTTAGAGTAATTTTTTTCCCCCTGTGCACTTTTGCAATCTTCCTAAATAGAATCTTTAATTAATTGGACTGTTTTATGTTCAGTGTATTTAATGAGACACATCTCAGATCACCGTCACATTAACTTAAAATCTGCATTATGCTATTTCAGGAAAATTGCCCATCGATCGTTTTTTCTCATACCAAATTGACACGTGGGATTTAATTGACCTTAAAATTTATTTAAAACAAAGCAAAGCCTCAAATTCTGTTTTGTGAAAGTTTTGATTGCATACTGGGATTTTTTATCTTAGGTCAATTATTGGATGATAATTAGAAATGTTATCATACTTTATGGATAAGTACTATATCCTTGTTGCCATTCACAGGCACTATGTACAGCTTGAACTTTTATTGACATCTTGTTTTGGTCTAGCTTCAGAGAAATCTGCTGTATTAGAAGTGATTACTAAATAACATGAGACAAATCACCTGAATTTAGTTTGTTATAAGTACCTGTTCTCCTTAAATCAATTTGAAAGGTTGAATATAATAAGAAATCAAGGTCCCTATTGTTTCTAAACAATGGGAAATCATATTAATGTTCATATTCATATTTCAGCACATTTCAATAGACCTTAGATTATGGCTTATTCAACAAAGACAGTATTATTTCAGATTTATTGTACACCACTGAATTGGTCAAGGAAAATGAGCAAAACATTTTGTTGCTGGAGATATAACACTAACGCTTCACTCATACATGTTTATGTGATGTCCTAAAATGATTGTATTCTGGAAAGACACAATTGCCTATTTTAATCTCAGACAGTTTTTCATATTCTTGAGAGTCCATAAGATTTTACTCCATGGAAATTGACAATTGGACATCAGAAATGGATGTTTTTGTGCTTGTCTCTTTTGTAAAGAGACTAGACTTCCAACATTGGAAAGATAAATTTATAGCCAGCATTACTCAGTGAATTGAAGACATGATGTTTTTTCGCAATGTCTGAATGAATTGAGATTTTATATGGATAATTGCAAAACTATCAACATCTTTTATGGAGACAATTGCATATAAAGGTACAGGAATAAGTATGAGTAATTGGGCATTTGACTTTCTTTGTTTCCTTTCCTTCCTTTTCTATTCCTGCTGTTTAATTTAATTTTCCTTTGTTCTATCTGATGAAATAATGACAAAACAAATGAAGAAAAGCGGCTGTGGCCTAGAGGTGGAGCTCTTGCCTCACAATCAGGAGGTTGTGAGTTTGATCCTAGGTAGAGTTATATGTAGGGTCTCCTGCTTGGGCAGGGGGTTGGACTAGATGACCTGCAAGGTCCCTTCCAACTCTGTTAATCTGTTCCTGTATTCTCCAGGAATGAAGGCACTGCTGCTTTAACAGTCACATTAATTTTAATGATTCCTTAAAGTTGCAATTTTTCTTCAGGCTCATGTCGACATCTGGCAAAAGTCAGCCTTTTTTAATGAAGAGTAGGGAGAAGCAGTATTTCTGCAGATCTGAAACACTCTTGAAAATGAGTTTCAAAGCCTATTTGTTGACTACTATTCAGTAGTTGGATAATTTAAAAAAAATATTTATTTTGGGAAAGATGTTTAGAAAAGATATTATTCTAACTCTTGAATTACATATTTATTGGTCAATTGAAGTACTTTTTTCATATTCTTTTTCACAATAATGATATAACAGAACCAGGGGCGGGTTGCTTACTTACCGATACCGATGTGCTGCACGTGCATCTCCACATTTCATGTGCACGCGCGCTCGCTACACGCGCACGCCCCCTTGAACGCAAAAACAAAATCTTACCAAAATCTAGTGATGGGATGCGCACACATGCAGGATTTTGGCAAGATTTTGCTTTTGCGCATGCGCAGAAGCAAAAATGCCAAAAAATTCTTTAAAAAGATGTCTGGCGAAGATGGCACCGGAGCAGTCGCGCACAAATTGCGTAATCAGCAGGTTCCTACCAGAGCTGCGCACTGGACTGCACCGGTAGGAGCCCACCTTTCAACAGAACAGATATAACAGAATAACAAAGTTCTGTAGGAAAGCTTTTTCACTACTTCTTCTTCTTCTTCTTCTTCTTCTTCTTCTTCTTCTTCTTCTTCTTCTTCTTCTTCTTCTTCTTCTTCTTCTTCTTCTTCTTCTTCTTCTTCCATATCCATCATTGGACATTGGCAATCATGTTGGCGATCCTATTTTTATCAACAGCTATATGAAAAAGTGCTGCTGAGTTTCGTCCAAACCAGTCCCTTAGATTTTGAAGCCATGATGTTCTTCTTCATGGACCTCATTTGCCTTCAGTCTTTCCCTGGAGGATTAAGTGAAGTATGCCGTATTTTTACAGGTGTCACATCACATGTCTGAAATATTTTAACTTTCGCTTTTTAATGGTTTCGATGATTTCACTGATTGTTCTAACTGTCAGGAAATTTCTCCTAAATTCTAGGTTGCTTCTCTCCTTGATTGGTTTCCATCCATTGCTTCTTGTCCTGCCTTCAGGTACTTTGGAGAATACCTTGACTCCCTCTTCTTTGTGGCAGCCCCTGAGATATTGGGAACACTGCTATCATGTCACCCCTAGTCCTTCTTTTCATTAAACTAGACATACACAATTCCTGTAAGTGTTCTTCATATGATTTAGGGTTGCGTTTGATATTAATATATTTATTGGGAGGGGAGTATTATTTGCCATCCAGGTGATTATTCTGACTAGAAAACACATCTTACAAACAAATTAGGATGATCAAATGCAGCTACGCAAACTTACTCATCATTAATAGCAATAGCACTTAGACTTATATACCGCTTTACAGTGCTTTACAGCCCACTCTAAGCGGTTTGCAGAGTCAGCATATTGCCCCCAACAATCTGGGTCCTCATTTTACCCATCTCGGAAGGATGGAAAGCTGAGTCAACCTTGAGCCTGATGAAATTCGAATGGCCAAATTGCAGGCAGCCGGCAGTCAGCAGAAGTCACCTGCAGTACTGCATTCTAACCACTGTGCCACCACCGCGGCTCTAAGGAGTCTTCTGAGATCTACTCTATCTGGGGTAAAACAGCCTGTCTTGAATAATTTGCACATTTCCAAATGCATATCACTGTATTCCACAATGTAATATGGAATGTGCAATTTCTAACTGGAAAATAAATATTTTAAATCTAGTTGTCTCTAAGGTCCTGCAGTCAAACCTTAAATTTCAAGGTTAAAAACCGTAAATAAAAATGTGCTGTTAACAGAATTGACACGTAGATTCTGAAGAGGCAAGATCTGCTAATTGAGTATATAGAAAGAATTTATGGTCATGGACTAATGTAAACATGTAGTTCCTTGAGAGTCTTTACAGAAGGAAGCTTCCATCAGTATTTTCATATAACTCTACATCTTTTAGTCTAACTGAGCTAAACTGACTGAAATATTCATATGAATGTGTGTAGAGCTGAATTCATTTCTCTGATATCATGTAACTTTCAGCTAAGTTATTTCGCCAAACTTTGTCTCTGGGAGAAACTCTGCCAACTTCCATGAACTGGATTTTAATCTATTAATTAATAATATGAATGTAGGCATTCATTACATAGCAATGATCATTGATTATTTATTTCTATGAAGATAGACTTCTGAGGATAGACTGAGAAAATCCATACTGACGTGTTCCCTTCATTTATATAAGTTAGTATGTAAGCTCCTAATATCTCTCTAGAACTGGGCTTGAGAAAATTTTCAGATCAAAGTCAACAAAATCTCTATGGAGATCTGTTGATGTTCAGGCATCACTAGTGGGCCTCTAGCGGTGACGTCATCACTGCTTTACTAATGGTTCTAAAGAACTGCTTAGAAACGGTAGAAACCCACCTCTGCTACCTACTTATCATCTACCTACCTACCTACCTACCTACCTACCTACCTACCTACTGTCTGTCTGTCTGTCTATCTATCTATCTATCTATCTATCTATCTATCTATCTATCTATCTATCTATCTATCATCTATCTATCTATCTATCTATCTATCTATCTATCTATCTATCTATCTATCTATCTACTTACCTACCTACCTACCTACCTACCTACCGTCTGTCTGTCTGTCTGTCTGTCTGTCTGTCTGTCTGTCTATCTATCTATCTATCTATCTATCTATCTATCTATCTATCTATCTATCTATCTATCTATCTATCTACCAATCTACCTATAGTGGGCCTCTAAGACTTCATAGTAGATAGAAGCAGAGTGGTTGCCCATCCCTTTCCATCTATTTCTCACATGTACATCATTCCAACATATTGATACATAAAACACGATAGAGATAGATAGATAGATAGATAGATAGATAGATAGATAGATAGATAGATAGATAGATAGATAGATAGATAGATAGATAGATAGATAGATAGATGATAGGTAGGTAGATGGTAGGTAGGTAGATAGATAAGGTAGATGATAGGTAGGTAGATGATAGGTAGGTAGGTAGGTAGATTGGTAGGTAGGTAGATGGTAGATAGGTAGGTAGGTAGGTAGGTAGGTAGGTAGGTAGGTAGGTAGGTAGGTAGGTAGGTAGATAGATAGATAGATAGATAGATAGATAGATAGATAGATAGATAGATAGATAGATAGATAGATAGATAGATAGATAGATAGATAGATAACCATTAGTCATGCGTTTCTTGCTCAATGGAGACTTAGGTGGAATCTTGAAGAGTAGATGGAATAATGTTATGCATTAATATGAAAGTAAGCTGAGCTTTGGGGACAACTTCTGAGGTGAGTAAGTTCTTGATGAGGTTTAGAAGAACTGGTTGAAAAGATCCAAAAACTGCAGAGGAAAAAAAAGAGAGAAGGGTGCGGAAGCTTGATAAAAAGATTTATCCAAATAAATCTGAGGAGGAGAGATCAGTACCCCATTTTTATAGATTGCCTTGCCCTGTGTTATTGAGTATCACTGACTGAAGCCATGGCACCATTACTTTCTAGGAGAATAAGAAGAATAAGAATAAGTCAAGAATAAGTCTTGCAAATGTTCAGCAGCGGATGACTAAAATGGTTAGCCTATATCCCCTCCCTTTTTATCGCGGTCCAGAGACTCCTTCAGTTGGCATATTTATATATCATTCTTCCACTCAAAATGTGCTTGAGATGATATACGATCTAAGTAAAATCAGTAAAGACTCCAATGTGACCATAATGACAAAAAGAATAAAAAGATGTTTAAAAATTGCACTGCAATAAAACGGGATGGCAGGATTAAAATCTGACAGCCAATGCTCTTCATTAAAAGCTCAACAGAAATATATACGGGGTGAAATGCTACCGGTTCGGCCTGGTTCGGGCGTACCTGTAGCGGCAGCCGGTGGTTCAGAAAACTGGTAGCAGCGGCAGTGCGAGGCTCCACTCACCCGCCCAGACGCCATTTTCTTTTTTTAACCCTTTGCGCATGTGTAAAGCGTTCTGCGCATGCGCAGAGGTTGAAATAGCATGCACTTCCAAACCAGTAGGAAAGGTAAGTAGATTTCACCGCTGAATATATACAGTATATACAGTATATATTGTCCTGGTCTGCCCCTTGAAGGGTATTTGAGAAGGCAATTATTGTCTTAGATTTCTTTACTTATCCGAATAATACATCTTGCTTTTTTCATCGATGCCTCCTTCATTTTTTAAATTTACTTAAAATGGATTTTTTTCTTCCCTTCTAAACAAATGTTAGTGAACTCAGCTTTGTTTTGTTTTGTTCTGTACATCCTCTCGAGGGTATCTGGTTGTTTTGGGGATTGTGTAGGAAAAATGCGTGTTTTATCTGAGAGCTCTGATCTATCCATACATCTTAAAGCACCGGGTGAATCAAACAATTTTGCAAAGTAGCTAAAAGTTCTGCTGATCTAGGCTAAAATACTAATGACCTGGTTTGAGCTTAGGGATTCATTTGGTGGGGATTTTTGTTCTTGTTATTGGGCTGTGTTATCTCACTGAATGAAATGCAGTGAATTTGTCTGGCTGGGTCATTTTGTGAAGATGGTTATACTGTAGTCCTACTGTATAAACTATTGGCTTCTGCCCATAGAACTAGATCCCCACTGAACTATGAAGTCTATGATATGGTCTTATTTCCCTTGACCTTGAAGGTCTAGATCAGTGGCCCCAACCTTTGGGGCACTAAGGACCAGTTCCATGGATAAAAGATTTTCCGTGGACCAGAGAGAGTGTGATTTTTCATGCTGCCTGCATCCTGTGGATGGGGCTTCGTTTGTTTGCGAAGATGTGACATCCTTAGTTCCTTAGGACTTAACCATTATTGTTAATTTCTTCCCATTTGACTTTGGATAAGTAGCACAGTACCTCTCACACAGACACAGGCACACAAGCACATGCAATTTGATTTTCTAAGCTTACATTACAGGAAAGAAATAACGCTCCATGAGGATAGCAACAAAAGCATTCTCGGGGACAAAGAACTGAGCTAACTTGCACTGAAGCTTGTTAAGGGAAGAATCCCCCCGTAGAGGCGATATTGGATCTTTTGCTTGAAATTCAAATACTTAGAAATAAAACTGAGATTAAAATGTCTAATAGAAAATATTTATTTCAGTACAAAACAATATAAAACAATAAATCCTGAATAAACTACATTTTTGCCCCGCAACACGTCCTTCCAGGTCGGAAGGTACAACAGAAGTGTTTAATGGTGGATAGGAATGTAGACATGCGCAGAACATCATATCACGTGTTCTGCTTATATTGGGAAGTACCATAATATTTAGGATAGGGGTGCATCACCCTGCATAGACTCACAACTGACAATATTCACATCGTGACAAAGCTATCATCACATTATCTTGTGTAAGTCTCTCCTTCTTGTTGTGCTATATCCGTCATCGGACGCTGGAGATCATGTTGGCAATCCTATTTTTATCAACAGCCACACGAAAAAGGGCTGCTGAGTTTTGTCCAAACCAGTCAGTCCCTTAGATTTTGAAGCCATGATGTTCTTCTTCTGCCTGGACCTCATTTGCCTTCAATCTTTCCTTGGAGGATTAAGTGAAATATGGCGTATTTTTTCCAGGTGTCACACCACATGTCCAAAATAGTCTAACATTCACTTTTTTAGGGTTTTGATTATTTCCCTTGGCTCTCCGAGGTGGCTTATCACCTCCTCATTTCTCATTTTGTCAACCCAGGTCTCTCCAACTTTGCTAAATGGCATGAAAGTTGCTGAGAATCCTAATTGGTTATTATGCAGATAACCTAGGTCTACATCTATCTGTTTTATATATTTTAGCCAACTTATTTGATCATTGTTTGGGCTGCATCCTTTTTATTAGTTTTTTTATGCCACTGTTATTATTTTTAATAAATAACTCAAGGTGTCAAGCATATCTAGTACTCCTTCCTTCTCCTAGTTTTCCCACAACAACACTGTGAGGTGAATTGGACTGAGAGAGAATGATTGTCCCAAAGTCACCAAGTTTTCATACCTAAGGTGGGACTAGAATTCACTGTCTCCCGGTGATTAGCCCCAGGGGTGGGTTTCACTTACCTTCGCCGCCGGTTCGCATCGTGATGTTTTGCACACATGTGCACGCTCCGTGCATGTGCACACGTCCCCATGCACGATTTCACTTCCGCGCATGCTCAGAAAGTTGATTCAGCCCAAAACACAGCTGAGGAGCTCATCAGCTGTACTTCGGGCGAAGAAATAAAGGTCAGTATTAATCCAGGGGCGGGCAGGAGGGCTTTTTTCAAAGCACAAATGCTGTGAAGCCACCCAAACACAGAAAAATCAGCCGAAAAATTCAGAAAAAAAGATGGCAGCGAGCACAGACCGGCACAGACAGAACTGGATCCGTGACGCCAAAATTACATCACTGGTGGGTCGCTAATGGTTTGGGCAATCTGGTCCGAATCAGGAGGAACCCACCCCTGATTATCCCCCAAATCATCCAGCCACATTTCATGTTTATGGCGGGATTAGAACTCACCATATCTTGGTTTCTAGCCTGGTGCCTTCACCACTAGACAAAACGGGCCTTACTTTTTACTTTTTATCCTTTACTGTTTACTTTTTGGCATTTAAATATTTAATTCCTTCCATCTGAGACACAATGTCAGTTCGTGTATTATGGCTAAGAGATATGCACATCGAAAAAGTTCACCCGGGACCAATTCAGTGAAGGGAAACAACTCGATAGCTGAGTTTTTAAGCCATTTAAAAAAAAAATATCTCCCTTAAAATCTCTTGTGTTTGTCTTCGCTGATTAAGGTCTTGCTCCAACTCATCCAGCATATTCCCTTGTCTCCATTTATATTAGCTCTAGAAATTGTGCTCTGGATTCCTTTCCTGCTTGATTTGAGAACCTAGGACTCTTCCTCAATTTTTGCTTCCTCACTTTGGCAAGAACCTTTCTGAAGTCTTGACCTGTTCCTCTGTCTTTTTTTTTTCAAATTTGTCCTTTTCTCTACTGTGGGGTCTAGTTTAAAGCTTCCTTAGAGATATGTAAGAGATGGAATATTTAAACAAGTAGGCTGTCAGGGTTCCGACCGAGGCCCTAATGAAATCATGAACCTCACGCCAGGCTTCAAAAGAAATCCAGTTATTTATTAGGAGCTTCATGTCGGCATGGACCAAATGAAGCCAACTCTGACCTCACTTAATTTATGTCCCGGCTCTGACCCTGTTTTGCCCCTCCCCCCAAGGTGTGTCATCAGTCACAGTCTCCAATGAAGCAATTTTGAGGGTTGTGGAGATCACTTTCCTCTGGCCACTGTGGGTTTTCGTGGAGACGGCCTCGGCTTATCAGTTGGAATGTGCTCTGTTTTGACTGAGATACCTGCTCCTTGATGCAAGTTCGTTTTCCCATCCCCTTGCCTATGGCAACTCGAGAGCAGGCCAGGGATGCTTTGCAAGTTGACATTGACCATGTGATGGATGAGGTCCTACCTTAGACTATCATCTCCTTCCAGCCTAAGCTTATACTAAAGCTGTCGTCTAGGGCAAAGTATGTTGCTTCAATGAATAGCTATGACTGCATGCACATAGTGTGCATTAGGTCAGTGGCCCATCGGCTGCCAGCAGAGCTAGCAGCAGAGTCAGATGAGGAGGAGGGGGAGGGGGAGTCTGGGCCAGCTTCAGAGCCTTTGGAAGGCTCTGATGAGGAAGCAGAATCAGAGGCAGAGGCAGATTCTGTCTGACCCCAGGTGGAGAAGCAGCTGTCTTCATGCCCTGAGCTGAGGAGGAGGAACAAATGGGGCCCATCCCAGATGTTCGTATGCATAGAAAGGAGAGGAGAGGAGAGGAGAGGAAGGCAATAAGCTGGCTCTCAGGGACAAGAAGCCATAGACACTAGCCAGCCCCTCCCTGCCTGGGAAATAAATAGTAGGGGTTTGAGAGTGGTCTGTTGCCGCAGACAACCATTCATTTTCCAGTGTACATCAATCAAGTGGGATTCCTTTACCAGAACCAGGTTTATCAGGACTCATTGCTCTGTATTTGAGGTGCCAACGGAGTCTCCCTGCTGGGAAATACTAGGTAGTGAATTTGCCTCAGCCGGTGTGAACAGGGACTGTTTCTGCTTGACTCAAACATTGAAGGACTTTTTATCTTGAGTTCTTATGTGAACAGAGCAGAGGTGGGTTCCTGCCGATTCGGACCGGTTCTATAGAACCAGTAGTAACTTGGCAGCCTGGGTCGCTAGAACCGGCAGCAACCCAGGCCTGCCACGCTCCTGAACCAGCTCTCTCGGCAGCGCCATAGGCGGCGCCATTTTGTTTTTTGCTTCTGCGCATGTGCAGAAGCTGTGTTTTTAGCACTGCACATGCGTGCATGCCCACGCGCAGCGTCACTGAGCGAACCGGCAGCAAAAAAACAACAACCAGAACACACACACACCTGGAACAGAGACTGTTCATGCCCTGTTTCAGAAGGAGAAAAGACTTTCATTTGTGACTAATTATTGTTGGTTTGGTCTATCAAAATGTGAATAAAGACTGTTTTAAAAAGGGAGGTTGCTTTACTTGTGAGTAAGTGGTTTTTCATCGCTGGTGAAGGCTGAGTCAGAACAGTCAATTGCAAAGATAGTGAATGAGCTCTCGTGGCATGCCAGACTTTGTGGTCTTATTGTGCTAATGATGTCATGTGTTCTTGGAATCCAGGCAGGGACGTGTGCTTCGATATATGGTCCAAGCCATAAAAATCAATTAATTCAATAAAACAGATGCAGTGTCCTGTATGACTACAGACACGTTCTCTCATCTGAGCATTTTGTTCTACTCCCCGTTGGACCTCTCTCTTCCCTCAAGTGCCTGTAATGGCAGAAGCTACCATGAATAACCTTGAGAGGAATCTGAAGAGACATCTTCAGATGCTTCTCTTCTTTTCCACGCTCCGTAATTGATTGTTCTCAGAATGTTATGTTTTTAATGAAACTAGAAAGCTACTGTATCTTACAATTAAATGAAATCATGGATGTCTGCAGGGAGGAGGTAAAATTCTGCAAAATAGCAGGAGCTTTCTTGTCACTTATGCACAGTACATGCATATGACATCAAAGCATGCATTAAAGGGGGGATTGCGACACTCCTACAACATCTTGAGAGCCGTGGTGGTGCAGAGGTCAGAATGCAGTATTACAGGCTAACTCTGCTCACATTGCCAGGAGTTCGATTCCTTTGATCCTGACCGGCTCAAAGTTGACACAGCCTTCCATCCTTCCGAGGTCAGTAAAATGATGACCCAGATTGTTGGAGGACAATATTGTTGTGGCCTGTCAGCCGCTGGTCCCTCCAGCAGCCAAATCAGAGGAGGAGGAGATGTGGGAGTCAGGGTCAGCATCAAGGCAATCTGAGAGCTCCGAAGGGAAGAGGGAATGGAGCTGGTAGAGAAAGAGACAAAGGCAGAGCCTGGGCCGTCCATCAGCCCTCAAATGGAGAGTCAACAGCCCCCAGGTCTGGAGGAGGCTGATGAGGAAGAAGAGGAATAACTGAGTCCAGTGCCTGATGTGTGGATGCGCAGAAGGCAGAGAAGAGGAGAGCAGTGGAAATCCGTGGGCCAATCCTTGGGAAGGAAGAGCCACCACTATTAGCAGGACCCCACCCTAGCTCTGGTGATATAAGGCAAGGGGCAGAGATGAATAGATGTGGCAGACAACTACTCATCTTCCGGCTGGCTAGACTTGTTAGCCTGCATTGAGAGAGAAACTCTTTGCCAGGGCTGCCGGCACTCCTAATTAAAGGAATCTTTGAGTTCACTTCAGAGGGTTTGTTGTGTTTGGGGAACTGGGTCAGAACAATATGCTGATTCTCTAAACCACTTAGAGAGAGCTGTAAAGCATTATCAAGCGGTATATAAGTCTAAGTGCTATTGTTATCTTCAGGTGAAAAACAGCACTGAATAACCCTGAAATCTTTTGCATGAGCCATTCCTTGAATTCTAAACCCTCACTTTTGGGTTAAAATTAATTGAGTTAAAAAAATCCCATCACTATTTTACAAAAAAGAAAGAACGCTTTAACACCTACTTCCACCGCATGTGTAAAAGACTTTCCTAATCTTTATTACATTCCTGGAAGTTGACATAGTGTTGCATTTTGAAGCCATTTAGAGTTTTTCTTTTTTTCCTTTTAACAATCACGCAAATATATATTTTAGAATTAGACACGAAATTAAGTTCACTGAGAAAGCTGATTCTTTCTCACTATTCAATGAATCAGCGGTGCTTCTGATCTAATGTTAATGAGCATCAATTTTGCAATTAAAGTATAAACATTTATCATTCAGCAACATACAGTGGTGACATTCAAATCAAAGGCTGTTTTGGCTTAATGGCATTATTGATTCATTTTTTAGTAATGTTACACAGGAATAGCTGAAGGAAAATGCCAACATTTACCCCACTGATAACTGATATATAAGAATGAATGATATTTTTTTAGGAAAAAGAAAGTCACTAAAGATAGGTGTCAGGTATTTCCAACTCAAAATTGAGCAGAAGATTAGTCTCATCAGTTAAAAGTAATCATTTTCAGCTCAGCTTCAGACTTCAAAAAAAATGGAATTGTGATCCAGCTAGAAGTTAATTTTTAGGACAATTTTGCTTTTAGCGTCGGTACAAAAACAATGTGCTGCATCCTTTTAGTTTAATCATGTTTTCCCCTCTCTGTCTTCCTTTTCAGTTAAGTTGCAGCAGGAAATATACCGTATTTTTCAGAGTATAAGATGCACCGGAGTATAAGACGCATCTTAGTTTTTGGGGAGGAAAATAGGGGGGGAAATCTGCCTACCAGGTATTTATCTGGCTAGCGTCCTTAGTCTGGTCAGCTTCAGCACATTATTTTATCCCCTGGTTAGGACTTAAAAAAACCTTCTTCTGAGAGAGTAACAATGAAAGAGCGTGCAAGCCAGTAAGAGCTGGGAAGATCGTTAGCACCTGGTTAGGGCTGGGAAAAAACTTCTTTGGAGCAAGGAGAGCAATGAAAAAAAAAAACCTGCAAAGACTTAGGGCTGGAAAAACATTCTTCTGAGAGAGTAACAATGAAAGAGCCTGCAAGCCGGTAAGAGCTGGGAAGATCGTTAGCACCTGGTTAGGGCTGGAAAAAAACTTCTTTGGAGCAAGGAGAGCAATGAAAAAAACCCTGCAAAGACTTAGGGCTGGAAAAACATTCTTCGGAGAGAGTAACAATGAAAGAGCCTGCAAGGTAAGAGCTGGGAAGATCGTTAGCACCTAGTTAGGGCTGGAAAAAAAAGCTTCGGAAAAGCTACATTCGGAGTATAAGACGCACCCAAATTTTCAGCCACTTTTAGGGAGGAAAAAGGTGCGTCTTATACTCCAAAAATTACGGTATGTCAGGTCTTGTTAAAAATCATTGCTACTTTACGGGGACCTTAAAGAAAAAGAATAGGGCAAGGGTGTCAAACTCAATTTCATTGAGGGCCACATCAGGGTTGTGTTTTACCTCAGGGGAACAGAGTGGGCGTGGCCAGCTTGATGTCACTCGTTTTGGGGGAACCTGTGGTGGCCCGAGCGCTCTGCCAGCGAAAACGGGCTCCCAAGCTCCGTTTTCGGCTTCCTGCAACCCTCTGCCAGCAAAAACGGAGCTCAGGAGGGTTGCACGCGGCCCTCCCGAGCTCTGTTTTTGCTAGCAGGCGCACAGCGGGCTGATCTTTTGCTGGGCCCCAGTTTGACACTCCTGGAATAGGGGGAAAACCCCACCGCAATTGTACTCCCTAAAGTCTCTTTCTCAGATAAGTGCTCAATAAGCTCCATTAACTTCTCAGCCATTTTCCTTTCCCAAGTGCAGGAAGTTTTTTTTTCAACACATATTTCCAGCTATTCCATTTTTAAAAGGTGTGACGGAGTGAGAATAAATCTCATAGAGGCGATATAGATCAGACATTAGAAATGAAACCGCAGTTTAAAGTTCTAATTAAAATATTTATTTTGGTACAAAAACAATAAATTCTAATTAATTACATGCTTGATATAAAATGTGACTTCTCTCATTGGAAGTCAGAAGAAGAAGGATAGAACGGAGATTGGAATTCACACATGCGTACAAGAACATATCAATCACGTGCTCAGGAATAAACCATTATATTAGATAGGGATGCTTCTCCCTGCGTATACATGTAACAGGCAACAAATCACACCATGACACGGTGTTTTATTTATAAGCAGAATATAGATTAGCTGGTTTAGATTCTGTCATCTTTCTGGGACTTGATAACACGATACCCTAAAAGTAGCAATCAAAAGGGTGGGGTTGGGTTGAGGAAATGAGGTGTGAAAAAGAGGAATCAAAACATTCTTGCAGAACCAAGAATAGGATGGAGAAAAGTAAGTGCCACTTTTCTCATTTCAGCATCCACTTCTACCCTTTTGAAAATTTTATATGAAACGCTCCTGATAGAATCAACAGCCAAAGATTAAGCAGAGATGCAATGCTTGTCATTTCAATGGTGCTGACATCTAGCAATTTCTCTCTAGTTCTTTACGGTATATCTATGTCTTAGGAGTGTCCTTTCTTAGCAACCTTCTGCAGTAAAGTACAAATATGAAGACGATTCTAAAAGTGACTGTCAAACCTTACGAGGAACAATTACCCAAGAAGAGAACGGTATTTCTGAGCAATTTCTTTGACTCCCCTCCCTCTCCAGCATTTGAATCTTAGAAATATAGATCCATGGTTTGAACATTCGGATTTTATTCCTGTCTTCCAGAGCTCAAAAAACTGATTACCTTGCAGCTAAGTGGCTTAATTTCATTTGAAATGCTGACAAAAAAGAAAGAAAGAATGAAATTAAAAACAGTGCTCTTATTTGGTTCGTGCAACTGTTCTGTATGGTTAACACATAACCACAGAACCGCGGTCATTGTGACCGCAACAGTTTTCCAAATTGTTCGGAACACCCCTATTTTTAGAAATGGACCGTTCCGGTTGCAAATAGTTTTTGTTTTCCCGCCAATAAGAGTGTATGCAGCATCGTGTTTGCATGAGTTATTTGGTGTTTTCTGTAGCAGTGTTTGAATTTGAGTTGCAGTCATTCTGACCGCAGATCTTTGTTAATGTATATATATATATTTTATAATATCGGGGCCACATTTTCTGCCAAAAAAAGTGTGATTTGGTGATCCAAACTTCAAAGAAACTGTTCTAACATGGTATGAAGAAGCAGAGAGTGATCTGAGTGAAGTGGAATCAGATTGTGATGAAAGTTTTGTAATGGACGATGAGGAACCCGCCGCCACCACCGATTCTGACATCAGCAATGATGAAGCCCCTGATGAAATTGATGACCAGATACAATCTATGTCATGCAATAATTTATATGGCAAGAACAAATTCAATGGTCTTCTGCACCTTTTGGAAGCAATAGATCCAGAACCACAAGTCACAATATTGTAGTGCAATTACCTGGACTATGGCCAGCAGATAGAGTGGTCATTATGACCTCATGTCTGTAATAGTGTAGCTGAAATAGTATGTCTGTGGTTAAGGGTTAAAAAAAAACAAAGGAAGACCTTGCCTAATTTTTCTCTTTGTAGAATTGTGTAAGGGCTGATTTACTGATTTACATCCTTTTCAGTCCTCAAGCTTCAAGCCCTCAATAGTAGTAACTGTGAGAGGGATCTTGGCGTCCTAGTGAACAACCATTTAAATATGAGCCAGCTGTGTGCAGCAGCTGCCAAAAAAGCCAACACAGTTCTAGGCTGCATTAACAGAGGGATAGAATCAAGATCACATGAAGTGTTAATACCACTTTATAATGTCTTGGTAAGGCCACACTTGGAATACTGCGATCAGTTTTGGTCGTCACGATGTAAAAAAGATGTTGAGACTCTAGAAAGAGTGCAGAGAAGAGCAACAATTAGGGGACTGGAGGCTAAAACATATGAAGAAAGGTTGCAAGAACTGGGTATGTCTAGTTTGATGAAAAGAAGGACTAGGGGAGACATGATAGCAGTGTTCCAATATCTCAGGGGCTGCCACAAAGAAGAGGGAGTCAAGCTATTCTCCAAAGCACCTGAGGGTAGAACAAGAAGCAATGGGTGGAAACTGATCAAGGAGAGAAGCAACTTAGAACTAAGGGGAAATATCCTGACAGTTAGAACAATTAATCAGTGGAACAGCTTGCCTTCAGAAGTTGTGAATGCTCCAACACTGGAAGTTTTAAAGAAGATATTGGATAACCGTTTGTCTGATGTGATATAGGGTTTCCTGCCTGGGCAGGGGGTTGGACTAGAAGACCTCCAAGGTCCCTTCCAACTCTGTTGTTCTATTCTATTCAAGCTCAGATCAGGGAGATGGTGCTTCAGGATGCAATCATTTCTCCTTTCTTGGACTGGAAAACTACAATATCTGCAAAGACTTGTTGAGAAGTTAATTTCTGCTGTATGATAAACTGAGTCTTTGTGGAGTAATGGAGTCTGATCTCCCACTGTTCTTCATTCAGATGAATTTCTTTTTCTCCGCAGACTTCAGAAGAACCTGAAAGTAAGAAGCTGGCAGATAAGAGTTGGGACTAACTAAAGCTTCTTTGGCATGCTTCCCCAATGCAATTTTATGCAGGATCATCTCAGCTCAGTGAAGCTATTACAAGTTCCTGCAGGCAAGGAAGGAGAATAATAGAACTGCCGTGTATGGGAAATCAGGTGGATTCAAAAATATTCTTGGAATCAGTGTTTGACTTGTTATGTACAACTTTATAGAAACTGTGACGATGGGCTTATGTGTTTTCAATGGTAAAAGGTAATGTTGGATGTGTGAATCTGCCATTCATCAGGGGAAGGGAAGACCCTTGCTTGCATTCTTTACTTTATTGCTTTCTTCTAAGTACAGAATAGAATAGAATAGAATAGAATAGAATAGAATAGAATAGAATAGAATAGAATAGAATAGAATAGAATAGAATAGAATAGAATAGAATTCTTTATTGGCCAAGTGTAATTGGACACACAAGGAATTTGTCTTTGGTGCATATGCTCTCAGTGTACATAAAAGAAAAGATACATTTGTCAAGAATCATGAGGTACAACACTTAATGATTGTCATAGGGTACAAATAAGCAATCAAATCATATTAGGAACCAGTCAATATAAATCATAAGGATACAAGCAACAAAGTTACAGTCATACAGTCATTAGTGGGAGGAGATGGGTGATAGGAACGATGAGAAGAGTAATAGTAGTGCAGACTTAGTGAATAGTTTGACAGTGTTGAGGGAATTATTTGTTTAACAGAGTGATGGTGTTCGGTAAAAAACTGTTCTTGTTGTTCTGATGTGCAGTGCTCTATAGCGTCGTTTTGAGGGTAGGAGTTGAAGCAGTTTCTGTCCAGGATGTGAGGGGTCTGTAAATATTTACACGAGTCAAAAAGCCCTCTTTTTGACTCGTGCAGTATACAGGTCCTCAATGGAAGGCAGGTTGGCAGCAATTGTTTTTTCTGCAGTTCTGATTATCCTCTGAAGTCTGTGTCTGTCTTGTTGGGTTGCAGAACCAAACTAGACAGTTATAGAGGTGCAGATGACAAACTCAATAATTCCTCTGTAGAACTGTATCAGCAGCTCCTTGGGCAGTTTGAGCTTTCTGAGTTGGCGCAGAAAGAACATTCTTTGTTGTGCTTTTTTGATGACGTTTTTGATGTTAGGTGACCATTTTATATCTTGCGATATGGTCGAACCTAGAAATTTGAAAATCTCTACTGTTGATACTGTGTTGTCTAGTATTGTAAGAGGTGGAAATACGGGCAAGTTTCTCCTAAAATCTACCACAATTTCTACAGTTTTGAGTGCATTCAGTTCCAGATTGTTCCGGTCGCACCACAAGGTTAGTTGCTCAACCTCCCGTCTGTATGCGGATTCATCATTGTCTCGAATGAGACCGATCACTGTTGTGTCACCTGCGAACTTTAGTAGTTTAATAGATGGATTGTTAGAGGTGCAGTCATTGGTATATAGAGAGAAGAGAAGTGGTGAGAATACACAGCCTTGGGGGGGGGCACTGTGCTAATTGTACAGGTATCTGATGTGATTCTGCTTAGCTTCACCTGCTGCTTCCTGTTAGTTAGGAAAAGCCAAAAATAAGATGGCGACACATGCACAGTGCCGGAAATTCAGCTTCTGCGCATGCTCAGAAGAAAAAAACCTGGGAAAAAATGCAAAAAAATGCAAAAGAAGATGGGCGGCGTCCACGGACCAGCACCAACTGAACCAGTTCTGTGACATCATCATGACATCAGCAGCAGGTTGCTACCAGTTCGGGTGAACCAGTCTGAACCGGGAGGAACCCACCTCTGATCTATAGAAGTCTGAAGCCAGCATTATTGAAAAATAGTCATTTGTCATGAGTAAGAAATTTTTCCAAAGCTTATCTCCCACAGTTTGAGAAAGTTGATAGACCTCTGTTTTCCTAAATTAGAGAACCAGCACTTATCAGATAAAAAGAAGACAATCTGGATTTTTAATGCTCAAGAATGTCTTCTGTCTAAGGGGAAGAAAAAAGTTAGATCAGAGGAGCAAACTAAGCTCAGTTCACAATAAGTTGAAAGCAAAGAAGGCTAACTGTGAGAACCAAGTAGCCACGCTGTTACAGACAAGGATGCATTAAGCATGAGGGTCAAGAGACTAAGAATTAAAATGGACTTTTGGACAACAGCAGCTGTCATCTTCCAACCATCAAGAATCCACTTTTGATCCACTTGTTTCCAGATTTAGTCATACAATAGGATGCTAACAACTTGGGCATGTTTATGCAGAATTTTCAAAGAACTATCAAACAATCAATGCTTTCTCTTTCTGGCCAACAGCTGAGCACAGAAAATAGACAGCTGGGAAGCGCATCTTTCCCTTTCAGGTTTATGCTGAGACAAATGTTCCTTCTCCTTCCCAGCACACAGCACAAATTGCTAGTGTACTTGTAATTCCATGTTTGATCTCCTTTATCTAATCATGCCAGCACATGCCTGCAATAGGATCCCAGGAGATGCTTGGCAGAGTGAGCCAAGAAGTCTCTTTGATGAGAATTTACACCGGTCGTTCAAGGTAAAGCAAATATGATTAGGGGTTTGGAGACGAAAACATATGATGAATGGTTGTAGGAACTGGGTATGTCTAGTCTAACAAAGAGAAGGACTAGAGATGACATGATAGCAGTCTTCCAATATATAAGGGTATCAGAGTTTGTTGCAGAAAATTAAATCCAGAAAGTACACACACAGGCAGACTGATGCAGCAGGATTGATTTAAATAAGAAACTTCTTTATATACAAGAATATATATATATACAATACCAACATAGGTTCTTCTTCAACGTAATAGCAGTTATAGGCAGAAGAGAACAGTTAGTTTCATTTCAGCAGTTCAGAGCAGAGAAAGAGTACAGAGTGCGCTGAGCCACTCCCAGCCTTTTAGCTTCAGTTTTGATTCTCTGCACAGACTCAGATGTGTTTAACTCCCATTGGCTGACTTAGTTGCTATGCCTATTCATTGGCTGTCCTTTTTACCATTGGCTTTCCCAGTTCATGAATAATCTGACAAAGGGACTGTCATGGAGGAGAGGTGGTTTATCTATTCTCCAAAGCACCTAAGGGTAGAACAAGAAGTAACTGATGGAAACTAATCAAGGAGAGAACCAACATAGAACCAAGGAGAATTTTTTGGATAGTGAGTACATTTAATGAGGGGAATAATTTGCCTCCAGAAGTTTGGGTGCTCCAGCACTGGAGGTTTTTAAGAAGAGATTGGACAACCACTTGCCTGGAATAGTGTATTGTCTCCTGCTTGATCAGGAGGTTGGACAGGAAGCCCCTCGAGGTTTCTTCCAACTCTGTTATTCTAATTCCTTGTTACTTCTGAAGGAGCATTTGCAAACTTGAAATATCATTTCCCTGTCAATGGGTATGTTGTATGTTGAACTACCAACACATTATTCACACACACCTATGTTGAACTTGTTAACAATTATAACTTCCTGTGATCAGATTAACAGAATTGGAAGGGACCCTGTAGGTCATCTAGTCCAACCCCCTACTCAAGCAGGAGACCCTACACCCTTCCGACAAATGAAAGTCCAGTTTCTTCTTGACAGCGTCCAGTGATGAAGCTCCCACAACTTCCAAAGGCAAGTTGTTCCATTGGTTGATTGTTCTCACTGTCAGAAAGTTCCTCCTTATTTCTAGGGTGAATCTCTCCTTGATCAGTTTCTATCCATTATTCCTTGTCTGGCCTTCAGGTGCTTTGGAAAATAGCTTGACCCCTTCCTATCTGTGGCAGCCTCTCAAATATTAGAACACTGTTATCATGTCTCCCATGGTCCTTCTCTTCTCTAGATATCCATGCCCAGTTCCTGCAACTGTTCTTCATATGTTTCAGTCTCCAGTCCCCTGATCATCCTGGTTGCTCTCCTCTGCAGTTTTTCTAGAGTCTCAACATCTTTTTTATAGTGTGGTGACCAAAACAGGATGCAATACTCCAGGTGCAGTCTATCTAAGGCTTTATAGAATGATATTAGTATCTCACTTGATCTAGATTAATGCAACTTAATCTGTTAATGCAATTTAGGATTGCATTGGCTTTTTTGGCTGCTGCTGCACACTGCTGGCTCATGTTTAGCTGGTTGTCCACTAAGGCTCCACGATCCCTCTCACAGTTACTGCTATTAAGCCTGGCTTCACTCAGCTTATATGTATACTTTGTGTAGGACTTTACTTTTCTCTACATTGAATTTCATTTTGTTAGATAGGGCCCAGCGGTCAAGTCTGTCAAGATCTGTCTGGATCTTGAGCCTATCTTCTAGGGCAGTGATGGCGAACCTTTTTTTGCTCGGGTGCCAAAAGGGCGCGTGCATGCGCAATAGTGTGTATGTGCGTGCCCACACCAATAATGCAATGCCTTCCCTCCCTGCATGCATGCATCACCACCACCACCCATGCTGCCTCCCAGCGCATGCACGCAGGCACGTTTTTCGCCATCCCCAGGCTTCAGGAGGCTTTCCTGAAGCCTGGGGAGGGTGAAAAACGGCTCAATGGGCCAACCGGAAGTTCATTTCCGAACTTCCGGTAGGCCCATTGGGTCCGTTTTTCGCCATCCACAGGCTCCGGAGGCTTTCCTGAAGCCTGGGGAGGGTGAAAACAGCCTCCCCCGCCCTCTGGAAGGCCGAAAATCAACTAGCCAGTGTGCGCATATGCACTGGAGCTGGCATAGGGCAACGTCTTGCATTGCCATAGGTTCGCCATCACGGTTCTAGGGTGTTAGCTATTCCTGTCAGCTTAGTGTCATCTGCAAATTTGGTAAGTTCCCCTTCTATTCCCTCAACTAAGTTGTTTATGGAGATATTGAAGAGTATTGGGCTTAAGACGGAGCCTTGTGGTACCCCACTGCTTACTTCTCTCCATGTGGGCTTAGATCAATAGGGATTTACCTTATATTTATACTGGATGATGTTTTTATGTGGAAGATTCCTGTGAGGGAACAGCCTGAGATGGAATTCAACAAAAGACAGAGTTGAAATAATTGCTTTCTTGTGTTCAACTTCGTCTTTACATAAGTAGAAGAATCTAATTATGGGAGAATGGATTGCTTGTCATCAAACTGTAAATGGAAGCATTCTCAAATAGTCCTGTATTTAATTTTAAATAACAAAGCAGTACAATAAACAAGTTGAAATCAATGCATACACACTACACATTTCACACACACAAAACAACAGTTTCTCAGTACCTGAGGGGATGGAGTGCTAAACAAAGGCTGATGAGTGATAAATCAACATCATCCAGATTCAGATTTGCTCTAACCGATCCAAAAGTCCAACCTAATAGAAGGGAAAAGGCATCCAGGCAAGTCAACATTTAGACAGCAAGTCACAAACATGTAAGACCAGGAATGGGACTGCGTTTGCATCATACAATGGCCATCAGTCTATTCTAAGGCTGAGGAACATTGAAGGCAAGAATTAGGAGATGGATTCAGGGGTGGGCTTCAAAAATTTCAGCAACGGGTTCTTTGCCCTGTTGCTGGGTGCTGTGGCCATGGTGGGCATGGCCTCCTGCACCACAGCAGGGTGGGGATTTTTGCCTTCCCAGGCTCCAGAGGCTTTCCTTGAGCCTCTGGGAGGGCGAAAACTGCCTCCCCTGGGCTCCGAAGGCTAGAAATGAGCCCTTTTCTGGCCTTCTGGAACTTCTGCCCTCCCTGAGATCCGCGTGGGCCCTGCATTTACCTCACATCCAAAATGGGCCACGTGGAGACTCCTGGGAGGGGCAGGGCAGAGTGGGAGAGGTGGGGTGAGCTAGGCCAGCAAGAGGTGGGATTTGCAGGTTCTCTGAACCAGCCATAACATTAGCTATGGGTTCTCCCAAACCCATAGCAGCCCACCCCTGGATGGATTCCAAAACAGTGAACACATCAGAGAAATTGTTCAGCATACAGGACAGGAAGCAAACACAAAAGCAATACACCTGAGCATATGGATTAGAGCAGGGCAGCGGTGGGTTGCTCCAGGTTTGGCCCGGTTCTAAGAACTGGTAGTGCCAGCAGTGGGAGGCTCTGCCCACCCACCCGGGATGCTTCTGTGCATGCACATAAGCATTGCGCGTGCACGCGAGCATGTGCGCAAACCAGTAGTAAAGGGTTTTAGAACCCACTACTAGAGCAGGAGTGTTCAACCTTGGCAGCTTTCAGACTTGTGGACTTCAGCTCCCAGAATTCCCCAGACAGCATGGCTGTCTGGATAATTCTGGGAGCTGAAGTCCTCAGGTCTTAAAATTGCCAAGGTTGGACACCTCTGAATTAGAATGTACTGTCTCTCTACCAATGAGAAATTTATAACTAAAAGGCACAGATTAGATGAAGTAATGAAAACAAGTTTTCTGCCATTCTATTGTTTTCCCATGGAATTATATCTAAACAGTCCATCTTTCTTCCACCTTGATCAATTCTACATCAAACATGGATATATATATATATATATATATATATATATATATATATATATATATATATATATATATATATATATATATATATATATATATATATATATATATATATATATATATATATATATGTTTTTTTCTGTCGAGTATTCCCACTACGGGTATGGCTATCTGACGAGAGCAAAATAGCTCGAAATAGATCTATAATAGTCTCCCTTTATTTTCATTTATCAGCAAAAATGTTACACATATATATATATGTGTGTGTGTGTGTGTGTGTGTGTGTGTGTGTGTGTGTGTGTGTGTGTGTGTGTGTGTGTGTATAAAGGGCTGTGAAAATATTTACAGACCCCTCATATCCTGGACACAAACTGTTCCAACTCCTACCCTCAAAATAACGCTATAGAGCACTGCATACCAAGACAACTAGATCTTCTCATCGTTCCCATCACTCTTATCTCACTAATGACTGTATGTCTGTAACTTTGTTGCTTGTATCCTTACGATTTATATTCACTGGTTCCTAATATGATTTGATTGCTTATTTGTACCTGGACTATCATTAAGTGTTGTACCTTATGATTCTTGACTAACGTATCTTTTCTTTTATTTACACTGAGAGCATATGCACCAAAGACAAATTCCTTGTGTGTCCAATCACACTTGGCCAATAAAAAATTCTATTCTATTCTGTTCTGTTCTGTTCTGTTCTGTTCTGTTCTGTTCTGTTCTGTTCTGTTCTACTCTACTCTACTCTACTCTACTCTACTCTACTCTACTCTACTCTACTCTACTCTACTCTACTCTTTTCTATTCTATTCTATTCTGTTCTATTCTGTTCTATTCTTATACAGTATGTATGTATGTATGTATGTATGTATGTATGTATGTATGTATGTATGTGTGTATATATATATATATATATATATATATATATATATATATGTATGTATGTATGTATGTATGTATGTATGTATGTATGTATGTATATGTATATGTATATGTATATGTATATATATATATATATATATATATATATATATATATATATATATATATATATATATATATATATATATATATATATATATATATATATATATATATATATATATATATATATATATATATATATATATATATATATATATATATATATATATATATATATATATATATATATATATATATATATATATATGAATACAATAGAATAGAATAGAAATCTTTTTTCTGAAGCCAGGGCTGATCTTGTAATACACAAATTGTAACTGAGCACATGTTTTAAGTCCTAATCTCTGAATACATTTACTTTTAGAATAAAGAAATTTAGAATAAAGGGGGACCTTGCTGAATGCAAAGTAGAATTGTGAGCAAACTGCTCAGCCTAGAAATGCTCCACAAAACATAATTTATAATGGATTTTCTTTTATCAACAATTCAATAGTCTACCCTTTCATTCACCGCCGTGTCAAAGGGAGGGCAGAATTTGCAAATAACTTCCCGCCTAAAGAAGAGATGAGGAAGGATCATTGGATTGTGCTATCAAGCTAGATTTAATAATAAAATGTTTCCAGCATTTATTGCTGGGTTCAGGGCAGAATTACATAATCTTTTGCAAACAAAAAGGAAGTAGAACAACCACCACTGGCTTAGTGTGAACTGGAAACGTCACCGGTTCTTAGCTTGTTGCAACTGAAAGCAATCCAAAGGTGGTGTCCCCTTCAGATCAACATGACTCCTAATGTCTTCATACAGCATTCTTGGCAGCTATTTGAAAGAAGTAGCTTTGGAAGTCTCCCTCCAATGCTAACCAAGGCTGGCCTTACATAGCTTTCTAGGCCACACAAGGTCATTTAATCTGTTTAAAGGAGAGTCATAATAGTAAAATTTAAAGCACAGGGAGGCATGGTGTCATGCCCCAGCATATAACTTTTATATACTGTTGTTGCTCTCTAGCCCCATCTAGTGGCCAGAGGGACAAATATGCCCCAACATACAATCTTTATATACTGTTGTTGCTCTCTAGCCCCATCTAGTGGCCGGAGAGACAAATACCAATTATATTGTTTGAAGCTGACCCAACCTCTTTACCCATCAGCCTGCACTCTCAAAACAGGTGAACGCTGGGAAGCCAGACTCCATTTCCTTTAGCATTTGGAGAAGGCAGAAGCACAAAGAAGAATCCATCTTAATGTGCAGCACATGGTCATCCAAGGACAAACCCATCCCACACACAGAGCATCGCTGGTGAGATTAAAATTGCTTGTATTTATTAATCGTTATGTTCAGCAGTAACTCAATACTGTCTATCTTGTATTTGGTTTTCAATGTATGTATCCCTGTTTTCCCCAGTTTCACCATATCCTGTTCTTTCAAGAAAGCATTCAGATCTACGCCCACGGTCTCTTTTATTGGAGGATAGGTGGGTTTACCTGCATGTCAAGCTGCACACAGATTAATGTGCAGTGAGGGCAGAACACATGGATAATGATATATTATATTAACAATAAAAACATGATAACTGGAATCAGTATGGTTTTCTGGAGCTCTACAACCCCTTGGTATTTCTGCAAGGGCTTTCTTGACCAGACTTGCCACTTGTTGACTAGATAGATTTGCTTTTATAGAAATGTCTAGTTATATAATAATGTGTAAAAGTAAAAAAATTGATGTTGTAATGTTGTTATCTTGTACTGTGCTAAAAAGAATCGGAAGTTAATGCCTTTTTCTTTCTTCTCTTGTACCTCATATTTTCTTTCCCCCTTTTCTTTTTTCTTCCCTTAATTTCCTCTTTTTCTTTGTATTTTATACATTGATAAAACAATAAAAGTTATACATACAGATTTGCCACTTAACTTAAGATCTGGCTTCACTGTAAAGTAAGTTAGGATTCAACCACCACCATGATCTTACTGTTAATGAAAACCAGGCCGGCAAAGAACATGGTGGCAGGACACCATCAAAGTTGACACCAGCCTGAGCATAGAAAAACTCAAAGAAGTAGTGCAAGATTGGAACTTGTGGAGATATCTGGCCTACAGATATCTGGCCACAAGAACCGAAGTGGCGCAGTGGTTAGAATGCAGTACTGCAGGCTACTTCAGCTGACTGCTAGTTCAGCAGTTCAGCTGTTCAAATCTCACCGGCTCAAGGTTGACTCAGCCTTCCATCCTTCTGAGGTCGGTAAAATGAGGACCCAGATTGTTGGGGGCAATATGCTGAACTCTGTAAACTGCTTAGAGAGGGTTGTAAAGCACTATGAAGCGGTATATAAGTCTAAGTGCTATTGCTATAGGATCTCCAAGAGTTGAACACAACTGGATCGATAGCATGATAATCATAATCATGGTGTAATTGTCAGGGAACACATTGAATACTATTCCATCAATGTGAATATTGCAGCCAAAGAAGTAATAAATGGCTTTAATGAAACCAGGACAATCAAATATTCCTCCACATTCCCTAAGAAATAAGTAAGTAAAAAAATGATGAGGCATTCAACTCTTTCCTTCAAATTTTCAGTCCTGAACTTCTACCTAGGAGAGTAGAAGAGAAGATGAGGGTGATGAGAGCTATGATTCAAACAAGAAAAGAGATAACGTATTGTGTAGTATAGTTTTGGATTCATATTGTTTGTTTGTTTACTTTTTACATTTATATATCACCAAAATCATGTACAGTAACTCATAACTGGCCACCTTTAGAAATTATAAAGGTAACCTAGTTGCAAAGCATGGGTTATGCCTTAACATGATCTCAGATCCTATCTTCAGTGGTTGATCCAACAATCACAGCTTATCGTTGTGAATTGAAGTAAATTGGAAATAAGAATATTCACTCGGGAAATTCATACCTAGCAGTTTTCTTCATTTGGAGTCATCTTCATTGTCCTATAAGCCGAAGGGCGACATTATCCATGTCACACAAAGATTCCTTTGCCCTGCAAAATGATGGACGCACAACAGTGGGCAAGTCACAATCCTGTGCCTGTTTTTTGAAAACAGGTCTACCATTTTTCTCTGCTCCTTCATCACCGCCTGCCTGCCATTTTTTTTTAAAAAAATGATATCTTTATCTACTCTCTAAATTGGAACAATTCATGGTGGCCCCTCACTCTAAAGCATTGGTAGACTTCAATCTGCTAAAAGGGTTTTCATGCATTATGCAGAATGAAAACAGCAGTAGTCCATCCCAATAGCTCAGGATGAAATCAACCTGAGAGCTGATAAATTTACTTAGACCTTAGGGGGTATATGTCTTTTTTTTTCTTTTTTTTTAGAAAAGCATGAATTTGGGAAATAATGTTCCATCTCAACTCTCTGAGGATTTAGGGTTGAAATACAGTTTTACACTATATACCCCACGGCTGACGGAAGGATAACGTTAGGGAGAAAATTCTTATCTTGAATGCTTTAGGAAAGAAAAAGTATAGTAATGTGACAGAAAATTATTCAATCAGAATATGTCATACAATTATAGTGACACCAATTCAACAGCTGGTGATATCTTCTTCATCACACAATAAGAATATTTACAGTACTGAAAGACATATCTTAAATTAGTGAAAACTGCAGGTACAGGAAGAAGCATATGGCAAGATTGTCAAAAATTGCTTTTATATTACGGAGATTTTCCATGACTTATGGACATGATAACCATTTGAATAGCAATGCCATTTTAAGTAAGACTAGAAGCTGTTTTCTTTGAGTTTCCCTTTCCCTTTATTTTTTAGTAATAATATATGAAAGGTAAATGGGAATAACAGAGCATTAGACAAAAGGAACTGTTTCTTTGTTCTATTTTTGGTGCTATTCCCTTCTTTTCAGTAGTCAGCAGAGCTGTTTCTGAGAGGAAGTTATGCAGCCTGGATTTCGTAATGTGAAAAGACCTAGTATTACTTTGCTGCTTTCTTTTTTTCTTTCTTTCTCAGAATTTGTCTGTGTCATCAAGAATCAAACATTTCCAGGTTACTCAAGGAGCCGTCTCACCTCAATGAGTCTGGCTTGCCCCACCTGTGCTAGCAGAAGGGGTATATTGCAAATCCTGTCAGTCAAGGAATTTCAGCTGGCAGGTCCAGGAGAAATATATTCTTTATCATTCAATCTGCCTATCTAGTAACTTTGAAAAAGAGATAATTCTTAGAGTTCCCCATTCTATATGAGTCTCGGAGATATCGACTAATAACACCCTCTATTTGCTGACATTACTTGACCCTGAGAATTCATGGAGCCATTTCTTCTTGACATTTCCTAAAGAATTGTTGTTGTTATTAGTCCTAAAGTCATGTCCGACCCATCGAGACCCCATGGACAATGTTCCTCCAGGTCTTCCTGTCCTCTACCATCCCCCGGAGTCCATTTAATCTCACGCCAGCTGCTTCAGTGACTCCATCCAGCCACCTCATTCTCTGCCGTCCCCTTCTTCTTTTGCCCTCAATCGTTCCCAGCATTTGGCTCTTCTCCAGTGAGTCCTTCCTTCTCATTAGGTGGCCAAAGTATTTGAGTTTCATCTTCAGGATCTGTTTGCCTTTTGGTACTGTCTATGGGGTTTTCATGGCAAAGATACTGGAGTGGGTTGACAGTTCCTTCTCCAGTGGATCACATTTTGTCAGAGCTCTCTGCTATGACCTGTCTATCTTGGATGGCCCTGCATGGCATAGCTCATAGCTTCATTGAACTACGCAAGGCCCTTCACCACAACAAGGCAGTAATCCATGAAGAAGTCCCAAAGAATATTGTTCTGCAATTGAGTTGAATGTTTAAATAAAGAAATAACTACCCGGGTTTCAAAATAAAGACATTTCCTAGGTCCAGTATTCCAAATTGATCAAAATATTTTTATTTTATTTTTTATTTATTTATTTGTCAAACATGTATAGGATAGTAGTAGTTTGTATAAACATAAGTAAAAAGTAACGATAAAAGAGGACAATAGGACAGTAGGACAGGGACGGTAGGCACAGTGGTGCACTTATGCACGCCCCTTACAGACCTCTTAGAAACGGGGAGAGGTCGACTGTAGACAGTCTAAGGTTAAGATCAAAACATGACCTTATCTAGAATTCTGTATTCACGATTTAGTTCCATTTGGGGAAGAAAACAAGAGCCTTTCTCCTACATTCTTATCTATAAGCAAACAGTAGACCATGTTTTTGCCAACTAAAGCAGATAACTTGTTCTAAAGTCTTAAGATGTAATCCTTCATTGCTATCTATTGAATGATGTCTAATTTACTTTAAAAGTGCAGCACTTGGAAGCATGAAGACTCTACCATGAAAAAAAATTATTTGTGACATTTGCATTGATGATAAACGATCACATTCTCAGCTAACTCAAAAGTATGACTTGTTTAATCTTTCCCTTTTTAGCTTAAGAAGTAATTAAGTGTTGAAGTTTAAATAAATTGACATTATTACCCAGGGCTTAACGTAGGTGGGTTTTTTTCAGACAGTGGAAAAAAAGGCAAGTTACTTCATTCCTAACTCATACATAGATAGACAAAAGCAATCATTTTCTTAGGGAGAAAAGTCACACTTTTGCCATTATTTTTTTAAAAATCTCTAATTAACACAAAACTTTTAAAAATGAGAACTGTGGCAAAGGGGCAATCACAACCCAATCATATTTCAGGTTTCATGCAATTAATTTCTCAGAAACAATTAGCTGAAAAACTATTTTAAGAGGGGCATATATTCTAAATATAATAATTTGAAAGAATATCACCCAGGGAGCTAAATGACTAATATGATATATTATATCCCCCCCCAAAAAAATATGTTTGAGTAGAAAACAAGCCAGGAGAAGGAGGAAAACAAATGAGTGTTGTGGTACTTTCAAAATTATTATGTATTTAAATTTATTAGCCGCCAATTCCAAGAGATATCAACACATTGACATAAGCACACATTTAGGTGAACAAAATAATAATCTGAACACATGGAACCCTCAAAAATAAATGTGTCCTCAGTTTGAAGCATTATTAGCCAAAAATGGCTACTTGGTTTTATAAAATAAAAATGAAGTTAATTAATGTCCCCCTTGAAACTTGTAATCTTGCAATGCCAATGGTTCACAGTTGGTTATCTGATGTCTCCAGGAACTTCTACCTCCCCATTAATTCTGGCAAGGTTGTAATGCTCTAGATCTCATCTATTAAATAGTGTCATCTGGGGTAACCCAAGAAGTGGTCTTTGCCATCATGACACCTGCTTAAGAACACAATTCCCCCTGAGATTCATACAGCTCCCAACTAATTGGGAACTAATGTTCCCAAGTGTTGGGTTAAAATTGGCAGATCCCAAAATACAATCCGAGGTCAAACAACATTGTTACTCAAATGGGAGAATCTTCTTATCTTCCTCCTTCTCCTTCTCCTTCTCCTTCTCCTTCTCCTTCTCCTTCTCCCTCTCCCTCTCCCTCTCCCTCTCCTTCTCCTTCTCCTTCTCCTTCCTCTTCAACTACTTGGGTGTCAAGGAAGATACAGAGTTCTGGTTCTTGCTCTTCAGGCAGGCTCAGTCATTGTTAATTGATGTTGTTGCAGTGTGTCTTTGATGTTATCTCTCCATCTTGTTCTGGGTCTGCCTTGGGTTCTTTGACCTTCTCATCTTTTTGTATATGCCTTGCATGGTACGAAATCCCACGACATCCTCTCCAGGTGAGCAAATCACTTTATTTGGTGGTTTTGTATTATAATTTAAGATGGGTTCTATGGGAGAATACTATACTCCCATAGTAGAGTAGAGTAGAGTAGAGTAGAGTAGAGTAGAGTAGAGTAGAGTAGAGTAGAGAATAGAATAGAATAGAATAGAATAGAATAGAATAGAATAGAATAGAATAGAATAGAATAGAATAGAATAGAATAGAATAGAATAGAATAGAATAGAATAGAATAGAATAGAATAGTATAGAGGAGTGGAGTGGAGTGGAGTGGAGTGGAGTGGAGTGGAGTAGAGTAGAGTAGAGTAGAGTAGAGTAGAGTAGAGTAGAGTAGAGAATGGAATGGAATGGAATGGAATGGAATGGAATGGAATGGAATGGAATGGAATGGAATAGAATAGAATAGAATAGAATAGAATAGAATAGAATAGAATAGAATAGAATAGAGGAGTGGAGTGGAGTGGAGTGGAGTGGAGTGGAGTGGAGTGGAGTGGAGTGGAGTAGAGTAGAGTAGAGTAGAGTAGAGTAGAGTAGAGTAGAGTAGAGTAGAGTAGAGTAGAGAATAGAATAGAATAGAATAGAATAGACAATAGTGGAGTGGAGTGGAGTGGAGTGGAGTGGAGTGGAGTGGAGTGGTGTGGAATAGAGTAGAGTAGAGTAGAGTAGAGTAGAGTAGAGTAGAGTAGAGAATAGAATAGAATAGAATAGAATAGAATAGAATAGAATAGAATAGAATAGAATAGAATAGAATAGAATAGAATAGAATAGAATAGAATAGAATAGAATAGAATAGAGGAGTGGAGTGGAGTGGAGTGGAGTGGAGTGGAGTGGAGTGGAGTGGAGTGGAGTGGAGTGGAGTGGAGTAGAGTAGAGTAGAGTAGAGTAGAGTAGAGTAGAGTAGAGTAGAGTAGAGTAGAGTAGAGTAGAGAATAGAATAGAATAGAATAGACAATAGTGGAGTGGAGTGGAGTGGAGTGGAGTGGAGTGGAGTGGAGTGGAGTGGTGTGGAATAGAGTAGAGTAGAGTAGAGTAGAGTAGAGTAGAGTAGAGTAGAGTAGAGTAGAGTAGAGTAGAGTAGAGTAGAGTAGAGTAGAGTAGAGTAGAGTAGAGTAGAGTAGAGTAGAGTAGAGTAGAGTAGAGAATAGAATAGAATAGAATAGACAATAGTGGAGTGGAGTGGAGTGGAGTGGAGTGGAGTGGTGTGGAATAGAGTAGAGTAGAGTAGAGTAGAGTAGAGTAGAGTAGAGTAGAGTAGAGTAGAGTAGAGTAGAGTAGAGTAGAGTAGAGTAGAGTAGAGTAGAGTAGAGTAGAGTGTAGCTATACCATACTAGCTATAATCTAAAATGGGAAATTGGGAAATTAACAGATAAAAGTCTGTACAAAAACAGTGACAAATTATTTCCGTAGATGTACATAGACAAGTCCATGAATTCACTAGCAGTCATGCTCAACTGGAGAAAAAAAAAGATTTTATTTTTATCTCTTTGCCACTCGTTATGCAAAAAGGCGAACAATCAAATCCTTTGTCTGCTACTCATAGCACTGACAGCTACTGAAATGGTTCTTGGCTCCTCCCTCTTCTGTTGGCCTTGGCGCATGAAACAACGGCAGTTGGTGTTCACTTTTGAACTTCCTTTCGTCTCAGAATCTGCACATCTACCACGTTATACTTGTATTGATTAAGATGTTAATTAACGGAGAAAGAATTGAGGAAGAGGCACCACTCCTAGAGAGTGGGTGGAAAGTAAGACCTCGGGGAACACTTTCAGAAACACACAATTAAAAAAATGGAGCGTTGAACAATAAGTGTCCAAAGAATCTGCTTTGATGGGGGTGGATTTTTTTCCCTCCTGTTTCCTTTTTCTCTTGTTGCCAAACACGCTTGGATTTCTCATTCATTTCTTCAACTGTTGAAAGTTCTCTTTGATTTTAATGCCAGCAGATGGAAAAGCTTGTCCCTATCCATCTCCTGGACTAAGCTCTGAAGTACGGTGATTTGATGCTATTGATTCTGCAGAGAATGATGTAGCGTTATTACATTCTGTCACGAAACAAGTCATTCGTTCTCCCCACATAGGTCATGTTCAGAGATAGCCCAAAATATTTTGGCGCCTCAGGCAGAAAAACACAAATTGGACCCCACAGTGACAAAGAAAACACAATTTCATTTAGTCCAGGTTTCAGGGGTGATGACGATCCTCTTAGACTCTGATTTATACTCGTTTTCAGGCACATTTTAAGCTATTTTTACACCGGCGCCATCTGATTTTCAACCTTGCCTTCTTCTTAAATGAGATAGGGGTTTTCATTTGTTTTCTGGTTTGATTTTTTTTATTAGTTTATCAAAGCATGAAATGCAAAAATATATTTAAAAAATGAAAATAAAGGGAAAGTAAGGGAGGGAAACGGGAAGAGAGAAAAGTGTAGGATGGAGGGGAGAAAAAGAAAAGCATTGACTTCTGAGTCCTTTTGGTGCAGTACAGTAGTGGGTTCTAAAACCTTTTACTACCTGGGTTCTAAAACCTTTTACTACCAGTTCGTGAGCACGCTCATGCGCATGCGCGACGCTTCTGCACATACCCAGAAGCATCCCGGGCGGGTGGGTGGAGCGTCCCAGGCACTTTTTTTCCTCTTCAATGAGAAGATGAGAAGCGAAACATCTTCAAAAGGAAAAACAATAAAATCCAGTTGCCTCTTGAAAAAGCACCATTGGGACAACCATGACCTGGATGACTGAGAACTACTACAGACTTTTTAGCTATACAATTTGGGATGAACACCTTTTGAATGGTGTGGGAGTAGGAATGGATTTCCAGAGGAAAAAATTGCAGACTACAGAAACTAGGAGCACCACTCAGGCGACCCTGAGGACACAGATAAACCTACAAGTGCTTCAATGAACCTCTAAAAGGATGCAGATGACCAGCTGTCTGCAAGGAATATAAATCCTTCCATTTGCCACCGTCCTGTCAGAGCTGAAGAAGCTTCTTGGATGAGAAGCGAAACATCTTCAAAGAAAAAACAAGAAAGCCCAGTTGGGCTCCTGAAAAAGCATCTATGAGACAACCATGACTTGGATGACTGAGAACCTCTACAGACCTTTTAGTTAACTTCTCCTAGAGAAATCCTAGAGAAATCCCAACACTGAATCTCTTCAGGAGCGAAATTAAAACCACAATTTCTTTTGTGTTGGATATTCTTCTTTATTCTGCTACTCTGATGTTTTCTCCACTCTCCTAAAATATCAGCTGGTCTTTTCTTGTCAATATCAACACCAAGCTGACACTATGATTAAAAATTTATTTTAAACTGTGTTGGAAGCTGTTAGGATTTCCATCCCAAGAAGTAAAGAGAGTGGAAGTCCTTAATTAAGGCAATAAACTATTTAAGGAAGCAAAGCCAACTTTTTTTTATTGTGAAGCACTAACAGCAACATCAAAAGCCTGTAAGCCCATTCAGTAACCCATAAGGGCTCATACCACAAAAGGCTTTGAAATTCCAACTAAATAGCAAATGTAGAAAGTTTTCTTGTAGGAAGTGAAGTTGATGCTTTTCAAACATTTTGAAGGCTACTATTGTCTGATTGACTATCTTATTTGGTTACTGTATTCCTTTTGCCTTGAATTTTATCTTCATCAATGATTTGGATGAGGGGATAGATGGGCAACTCATCAGATTTTCAGATGACACCAAGCTGGCAGGAATAGCCAACACTCCGGAAGATAGGCTCAACATACAGAAGGATCTTGACAGACTTGAACATTGGGCGCTATCTAACAAAATGAAATTCAATGGTGAAAAAAGTAAGGTTCTACATATAGGCAAGAAAAACAAAATGCACAGGTACAGTATATGTGGTACCTTGCTCAACAGTAGTAACTGTGAGAGGGATCTTGGAGTCCTAGTGGACAACCATTTAAATATGAGCCAGCAGTGTGCAGCAGCTGCCAAAAAAGCCAACACAGTTCTAGGCTGCATCAACAGAGGGATAGAATGAAGATCACGCGAAGTGTTAATACCATTTTATAATGCCTTGGTAAGGCCACACTTGGAATACTGCATTCAGTTTTGGTCGCCATGATGTAAAAAGGATGTTGAGACTCTAGAAAGAGTGCAGAGAAGAGCAACAAAGATGAATTGGGGACTGGAGGTTAAAACATGTGAAGAACGGTTGCAGGAACTGAGTACTTTAATGAAAAGAAGGACTAGGGGAGACATAATAGCAGTGTTCCAATATCTCAGGGGCTGCCACAAAGAAGAGGGGGTCCACCTATTCTCCAAAGCACCTGAGGGTAGAACAAGAAGCTATGGGTGGAAACTAATCAAGTAGAGAAGCAACTTAGAACTAAGGAGAAATTTTTTGACAGTTAGAACAATTAATCCGTGGAACAGCTTTCCTCCAGAAGTTGTGGGTGCTCCAATACTGGAAATTTTTAAGAAGATGTTGGATAACCATTTGTCTGAAGTGGTGTAGGGTTTCCTGCGTAAGCAGGAGGTTGAACTAGAAGACCTCCAAGGTCCCTTCCAACTCTGTTATTTCTATATTTAGATCAAGCCATATTCGATAGGGCACCTGTTTTTCAGTCTTGCCCAAACCACAGAAGAATAAAAGGGATATTTTATCAAATTAAGTTTTGAGGGAAAGAATACATTGCGAGTAGACAAACAACAAAATATGCCGTTTTAAAAAATATTTTAATTTTTAATTTATTTTTGTAAATCACTGGATAAAACCATATAGAAATTGTTTCTCACCTGCTGAGTGATCTAAATCAAGAGATAAAATGACACTCTGCATGAGTCATGGTTATAAAAGAGGAATATACCTGCAGGAGTATTGCAACTGAACTGTAAGCATATTTTCTTATTAATGGTTTCAAGTATTACCAACATGCGTATAATACTTACCTTGTTAATTATATTTTTTTCCCACCGGAAATTTTAGATGTAGCAGAAAGCTTGATAGATTTTACTCTAAACACATTCATCTTCCTTTTCCTTTTCTTATCACTTGAAAACTTACTCAAATGAAATGTCTGCTTTAGCCTGTACATATAAATCTGCATTATTATTTTAATTTCAATAAAAAAAATTTAGAATCTATACATAGGAAGTACATGATCCCAGCTTTAGGCAAATTTGTCGAAATGAATGATAAGACGTATGAGAACTTGTTAAATTGTGGGCAAAGATCGCAGGAGACAGACTTCAGAACAGCTCTTTTATTAGCTCACTCAAAACAACCAGCAACTTGCAGTCTGACAGATAGCCCTTTTATAGGGAGCTGTCAGACACAACAACCAATTAGCGTATGAGCATTCAAACACATGACCAGGGTGGCAACAACAGTTCAGGTAGAGT